>JAWNPA010000020.1:18306666-19038333 GCA_035045345.1 Drosophila hamatofila
TTCGCTCGAGTGCCTTTTGTTGTCTGCCATCTCTCTCGGCCTGGGCCTTCTTGTACAGCTGATAATTTATTGCATCGCTTGTGCCAAAAACGGTCGTGTGCCTGAAAACTCTTGAGTCTGAATAGCCCCGTCGATATGTATATGCACATAAATATATATATGGGCTATATGCGGGACGGGCGCAACACCTTCGCATAGCATCTGTTTGGCCAACAAATCAGGACAACAACAACTGCTGCTGCTCCTGCTCCTGCTGGTGTTGCTGCTTCTGCTGCTGCTGCTTTGGTAGCTGTTACCATTGCCCAGTGATTTGGTCACTTTGTTGATACAACTTTGTTCTGGCTTGTCTTATCCTTGCCCGCCCCACCTCCACTTTTCCCGTCTCGCTTTATAAATGGCCAACAATGAAAACAAATGAAAAATTCGTTTTGTTTCCTTTTGTTTTGGGTTTGTTTTTGTTTTCTGTTGTGTTCCTGTGTCGCCTGTCGCTTGGAATTAGTAACTACAAGTATGTTAAAAGGTTCATTCATGTTGCGCTTGTTCCGCGCGACTTTTGTCTACTTGCCACCTACCATATACAGTTCCCTTCCGTCCTCCCTCTGCTCTCAATAGCCGCTCAATTCGCCTGGTATCAGTTTCATTTGGTCTGCTTCACGCTTGGCTCTTGTCTGTAAATTGATAGCCACCAAATAGCTGGCATATTTGACTCTGACTCTGACTTTGACTTTAAATTCAGTTTGGTCTTGAGGCTCACAGCCGGGCAATTTGTAGTTTATTCGATTTAAGTTTATTTTGTTTCGGTTTTTGTTCAACTCGTTATTTGGCTCGACGTTCTGATGTCGTTTAGTTTTCAACCCAGAAATTGTAGTGAAAATAAATAAATGGCAAATGGGATCAATTATGTTACTTAAACTTAAATAGATATGTCAGTATGGGACAATTCTTACTTTGCTGATATTTTATTTAAAAAAAAACATCCATTATTTTATTTTTTAAATTTATCTTATTTATATAGTTTTCACATTTTCACATTCTCAGATTATTTTCTGGTATATATATATTTAATTTCCCCAACGTGGGCTTTTTTGATTGAGGCACCTGTGCATAGCTACTGGTAAATGATTTACCATAATATGTATTGCCGATTCGCGTTGACTTGAATTGTGGATTTTTGTAGTTTTCATTTGGTTGCTCATTTTGGGCTTTCACTATATTAAATATGTATTTGGCATTGCTCTGTGTTTCACCGTCATTGAATTCGTAGATCTGCTGCGGCTGCCGTGGTTTGCCATTAAAGATTTCAACGGGCTTGGTTAACTGAGCATCAGGCTTTATTATATCCTGAGACTTAGTTGCCAGCATCACAACAAAATCATATGACAAATCATTTTTATTGTACTCTTTATCATGCTTACTAGACTTCGACTGGTATGGCATGTCATTTATGTAATAGTCGCTCGATTTCGGCTCGGTTTTAGTTGGAGTACTTTCATATATAACGCTCTTCAGCTTTGGTTGGGAATGTTTAATTTGATTGTTGTAAGCCTGATTTGGCTTGCCAGACTGTGAAGGGGATGTCTTATCGTAAACGTAATATTCTGGCTGCGAATGAGACAGCTGGTTTGGATTGGTATTAGCTGTGGCATAGTTCTTCTGGTTTGCTTGGGAGTCTGGACTTTGTTGGCTAATTTCATAGGGTTTTGCAAGAGGCTGAGTTACGGCACTTGTGGATCTAAAGCTTTCTAAAGTCTTATACTCTGGGCTCTTCTTCACTTCATAGTTATTTGAAATTGCGGATTGTTGATCACAAACGGCCAACTTTGAATATAAGCGCTGTTGAGCGGTAATTAAATCTTGTAAGCCCTTATCAATCACCATTACCTTCTGTGGACAAAAATACTTGACAGCTTCAGCTATTTTACTCAGCTGAGAGTTTTGGGTAAGATTTAGATAAGCCATTTGAAGATCCAAGGAATTGAGTTGGCCCACAGCTGCCGTGGTAGCTTCCTTGATATGAGCCACATTCTCCAGCTCCAGGCGAATATTGGACTGAGAGTGATTCAGATTGCTGAAGGAGCTATTAAGACTCTGTAGACGGGGCAACACAGCTTGAGAGATAAGCTCGGTAAGTTGTAGAAGCTTATTGTCAATATTCTTAGTGCTATTAATCAGATATTGTTGATGAGAGTTGAGCTTGTTTTGCAAGCGATTGACTTGTTCCTTGACAGCTTGTTGTTCCTGTATCACATACTCAATGTTGTAAGTAGTTTGATCTATTTTAATAAGTACTTGTTGAGTAGTGTTGTAGAGTTTCTGCAGAACTTGTTCCGTCTGATTTTGAGTCAATTCGATAATCTTGACAAGCTGTTGTTGCGTTAAATTCATTTGAGGCAAAATATCGATTTGCTCTTGCACACTAAAGGCTAACAGTCTTATAGCATTCTCAATTCCACTCAAGAAAGTGCTCGAAGAATGCATCTGGGCTGTGTGGTCTTTCATTAAATGAAGTAGCTGGTTTTCAATCGAATTTTGGTTCAAGGACTCTGTGGTTGAGCTCGATGCTGTCATATTTGCAGTGCTTTCCGCTGACGTCGTATCCTGTGAAGTTGTCGCCACATTCTTAGTTGTGCTCGTATCCTGTAAAACTGTTGACACCTGGGAAGTTGAGGTCGCATCCTGTGCACCTGAGGCAATTAACCAGCCCAACAACGTGGTTATTAAAATGAGTCTCATCTCTATGCAGTTCTTCTTTAAACTAAACCTTGAATTCAAATGCAGTTTTGACTGCGCTTAAATACCATTTGCCACAAGCTTTTATCGACTGTTGAGCTTCACTGCAGCTGTTTGCCAAATGCTCCAGTTTTCTTTTTAATTTTGACTATCATTTTTGTTTGGGAGCATTGTCAGCACGAATTTGTTGACAAGCGCAACTACTTTACTGTAAGTGGTTCAGATAGATAAAAGACAAGTTAACAAATGAATTGTTGGAATGTATATTGAATTATCAGTTAGCAAATCTGGTTGTGCATTAGTGCTAAGAAAATTTTATAGAATATTTATTTAAATCACATTTAATCATGTAAGATATACTTACTGATTATCATTTGTCTAATCAAAATGTAACAACAATATGTGTTAGATTGGTTCGAGACCTATAATCATTATACTTGATCAATACTGATAAATATAAATAATATCCGTATTATATATTAGAAAATTTGCAAACATAAATAAGTATTCTGAAATGAATAAAGGTTTCTTTGAATACCTCAAGTATTTTATATAATTACACGAAAATATGAATTCCATTCCAGATTATGTAATATTTGCCATAAAATTGAATAAGCTCTTTCCACATCACAGCTCTACTTCCGATATATGTATATATCTTTCTGTGCTTCCATTTCTTTCATTAAGAGTTATTTACTCACATTAGCCGCCTAGAAGTCAACGCGAACAACATGAGGGTCACGCTCAAAGTCAAATTTTAATGAAAAAGTGATTCATCATTTAAGCATCGAGCATCGGGCGACATTGTTAGAGCAATTAAGAAACGGGGTAAACGAGCAGCAGCAGCAGCAGCAGCAGCAGCTCATGCCATCGATCGGCTCCCTCATATCTCTCAAATGGCATTTCATAATCGGAGCAACGAGCGACCCCAAATGTGAGAATGTTACTCGGTCAACAATAAGCGGGTCAAATTAGAATAAATAGTTATACAAACAATGAGAGACCCCTTTAACATGACCGAAACGAACTAAGAAAGCGATAGAGATAGAAAGAGAGAGAGAGAGAGAGAGAAATATTGCAAGAAATCAAAAAATTAAAAATAAATAAAAACGAATTGAATAATTTAGGTCAGCTATGTGAGAATAACCATTGATGATGCGCCTTTTCGGATTCTCGAATGGGTTGCTCGAGGGTGGCTCCTAAGTAATTATTCATTAATTGCATGTGCCTAGAAGAAGCTAGGAATGTTCTCTATTAAAGTATATGAAAATATTTTGAAAATAGACAAGGCACAAGTGCTGAGCGGCTCGGGGCTCACTTATGCTGGTTGACATTTAAGCTCATTTGATGAGCAGCACGTAACCGCAAAAAGCTAGGGTATTCAGACTGCTGGCCGGGCTACACTGGTTCGCCTGGGTGCCGCATGTCGGGGCATGCAATTATACATTCATCTAGATTATGACACGACATGCAAGTTCCGATCGGGCCTTCAGTGTCTTTAGCAGCAAATGAATTTGTACTTTGCCACAGCCAGAGCAACCCATTGCTGTTGTTATTGTTGTTGTTGCTGTTGTAGTTGTTGTTGCTGCTGGTTGTTGTGATAGCACACATTTTGCTGGCGTCGACGGCGGCACGCGATTTAGCCGCGTCGCGTAATTAATCGTCAAATGAGTTTAATTGTTTATGTCTTTTATGTGAGACTAGAGTTTCCTACAATGTCGCATTGCCTCGAGTGCTTGCCCAGATCCCAGATAAACTCATACATATAGATTACCTCTCTTTTTCCCTTTGCCAGGCATCCGAAATTAGAGCAAACAGTGCGACAGCAACAAATAGTAAGCTGATGAGACATTATGTTATCTGATACTTATATATAAACATGTTTATAAACATATATTTCATATGAAACTAATATAATTGCAAGGAATATCAAAGGCAAATTCATATTTTTATTCTCAAAGCTCTACTGATTATATTTTATTTCCTGTTTTACATCACATCTACAAAAAGCATAGTTGAAAGAGAATTAATACTGTTATACTACCTTGAGTTTACGAAGCATTTTTATCCAAGCATTTTCTCATACATTAAAAATATATTAAAAATATCAATTAGGTATTTTTTTATATATATAAAACAAGTTCGTTAGGCAGGCTAATTAAAAACAAGAAGAAAACAATCAGCAGCTATAATTAAGAGCTGAAAATTAAAAATGTGGCCGCAGGTTATGCAACAAATCTTGAATCTTGTAAGCCTTGGCCCTAACCAGGGGCGGCTGTGGGCGAGGCGAAACATACGCCGAGGTTATTCATCATCAGCCAAGTGCAACCACTAGACAGGACGTGTTCCGGCTGGTAAATGGATGAGTTTTTCAGCCACTGCTGCCCTTCCAAACGAGCAGGGCTCTTCGCCCTGTTTGGCCGCTGATTAAAACAGAAACAACAAAATTAACCAAAAATTTGCATTTTAATACAAAAATGCGACGAAATATTTTTATTTTTTATTCATTTTGGAACTGGCTGGGGCGAACTGTGAAACAAAGAGCGAAGCTAATAATTTTATCAGTGGCAAACAGTTGACAAAATCAGCATTTTTGTGGGGGCTGAGGTGGAGTTACGGCTGTTGGGGGAAATGGAGAAGTTGGGCTCAGTCAGGAGCTGCATCCGTTTAAATGAACTGTTAAGGCGACCACGCAGCAAGGACATTTGTCTTGGCGCCAAGTCCAAAAGGGAAACTGCAGATTTTCCGCGTGCTTTTCTTTCGCCGCACAGGGAGCAGGGAGGGGGACGACTCTATGTATAGCGTGTGCCTTAGAGATTATTAATCATCTTTTGTGCGTATCTTTCACTTTTCGTATGCCTCATTGCTGGCATGCCCCATGCCCCAGTGCCACTTTTGAACTTCTTTTTGCGTTTTAAGAAAGTTCGCCAGGATATCCTTTTCTATGAAAATAATTTTGTCTTTACGTGGGCGCTCTTTATTCTTGGTTCTAAGATTTCAACTTAGTTCTTATGAATTTCAGTTCATAAATTACATGATTTACATACAATAAAAACGAGCAAGTTAATTAGGTTTTTAGATGTTTCTAAAAGATAAGAATGGACTATCGCTAATTAATTTTATATACACATATAGGTGAGGGACTTAAAGGTTCATTGAAAGTTATCAAATATATATTCTATTTTACTTTCTCTTATATGTAGCTATACATTTTTATGAGATGACCTCAGTCATTCGACCTATGCTGACTGATTCATAAACAAAATGTAATACCTCTTCTCTTAAAAATAAATGCTTTATTGGATTGGAGCTCATTTGGCATGATCTTTCTAAAGTCCCCTTCTGCCATATCCCTAATCATACATGATTTACATTAATCAATTGACAGTCCGACAGTCGTAATAGAAAAATGTTCAAGCTAACACCAAGGTGGGCTACCACCACATATTCAATTGCCACAGCAGCGGGCATGGATGGAAAGGGTATTTGGCTGATTTATAAGTCCGGACACAAGCGCAACTACCAAATTGATCGAAAAATGCCGCACACTGCGACGTTGTTGTCGTTGTTGTTGTTGTTATTGCTGTTGTTGTTGCTGCTTGCCCACCCGTGACCCACTAGGGTAGCCCCTGGCTCTGCTGTAACCCTGCTGCACTCAACTGGTTGGCGTTGAGCTTAAAGCGTTAATTCGTAATTTATGTGTCACACAAATCGAAATTGAATGCCAAGCGAAATTATGGAATATTTATCATTTCACACGAGGCGCTGGCCAGAGGATTGAAAGGAACTGTTGCCTGTGCCAATGCCAACCGGTGGATGGGGCAGGGCGGCGCGGGGCAAAGCCGCTGCCACAGGAACGTTTGTCAATTCGAATTACGAATAACGACAAAGTGCGCTTAACTTATGTGCACGAGGATTGGTGTAAAAAGCAGAAGAAAAAACTGCGCAAAAAAAAAAAAAGAATAAGAAAAGGGTTTGCCGCCATAAACTTGATTTTCCCCTCGACTGAGGAGTGGACAATGAAGCGCGCTGCTCTTAGCCCGATCTTGTTGTGGCTCTGTTAACCGTAAAACGTGAAATATTTATAAGGTTTGCATACTTGCTCGAACTGCAGCTTTGATGCAGTGGCAAGTGTTAATTGGAATCAATTTGATAATCTCCCAGGGCACACACGCACACGCACACACACGAGCACACATACTCGATTTTTGTTGTGCTGAGTTCATGATAATTTCGCGGATGTGCGATTTTGATTGAAAATTAACGCTATGGGGGGCTGCGCCACGTTTTGCCTTTGGCCCCCATTGCCCCGTTACAGGCCACATAATTCAAATTGTATTAATTTAAATGCCAATTTATTGCCCAAAAAAGAAAACACCTCCCCCTTAAAGCGGAGCAACGCAGGTATCATAAAATATGAGCATGCAAAAGTCCATTCGTGTAACCTTAACTGTAACTGGACAGATTGCGTATAAATATTTTTGTATTATTATTTAACAGCAATTACGAAAGGGAGCAGCTGGCAGGAATGTTAAGGTATAGCAAGAGGAATGCCAGATTTGAAATATATATTTATTATTAAGTGCGTGGATAGAAGCTGAGAAGTAAAGTAGTTAGCTAATCATTGTAAGGTAGACATCCATTCATACCAGGAGAATTAACTAAATATAAGCTAATATGTATAGGTTGAGAGTTAGTGAAGTTACATTCTTGATTAAAAGACATGCCATTCTGAGAAAGCTCGTCTAGTATTCATAAAGGAATTTTTATGAAAATATTAAAAAAAGCTTTTGGTTTTTGTTCAACATTTATAAGCATTTAAAATATTGCATTTAACGTTTATAAAAGCACTTGAAATTTCTCTGATATTCGATTTCTAATAAAGTAATTAGGCTTTACATGCATCTGTATAGCCCTGCAAATTCTGAGTATTGAATCTTTAAGAGATATATATAAAGGGATACACAGAATTATTATACAAACAATAATCATAAATCAGACATAAACCCCAAATTAATGGTATTTTAAGTTAAAAAAAAAAATTCATAATATTCGTATAACTATCTCAAATGCTTAAAAATACTCTATGGAACAATATATATAAACATTTAGTTTATACTTTCTCTTTTAAATCGATACCCTTCCTTTTGTGTGAGCAATCAGAGATATACAATTGCCACCCATAACGTATCGCATTGTTGTTGGCCAATTGTTAAGCCACCCGCAATTTATATGGTACTCAAGCACAGCAAAATGTTGGACTGACATGTCAGGGAGCGCTGATTAACATATTATGCGACAAACTGCCACTGGACACGGCTTGGACTCTGTGCGAGAGGGAGAGAGAGAGAGAGAGAGACATAACGAGAGAGGAGCATAGAGTGAAAAAGAGAGATAGAGAAGGAACTGTGGCAATTCAACGCCTGTCACTGGCTGTTTGCACAGATAATTCACACCAGCGCCAGGGCTGGAAGGAGCAAGGGGCAAAGAAACAGAGTGGAAGTTAGAGTTTGAGTCAGAGTCAGTCCCACACATAACCAGATCCAGTTGCTGCTCCAGCTCCAGCTCCAGTATGGACTCTTGTGTAATTGAAAAAGTTGCCTGCGGGGGCTGGTCGCAAATATCTGAAATCTGTCTCTGGCGATGGCTATCAATGTCGGCGATAGGTGAGCCACAGAGAATGTCGCCCCGGTCGTATGGGCCAATTAAGGGTTAAACATTTTGCATATGCAGCCGATGCCAGCACAGATTCTGTCTCTGATTTGCATAATTTTCGGCTTGCTATCTCGGTCTCACTCTGTTTTTTCGTCGGCGACATGCGCACGATACATTAATTTATGTGGCTCAAAAAGGAACAAAGTGGACAACGTTTGGTGTCCAATTTCATTAGGCACATCAGCGCCTTACTCCCGTACTCCTCTACAGCTCGTATCCCCCCTCTCGGAAGTGCGCTTATGTTTTGTCTAACTGTCATTGAAATGTGTGTTCGTGTGTGTGTGTGTATATGTGTGTGTGCGTGTGCGTGTTTTCCCTGTTTTGTCACATTACGAGAATTTACATAAAATCTATTGTAAGCGTATGAAATTGAATACCCCAAAGCGGATTCGGACATGTGGTCCTTTTTTTTACAATTGAGTGGGGGAAGTAGAAGGGCTTTAAGCATGATATTTGCTCTTTGGGAGCAGACGCAATTTAATAATTTAATTAGCAGACCGACGCATCGTCGCACTCGTAATAAATATCTTTGCAATTTTCCTAAGTCATAAATTAAGAAATGGGGAATTTGTTTTCCAATTACACATATTTCACACCGCATGCCAAAATGCACAAAAAATGAAAAGAAGAATGAAAAATCGAAATTGAATGCAATTTTCTATTTTAATAATTTATAACGCGTCATAGCCGCAGCAACAAGTACAAATTGTCAAAAGTGTTTTGCGTCTTGGCCAGGCCCACCCATGGCGATGGCCCAGGCACAAGCACAAGCACAAGCACAGGCATAGGCATAGGCATAGGCATAGGCATAGCCACTGCCATACGGTACTGGCCGCACTGCTTAGCCCGATCCTTGGCCCCGATGCATTGCCACGCGCTTTTAACGAGTCACAAATTCACGTTGCAATTGCCAGAGTCGACACAGTGAGCGCCCCATCGTAACTTCTTAGCCAAGCAACACTCAATAGAGCGAGAGAGAGAGGAGCATTGGAGGTTTCTTACCAACTCATGGCTTGCCCACCCGCCTAGCCGTGGCAGCCACCCAACCAGCCGCTTATTTTTGCGTATTAACGCGCGAAATAATATTTTATTTTGACCATCGTCAAAGGATTGAAAAATGCCCACTAATATCTTTGGGTCTTTGTGACGGCTTTGTGCGGACCACTCTGTCTGTCTGCCAGACGGTGTGTGTGAGTGTATGTGTGCTTGTGTGTGTGTATATTGCACTTTGTGGTTGTCTGGTGTTGCAAGCAACACACAGTAGTTATGCTTAACCGAACATATATCTTTTTTTGTGCTTTTAATTTGATAAATATTTCATGTAAATTCTGAAAAATCAACAGAAACTGGAAAATTATCCATATAATATAAACTGTTGAAAAAATATATAATAATAATAAATACTAAAAAATATATTTAGGATATGGAAAGATGTGTTTCATTCGTATATCTTAGCAGTTTAAGAGAAACTGGAAATTTCGGATGGGACTGCCTAAGATCTGACGAAGACCTTTATTCTTTTCTTACATTTTTATATTATATTAGAAATATATATTATATTTAGCAACAGATACTAATAGCGTCATCCAGTTCTGTATTTGCTTAATAGTGTGTAAATTTAATAAATTTTTAATATTTTTTATAAAATATTCCCCTGTCCAACATTTGATTATATTTAATTATTTTTCATTTGTCCCAACTCTACTTAATAATTAAATTTTAAAATTTTTTTCTTCCTTTCATTTCCCATCTCTTAATTGTTATTATTTGAATTTAACAAATTAAATTTTACAATCAAATCGATATCAAAAATACATACTCTTTTCAGTTCAGTACGAAGCTAAATTAGTTGCAGACAGTTAACACCACAAAGTGAGTAATTTCTTGCCAGACTTAAATTGCGCGGGAGCGTGGTTCACTCTAGGCCATACTCAGCGCTCGCAATTTAACTAATTTTGCATAACTCATTTGCAGCTCGTAAAGATCATAATTTGCAGTACGAAATGTAGTGCGCGGACACACCTTCGATTCTTCAAGCTGAATTCCCACGTTTTTCTGCTCCGCCGAACGAATCAATCATTTGCCTAGCCAGATTTCAGTTTCCCAGTTTTGGTCAAGGGGCTATCGCGGGGCTAGCTGCAAAATGATCGCCAGGCATGCAGAATAGTTGCAACCGTTAAGTCTGGCACTGCTTGCGATGGAAGGTGGCAACACTGGGCATTATCTGGCCAATTGGTCACAAAATCTTAACACCTACAGCGAGTCCAAGGCTGTGCTGTGATCATCAACAGACGATCATCTGATCAGAGATGATCACTCAGTGGCGGCCATTAAAGTCAAATCATTTTTCACATTTAGATATTGGCCGCGGGGCAGGTACACAGAATCTCCCCTAACCCCATCCACACCCGCCGCCCTCACAGACAGTCGGCACAATTGAAGGCAACTCGGAATCGATCCATCCCAAAATTGCCGCGATCACGATTTGGAGGAAATATGTTCAACTGCAGCTCTGTCTGAGTCGCTTACATAAAAGTAATCAAATCAACACCTTCATCAACTCCTTTGGATACGCTGCCCCAAACCGCAGAAAATGCCTTTCTTATTATGCCCTGAATCAGTTGAAAATGGTGATTGTGCAAAAGTGTGTACGCAGGAAGAAGACTGAAGTAGATTTTAAACATTAAATATATATTCGTGATTTAAATTTAGCATCTGTTTATTTTTTAATTTCTATGGATTCGAAACAGAATAAATATTAGATGAAAACAAAAATTGTATATATAAATTTAAAGATTATTTCTCTTCTACGTATAAAGCTACGTATAAAGAGTTCTTGAATGTGGGGTATTTGCTGGTCGAGCATACCTGACTAGAGCAGACTTACTTGTTTTATGCTGTGGTAATTTGGGCTCACGGTTCGAATCGCAGAGCAATCTTTTATTTTTTTTTCCTGTACTTTTGCTGTACTTTTCGGCTTGTTTCGGTGGCGATCGCCTGTCGATCAAATTGTTGTTTTCGATATCTAATTTGTCATTCGGCAAAAGGCAACGGCAGCGACGGCCCACAAGACAGCCGCAATTTGTTCAAGCAACCAACTGGCAATGGGGCAACTGGCAACTGGCAATGGGGCAACTGGCAACGGGCAACTGGCAACACGCTGTCTGCGTTGCACGATCCTTTCGAAGTTCGATGCTTGGAGCAAACTAGGGAATCCCGGCATTATGTGCGACGATTATCTTGTCGGCGCGTGAAATTTCGTGGCGTTGAGGAATTGACCTGCAATTGATACCAATCCACGGCAATCCATTACAGAGGCTAAGCGCGCGAGCTGCATGTCTCATTATTGGCAATTTTGGAGCAGTACGAGGTAATTGCCCCATGCCCATGTCCATACCCATGCCGAGGGTCATTTGTATAGAGGTCCCACCTTAGTTGCAGCATGACTGGAGCATTTATTTTGCAGCACATGCAACACAAATTATGATATGGGGAAAGACAGTGAGAAAATAGAGATATCTATATGTAGAGAAAGTATGCGAGTTAGAGCGAAAGAGGATGTAAGGGAGGGAAGTAAGATAGTCTCAACTAAAAATGTACTTAGTTATTTTTTGTATTTTTATTAAATAAAATTAATTTAACTGACATTTGATTTCCATATCGAAATTATCAAAAAACAAACTGCTTTTTCTTTCGTTTCAACTAATTAATACTTAAATATATATACTATATATATTAGATGACAGCAATAAACATGTTTGCATAATGCGGAAATTTCATGTTTTGCTGTACTTTACGAATGTCAATTCAAACGCACACACATATATATACACAGACTTACATACACACGCACACACACTTTCGCACTCTCGACTATCAACTGTGATAAGGTTAATATGTATATAAGTACTTGATCTACAGCATATAGCTATTGCTGAACTTGCCCAGCTCTACTGTCTGTATAGTTATTGCAATTTATTTACCATTCGGTTGACATTTATTATCAATTAATTTACAAATTTCGCACCTCGATTATTTATTTACACGCGCTCATGCGATGCCTTTTCATTAAGTAACTGTATTTTTTTTTTCTTTTTTCAATTAATTTATATATAGTTAAATATTATTTACAAAATGTTTTCGCTTATCAGTAACACACAAATACTTGAATATGAACGAAATGACGAAAGTGTTTTTAATATATTTCATTATCATTTTCTTTTTGCTAAATTTCTTTTTTTTATTAAGTGCATTACTTAATTCTTTGTACAAAACTTTGGCTGCAGTGCTTCAAAAAATATTTATATATATAAACAAAAATAAAAAATAGCTAAAATAATAATCAAATTTATTAATTTTTGTAATGTACAAAAGCTTTCAAATGATTTAATGAAAATATATGTCAAAGGAGAAAAAATATTTCCATACTTCGCGTAAAGAAATTTTAATATATTCCTTGTAAATAAGTTAAACAGAAAAACCGTTAAGAAAACAATAAAGAAATTTCTTTTAAAAACGCAATTTTTATTATTATAAAATATATAAAACGTTTATATTTATACATATAAATAAAATAATGCTTAGTCTAGAAGATCGTTTTAAAACTGAAAACTTGCACTGAATTGGTATTGCCCGCATTTTTTTTTTTTTTAATTTGTAATAAAAAATAAAAAATTTTCTAAATTTTGCATTGTAAATTAATAAAAAATAAAGTTTGTTTTTTTTTTTTAAGTTTTTGCCACATCTTTGAGACATAGCTTGGAGCAGCTGAGAATTTGATTTTCATAATTCCTTTATGATTTGATTTGATTTTTTTCCTTTTACATTTTACTTAAAGTAAAATAAAGTAAAATAAAAAAACATTGCTAAAGCACACACAAAATATAATTGCCACACATAAAGTAAAAATATATTTTTGGTATAAATCTGCAAACCACTGGGAGATTAGAGTTTAAAGTACACTACAGTATAGTATATGTATATATAAATATATATATATATATATATATATATATATATATATATATATATATGCTACAAGAAATAGATAAATATTTTGCCTAACATACATTTACATTTGTCTTTTTTTGTGTTTTCGTTTATGTTTTTGTTTCTTTTCTTGTGGGAGGGTATTTATGTATATAAAGAAGTTTAGTTTAGTTTTCATTTGCTTTAAAATTAAGTAGAACTCAGTGCCATTAAATATTATACAGACATATAGTAGAACTGATGGATGCCCGAAAAAGAAAACTTAGAAAAATCTCTAAACGTTAAACGTTCAGGATTTTTTGTATTTTTTCTTTCGACTCTTAGCCAGGGAGCTGCATTGTATCTACAAGATACAAAACCGCATTTGGCTGTCAGTTGTGGGCGCCTGGGTGAAAGTTGAAAATTGTTTATGTACAAGTTACAACAACTAAAGGAGATTTTAAAACAATTAAGCTACACGATTCTCGTTTTTTTTTTTTTACATTTTTCATTAGCGTTTTTTTTTTTTTTTTGTTATTTTTTTTTTTTCAATATGCATAAATAATTACACTACTTGACATCCACAATGAGAGGAACTTCACTGATATCGATTAAATTTGGCGGCGATGGCAGCGACTGTTGCTGTTGTTGTTGCGGCTGATGCTGTTGTTGCTGGTGCTGTTGCTGCTGGGCTGTCGCGACGGTCGTCGCTGTCGGTGTGGACGATGCCGATGACAGCGAGCCCGCTGAGGACGAGGAGGCGGAGGCCATGACCGCTGCCGTGGCCAGTTGCTCATGGCTGTTGCTATTGCTGTTGCTGCTGCTGCTATTGCTATTGCTACTGCTGGCCAGCAGCAGTCGCTGGTGGTGCTGTTGCAGGCACTGATTTGCATTGACAGCGGCCGCGGCCATCATCATAGTCGCAGCATCGCAGTAATTAGACAGCATTGTTGTTGTGCTCACTGCCGCTGGCATCGTTGTTGTTGTTGCAATTGCTGCTGCCGCAGCGGCTGCTGTTGCTGGTGTCACATATGCAGCAGCCGCTGTTGCATTGGCCATATAATCGTTGCTGTAGCCGGCGCCAAGCAAACCGCTGGCGCTCATGTTGCTGTTGTTGTTGCTGCTGCTGCTGCTGCTGTTGATGTTGTTGCTGTTGCTGTAGTTGCTGATTTGCTGCTGATTGCAAACGCTGTGGATGCTGTTGCCGCAGTTGTTGCCGCCGTTGCCGTATGTTGCATGCATGGCAGAAACATTGCTGTGATCGTGGCTGTGATTGCCAGCAACAGCAATGCCCCCACACCCACCGCCAATGACGCCGCCAATGTTGCTGTTGCTGTTGCTATTGCTGTTGCTTGTGATGTTGTTGCAGGGATTGATGTTGAGCGTAGTGTTGCTATGATTGGCTGCCACAGCGGCCGCCACAGCTGCGGCTGATGATCAAGTTGTTGTCAATTGGCGCCACATTGTGTGTCACATCGAAGGCAGATAGGGCCAAGAGAAACTGTTGCCGCTCAGCAACATGTCGCGTATCAGCGTTTCGATTGGCGTTTTGCCGACTAGACGCACAAAAAACAACTGCTCAATGACCTGGTTAATTGAGAAGATAAAAAAAAAGACAAAATAGAAATATGCATAAGTATCTAAGCAATTGGTGTTCACTTATGCTATAATATGAAGGCATTGCGTTAGCTCAATTATACAAGTCGATGTGACCGCACGTACATGGAAATATATTCTAATCTGTGATATTTTTGTTCTTTATTTTTAATTAGACTCTACTTACTTGTGAGGAGACGGTGCGTAATGATGGCAATCTGAGTAACAATTTGCCAAACCTCGTGGGTTGATTGGGATACTGCGTTCGACAATACTCCTCCAAGGCGCACTGAGACTTCTCTTGCAGGGATTCAATATGTGTCACATCCGACAGACCGCAGGCATCTATAAAAAATGACAAAAGAAAAATGCATTAATTAGTGAAAACCTCGAACCACGAACAATTCCCTATGGAGGCAAATGGTCTGTGAGCCCATGCAGTTCACCTGGCGCTTGACTTGAAATACGTATCCAGCGAATGGGTTTCCAGCGTTAACTTAAGGCCACGCCCACACACAACAACATCAATAATAACTGTAGCTAGAAAATGGCACATGACGGAATTACGTCACTCGCATGATTTATGTCCAATTGAGGACTTGGACTCAAAGTCGAACAAGAGGCCGTTTAATTAAATTTACGAAAATTAAACTAAACGGCAACGCCCCTGTAGACAAAGGCCATAAACAAGACGGGGCGATGGGTGGGTGCGGCTGAGGAGATTTCTTCTCTCTGTTGTTGACTAGTTGTTAAAGCTAAAGACATTGCGCATACGCAGCATGTGCCGTCAAGTGTTAATTGCCAGCGACACAAACGTTTGCCTATCAATATATACTCTTGTGTGTATCTATGTATGTTTTTAAGTATTGTAAGACAACAACAATATATCTGTATACTTGTGGTGCTGTGCCTATTTGAAATTCAAATTAGACATCAGCACTTGTAAATTTGCATAGCTTGAAGCATTCTCAAATGGATGTTCATATTCCATTTACTTAATTAGTCAGCAAGCAAAAAGTATCTTTAGCTCAAAGCAACCAAATGTAAACATAAAGTATCTTTTGTACATTACGCAAAGTTTACAAGTGACATTTATAACAGTTTTTATTTTTTTTTTTTTTGCTGGCGCGCAGCTGGTTTGCGGTTTAATGAATTGGCCATTTGGTGATTTTGTGGACAATCGGTTGGCCATCGCTGGGTGTCCAACTCGTCGTCAAACGTATCCGATTGCAGTGTGAATTCGAAGTCGAATTTGAATTTGAATTTGATTGCATTGCATTGCATTGCAAAATGCCAGCTACGGGACGTAATGTGTCGTTTAAACGTCTCGCATTTCAGCTCTTTGAATTTCATTATGCATTTGGATTGGTCGTAGCTGTCTTTAGCTGCACGCAAGCGCACTTCTGGTTGCCAACTGTCAATTGAAAGCCAATACATTGAGCCACGATGTAAAATGAGTCAAACAAATTGGCAATAGGTTCATTAGAGATAACTCGTCTGGTGGCAAAACTATCTGATCGCTAAAATATTCACACTAAAGCTGTTTGAGCAGCTCATAAAGCTATGCGACGATATATTTAGCGGGAAATCAAAAATTAGCTAGTGGAATTTTATAATGTACCTCAATAAATTCATTTAATAAACTAACAATAATTTTAGTCATATAAATTAAAAAAGACATTACCTAACTCATATTTCCCCAAAATTGACAATTTGAAGTTTACTTTTTCAATGGCTAATTAGCTAAAATGCTTAATTGTTATTTAAAGTAAAACTTAAATTAATTGTTTTAAATTAAATATTGTAATATACATATATTAACTTAAATGTATGTAATTTTTTTCAATACATATTTAGCAATTTTTAACGATATTTATTCATTTATGAAGTTGTATAAGAAGTCGATAAATGCCTTCTTCTGTCTAAAGTGCAATAATAAACAAATCTTAAATTCTCAAAAAATGCTTACATGCATTTAACTAATTTTCTGTCATTTGCTAAGTGAATAGTCAAGCTTAGATATGCCGCAAAGCTAAACAAATATAAATAAAACTTGCATATAATTAAAAGGAGTTCTGAGCTGAGTCACAGAGAAGTTTAAAACTGAACTGTGTCAAGTAAGTAAACTCTCCATGCTGCACGCTCAGCTTGCATTTGGGCCATTTCCAGTTGGCCCACAAAGTAAACAAATCATAAACAAAGCTGAACGTTAACTGCGATGCTGGCTTAAAGGCCGCCTCCAACCACACAATGCGCGTAAATCAAGATAAATGATTTGTCGCCAAAGGCAACAGAAATTCAATTAGCCATTATTAACCATTTCATTTCATAAACAACCAGCAACAACAGCAATCCGGCAATAATCGTGAAGTTACAAATTAGATTTGGCCAGTTGGGATTGAAAAGCTGAGCGAATCATTTCACTTGGCCATGGTCAATAATTGTCAATTGACTTTGGCCATTAGGTTTTGATGATCCGGAGCTCAGGCACCGACAACAAATATCATAAAAGAAAACGAGTCCAGAGGACATGAGAAGCAGAGGAAGAAGAAGAAGGAGCTGAAAAAAATCGACTACAATTCGAATCAATAAGCCAGTCAAGCAAAAATTTTATTTTCATTGAAATGCAGCAGAAGACGACGGAGTGAAAGAAATTCCAGTTTGTGAATTTGGCCAAAAGAAATGCGGCCCGAAGCCCGCGAGCTGCAGCTTTCTCGGGCGTTTGCAACGGGCTGCGGCTATAACTATGGCTTAACTTGGCTTTGATTTTTGGTTTTCGTTTTTGTATTTTTGTTTTTTTTTTTTTGGGGGACTTTTAGTTGGACCTCTGCCTGGGCTGCCTTCTGCGCAGTTACTAACTCAGCGCAGAGATCGTGACCGCGTGTTTTAAATGCATAATGACCGTAAAGTAGTTGATGTAACTACGTAACCGAATTGTGCTGCCAATAACAACAACAACAACAACAACAGCAGTAACAACAATAACAGCAAATGCAGTTACAACAACATGCATATCGAATAAGGAGCAGATTTTGTTGTTGTTGCCTTTTTTTGGTCACACAAGAACGTGGCACAGGCTCCGCCTCCTCCTCCTCCTTCAATCCTCAAATCGGACCAAAGTAAAGGTTAAGCTGTTTAACCAAAAATTATGAATTGCTGCATTATATTTTATTATATAGTTTTTATGGCCAGCAACTAGTACGTTGTTGGACTTCGTGTCTGCCTTTGGTAACAGTTATAACTTTATTTAGTTTTAATAAGTATTAGGAAAATGCAAGGAGAAAAAAGAAATAACAAGACAAATGCCCGCGGATATGGTTCGAGCCTGTGGGCTGGGTTCATGTGGGGTCAGCTATGAATTTATAATCGAGCACCATTTGTAGGAATTGTTGTTCGGGAAAAATTGACAAGAAATGCAACACAAAAATGGCAGGTATTTGCTTGGTGACATAGTTCTAGAGAGGAACAGAGAAATGGCTAAGTTTCAAGTCAAAATATATATTATGGAATTATATATGGAATCGCACAATCAAGTCTTTAGCAAAGAACAATCAAGTCTTTAGAAAAGAGATATGATAATAAAAGAAATGGATGAGTTTCTATCTATAATTTATATATTTTTAATGTCCGTTAAAAAGTGACTCTAGAAGTGATTGAATTAATATAAAAGTATCTTATAAAATTTTAAAATTTTAGTCAGAGAAATAAATTAGAAATTGCTTAGGTATTTTATAATATAGAAAACAAAAACTCTGCCTCTATAAATTCATAAAAAATAACTCTTATTATAAAGTACACTCAACTGATATTGTAAGGGAGGGCCTTTTGCTGTTTTGCGAAAGAAAATTGAATATCTCGACAGTTTGATCGAAGCTGAATCTTGTATCTAAGCTTAACTGATTGAACATTTCAGCTATGTGCGAGTGGGGAAAAGAAAAAGGGAGGTTAAGCTAAAAGTAAGAAAAACGCGCCCAAAAAATGATTCTGATCAAAGAGAGGTCTCTGTGTACGAAACTGTTAATTACAAGGCAGAAAGGCACGTCTGTGGCAATTTTCGGAAAGTAGCGCAGGCGATCAATGAGCACCCACAAAACGATTTGGGCATCAGCAGAGAAAAACTCAGAGTCGGAGTCAGACTCAGACACAGACACTGGCAGAGCCAAGGCACAAAGGTTGGCCAGAGCTAAAACCAACACAAAATGTTGGTCAAAAAGTGTGGCTAAGACATGAAAGCTACAACTCTTAACAACTGCAACAAACGACAGCAATCAGGCAGCGAGCGTGTAGAGCAAGAGTGGAACGGAACGGGTGGTTCGATGAGGTACACAGACGTGGCCACAACCAGATTGGAAGATGCACCACAGAGAGCTTGGGCAGACATGTCGTCAACGTGCCGCCGCCTGGCTGCAAGGCAGCAGGCAGAAGATCTACTAAGTCTATACCCGGTATTTTACTACTGCGATCGTGTCTATCACAGAGGGGGCACAGTGCTGGGTATTGCGCTGCAGCGATTGATCGGCTGCAGTTTATGGACTCATGCAGCCAATTCAAATGCAATTGCGCTGCACAAGAGGCAGAGCTGGAGTGGATGTCGAAGTCGAAGTTGAAGTCGAACTCGTCGAAGTTGCAGTCGCAGCTCTGGCAACACGAACTCGCGACGCCCCCTCACAATGGACCCCAGCCCAAAAGCCCAAAACTCGACACACACAGCGTTTTGGAAATTGGAAAATTATTTTCATGGCTGTGGCTATAACTGTGACTCCAGCGAGCTGGACCTGGCCGAGGAGCAGCCGTTGCGGCTTGTAAGTAAGCGACATAAACGAGTGTTGTATTAATGTTCATAATGTGGTATCTCGACGTCAATAAACGTCGCCAGCTACAAACGGGCGACAGAGAGAGGAGGTTGTGTGCAGTGTGCAGTGTGCAGTCAGTGTCGCAGATCGAGGACAGCTGCTTGACAAAACGAACAGGCCAAGCCGCACAGACACACACATGGGTGGCGTGTCGAAGGGGTAAAGCGGAGTTAAACGGATCTTGAGTTGCAGTTGAATGCATCGCTGCATTATTTGGCCACTGTAAATGGACAATGGGCAGATAAGCGTGTCAGACAAAGCAACAGCTGCGCTATCGTCACAGCCTCAACTTAAAGCGAAAACTTAGACTTAGTTTAGTTTATACTTAAACCTAACTTAAATAAAATAAATATGCAGGCTTTATAGTTCAAACAGTTAATATTTGCATACAAATATTTCGAATTTATTTCAGTTGAAAACGAAAATAAATAAATATATAAAAATAAATTAAGAAAACATTAACAAACATTAAAATTAAGCCATGTGCCAAATTAGTTTTGAAAAGTTTAATATTTATGTAAATGGATGAATGGATATATGCATGTGTGTGGGTGTATGTGTAGGCGTATGTGTGTGTGTGTGTGTGTGTGTGTTTGTTTCCAAAGTCCAGAGCGTATGTGCCATATATGTATGTGTGTGCGTAGCTGCTTTGTGTGGTTTTTGATGCTTTTGTTAAAAAATAAAAATGCAAAATTAGTACAAGAAAAATATAATTTGAATGTAGCTTAGAAATTTATGAAATCAGCTAGTTAGTTGCTATTAGCTGCTTTCATAGATTTCTATTTGATATAAATTGTCAAATGAATCGGCTATTATAGTCTGAAACTTGTTAAATTACCAATTCATAAAACATTTTCCATTTTGCTCGAGACCTTAATCAGTACTTGTTTTTTTGTTGTTGTTCATTTTTCATCATTTTAAGGTTTCGCAGCAAAAGAATATTTTGGTCTGAAATTTTAATTTAATTCAGCAATGAACAATCAATTTGTTTGAATATCATTGAGCAAATAAATATTTAATGATATTGAAACGAATTGATCGTATGAAAATAAAAAAATGAAAATAAAATAAACATAAAAAAAGATTTTTAAATGAGTGAAAATAATTTCAAGACTTTCTAATTTTTTTCTCTTTACTGAACTTAAAATTAGAAAATAAAGAAATTAAATGAAAATGTAAAAAATATAAGAGTAGTTGAAATTTTAATTCAAAGCAAACCAAAAAGTAATATAGAAACTTTTAAAAAGTTAAAAAGCAAAAAAAAAAAATAAATGATAAATAAAAAAAAAAATAAAAAATAAAAAACCATAAAAGTTTCCGGAATAATTTAAGCTCTAATATTCTTGAATATAATAGTATTCAAAAAGGAAAGTTTTTCTAGGAGAGCTCAATACTTTATCAGCACTATAATTAAAATACTCTACATTTTTGCTTGCAGAAAATAGATTCATCCAATTGAATCTACAGTTGTAAATTGTAATCGAAATATCTTAAAATGAAGGTTAGTAACCAAACCACAAACAATTGTTAGTTCTAAACTAAATTAAAAGAAAGCAATTGTTAAATGAAACAAAAATAAAATGTCAAAATAAAACACTTAAAACTAGTCAACAATAGCTTAAAGAATTAGTAACAAATGAAATAAGTAAAAACACAGGTTAGGATTAATTTTTGTTTAACAGCAACAGCAGCGTATATTCTTGACTTCTCTCTACTCTTCTCGCCTCAGCTTCTTCTCTCTTTGTTTGTATGGATTTTTGGTAAAGTCTTTTGCTAAACTAGATTACGACTAAAATAATTTAGGACTTAGTTTAAGGCAATAAATACATAAGCAATAGGCACTAAATTTAACTTTACAATAGATACATAGTTTAAGTACTTCATAAATAAATAGTTAAGTTACAGATACATAAGCTAAGCTCAACTGTTTTAGTTTAGCTGACTAAACTGAACCACTGAGATTCTTAAGGTGGGTAGGGAGTTCGGGCTTTCGGGTCTACAACTGCCATCTACTGCCCGCTAGGCTATATGGCGAGTATCTATAGCTGGGACTGCCGAAGCTGGCGCCGCCGCCACTGTGAGCGGCCGCCGCAGCCGCTGCCGCCGCCGCATGGCTGACGCCGAACGGCGTGCTGTGATGGAACATATCAAAGGCCGAGCCGAAGGCGCTGCGCGGCGGCGTCTGATAGAACATGCCCGCCGGCGTCTGATATGCTCCAGCCAGCGAGCTGCTCGTGGCGGGGGCAACAGCGGATGCGGAAGCGGAGGGTGAGGCACTGGCATTATGTGTGGATGAGGCGCTATGGGATGGCTGGGTGGGCAGTGAGGCGCCGAGGCCACTGCTGTTGCCGCTTGAATCGCCGCCGCTACCACCACTACCACCGCTACCACTACCGCCACCGCCACCGCCACCGCCACCGTTGCCGTTAGAGCTGGCATACAGCGCGGTGAGCAGATCGACTTCAGCATTAGCATTGGCACTGGACTTGGCGCAGCTGCTGAATGCGCTGCCGGCAGAGGGCACAACGGGCATAGCATGAGCAGCAGCACCTGGATCGCTCTTAGGTTGGCTGGAGGTCAGCGGTGGTTGCTGCTGCTGGTGCTGGTGCTGTTGCTGCTCCGCCTGCTGCACAGCAGCCTCAACGCTCGCCACGCTCTTCATGAAGGTCGCCAGATGGATGGGCGCCTGCTGCAGCTGCGTTTCAAACTCTAAGCGATTCAGCTCATCGAGATGTTCGCGCACCACAGCAATGACGTCATCATTGCTACAGTCAGCGGAGCTGCCAGCATCCACACGTTTGCCAAGCAGTGCTGAAACTTTGGTTAGCAGTGCGGGCACATCCTTGTACAGGATGTCCAGCAACTTACCGGTGGTGAAGAGCACAATTGCCTTGAGGCAGGAGTATTCGGCCGAGTCGACATGCAGCGCCTTCAGCTTCTCCACCTGCTCCTGGAAGATGCGTATGTGATCCATGAATGCAACCACGCGATCCGCTGCCATCGGTGAGGCGTGCAGGCCAGCAGCGGCTAGCAGCGGCGCCACATGCAGTGGCATCGAGCATTGGCTGGCATTCAGGACGAACAGCTCCGACCAGACAAGGCGCAGCAGTGCCACCTGATCGGTAACCTGCAGCTCCGGAAAGAAGGGTATGTTCTTGGCCCATTCAACGGCGGAGAAGAGCAGCCGTGCGGCCAGCTCACAGATGTTGTCAATGCCCATGATATTGTTGGGCTGCAGGCACTGGCCGTAGCGGGATGTGGGGTACGGCTCGGCGCGCAGCAGCAGCGAGATGTAGGAACTGAGGTACGAATGCCCATTGAAACCGGCCACGCCCATTGGATCGCCGTTGGCCAATTGATACTGGCCGTGCATGCCAGCTAGGCCGGGCTGTGTGGGCGGCACGCGGCCACGTTGAACAGCTGCAAAGAGTGAGAAAGAGAGAGAGAGAGAGAATTAGTATATGTATCTACATTTGGGAATGTATATATGTGTTTATGTGTAACGGTGTATCTGTATCTGTGTATCTGTGTATCTGTAGCTAAGTAATTCAATATGCGCGCTCTTTTGTGCGCTTATTTTGACCGCGACATCACACGCCACACAATGTTGCCCCATTCAGCGTTGTTGGCAAAGCTGCCACAACGCACAATGCCTATCGGGCACCTCAATCTCAGTCGCACTCTCCTAGACGCTGCGCTGCCCTTTTGTTCCGCAACCGACAACGTCATAAGATACTTTTCTCGGCTGCGACTACCTTGAGCCTACCCTGAAACCCTTTTCTTTATTCTCTTTTTTTTTTTCGTTAAACATAATTTCAATGTCGTTGTCCCTTGCAACCCCCTTGTTGCCACAACTGCTTAGATATGCAAATTTAACTAAATACTTTCGACGCATCTTTTAAGATACAACAGCACGTGAGTGTGTTAGTGTGTGTGTGAGTTGAGTAGAATTTAAGCCTAAAATGTGTAAACAGAGCGAAAGCGAAAAGTTAGTCAAATGCCAGTCAACAGCTGGTCGAATTGAAACCAAAAGCTCAGCTCGGGACACCATAGCAGATGTGTAAGAAAGAGACGGAGGCAAATAAGATTATCGTTGATCAGAGTGCTAAAAGAGAGCACAAATGTTGGCTCTTGAGCTGATGAAAGGGAAAGAGCTTTTATTTAGAGGTTGGGGTTAGACTTACTCAAAAGTTGCGCCCGAGCAAATCCTGTCACCAGAAAGAGAGACAGGTTATGAAAGAGAAAGAGAGAGATTACTGATTACTAAGTTGAGAGGCAAATGAACACAATAGCTGAATTTCGAGAGCACTAAAAAACTGAGCGGGATATAAATGGGCAAAAAAGAGACTGAGTATAATTGTTACTATGAATTGATAGTAATATAAATCAATATCAATTGACCCCTATCAAGAGCTATATCACAATAACAGGATAAGCTGATCTGAGACAGTTTGAATCCAAGAAAAAATATATCAAGAACCTAAAGTTTTCATGAAAACTCTGCTCTCTAGTCAAGTTGTTTTTAGGGTGCGCTGGCAGGCTCTTAGTATAGGCACATTCCTTGTCTCTGAACTTTGAACTGCAAAGTTCCCTTGCATTAGTTATAGGTACGAAGTTACACCTGCATAGGATCAAAACATACTCGAGACAATTTTTTGGGGCTTGGCCAAACGCATTCGATACAAATATTATTATTTTTTTCTATGAAAAACAATGGAGCAATGCGCGTTGATGCTTGAGTGTTATTGGCAAATGTGGGTTAGCAAAGGTTTTTTTACACCTTCAAATATGAGGTACACACCTAGACGGAGTCATATGCACCACACCTAACCCCACTCGAGGAGTTGGCGCAACAGGCTGGGCTTCAATAGAAATAATCAAAATAAAAATATCGCAAAAATGTTTGGCCCAAGGCGCTGAAAAGCAAATAAAGCTAAACATGATTATTGATCGGGCCAAGTGTTCGGCACAGCCATTGTCTAAGGCCCAACAAGCACATACACACACACACACATACACACACACACACATACGCACACAGCTGTCTAGGCAAAAGTAACGTCTTTTGTTCAAGCGAAAAGCGAAAGCATTTTTGGTCAGCAGACAAATGAAAATCCAAAGAGCAACATGCAGAGTGAGGACTTTGGCTTTGGCTTTGGGTAGGGTATTTGTTTATTGCTTTACGCAAGCAATTAAGTGCACGAGGGGGTTGAAGAACCGGAACTGCCAAAGATTTGACCACTGTCCAGCGCCGGACGAGACAATTATTTATGAAATACATTTGCGTAATTTGCGCAGGCAAAACGCGGCTGATCCTCAGCGGATCTATGCAGGCAGACAGGCAGCCGTGCAGCCGGGCAGCCAGGCTGGCAGGCAGGGCAGAAGACGCTGCAAACCGGTCTCTCACTCACTCACTCTCTCTTGGAGTCTACTGCGGCCATCTCTTTCGCTCCTGTCCAGTTGCTGAGCCGAGGTTTATTTATGCGCCTGGGAAAATATATATTCCACACTGACCACAGTGACTCAAAAACTTGCCAGACTGACCGCAACTGCAGCTCAGCGCTGAGCAGCTCAGCGCAGATCAACTCCAACGACTTTAACTGATAACGCAGCAGCCAGCAGCAGCAGCAGTAACAACAACAACAATCCAAAACATGAAGAGTGAGAAGAGATGGACTGAGTAGTGGAGCAGCAGCGTCTGCTGCGTCGGTTTGATTACTTAATGAATGAATTCTGTGGGCCAGCACGTGCTCAAGTCTCAACTGCGCTTTTGTTGCTTATTGTTTTTGAAGCCTCGCACTTATGTAATCGATAAACGATATACAAGTCATCGAGTCATGTGAAGCTGCCAACAACACTCGAGCGCGTGTCCAAGTGGCCCGCAGCTAATTGTGGTCAAGTGGATAAAGTCTCCGACAGCCTCAATCCTCAATCCATCCAAATCCGTGCCTCAAGGGCTCGATGCATCTGCGAAAATGCCATTTCCGGCGTCAGGTCCAAAAAGCCTTTCACTCTATGCAAATGTGCGCATTTAATATTTGTTTTGCTTTTAATGTACTTCACGGTGGTTTTTGTTGCCGTTGTTGCTAGTTTATTATTACTGTAGCTCAGCTAAAATTTCCATTGTTAATTATAATGCCTGCATGATATAAGTTGCTTTTAGTGTCTGGTTAATTTGAGCGAGTCGATTGCATTTAAAATGAAATGTTTTGTTTTTGTTTTGTGTCTGTATATAGTCAAAAAGTAATTATTTAAGTATAACACAAGATCTTAATCTTTTTTGAAAAATATAAATATTTGTACATTATTTTTGATCAAAATATATTTGTTATACATTGAAAAGTATTTTAAAAGAGGAAACACAACGGCTGTCCCATTAAAAAATGTCTTTAATGTCTATATATTGGTTGGAATAAGCACAACTTTCAATATTGAGGCATATACATTTATTTTCAAACATAAGATGAAGAATCTTGTACTTTTTCTACGATGACCCTGCATCACATATCTCTCGATCAACCCACTGAACAAAGCCCACTTCAACCCTCGTTTGCTATAGTTTTGCGACCAGTTTCCTCATTTCAAGTTCAATTTTTACTGTAAATTCTTGTAGTTTTATTTCTTTTTGCTTACCAAAAAAATGCTTTTTATAAACAGAAATTAATTTCCCTAGCCCAACCCTTGGTCAGAAACAAGTTTCGGCACAATTTGTTGTCCAGTTCGGTGACCCAACCTCAGCCCGGGTCCAGTCCAGCCCAGTCCACCCCGTCCAATTGACACTGCAATTTAATTAGAGCGACCTTCGTGCCTTGATTTTATGCGCTTTTTCGGGTTTTTCGCTGTGGAATTGCTTGACCAGGTCTGCCAAGGCATAACCTTTGTGCCGCTTTTATGCTAAGTAGCGCCCAAGAGGAAGAAGGCAAAAAATAATTTAAAAAAAAAAAAAAAAAAACTACTGAAATTCTATGCAGAAAAGACATTTTCTCACGATTTCTCAGCTCTGATATAGGTTTTGGGCTATTGTGAACTAGTTTTTACGCAGAACTTGTACATTAGGAAATGCCATGTGGAGAAGGGGGCAAAAGGTGCTGAACTCTTTTGCGTTTTATTATGATGAAGTTGACAAGTTGCTGTCAGTGCCGGTGGCAGTGGCAGAGCTACAGGTAATCGCATGCTTAATTGCCAAACAGGTAGCCCACACCTGGGTTCACAGTGCGGTTCATTAGCCACAAACAGCCTTTGGTACTTGGCCTAGCCAAAGCTTTGAAGAATATTCGTGTAATCAGACATCTGTTTTGCTTTTTTGGGTATAAGTAAATATCATTTAGGATTTTAAGATTTTTTCATTTGCGCAATACCCGCGCTTAAATCAATGTTTAGATACATTTAATTACAATGGCGGTGGCTGTAGCTGCATTTTAATTGCCCCGTTCTTAACCCAAATCACTGCAGCAGCAACAACATCTGCTGCCGTCAGCAGCAGCGGCGGCTATTAGCATTTTGCGAAAAACCTGTCAATATTAGTGCAAATAATAACAGCTTTGTGCAGCAGCTGGACTGGTCTCTCTCAATAGATATATACATATATCAGTCGCTCTCTGGGCCAGACAGTTGCTAATTGTTAATGCCGACAACTGCAACTAAGCAAGCGAGCAAGCAGTCAAGCAGTCACCCAACCAGTCAATCAGTCAGTAAGTCAGCCAGCCAGTCAGTCATTCATTGATCGATTCACTGTGGCGTCTGTCAATTTGTCGTCGTTTGCCAATTTGTGGACAAAACATTTGTGGCCCAGCTATGCCAAATATTTGAGCTGTTGCATGCAGCCTTCGATTAAGTCAGCTCGTGCACTGCAAGAAATTACCAAAAGTATACAAAATATTTGACAGATTGTATACTTTGCGTCTTCCTCTGCAGCTAGCACACCTCTATCATTAGGCTGTCAAAGCTGTGGCTAGTTAGCCCATAATTTTCTGTTAGTGTATGTCACTAGATCTAATCGAATTAACTTTAATAAATCATTTGTGCCTTGTCGCTGCGTTCCACAAGCGCCATAGACAGAAAAAAAGTGTCGACACACAAATTACAATATCGAGCTAATTCCTAATTCAACTATTCATGCATTCAAGCATTCAAGTATTCAAGTATTCAACTGTTCGCGTATTCGATTATTTGAGTACTCATGTTTTTTCTTTTAATTATTAACCAACGAGCGAACAAGTTTGCATTTGATCTTTGGGGTCAATATGCTGTAGCCATAGCTTAATTGTTATTTTTGATACCCTGTAACCATAAAAAGTGGCTAGCTGGCATGATGGGCTAATGCGAGGGCTGTTAACATAGAAGAGAACTAAACTTTCAACTTCAAGCTGTCAATTTATTGAATATAGGGTATTATCTAGCTGATATACTTGTTGCATTTGAATAACTCTTTGGGTTGGTTTCACTATAGTTAAGGAACTTGACTAAATGTCATGTGTGGAGTTTGAGTTTGATATGCAATGAAGCATGGCAATGAATGGATAGATAATTGACCGCTAGTCAGAAAATGTCATTAATAGACGGGGATTATTAAGTTATTTAGAGAACCTCGATTAAGTTAATATATCGAACAGCTCTCAGAGCTTGAGTGTATTACAGATCTATAGAGATTGTGAATAACTTTTCTTTTGCTAGCTCTTTATCAAAAAGGTTTGAAGAGTCTCGTAATACAACAGCTGTTTATTGTACGCTATTTTGAAGACATGACCTGTTTTTTCGATAAGGTTCTTCGAGTTTCGGCCTATCATCAAGTGGCACATTCTTTGGCAGACCACTTGGCACTGTCGCAGTGGCTAAAAAAGAGCAGCCCACACTTGTCAATTGTGTGTTGTGTGAAAATTCGTAGCATCTGACATTTAGTTGTCCCATTTATTGGACCGAACGTAACCCACATGCGATAGAAAATCAAATTTGAATTCGTTTGCAGTTGTGCTCTACTTCCGTTTTTCAGTGTAGTTGTTGCTTTCTGTGTTCGCCTTCGGTCTCTGCGCACTTAATTTATTTATGTATTTGCCTCACTGTTTGACTTTTAATTGACCCACAGCCAATGTAAGAAATTTCGTAGATCACAGTATATATATATATGTATATATGTTATATATGAGGTGGACTTACCTTCGCGTCGCATGCCCATTTTGAGGCACTTTTTCAAGCGGCAATATTGGCATTGATTGCGATGATGTTGATCTATGGGGCAGTTTCTGCTGCCCCGACACGAATATGTTAGATTGCGTCGCACGGAGCGCTTGAAGAACGATTTGCAGCCTGTAGAGAGGAATAGAAAGCAAATATATATATATTTTAGGAACTGAACAAATACTTGAAAGGCATATTTGAAATTGTCTAAATACATATGTAGAAAATAGTCTAAGAAAACTAAATATATTCTATGAACTAATGTAGATAAGAAAGTTGAAATAATGAGTAGCTCAGCTCTTTGTTAATTATAGTATGTACCATTATTTTATGACTAATATAGTATAATATTATATAGTCCAAGTTTCTTCTTAAGATATTCCAAGTTTTACGACTCTCTACTCTTCTGTGTTTTTCTCTCGCGTAAACATCTTTATGATCTATTCATTATCTGAATGCAACTTTGAGCCAAACAAACTCTCTCTGTCTCTCTCTCAGCTACACCTTCAAATGTTTTGGAACAAGCAAAACAAATTCCATGGCACTTGAATCAAATGGGTAGAAAAAAGGGCAACAAGAATTGTTACCACTTGTAAAGCAAAGTATCCGAAGCGCAGAACATGCCACCAAATGCGGCAAGTTGCGCTTCACTTCATGACACTCGCAGTTGTTTGTCCTAGTCCTGCCATACGAAAGCCTGCCTCCCCTCGTGCCTGCCTCAGCGGCCTCACTTGTTGGCCATGTCAATGGTCATGTTACACGTTTCATGGCTTAGCGCCTTCCATAAAATTACCTTTAATGGCTTTCAATTAACAAAGTGTATCTGTGGGCACGAAGATACGACTGTCCCGGGCTCTAGAGTAGCCAACAGTCTGCAGAAGAGGAGGCAGTGCCTCTTATATTGCTGGGCGGCTGCTGAATTTAGTTTTTGGCTCCACGAATTTACTGTTAAGACTAAAGACTAGACAAGCTTGTTGTAGTTGTTGTTGCTGTTGTGGGCAGCCATTAAGCACTCACTGATATAGTTGGAGCCCGTCGCGTTGTTTACAAGCTGCACTGCAATTTGATGTCGCCATCCAGCTAAACATGTGTATCACTTGCGTTGCCCTGCTCCGCACATCATCTTCCGGCCCCATCACCCACCCCCACCGCTCTTCATTTGCAGACAGCGTCCTGGTGCTGATGCTGGTCCTGTTTGGCTGCGGGGGCCGCAGTTTGGGCCATGCCACACAAAATTTCTCACAATAACTCAAAACAATGGCATATGCTCATAAAATTCGTTTTAAGCTGTAAAATCATCATCAAACAAAATATGTTAGGCCCAGCCAGCACTGCAGTCACAGTCGCAGCCCAGTCTCGAGCTATGCGATCTGTGTGCTATAAAAGATTTTCAATGCGCGCTCCTGCCCAAGCATTCAACGAGCGGGGAGGCGATCGGCACAGCGACTGCGTTGCGATCGTGTGCACCAAAACGTGCCCAGGCACTGGCAACTTTAAGCTTTCCAAGTCCAAGTCGATCAACGGATGCGCTATAGTCGAGCTATGAGCTGCATTGAAATAGGAGTTGAAGAAAGCTGTAAACTTGGCTGAGAAGCTTGAAAACAGCTTTTGTAATTCTGAGAAGAAAATAACGGCTTTGTTGGCCAATACCCTGGTAGAGGCTGGCTCTTAATTTGCTTAAAAGTGAGAATGAGAAGCAGATAAAAATAGATAGCAAAATCAGTTAACAATCAGAAAGCAAAACCTGGCTGACAAGTAAGAGTGAAAATCAGATAATAGATAGAATTGATATCCAAGAATGATTTGAACAGAAAAGTTAAATTATTAAACTTTTTTAATTCCATTATAAAAGTTTTTAAAATAAAGCGTAAAGTAGCTATTTTGTAACTTTCTACATCGGAAGATAAGATGTCGTATCTGAGAGTGGCTGCATCTAATATGAGAAGGGCATGCTGCAGTGTCTCAGCTGCCAAGTCAAACGTTGGCCTCACACGCCGCTCTAGACAAGCCCAAGATGCAACTAAAAGGCATCTAGGAAATATACACACACTCACACATACACTCAGAGAGACATATACACACACACACACACACACACACACATGCATAGCACACACTTAAGCTTTTACACCATATGATCTACGAATAACGATATTGTACCGAGTCACGATTTCTGCACAAAACGTACCGTTGCCTTTGCCTCTTTGAGACTGGCTGTGGCTCTCGTTGTTGCTGTGGGACGGAGGGACGGAGGACAGGCCGGACAGGCTTAGGCCTGGCCGTGGTACCTACGGCTCTTGGCCAAGCAGCGAAAATAAAAGAACTGCAAGTAAGCGACCAGGCGCTGCCCATATGCGCATATCGCGGCTTTATCTGGAGCTCAGACGATGCGAAAGCTGCGCCGTGTCGTTATTGATGAAGATACGAGCAGAAGCATTCAGCTATGAGCCAAAAGATACCGTAAGCCTAGGCGAAGAGGGGGAAGGCGGGCGCTGCTGGCATATCATGTTATATCAATAATCGCAAAAGGGTGGAGCGAGAGAAAGAGAGAGAGAGAGAGAGAGAGACAGAGAGAGGTACAGATACAGATACAGCCAGAGATGCAGCTAGTACAGATGAAGATGCAGTTGTGAAGCTGTGAAGGTGTAAGGCCCAAAAAGACATTTCGAGTGGGTCTCCATAATCCACCCCCCTCCCACCCGCCTCGGAAGCCCTAGAGCTGGTTGGCTCCCCGGGCCTTGCTATGGCTTCGAAATATATCTCATAAGTGCAGACAGTTTAGTTATAAGCCAGGCGCACTTTGCGGTAGTTTCAATTACGCTTGAGCTTAATTGCAAGCCTACGGCAAGGGGCGAGCGTGAGGCAGGGGGGCGGGGCGGGTGTTGGTAGCTACTTGCGTGCGCTACGCGCCATAAAGCGTTCAATACAGTTAGACTTCCAAGAACAACAGCTAAGCTCAAGCGTTCGTTCTATTAATTGAACTTCCTGAAATGTGTGCGAAACCAGCACGATATCAACCGGACCCCCAACCGCCCAGCTAACTACCCCTCGCCCCAGCCCACTCATTTCTAGCGTGACCATGGCCATGGGTGCCCATAGATGCCCCCTCTTCATAAATGAAAGTGCAGACTTTTGCCGCTTGGCCGCTTCAATTTGAAGCGTGAAATTGGTTTGGGCCACAGCGAACGAGCACATATGACTCTATATTAATGAGTGCATATGAGTGTCTCCATGAGTACTCTGAGTGTCTGTTTGAACATTATACAATTTCCAAATGAAGCCCCAGTTTTTGGCCAATTGCAAAGGTTTTAGCGGTCGGTCAATGCACCGTTGCACAGTGTAACAGAAGTGTAACACACAGCGAGTCAATAGCAGCGGCCAGACGCCGCCCCATTGTCAGCTCATTTTCTAATTATTAATGCACACACACAAATATATATACATATATACACACACACACCCAAAGCCATCATTAAGTCGCAATAATTAAATGTTAAGCTTACATGTGCAGGCTGCTAGTTCAAGTAATTAGCACAGCGGCTCAAGACTTGATGGCTAGAGATGAGCGCGAGTTCGTGACACGATGGATATAAAAGTATTATAGATTAATCAAAAAATATGAAATTGCGAAAAATAGAAAGTTTAATATTTCCAGTATGAATAAATAGTAAATAAATGAATTGTTCAGTTTTACGTTGCATTTTCTAGCTGCATTTCGAAGCACGTGTTGGCATCATATTGAAAACGATTCGACACGCTCTCCTCTCTATGGCAGACTGGCAAAACTGATGACTGAGATTGAGCCGGCGGCAAAGCCAAAGCGCTGCAAACGCTAGACAAAGTATCTGGAGTACAACCGAAACATAATTGCAGACCCAGACACGAACCGCAAAATGTTTTAACTTGCATGCACTTCGAGTATCTACAAAATGCACTGATTATGAACGCGCTTGAACTTCGCGAGGCGGAAGCTCAGTTCCAATTGCTGCTGGCTGCAGTTGCTTTCTGCCGCCGCTGCTGCTGTGCAGGTGCCCCCACAGCTGATTGCTAGGCAATAGGTAACAGCAGGCAGCGCCATTCGGGGTTGACATTGCTATAAACCAGCAGGGTTTATAGCTCGATATAGGTCAATGGTAAAGATACTGGTGGGAAGTATCTGAAGCTGAGAGCTGTAACTGTTGCTGCTGCTGCAATTGAAAAGATCTCTCCGCTTAACGAAAATGCTTCTCAGACTGAGTCAATTGCAAATTGGTTTCAGTTGGTGCCGAGTCTGCTTATTTTGTGGGGATATACGAATTGAATGTTGGAAAAAACTTATTTTCAAGAAGTGAGATAGAAGTCCATCTTCAAAGAAATATGTATGAGCTGTAGATACAGGCTAAAGTCTAATATTTTATATGAAGTCAGAATTGTAATCCTGAATTGAATCTCCCTGAGAGGCGAAAGAATGTTTAGCATTTGCATTTGGGTTCATTTAGGTACTTATATCTGAAATTGTTGTGCCTTCTTGAGGCTTGAGCACAGATATGTTGTTGAGTCAACTGCGGATACAAACCCGTTTTCTTAGCCCACAATTTGTGGATATTAGGTACGTCTAGGCAGCGTCTTGGCCCATATGCCACCATATGCAGAGCAATTCGCACGTTGCAACGCCAACAAGAAAAGCAACAGCAACAGCAACAACAAGAAAGAAAAAACAACAAAAGGCCGCCAGAGTCTTGGCGAAAATAAAGATAAGCGATTTAGCTTTGATTTAACTGATGCTATGTGAAGTTATGCGCAGCCGAAAGTCTCTATGGGAAGTGGCGCGGCCAAAGCCCAGTTCGAGGCCCGGTTCAAGTCCGAGTCATGTAGCTGGGCACAACAACAAGAACAGCGACAGCGACAGCGAGACACATGGCGATAAGAGCAGCTATATTGCAGCGGCGTTGCTGCACTATTAAAGCGAATGCGCCGCGGGGCATGTCGTCATGAGTTAGCGCTAGTTGCAAATGTTGCAAGTGCATATGGAGGATGCCACGAAACGTGCACAGCTGAGGCAAAGGGCACAAAAATAGAGTTAAAGCTGTAGACGAATAGCCGAATAGCCGAATAGTCGAATATATATTTGTGGAAGGGCCATGCTGCAGCTGATCGATTAGCCAGGTTAGCTGCAAACGAAAATTGCGCATGAAGTGGCAACAACTGTGTCTGCGGCATGTTGCACGTTGCCCCTGGCTGAGCGGCGGCTGTAGCTTAACATAATTAATTAAACCGTTACATTATAAAGCGGATCAACTCGCTCGCTAGTTCACGACTTTTCCGTTCGAGACGATGGGGCAGGGGCTGGTTTACGAAATCGCTTCGTGTCAGGATGCATTTTTTGCGCCTCATTTGGCAGAGAGACGAGGCACAGTTGCAACTTCAACTGCAACTGCATTTGCAACTGTGGCAGCAGCTTTATTGGCTTTAACTTGGCTTCTAAGTACAACGATTTGTACTACAACTCGGCGCTTAATGATTACAATGTCTAGCCTCAGTTGTTGTTGTTATTGTTGTTGCTGTTGTTTTGCTTGTTTGTTTTGTCTTTGCGAAAATCTGTTTACAATTAAGTTTCGTATTCGACGCGATTTCGCTGTAGCTTTTTAATGAAGGGCTGGCGCTTGTGCCAAATATTTTCCAATACAAGAGAAATACACAAAAAAATACAGGCCAAACTCTTGCAGCTCATTAATGTTGACAAAGAGTTGAGTATTGCCACAGCTCCAGATTAGAGCCCACCAAAAAACAAAAAAAAAAGACTATAAATATTCAATTTCTTGCCTTCAGCTACCTCACAATTTTTGTGGCCACAACGAAATAAGAGTTGAACGAAGAGTTTGCAGAGGGGAGTGTACGTAAATCATGCCAAATCGCACGGAAGTTATAAATGTTTATCATAAAGCGATTTATATGCACTCATAATAAATGATATGGGGGCTTAATTCAACTATTCCCATCTCCCTCTCTCTCTCTCTCTCTCTCATTGTCGCTCGAAATGAATGCAAATTTAATACAAGCTTCGATATTTATTAAGCTTTTTGTTACTAATTAATAAGTAAAATACGCTTTTTTGTGGCGGGCGTCGCTGCCACGCCCCCAAAGCCAAAAAGGCTGCAACGTCATAAATTGCAGCCACGAAAAACACATCTGAAAAATGCGCTGTGGGCGTTGTTAATTTTTTGCAATCGTATTTACTTTGTTGCTCTTACTTTTGGCTTTTTGTTTTTACTTTTTGATTTTAGTTGAATTTTTTTTCTGATATTTTGGGGCACCGAGTAGACAGCTAATTGATTTATGTGCGCCTTTTGTTAAAGCTCTGCGGCCGAGTCTACCAACTGGAATTTTCATATAATTTATTGAAGGCTCTGCGAGCCAAAAGTGCTGAAGCGCCATTTCGAGTATTTTCCCTAACCCGTTGCGAGGTGAAAAAAGTGAAAAGCAATAAATATTTTTCGTAAGCCAATCAATAATTAAAGGCATAAGAATTTTTGTTGGCATCTTTGATATTAAAGAATGTTGAAATGACTTTTCACAGTTTTTTATAAATTTTTCGCAGTCTTTGCACAATTGCAAGTAGATTCTGAATGGAATAAATTTTCTAAGAATATTTAAACCAAATAATATATCTTAGGCTTAAACATATTAAAGACTCTCACTCAAAACTTTATATTTACTTCTCTTCCATAAAGCCCCATTGAAGCCCATAAGAAAAAATAACTTGAATAGTTTTCTCTTTGCGGACTGCAATTTACAATTATTTCTTCTTATTTATTTTTATTTTATTTTATTTTATTTGTTCTTTTTTTTTTGCATATGTAAAGAAGTTTGCGCTAAATGCTTTATTTGCCTACAGCATAATGAAGTGAATTAAAAAGCCACACATGTTGTTCAGCAAATTTCTTCAAAAGGAAACGCTCATCCCACTGCCAACAGACAAAAAAAAAAAAAAGATCTCGCCAGACAGATACAAAACACAAGATACAAGATACAAACGCACAATGATGACTTTGGACAAGCATAAAGCATAAACTGTGACATTGTCAACATCAAAAATTGTTTTTTACGTCAGTTTGGGAAGTTTTCGACAACGAACGAATGGAAGAATGAGCCTCCGCTTGACCACATATGAATTCTTGAGTTTGAGTTTGGGCTGCGCTTTAATTGCGGGAACGTGGGAAACTATTTAAATGGGCTGACATCAAACGCTGGCTCCTGCGCTTGTGCGCAAAATGTTAATGTGGCCTACAACATTGGGTTGACAAAGTATCTTTGTGTCTTCGTATCTCTGAGATACATTCGCACAGTGCCCTAATGCAAGTCGCTCGCGCTTAACAATTAGACAAGCGCCAGCCGTCTCTCTCTCTTTGATATTATTTACTAGCTTTTCTTTGCATTCTCTTAAAGAGTTTTCTCTGTTTATGTGGCATTTAATTAATTGCATGCCAGCTACTTAGATGTTGCAGTAATTTTTCATAAAATTTATTTGTCATTTTCATGTGGGGCAGCAGATAAATCAACTTAATTAGCTTTTGACATGGGCGCTAAGATAACTTTTCATGCAATAAATAAACGCAGCACAATTTGCAATGCAAAAAGGTGTGTACGTACGTATGTACCTGTGTAAAGTTCTTGGAAAACTGCAGCAGCCATAAAAAGAGAGGAAAATGAAGAAAAACAACAACGGTGAAAAAGCTCAAGTATTGCCTACTAATAGCCATGACAAATAGCTAAATTAATCGTGGGGCTGTGTGTTGTTGATGTTGCATTAGAGCGAGCCACTCATCATTAATATTATCAGTCGGCTGATATCAGCGCACATTTTTCAACAGGAGTTTGAACCGTGACTTTTTAGCCAAAAAGCTTAGCCGGCCGAGCTGCAAAAATAATGAGTGGGGAACTGATATTGCTTAAGGTATGCCAAAATCACCTACAAATTGAAGAAGCAGCTGTGTGCAAAATCAAACAAGTTGCACACACAACCCGAAGGACTGAGGGGTTAGGGTTCAAGGCACAGATACACACACACACACACACACACACACATGCGCATAGGCTACAATTAATCTTGAGATGTGCAGGGGGTTGCCTTTTGGAATAAATTTCACATACTGCGCCCAGCCACTGGACAGAGCGGGCAGACAGGCAGCACAGTGAGACAGACAGACAGGCTGACAGAGCGACAGACAGACAGACAGACAAGTGAGACAGCAGCAAGAAAACGAGTTGTGCCAAGTATCTGCAAGTACGTGTAGCTCAGCTTTTGGAAGTGAATCAGCTGAAAGGACGCGAACGGCGCACATTATGGCATTGTGATGCCAAAGCAAGACAGTAATAGAAAGATAGAGATAGAGAATGAGAGAGGGAGAGAGAGAGAGAGAGAGGGAGAGAGTGAGCTGAAAAGAGAACGCACAACACGCATAACTGGCAATGATATGCGTCTAAGCGCTTTACTATTTATTTTCGAAAAAACATTTTCGTAGCGAGACTTGAGAGACTTGCATAGAACAAAATAGATTGCTATCGTGGCAACATCATCAGCCGCAGTTGGAGCAGCAGCAGCAGCAGCAGCGGCAGCGGCAGCAGCGCCCCCAAAAGATATACAGCAACAGCAATAGCAAATACATGTATCTGTAAGATACATGCATGGCAACATGCGGCTGGCAGAAAACACCTTCAGAATGCAGCGAGGCGGTCACTGAGCCACATTTTTTGATTTTTGTTGTTGTTATTCTAGTTGTCTTTGTTGCAGTTGTTGTTGTTGTTGCAGTTGTTGTTGTTGTTGCTGCTGCGCATGCGTACAAAATGCTGGGTGATTAATAATAATAAAAGCGCCTACAATGCATAGCACAGTGGTTCCAGCTACGCAATGTTTCTGAGAGACACTTTTTATCATGCGCTAATGATAAGACTAAGAGCAGTTGATGGCTTGATAAATGTGTTTTTTTTTTTTTTAATAATAAGCTACTTAGCTTGAACACTAATTTATATATAAATTTCTTGCGAATCATTTACGAATGGCTTGGAAAAATGTTAAAATATCTATTAGAGAATTACAAGATTTTTTATAGTAATTTCTAGAGAGACAAAATAAGTAAAATTATATCAAAATCATAATTTATTATAATTAATCACAATTATTCATCCAATTTAATTAAAAATTAAATTAAATAAAGAGTGATTTCAGTTCTTTAAGTTTTCATTTTGCTACTTTTTCTACTAGAGCAACCACTGTGCACATAGATACGCTCTGCAGCTGTAATTTCTCTCTGACTAAAAGCAGAACATTTGAAGAGATACGAATATGACAAGTTCAACTTGGCTGTTGTACTAAATGCCAGCGCTGCGTGCAGCGTTAATCTAAACTTATGAGTGCAGTTTTTTGCCCCACAGCTGAAGTACCTACACCACCCTAGCCGTCGCGCTCTCTCTCTCTATTTTCCCAACTGGCATCTCGACCAGGTCTAAGACAATAAAAAGGTGGGCGCTTCATTTAGCGGCCACAGCCGCCACAATTTGCATGTTTGCTCAACAATTGTTTGGCTTGCTACAAAAGCGAGCACCGTATTTTATTTAGATAATAATTTTTTCCACTCGCTCTCTTTTTTTAATGTTATTTTTTGTTATTTTGTTTTTTTATTTTTTATCTAGCGATAAGCGAGTCGAGACGAGATGCGTGCGCGGGATCGCAGCAAGTTTGGTGTGCTGTAACAGCGTTTTGACCAGCCCAAAGTATCTGAGAAGTGCGCCGTCTTACATAATACGCTGCTCAAGTGGCGGCTTTTTTTTTGAGATATTTTCTGCGAAAAATTTCATATGCAAAAGTGGCTGAGATTGCAAGTGACTTGCAAGAGATATTAAGATACAAAAGTATCTGAACGTTGTTTCGATTTGGCGGCAAATAAGAAAAAGGCAGGTCAATGCAAAGGTAGCTCTGCTTTGATTCTAGCCAAAAGATACAAAAGTACCTGAGGTAGACTTGGGTGTTGGAAGTCACGTGTACTCTTATGTAACTACAGTGAAAACTAGATATGTGCATTTTTAATTTTATAGAAGTATTTTTATCATACTATAAATAATTGTTGATTGTTTGGAGGCAAAGTATCTTAAAGTTATTGAAAAACTGCAAATGCATTTAATATCTTTATAGTTTTTGACTAATACTAAGAAGTATAATTTATCTTGGCGAAATCATATTAAATGTACTGTAGTAACTGGCTATACTTTAAGAATGAATCTATGAAGCAACTAGGATCATCAAAGATCAAAGTGTATCTAACGAAGTGTTGTTAGGATACAAGATAATTTTTTATACATTATCACAATCTCTGTGATATTTACAACTTTGAGTAAGTTTTAAGCAGGTACAGTAAACTCAGATACAGTGAAATAAAAATATCTGCAGCAGAGTTGGATCAACAAATCAACTATATAAAGCTAAGTCTAAGATACAAAAGTATCTTGGAAGAATTTCAACAATAATGTGGCTCAGTTAGCGTGGGCATAGGCAAATACAGTACTAACTAGCTAAATCGAATTGGAGTTTACATTCATTAACCAGGTGTGCACAGTTTCTATTTTCGTAAACAGTTAGCAAAGTATCTCAAGCTGCTGTCATTCGTCGGGCTTCAGTCTCTGCACCCCCACCTCAGACAACTTGCCAACTTGCTACACGTCACCGAATTTTATTGCCAACTCATCAAACTGCCATAATTCACAGTAACTGTCAAGATCAGCACGCTTTTGAGTAGTTTGCGAGCTTAGCTGCCAGCTAAACTATCTGAAGTCCAAACATTTCTGTTGGGTCATCATCATTGCAGATCCACACAGAGCTATGCAGAGCTGGCGAAGTCACAATTGAATTGATCAACTGTCGACTGGCAGTCAATGGCTATCTAACGATTACAATTAACCCTGGCTGTGGTACTCACCTTCACAGGTAAATTGTCCGTAGTGCTTGCCGGAGCTCTTGTCGCCGCAGACGACGCACTCGATGTTCTGTTTGGAATCGATTTGGGAGCCACTATTACTGCTCTGGGAGTGGGAGCTGTTGGCCTGGGAGCTGGGCGTGGTGCTGCCGCCGTTGTTCCCGCCTGCCGAGCTGCCCAGGCAGCTGCCCGACTGTGACCCCTTGATGATGGGCACCAGATCCACCGAGCCGTGGCCGGATTGGCCGCCGCTTGTGTGATGCCCGGACGTGGAGCCGCTACCATTGGCGCTGGGCAAGCTGGAGAGATCCTCCTTTATGACGTGATGCGTGCTTTGGTTGAGGTTCGCAGTGGAGGCGCTCAAGCCGGACAGATCCTGCTTGATGCCCGACGACTGTTGGCTGGCCACGCTGCTGGGCGTGGTTCCACCTCCGTTGCCACCACTTGTGTTGGTGCCCGCCAGAGAGCCGGGTCCGGCCGAGGCGTGCAGATGGCCACCCAAATTGGGATCATGCCAGGCACTGTGCGGCGGCACGCCCAGCGTCATGGACCGCGACAGCCCCAGATCGAAGGCCGACAGCTCGGCGCCGGACTGCGGCCGCGGGTTGAAGAAGCCGGGAGCCGTGGACGGGGAGGCGCACATGACGCCGCCACCGTACACGCTCAGGGAATTGTGCGTAATAATTTTGGCGGCCGGATCGGAACACGTGGAATAACCGCTGGAATACACTTTGCACGGACTTTCCACGCGCAAAACGCAGCAAAGTCACCAAAAGAACTTCTCTTCAAAAATTTCTTTAAATATTTTTCCCAAATATTTGTTCACACTCTTTGGGCAAAGTATTTTCCGGGCATATATTTGTTAAAGAATTTCTTTTGTTATTTATTTTATTTTTGATCTGCACATTTTACACAAAACACTTTCTGTGGTTTTTGAATTTTTATATTTTATTCAATATTTTGTAAATATTTATTTTGTATTTCAAAAATTTATTTCGTTGATTCACGCACACGATTAAAAATTTTTGCGACATTAAATATTTTATTTTATTTATTTTTATATATTTTATATATATCTTTAATTTGTTTGCTCGCCTTTGCGCTGCACTTTGATTTTCTCATATATATTTATTTTGATTGTAATATATTTGAAAGAAAATTCCAAAATTTTTTCTATCTTGTGTGGAAAATGCGCGTCATGCGAGCAGCGAAATCTCAGCTGTTCTCGTAAGGCCTTTTAGAGCCTGACTGGCAAAACATTCGTGGCAAAAGGTACACGACCCGACCCGACTCGACCGTTTCGACCTAACGACACATCACACAAATCTCTCTCATTCCACCACAGATACAGAGATATACAGCAACAGCAACTGCACCCCGGCGACTGTGTCTGCTCTATTGCTGCACTGTTCGCGCTCAGGGCGACCCAATGGAATGGCCGCAATTGAGTGGAAATCTTCGCTCGCACTCGCACTCGCACTGGCGCTCGCGCTCGGCAAGAGCGAGCACTCTGCTCTCTTTGGTGGCGGGGCAAGACCTTCGATGCGTTTGGCTGATTTGCTCAGCGGACTCACCACCACCACCACCACCACCATCGGCACAATATCAACTACCACTACCATCACCAACAGTCGCACTACCACCACGAAAACAGCTCACTCACTCTCCCTCTCCGACTCTCTCACTCTCAGTGAGTGCATTTTGTGGCTGGCTCTCGCGCTCATTTGATTTGTTGGGCGTCCAACAAGAACTTGTTTCTGTTAGCATTTTCTTATTAGTTTTGTAGTTGGCGCATCTGTTAGTTGATTTACCGTTAGGTTTCTTATCTTTTTGCAGCCGAAAGCCAACTAAACTAACTTTAAAATGAGCTCCACCTACCCGAAAAGACATGAATATATATACATATATATATATATGCATAAATTTTGAGTCGAAAAGTTTTCTGGTTGGTTGATTAAAGTGCGTCGTGCTCCACATTTTGTCGTTTGCTTATCTTTGCACAGCTTTAAAGTAATGGCCGATATGTGAGATATATATGCGTATATATCTTTATATACATACATATGTATATATTTATTGGAGCTGCCATTGGCTGTGCCCAAAGATAAGCTAAGTAAATTTTTGGAATTGCGAGCATTAGTGATTCAAATAGTTAGGAGTTGCTCTTTAAGGCAGATTATGTAGAGTCAAATTGAGAATTCATTTATGATTTCCATACTTAAGTTTTCTATTTTTTCCATTTTTAATTTCTGCTCTACTAGAATTCTGCCCCATTTGCCGTTACTTGGGGGAAGCCCATTGACTGCTCGAGTCTAAATAAAATTAGAATAATGTTCGATGCTAATTGGATAAGGCGTGTGCTCTGGTTGGACTCCAGTTACGTGTCACGACACGCAATTGGATACACTTGAAAAGTGCCAAAACATGAAATCATATTTTAATTTGATTTTAACGAGAGGCCGTAGGCGATGCCACATGTGGCACCTGCCCTCCCGCCCCTCTCCACAACGGGCGTTGCACAATTAGAGACGCCTACATAAATTGTTTTCCACAACATTGTGGAATTAACATTTTGCATCGATTTGCACGCAAAGAGCGTAGAAATTGAAAAAGATTTAAATGCCGATGAGGCCTAAACAATTTTTAGGCACGCGAGCAGCAGTTCGTGGACTGCGTGGGGGCAGCAACGAAGAAGCTGCAAGTGCAGCAAATATAATGAAAATAGAAAAAGAAAAAGTCTCGACCCAGTTGAGGGGCCAAATGTAGTGGGCCACCCCTAACCCGTTGCATGCCTTGCACTTGGGGCTGGGCATGCGGAGCAAATGAACAATTGGATGATCAGCGAGTTGAAGTGGTGCAAGTGATTGGGAAAGGGGGCGGGTGAGGTGGAGGGGGCCGCAGGCAGCTGCTAATAAGTCGAGTGCCAATTCGAAGTGCTCGCTGTGTTTCCAATAAGCACACGCACTCACACTCTCACTCACACTCACTCAATGTTTCGTCAAGTTTCGCTGAGTCTAACTCACGAACACACTCACACACACACATATACTCAGTCGCTCTCTAGCGCGCTCTTCACTCAATGCTTGGCAACGCCCTCGTTAGCCTTGTGTCTCGCTCGCACTGGCACGCAGCTGTCTCGCTTGCACGCGACTGGCTTATCATTAACTGTATCGGAATTCGCTTTTTGTTGGAGCTCTTTTACAACAAAACAGAAACAAAAAAAAAAAAAAACAAAAAAAAGACGAATAAGACAGAGTAAAAAAGGAGAGCAGCGCCAAGTGCCACAGCAGCTAGAAATGTTGAGTTTGCTTTTTATTAACACCGCTAGATGTCTCTCTCTGGCGCCCATTAAAGTCTAATTCAATTGGATTTCAGTGGCTGCTGCCAAAGGGGGGGGGCAAGGCGGGAGCTCAGCACATCCTGCAGCTGGCTTCATTCTACATTCTTTTTTTTTATTTTATGGTAAGCGTCCTGCCTTTGAACCTAATCTCGTGGTTCTCGGCACCTCTTGTTAGTGCCTCGTATGTTACTCGTGTGGCAGCTGGCGCCCTTCCCCCTTGGCAGCGCCCTCTCATTGCTTGCTGCTCCTTGGGCAATGCATTGTTGTGGTCGTGGCTCTGCGCAGAGTTCGCGCAGCCAGCCAGCACCTCCACCCTTTTGGGTTAAATACTGACAACCCCATTTGAGCGCCTCTTTGCACTCGCTGCCCGATGCCCGCTGCACGTTGCCCGCTGCCCACTCGTTGCCCCTTGTTGCACCCACAACTTTTGCCATCATGCTGGCAACTGGCCAGTTCCATTATTCCGCTTTTTCCAATCTTTTTCTCTTTTTCTTTTTTGCCTCCTGCTCGCTGGGCAGTTCATTGAAAGTAGGTGCCTTCCCGTTAAATGTTCCCTTTAAACAAAAAGAAAAAAATACAAATCAGAGGAACTGTTGGGCACAGTGGAGCGTCCTGCTATATTTTTCATTGCATAGGAAGTAGGAGTAAAATAGATAGAGATATTTCTATAAGAATAAATTATATATATATATTATATTATATATTGATGGGTTTTTATAGTTTTTCTATACTATAATTTATAATCAATTTTTAAATAATTGCATTAAATAAATAAAATATATAATATTTTTAGGAAAGTATTCATAATCTTTTATATTAAAAAGAAATTTTTTAAGAAATGCATATTACCTTAAAAATAGGAGTCAGAAATATCGAGTATACAATATCAGAAGTGGATATCCAGAAAATTAATCAAAATATTTGTTTTACATATTATATATAAAAATACTATTTAGTTATCTTCTAAATAGTATTTTTATATATAAAACAAATATTTTGATTAATTTTCTGGATATCCACTTCTGATATTGTATACTTTTCTGACTTTCTAAATATAAAAAGCAAAAACAAAAACGATAACAAAAAAGTTTTTGTTTCCTAATAATTAAAAGTCATTTATGTTCAATATTATTTATATATATGTATTCATTTATAGTCAAAATTTTTTATAAAGTTAGTTAAATTGAAAATATTAAAAAAAATTTGTGTTTTTAAATATAAATGAAAGGTCTTCATGTTGTTAAACAATAAAAGTTTGTATATGTTCATGTAAATATTAAATATATATAAATTAAGAAATAACATAAAAATATTTTGTCCTAATATTTTATTACTTATCATCATATTATAATATTTATTTATGATTCTTACTATTTATTCAGTCTAAATCTATATTCATACCAAGGTGAATTTAATTCAATTGGGTAACTGGATGAAAAATAGCCAGTCAAGTTTGAATACATAGAGCAGTGGGTGTTAGCTTATATATGGTATTCCGAGACAGCAGCTACTATATATTATATAGACAGATGGCACAAATTTCAAAACTCTTAAAGTTTGACTTGTTTTTAGAGCTATTCATGTCTGCATTTAGTTCTGCTGCACAAATAGATATAGAAGGGCTAGAAATATATGCGCCAAGGACTCGAGCAGGAAGTGCACTTGTATAACTCATATATGCAAACACACACGCACGCACACACACATATATATATACATAGATACATGCATATTTCAGACAAAGGCAAACTTGGCTTACAGCAGCCAACTGGCATATAATTTACATTGTTGCTTGTTTCCTTTTTGCCACGCCCTCAAATGCCAACTGCCCCACCAGCCCCGCCCACTGCCTTTACTGCAAACTTTCACATTGATAAATTTTTAGTAATTCCTCTTTTCGCGTCGCTTTTGCTTGTCTGTTTTTTGTTATCTTCTTTTTTTTTGCTGTTGCTTCCTCTTTTCTGTTCTCTGCTTTGTCTTGTTTGCCACGTTTCGGGGCAAGTTGTGGGTGCGCGAGGACTTTATGAATAAGTGCTAAAATGCCAGAGTCCAGGACCGCAATGGACCGGGCCATGTCATCCTGGTTAAACTGACGAGCAGAAGCATGCCATCTGCAAGGCTCCACCCGACCAGCCCGTTTTTTGTTGCTGCTCAGCCTGGTGATTCATTGTGGAAAGTGGAGCCACAGCCACTGCCGTCGCCAAATGAACAATATGTATTTGCAGGCGCTTACACACAGATACAAACACACTCTAATACACACAGACCATTCGAGCTGGAGAGTTTTGAATTTGTTGTAAACTCAATATACTTTATGTCTGCGCATCCTGTTGATGGATTCTTTTCCACCACAAGGAGTGGTGCTAAAATTTTCATTAGTTTAAAGTCGAGTTTCTAGTTAGCTCTTGAGCCCTTTGAATGATTAAAAAGGGATGCAAATTGATAGCAGTCATATTATATTTCTGTTACTGTATTTCCATGCATTTGATAAATTCATATTTTGTTATTATATTTTTGCGTAGCTTACTGTCAACTTCTCTATAATACACCTAACTTAAGTGGGTATAACTAAATTGGTATAGAAATTGGAAAGAGATAAGGCCAATATAAAACTTAGTCAATTCCTTGATGTTTCGTATACCTTTGATAGTTGAAAATATGTTATACTACTAAAATACTACTTATATATAGAAGAACAATATTGTTATTCGATATAAATTTGTATAAAATGTGAACTAATTCGATATAAATTTGTATAATATATTTTCACTACGCGTATCTTACAGCTCAAAAAAGGCTTGAGGTTTCACATCGTAGTCAATTCTTAGACATTTCGTAATTAATTCATATATAACTGTTTGCATGAAAATATGTGTATATGATTTATACAAAAACCTCGATAATGAACTCAACAGCAGGCCAATAACATTTGCTTGGCAATTTCATTATGGAACTCATTAAATGCATTAAACCCAATCAAATGCTGCACATGCAATTAGAACGGCGATAAATTTAAGGGTTTGAAATGCTATATACCATATAGAAACCATATGTATATATATCTATATATGTATGAGTGTGCATGTGTGTGCGTGTATGTGTGTACTCCCTCGATATATATATGACAACTGTTTAACTGAAACGCACTCACAAATGTATTTGTGCTCCACTCGAAATGTATTTCGAGCGCGCATGTCAAAAGGTCACCTGAGCGAGTGTGAGTGTGTGTATGTGTGCTGTGCTTGGCTGTAATTACATGCGAGCCTCCCCTTTTTAGTATGAGCAACTAAAACGCCCAATTTTATTTATGTGTCTCGACCAAGCCCAAGTCCAACCCCATATAAAGCACAGCTGCACTTAGAGAAAAGATTTAGATATTTTGTAAGTATTTAAATTCTTTGAATATTATTGAAATTTTTTCTTAAAATGCGATATTTTTAAAAGAAGTTGGCAATACATTTTGAAATTATTGTAATCTTTTCTTTGACTCTTATTATAAGTATTAAAATTCTAAAACTAAATAGAAAAAACTTTTATTTTATTCACAATTTTCTTATTTAGTTTTCAGTTAAATTGAATTAAGTAAGTGACTTTTTGCTTAGTGCATCTTTCTCTCCCTTTCTCTCCCTCTCTCTCCCTCTCTCTCTGTCTCTCTCTCTCTTTCTCTCGCCTCTCTCTCTCTCTCTCTCTCTCTCTCTCTCTCTCTCTCTCTAAACATATGCTCTCTCTGCATTGTCCAAGGCCCCATGAATTAAACATTTGCGATAAAAGGCTGACTGCTTGGAACTGCAACTGCAGAACATGTCACAAATCATTAGCACATATTCAAATCGGATGTCAGAGGTCAGTCAAAATGGGGCGCAGCTACCCCAGAAGTACATATACACATACATATATGTATATAAACATATATAAGAAGTGCTTGAAGTCCCAAGAAACTATCAGAGCGACCAAAAGAATACCCAGAAGTTAATGCGAAATATTCAAATGCGGAATTTTGACCTTAAAAATGTTGTCTAATTGCGGCCACAGGCAGTAAGGTCAGAGTTCGCAGGCTGTACAATAGCTAAGAGATGCGAGAATTCAAATTTCGAAATGTTGCGGATGCTGTTCAGGTAAATGCTTCAAGATTTGAGTGTCCAGCTGACCCCGTGCTATAAGAAAATTAACCTTTGTGTTGTAGAGGATAAGACTCACGGCGCATTCGCTGACAAGTTCAACCCCCTAGCTGGACCCTACACACATGGATATATAGGGTAACTACCCACTGGTCAGCTAGCAATCAATTTTTCCATTTTGCGTAAATTTTCTGCTTGATTTTCTTGAAATTGTCCACAAATATTTCCAAAGGGTTCCTCTGCGACACTCTACCTAGCTTGCAACGGGTTGGTTTTCGCTTTGATTTTGGACCAATTTTATACGCATTGCCATCTTAAGGTTTTTGCATATCCGAGATTTGTTGGCGTGTCGTGTCCTTTTCTGGTCAGCGTGGGAATCACAGCACCAGGACATTTGTCCAGCCTGGATATTTGTCAGCTTGCGAAGGACTTTAATCCGATTTTAATGAAGCGCAACGCTTTGCGGTCTGCTGCACTTTTATTCGCCCAGTTCTCTTTTCTTACGTCTCACATTTTGCTTCATTTATTTTTGCTGAAAACTATTTTAAAAATAGATTTTCCTTATGGGTTTTCTGCACATTCATATGTTGAGAAGCAAAACTATTTTGATAGGTAAAGTTTGTTAGTTTTTCCAAGTAGCAAAGATTCGTTTTTGATTAAATGTGAGGAAATCAGATATTATATATCAGTTTGTCTTTTGGTGTTTTATAAAAACGATGGAATGAGCATAAATCACTTAAAAACATAGCTTAAGTTATAGAGAGACCACAGAGAGGGGGCCACCTCTAATGAGAGATTACTAATGCGAAATTACTGAAAATTATGTAATAAAGCAAACCAAAATACCACAAGTACTCATTGACTAGCTAATAGCAAATTAATGCGCAGCCCAAGAGCTTAAGCTAGGAACTTGAGTGTTGAAAATGAATTACAATTCCAAGAGTTCTAAATAAGCTTCCTTTTTTTAATTCTTAAACGTCAGCAACCCAAGCTGAGCTCTGCCAAGTCGCATAATGACTATTATTTATATTATGAAAAAGAACTCGAAAAGGTTAAGCATTGTATACGAATCGAACGCATTTCACACATGGGCGCTAATGAATTTAATGAAGTCATTTTTCTTAAACCGATTAACAAAACTACTTACAACAGCGGCTGCTTCGCGCCCCAACGATTCCTTCCTGCCGTTGGCTGTGCCGCTGCCCCAAGCCTTTGCCACACGTCACTTAGAACAAGCGAGTTCATAATTTCGCATCATTAATCAAGCCGTAACAAAGAGATCTCGGCATCTGAGGGTAAACTGATGCGCCGATTGACAGCTACCAAAGTGCCCGGGCGAAAGTAATTGGAGAGCTCGCATTGAAGCTACAGTTGGAGTAGGTGTTGGTGGTGTGGATGGAGTTGGAGTTGGAGCTTGAGATTTGCTGCTGCGGTATTAAAAAACAATTGTTAATTATTAAATTTTAAGTTTTACACACTTTGCCGCAAATGAGGCTCATCAGTGCATGGGGCAAAACAGCAGCAACAACAACAACAGCAACAACAACAACAACTGTGGCACAACTTGAGGCCCAATCATCGACTGTGTTGTGGCCGACACCTCGCTGATGAGATCATTCATCAAACTTCCAACTGGAAACTTGAAACGAGCGGGTGAAATGAGTTGCCATTGTTGATTGAGAGCTGCCTGCCGAGACAACAGAAACACATTCGCCTCCAGTTGGAGACTCTTTTTGTTTTGCCTGCTTTTTTACAGTGTGTGGCTCCCAACGTTTGACTTTGACTGCTTAATTATGGCAGTCAACGGTGGCTGCAACAACAACAACAACAAGGGCATCAAATAACTGCTTAAACTCTAAAGAGATCTACTGAGCCTTGAATGGCTTATGAATGTTTATTTATCGCATTATGGCTAAGAGTCAATTATATTGAGTTTCCAAACTTGAAGCTTGGGAAAAAAGCTGGCAATTTAATTATTGCTATGAAAATCTTTTCGGGTAGAGAGCAAATGTGTCTGATCTGTAATCTGATATAATCAAGCATGTAAGTGCGAAGGATTGCAAGCTAAAACAATGTTTGATTCGATATAGTAAATGCATTGTAGAAAAAGCTGTGCAGGAATTGCTTTTTTTAGAAGAGCTGTCAATAATATTAAGTAGCAAGCAAAGTTTTCTGTCTTCGACTCTCTCCTTTCCCGATGCATTCTCCTTCTAAAGAATCCATTAAACAAGCACACAAAGATACTAATCTAATAAGATATGGTTTGGGCCAATAATAAAATTAATTTTTGTTAGTTTTAGTCTTAAGAATCAAATAAAATTTGCAAAAATAATATAATTTACTAGGAATTCTTCCTTTTCAATACCAATTCCTATACCATTATTATATATTTATCCGATTTTTTATTCTTGAATAGAACCCCTAAAGAAAGATATAATTTATAACAAAAATAAATCAAATCCTCATAGAAAAACATAATATTGCAGCCATTCTTCTTATTAATCTATTGAGAATAATGAAAGCCAAACAGAATGACAATATAAATATGTATAAACATTTGTTTATTTAAAGCCGATATCCATATATGTATATCAATGATCAGAATAGCTTCACCGGCACTACTTATAAATTTATTAGTATACGAAGTTTATTTTTCCCTAGTTGTTAAAGCTTAAAACCAATTAAACTAATCGACCAGTAGTCGATTATTGTTAAAGGCTAGCTAACTCATGGCTTTGGCATATTTAGTGTATTAATATTATTTACTTTTCATCATGATATAGGTTTCAATTTGTATTTTAAGCTCAATTACAATCACTTATACACCGACAAAATCAGTGCTCTTTAGTTTCAATCAAGTCGGATTAAGTTAACCACACACATTTGCCCCATATAGAGGCACATTCCCCGCTCACCCACACATCCGACGCAGTTCAAATGCAAGGCAAATGCTCGGAGTGGAAATCTAATCGCAACAATGATTTCCTTGGCTTATGGCTATTTGCGCTGAGCATGGGAAAATCAATATGCAGTTGGCCAGGAAAATGTCTGGGCTGTCCGTTTGGCTGAGACTGAGGCTGAGGCTGAGGTGAGTGTGCCACATAGATGGATTTACGTGAAGCGAGCTGAGAAGCTGGACATGGACCATAAGTCATCCGCATTGATAGCCATCAATCGCAGGCCGTTTTCCGTTTACGCGGCGCGAAGTGTAACTACAATTAGTCGGGGGCTGCAGAGGCTGCTGCTAGCCTTCACTGGAGCTCTTGGCTTGGCCAAGCTGCCTTTTGGCTAACACATATGAAAATCTGTTTTGTGGGCTCGTTACTCCAACGCATTTTCCAAAACTTGGTCATTTTTCTTAGACACTGCACACCATGTGCAGGCGGCTGCCTAGGTAACCGCAGACTCAGCTCTCCCAGTCTCTGCCGCTTGTCCCCCTCTCCTTACGTCGCTTTGTCAGTTTGTCAGTTCGCCAGTTTGGAGCTCCGTTTGGGTCTCGTTGTCTTGCGCGAGGCTCAGAAGTCTGCGGCTCGTTGAACCTTTTTAACCGTTGCTTGGTCAAGACTTGTTAACCATATTAAAGTGTTCAATGATTAATTACACGCGTCCAAGATTAATTGAAATCAATCAAAGCTGAAGTTAACTAATGGCAACACGTTTGTAATCTCTTCCCCCTGCCTGCTCCACCAGTGTCCCCCCTCTCATCTACACAGATGGAGGAACGCCTGGAATTCCACACATGACTCCTACTCCCAGGCCAACACATTCGTTTTCATAGTCATTTTATTGGCCACATATTTGGTTGGCTCTCTTCTAGTTTCGATTCCCATGCTTAATTACAATTAGAGGTCTGTGGGTTAGCCGTCTAATAGCACTCGGGCTGGCTTTGAGTTGAGACCTGGGCTATATTTCAACTAAAAGTAAAAGTAATGAGCAGAATACCTACAAATTTATAGATATAAATAAATATAAAATATTTCAAATTCACTACATGATTGGATACTGAAATATTTTAGTTCCTTAACAGGAAGAATACTATTAAAAATAAACAAATAAATAAAAAATAAACACTATGGCATAAAAGACTTCATCAGTATTCTGAAACTGATTATTTCAAGTATATTTATTCTTGATGTAGTTAAATATTACAACAATCGACACAGAATAGATTTTTATTCCAATATTTTATAAATAACAATATTTTATAAACAAATTTAAGCTCTAATCTGGTTTGGGTTTTGCGTACTTTTAAAGCTGTAATAAAAAGTCTGTTAATGAAAAGTCTTATTAAAAATTTATAAGGGCTTAGTTATTTTTATTTATATTTTATTTTATTTATTTAAGACATTTCTGATTATTTTTGTTATTTATTAATGAAAATCTTTATAAAATATATTTAAATACATATTATTGTTACATATATATTTCAAATCGTTTCGTTTACACCTATTCTCTTTTCCAATACATCTCTTATAAAACTGGAAGAAAAAACCACAATGTAAAACGTGTTCCACACACAAAAGCCTAAACTCCAAAAATCCTGTACTAATTAAATTTAATATTTTTGAGCTTAATCATGTGACATATACTCTCACACACACACACACACACACAGCTAGGTACAATCACCAGGCAATATCAATTGGCTGACAGTATGCTAAATTATGGATGATGCCCCTGGGGCGACAATCCGCATATCGGTTACCATGTGCCCGCATAGTGCACACGTGACACACGAGCAGCGAGTGCCGTGCGCATCCCGGCTGAGTCCTGTGGCAGCCATAACCGATTCGCTTCCTTCCGCCAACACACCTCGTCACAAAAGGCGTCGCAACTGAGCGAAAGGCAAGCGGAAGCAGTCGGAGGACACGTTAAACCCGCCGCACCCCGCACCCCGCACCCCGCACCCCACACCCACTACCCCTTTCTCGTCTCTGCCTCAAACCCACATGTGGTTAATTATAATTACGCAATTTTAATATCAAAACAAGGCACGGCACGAAAGTCAGGTTGCGGCTACTGGGTTTCGGGTTCAGGTTGAGGTCTGAGACAGCCTACCTTTAACTAACTGCCGGCCAGCGAGGGTTGTTGTTGGCGTTGAAAAGGCGCAAAATGATGAATGAAATACGACGATATTCAATGACAACAAGCAACCCCCAATGGCACAAGGAACTCGACAGGTTCGGGCCGCCCACCCCAGCCTCGTCCCTGCTCACTCCTCACTGCTCACTCCTCACACCTCACGCACACTTTGAGCTTTGATTGAGCATATCCGGTGGGATTAATGTGGGGTAGATGCTTGCGGTTATTTATGCCCGCAAGTCAACTCCTGTTACGCCTCGTCCAGCCAACCGCAAAATATTAGCTTTTATGATATTGATAGAAGCCGATGTCTATTGACAATTAAACAATAGCCAAAACAGGGGGCGGAACGCCCATTCGCTTCTTGTTGCCACAACAAGGCACAAATATGAATACGAATCGGGGCACAAGCACCCATATGCCACATAGGGCAACTTGATAGCCATCTAACATATAGAACGCCCGAATTGGCGCAGAAATTAATATGCGCGATTCGACTTTGGGTTTGGGTTTGGCTATTGCCGCTTGCGGGACTTTTATTTGCGTTGATTTTTATGTTTATTAGCGGGATTAATACGTCGTTAATCTAATCAGCAGATATTCGGTCCATTGATGGGTATAATTTGTGCGTGGCTTGGGTGGTTTGGGTGGTTTGGGTTTATTGCGTGCTTAACGCATATGCTGCCAATTTAATTGTCAAACTGTCTCTATTTGGATGAACTAGATTGTTGTCAGTTGGCAGGGATTACAAAGAACAATTGAATTGAGGACTTTAAGTGATGTTGAGAAGCGGCAATTGATATATTTATATATATGACAAACTAAAGAAACTATTTAGGAAATGAGTTTCTCTGTTATTTTAAAGATTGTACTCTCTTCATATATTCTCTCTAAAACTCTGTATACAGAGAGTATATGCCCACCTACTTTTGTATTGATCGAATATTCAGATATGTATGTATTAAAGGCACAGGAATACGTATATAGAAAAAGTGTATGTGTATATGGCTTAGGTCATTAGGGTCCAACTCAAAGGTAATTTATGCGGAACACGCTGTTTACTTGAAGAAACAAACAAATTCATTTAAATACGTATTTTGTTTGAGGGGACAACAACACGCAGTTGCTGGCAGAGCATCACAAAAATAGCAAACAAAGGTGACAGAAAGACAGAGTCAGAGTAGCAAGGAGAGAAGGAGGAAGAGAGAGCTCAGAGCCAAAGGTCATCTAATATAAATTCAAATGATAATTATGACAATCGTACGTGATAATTGCAGAAAGACAGAGGACTCCCACTCACACACAAGCACACAATGCATAGACATACATACAGCACACACCCACGCACACACACTTACGACTGCTGTCTCCAACACCCCGATAGCTCTCTGGATGATGATGGTCTGTCGTGTCTGCAAATGGTTCCAAAAAAACAAAAAGTAGAAGCTGCCGACTTGTGACAGCTCTGAAACATAAACAAACAGACGGCGGACAAAAATCAACTAATTAGTAGGTTGCGTGGCTGGGGACGGACTGCAGGCAGAGATTAATAAATAAATGGAGATTTGCTGTTATTTATTTTTAAACATATTCTGGAGCAGACACCGCGGCAACAGGCACGCACAGCCCAAACCGGGTCAACTGCAGCCCATGGGCGAGGTCAAGTTTGGCAACCATATGGGGAATTTCACTTTCAAGAGATCGAAACTTACTAATCTAATTAGCAGTTCCTATTTTGGTATACTTAATTGAGTAAAAAACACTTTCAGCTTCTCTCAGTCTTCATTTATTCAATGCACAATTTAACCGTAGAAGCCTCCGAGTCCGCCAAAACCTCCATAGCCGCCATAGCCGCCATATCGGTGTCCATAACCGCCAAAGCGCCCAAAGCCGCCTCCATAGCCTCCGTAGCCTCCGTAGCCGCCACCGTAGCGGCCGAAACCTCCATAGCCGCCATAAGGACTGCCAAAGCCTCCGCCAAAGGGTCCGCCAAAGCCAAATTGACGCTTCTGACGCAGTTGCTCCTGTTCCTGCTCCTCGGCAAAGGCCAGTGATAGCAGGACTCCCAGAATTACGGCGAACAGGATAACGGCACGCATTTTAAGTTTTTGTTCTCGAATAACTTGTGTTTAAGACAAATTGAAAGATTGAACTGTGTCGAGATATGGGGCTGGTATACGCTTTTATAGGCTGCGATTCTATCGTTTATCGCCTCGATATTAATGAAATTCAAGAACAATCTACACAGAATTCCCCCAAAGTGTTTACCAAAAAAATAAAAACAAAAACAAACTTGTTTTTTACTTAGCTCGAAAAACAAAAACAAAAAAAAAAAACAATCCACTTAATCTTTGCGGTTTTTTGTGATTTTAGTTTTGACAGGCATTGTGACGAAATAGATGAGTTTGGAAAAAAAAACGGGTTTGAGCTCGATTTCGTTTTAAAGACAGTGCTCAAAAAGTCAATGAGCCGATATTTATATTTGATTTCTTTTCGGCTTATGCAAACTAGCCTTTAATCAGAAACACCAAATACATTATAAAGTGAAATATGTCTAGATATATCTATCTATAGATATATAGATCTTTTTTTCTGGGTATTTTTGGGGATTTTTCTGTAAATTGTCGGTCAACAATTTCTCAGCTGTCATTAGGCTTGATATATATTATTTAATTAACTAATATAATATGATAAACAAAAATGTATATTAATGTAACTGAGAAGTTTCCATTCTGATATCACTTAATTAATTATAAGCCAATTCTGACTCTGTTTTGTCCCCGTTCACGCCAAGCCTTTAACCTGTTTTCAGAATATAAAATTTAAAATGTAAATAAGTTTGCATACTGCTTAAAATATGTATTTAAATTAGACATTTAATGGCGCTATAAATAATAATCGAATGGAAATTTCTTAACAAATTTGTTGTGCACAATTTATTCAAATTTGGGTGGAGAATCGTCTAGCAAAAAAATCTGGGACAAAGGCGATTTCATATGGTTATTGCCAGCATTTTTGACTGAACTTTGCGGGTAGTTCGAATAGGTTGTAACCTATGAATTTACAAAAAAGAAAAAAAGAAATATATAAATAAATAAAAAAAATATATATTTATATATATATTTATATTGAGTTAAATATTTTTAGAATAAATGTCAATATAAAATTGATTTAATTTTATAAATTAAATGTAGAAGATAATATTAGCTAACGTCAAACTTAAGCTTTCATGAATTGATTGGATAGAGTATTTCCTATAGATTGTCAGCCTTTTCAAATCAAACAGGTGCGAAATGCTGTTGTTATTTTCTGAGTGTAAAACAAAGTTGAGTTTTATTGCGGAAGCTGGACAGTTGTTATGCTTGGGAGGTAAGAACAAATTTATGTCTATCGCTGGAAATGCCCAGAATGATCAATGATAACGCGGCGAGCAAAAGCATATTAAACAAGTAAGAAAACTCTAGTCGAGGGCGGAACCAAAAAAAAAAAAATTTATTGGTAAAATATTAAAATATTATGATTGTGAGGGGGGGGGTGTGGGGGGGGGGGGGGGGGGGGGGGTTTTTTTTTATATTTTTTTTATTATTTTATATAGGTATATATATTTTTTTTATAAGATAATATTTTATATAAAAAAAAAAGGGGTTATATAAAAAATTTTTATTATATATATTAAATATTTTTGTATGGATTGAGATGGGGGGGGGGGGGAAGTATGGGGGGTAATTTATTTATTATAGATTTGGAAAGATAATTTGATATAATTATTATTTTTTTATTAAATATTGATATTTAAGAAAGAAAGAAAAAGAATATGAGGGAGGGGGATGGGGGGGGGGGGGTGTTTTTTATTGTTATTTTTTTTTTTTTATTTATTAGGGGGAAAATATATTATAATATGGGGTTGTAGAGGTGGGTTAGTGAGTAGGGGGGGTGGAATTACCACATCTATAAGAAGAAGAAGAAGGGAAACCATTGAGCTTTAAAAGTTGTATGCTGTCCAATTTGCTTTTGATCTGCTTTGATCTTTAATTTTGTTTTTATTTTTATTTATTTATTTTTTTTAATTTTGTCTTCGGATTTGAGCTGTGTGTAGGGAAATAAAACTTCGAGCTTGTAGTACAATCAAATTCGCGCCATAAATCAGCAAAAGTTGGCGCGACGCAGCGGAAGCATCGATCGATTGTATTGTCAACGGAGCGACAGAGCAGATCATCATCACTATATTATCATCATGATCGTGCACATTAACAGCGTCTGGCTGTGACTCGCTGTGACTTCCAAGTTCCACCCAGTTGCACATGTGCGCCGCAGACTTTGACTTCGACAACGCAATTTTCTTCTGGCGAGTTTTCACTTCGATTTCCAATATACGAGTGTATGTGTGTGTGTGGTTGTGTGGTTGTATGTGTTGTCATGTGATTTAAGGGTACCCGTAAATCACGACGCTTGTCTAATTTCGTCTCGCTCGAAATTCCCCGCATACTTGCCAGCTCAATGGAATTATTTCTTCATTTCGAGCCTGTCAAGTGCCTCCAGCACTCTGCCCCACATTTTCGCTCATGATCATCGCAATCTATCTGTGTATCTACAATTCTCTCTCTCTCTCTCTCTCTCTCTCTCTCTCTCTCTCTCTCTCTCTCTCTCTCTCTCTATCTGTCTCTCTGTTTGTCTTTCCATGTGTATCGATGCAGCTTGGTTTTTGCGGACCATTTATCGCATCTTTATCTGTCGACTGCATTTGTATCTGTAACTGCATCCTCATCTGTGTTTGTGTCTGCTGATCGTACAACTGTTTGTAACTTATTTTGCATGCTCAAAGCTCAACCCCTCAACGCCGCCCCTCTGTCAAGAGTTGCCTCTGCCGCAATTGCCAGCGTCACAACGCGTTCTGCCAGCGATCGCTGATGTGTGCTTGGCCGATCCTCGATCGAGCATAACATTTACAGACATATCAGCCAGATCAACTCGCGCACTCACTCTGGTCCATGTCTAAGTTGTTGTTGCTGTCTTGTTGAAACTACCAAGCGATCGCTTGTCGATCGTTGAGTAAGTTGACAGAGCTACCAGCTTGGTTAGACAAGTTCTTCAACAGCTGCGACAAACTACGCCGCAGAAACAGAAAAGTAAAAGTTGTTGAAGCCTGAATAGATCTACAAATGAATCATACTTTAGATAATTATCTATTATTACCCAATCCCTAATGTATTTTAAAGTTCTTGTTTCATCTAGCTCAAAACATCATAAGTTTACTATAATATCGCTTCTCATTGAAAGGCAAGTATAATTATCGATTTGGATATATATTTGGTCGATATATATTGTGCACTTTTACTGGGGCAATCTATCGTTAATAACCTTCTCTGAACTCTATAAATATATAACTATTTATTACAGCAATCATATATTAGCTATTTATGAATTTAGCTACAGGTGAGCTGTAAATTTGTGATTATTTTTCCCATGCGGATGGCGCCACTTGCCCGACACGCCCCCCGGCCAAGCCCACAGAGAGACACACCTGAACAATAGGTGAAAATACGAACCTGTCGTTACGCTGAAAGGGGGCGCTGACAGGTAAAATGCCATACGGACATAGACCCATAAACCATTTGGCATGTCATCAAAACAATGGGAGGCACCTGAAATCACGCAATGCGCACAGAAAATTAAGTTCCTATTTCATATTCTATTACGGCTTGTTTGTATGTGTGTGTGTTTATGTGTATGGGTTCAAGTATTACCTTTTTTGTGCTCTGTCGAGAGTTAATTTGGAAATGTCACGAGTTTGACAGCCATTCGACTAGGCTTTAACTAACTTTTATGACACCAATTATTTGATGACAGCTAGACTAGTTGACATTTCCGACTGTCAGTTACTAAGCAAATTAATTACATTCAATCGGAAATAGTTCATACTTGAATTTATAGAATGTGAACAACTTTGAGCAATGCATAGTTCCAATACTAAATAACTTCATTCCAATCGGAACTATCGCATTTTGCATAAAACTTTTTGTAATAAGGATATTGAAATTTAAATATAAATAGTTTTCTCATTTGCATTTTCTATTATAATAAACTGACTAGTGTTAACTAATGAAACTAGTTCAATTTAGAAAAATTTCATTTACAGCTGGTTTTCTTTGAATTACTCCCTACTTGCCCACTTGAGCTAGTTCATTTTCCTTGATATTAATTTCACTATTATATATATATATATATATATATATATATATATATATATATATATATATATATATATATATATATATATATATACATATGTGTGTGTGAATTTTCCCGAAAATTCTTTGATATGTACCTCATTTTCGATGCCTTTGTTCCGTACGAAATTAAGATTTATGCATATTCCTTTAGGTAAATGCGAATTGCAAACATTTCGATACGCAAATAAACAAAACTGCGAATCATTTGAATTTCGCTGCCTTTGTTCGATCAAAAACTTTAATTTGGAAATTTCATTAGGATTATGGGGTAGATTTTCGCACAAGCCCAAAGGTGAAATACATAAACGCTCTACTTGGTCCGTTCAAACAATAGACTCGATCTAGCGTCGGGCGCTGTGCCCCTCAGGTAACTCCTATGCAAACGCAGCTGGACATGAGCTGGACTCTTTCCTTGGGTGGTTGCGCTACAGATCTTATAGATCTCAAATGCATTAGGTGTGATTTTAGGGTCAGTTTTCGTGAGTTTGCGAATATTTGATGATCGGTTTTCTTGTATGCAAAACATTTTTACAAATTTTTAAAGATTGTTATAGACTTTTTTGTGGGGTAACAAAATGCATTCCATTTTTTGTGCACGCAGTCATAATAAGGCGTAACGTGTTGTAAGGAATAGTAACTGGGGTCGAAATAACCTCAATTAGGTCATGTTGACCTTTTGAGTATCTGCTCTGGGAAAAAGAAAAATAAAGAATATTTGTAAGGCAATAAAAAATTGAATTATAAAGATTTGTATATAATGTGTATAAGAGAATTGACAATATTTGAACAACTTCAATAAAGTTTCAATTAAATTAATTAATTCATCATTTATTTTCATATATTGCAATAGACTATATGATGATTATATATTTCTTATTAGAAACCATATTAAACTGTATTGTTTTTCCTAAAAAATGCAAAAAGTATAAATTATTTAAAGTCCTTATATTAACTTCTATATTGTTCATTAAGTATTTTTCAAATACTATTTCTATTTCTTATGTGGTAATATTTTTTTCGTACACCTGGTCTCCGCGCTCTACATTTTGCCGCCAAAAATAAATTGCAGAGCTGACAGCTAAAAGAAAACCCCAAAATCCGTATTCAAATACCGACTTCACGCCTAATCAGCGTCTAAGGCGCTGGACAAAGGCGACTCAGCATAATTTTTGAGACCAACTGAAGAAAATTCGAAAATCCGAGCAGAAAATGTAAAAATGTCAGGCAATCTTTTGGGTGAAAACTTCCCTTAGAAACAACAACTCTGTCAACTGTGATCTTTGACCTTTACGCCTGAATGGCCAAATCGCCAGACATGCAAAATAATGCATATGAGATCGAAACGGACTTCAGGGGTGCAACTGGACGAAGGGCGCGCGGCTGCAGAGGAAAGGCAGAAAAAGAAAGTGATATATGGCAGGGGGTATGGGCATATAAACTAAGTTCTGAAAGTAAAGTACAGTTTATATGGCTGCTATCTGTAGAGCAATATCAAATTTATTACAAATTTCCATCAGTTGGCCATAAAAATGATATCAAAGGGTAATTTCGAAAACCATTTGAATGAATTGCAGCCACGAACTAAGGGAAACTTTTCAACTAACCTCAGGTGATAGAGCTCATAAAAACCACACTTGAGATCTATCAATATTTATGGGCAGCAGCCCTGAACCCTTTTAGCGTGGAGCTCCTCCTATAGAAATTGCCACCTCAATAGGCGCGACTCAAGTGGAGGATGCCTGGCATTTTGCGCCGACGAACTTCATAGATCTGTTGACAGAATACTTAGGGCAGCAACGAGGGCGTCGGCGTCGGCGTAGGCGTGGGCGTGGTCGTGGACGCTGTCTGGAAGCACGCGCCGTCGACAGTTGCAGGCTGGGCCATAACTTTTCCAAGTTGTCAGAGCGTTTAGCTACTTAAGCACTTGAGATATCATCTTTGGACGTCTGCTCAGCACTCTCTCTCATTCACTCTCACTCTGTATCTCTCCGTCTTTCTCTTGCTCCTTCTCAGTCTTAATTGCATTGCTTTGATGCCACACATGTCACACACTCGAGAGTCAAGTTGGCGCTTCATTTCACTTTCGGGGGGAGTTTCGCTCTCGTTCTCCTTCTCGTTCTTGGTGTGTTAATTTTTGGTATTAGTAAATTTATTTGGTTTTTGGCAGAGATTTCGTCGCTGGAAAATTTATTAGCACATTAAGATAAAAATGTAGTCGTTTATGTCTTTGGCTCCATGGTTTGGATGCCTCTTCAGTTGCGGCACTCGTGCCGCTCGCTCCGCTTGCATTTGACATTAAATTTTATTGCCTTTTTTGCTGAAAGTGGAAGGGGGCGAGGGGCGAGGGGCGAGGACAGGCTCATTGCCTAGAGGCTGGGCGTGGCATTATCGCATCATTTGCTCGTCATCTGCTCCTCCTCAAGCATTTGGGGAATCTTGTAGTTCCGTATTTTGAATAATGTCAAGCATCTTTATGCTAGATTTATTTGGGGCTTACAGCATTTTGGGCGCGTTCTGTGGGCCCAAAGCTGGATGGGCAGGTGCGGTTCGCCTGCGGCAATACCTTGAGTGCGTTTCAATATAATAATGGTATTTTTGAATGCTTCCACTTAATGGCAAACAAATTCGACAAATTTGTTCGGAGAAGGTGACTAGAGGTTGCTTTAGCTTTCCTCGAGTGGTGAATGGGACCGAAAGCATGCCATTCATATTCTGGATTTCATTTCCATTGTTTAAGCATATTGTTATACAGAAACAAAAAATGCATTCATTTTGGATAGATAATTTTATATATCTGCAATTCATTAATATGCATTTAGCTAAATATTAGCAGCATCATATCGATATTTAAAGTATTTTGATTGCACTCCTTTAAGCTTCTTTTTTAAGTCTGTAATTTAAATATATAATAAATATGTAAATTGTATTTTTCATATAGTTTCAGCTTTACAATGCGCATAGTTAAATTGAAGCTTAAATAAACCCAAAATTATCATCATAACTTTAGTCTTAGTTATGTAATATCTCTGAGCTGCATTTTAGCCGCTTTGCCATCTTTATTCAGGCTCAGATTTGATTCTAAAAACCAACTCTAGATAATTAGAAGGGCTTGATCCTCGAGTCTTTGAGCCAGTAAACTAAAACCATTTAAATAGTCATTTTATAAAGAACGGAAGAACGGAAACAACGCAACAACACGATTCAACTAAACTATGATTTACCTATCATGCAAACTGTGTGCGAGTGCCTTTCTAGCTACTGCTAATAGTTCCCTAGTTACTGCAAGCAGTAAGCACAGACTGTGTGTCCTTTGCTTGTGAGCAACTGTGCTATGCACTTACCTCCCCCCAGCCAAACATTGAAAATTCCCATAGAAGGATAACGCAGCAAGTTCCGCTTAGGAAGTCAAACTTCCTGCAACGGCTGCGAGGGTGTGAGCACTCGAACTCCGCCCCGGCTGTGGCTGAGGGGTGGCCCGGCTGACAAGTCCTGAGTCATTTGGCTGGGCTGATTTGCTTTGCTGGCTTGTTATCCTGTGCACTATGCCTGTCCGACCACTGATTGAGTGCATGACTGACCGAAACAGGACTGTGGGCTACCTTGACGAACGGACTAACTGTCTGACTGACAATTAAGCGACACACAGCGGAAAATAGACGTCGCGACGTGGCATGCAACATCAAAGCTGCGGCCAGCTGTGGCAGGTTCGTTTGATTTTTCAGTTGTCCGTCACATGACAGCAGAGACAGCGCCAGAGCCAGCGCCGTGTGAAAAAGTGACTTGGAGATTTTTGTGTAACAACAGGAAGTTGACGCTGCACAGGAAATGTGATTTGTAGTTTTTATTTCTCCTTTTTTATTCCAACTATATTAAAACCTTGTTTGTTTTAGCGTCGCGTCGCCTGAAGTGTCCTGTACTGAGTGCCGCCCGTGTCCTGCGTCTGACACAGGTGAGCGTCTGCGTTGAGTTGCGCTTTTTTCACAATATTTTCATCAGCTCTTAAAGTCAGGCTACATGACGAGGCGCCATTTTGTTTTGGAAAAGTCAATGCTCCAGGTTGATGGTGTTTTATTTGACAACGCGTTCCAGTTACAGTATCACAAAGCCAAGCCGTTGCAGACATGGATACTGATATTTATATATACTCAAAGAAAAAGGGATGTTGATTAAATGTAGTGAGTATTAGGCCAGCGAGCAGGACAGAAATGTTGTATTATTAATCAAGTTTATTATTATTTCTATATTAAACTTGATGTAAAAAAATATATTTTTTCTTATTATATTTGTATGCTTGAAAATTTCGGTCTCTTTTTTATTGGCTTTAGAATATAAAATATTTTATTTTTTCTATAAAAAAAATACGAAAGTATATTTAAATTCATAAAATATATGTATATATATTTAATTTATTATTCTTTTATACTTACACAATTTATAGGCGTTCAGAATATTATATAGCACATCTCATAGGTCTTCCAAAGCATACCATTAAATTAACATTTTATTAACATTTTGTCTATATTTTTTCGCTATATTTTGATTATCGATACCAATATATTGTGTAGTTTTTAGTCAGTTATTATCGTGTAAGTTTTTAGTCGTTATCATTTATTTTAATCACGGATTTACAGGGATATACTAATTTCACCAGCGTTCGGTCTATTGCTTAATCAGTCAGGGTATTTATAAGTTCGTCAGTTTTAAAAATCTAGTTGTATAAAAATTTTCATTTCCTTTGCTCCTTTTTTTTGGCGCATGTCCTTTTGCGGCTGTGGCTGCGGCCTCAAAGGCGGAAATGTCGGGCTCATGTGTCGCCGTGTGCTGTTGATGTTGTCTGACTGTAGATACGTGTGTGTGTGCGAGTGTGTGTGCTTGTTGTTGTCACTGGCAGTTGTAATCAACATTTTTGCAATGAGCAAAAGGCTGCCAGAAAATCATTTCTTCTCATGAATGTATACGTATGTGTGTGTGTTGCGTTTATCAAAAGAGTCAACTGTGCGCAACCTGGTTGCTCTGCGCTGAAATTTTCAATTTAATTTTCCTGTGCTGCCTTTTCATGTTGTTTGCTTTGACTTCAGCTCTGCTGCTCTCTGCTGCCTGGCTGTATATGTGTGCTTGTGCCTCTTTTTGACGCATGACAACGCGCCAGTGACAGGCGCATGTCCTTCTTCTTCCAGCAACGGCTGCACCTACACACAGCCTTCACTTCAGCTCATTCTCATTCTCGTCCTGGCATCATCCTCTTGCTGCCAGAGGAAACGCGCACGCTGCTCATTTGTCGCACATTTGGCTCGTCTGCTTTTACTTTTCCATTTTCTTTCTTTCTTTCATTTTTTTTTTTTTTTTGCAAGAAATTGAAGTGTCAGAAATTTTGACATTCGAATTGTGCCTTATGACAGATCGACTCCAGGCCAGAGGTGGCAAAGAAAACGCATTAGCCCAGAGCAAACACCATATGGTTTATCTCTTTACAATTGCTCTGCACCTTGGCGGCGCACAATTTCTACGATTTCCATTCACATTTTAAGGAATATTTTTTAAGATTCACACACGATTCTCATACTTTGGAGATGCTGAAAATGCAAGAGTGAAATTTTGTCCTTTAGAATTAAAATATTATGTATTATATGTCGATAGATTTTTAGATGGTAGATAGATCCGCTCTATACGTTTTATATATTGGATATTTTCACTGTCAAAGCTCTATTTCAAACACAATACATACTCTATCAAAGCCTTGTCTTTTACTTTGTCAAATTTTAATTGATACAAATGTCTGGTGTAAGTCAATTATTTCACAAGCTTATCGTTTACCTAAAAGGGTTTCAGTGCTCTAAATTTCTAGAGGCAATGCATTCCATAAAATGCAGAAATATTTGAAAATTAAGGATGATGCATAGAAATATAGATTTAAGCTTACGGCCAAGAAAGTTCTGGCTGCACTTCAAATGGGATTCATTATGATATTAGTTCTGAAAATCCTGAGCAATATAGAATAAAAAACTGTCGGAACAGGGTGAGTATAGATCATTAAAAGTTTAAATAAATAGGATTTCAAAGCCCTCTCAATACTAAAAACAAAACTTAGAAAATATTAGTTAATTAGCTAATTATTTTACTTAAATAAATACACAACGTCAATTTAATTCACATGCCAAGAAGTGTGGAATATCATTAACATAAGTAAAGGTATTTCAAACGTTCGTGAAAGTCAAACCTTTATCCCTAAATCTAAGAACAACCCGCTAAACCGAAAAAAGGGGTTCGGTTTTGGGCCAGCGCGAAGCTAAAGAAAAATTATGAATTTATGCAGATCGTGTTGTAAGGGAGCGACAAGGATTCATTTCGTGTCATCAGTCAACTTGATGGTGTAATTATATGAAATTACAAAAACAACAACAACAGCAGCAACAGCAGCAGCAGCAGCAGCAGCAGCAGCAGCAGCAGCAGCAGCAGCAGCTGAGAGCCAAGTTCAAGTGCTGTGCAGAGCCGTGGAAAGTGTTAATAATGATGATGCCGAAACTGGATGCTGCTGATGCTGGCTGCAGCAGAAACAGGATCTGCTGTACACAAATGCAAATAATTGACTGTTACGCGCCTGTTAGCCTGCACACAGGACGCTGTGGCCGGCAGTTTATTAATTTACATGTCAAACGAAACTCGCGAAGGCGACACAGAGAGAGAGAGACGGAGAGAGAGGGAGATATGGAGAGATGGAGAGAGAGAGAGTCACTGTTGGGTGTCAAAAGGTGAAATTTCAAACCAAAACACAACTACAAACTGTATAAAGAAATTCGTATCCGACATATACTTTCCTGTTACAGCGAAACTAACACATAACGAGATTTATCTTCATTAAAGTTGAACAAACGTTTTGTTTTCTTTTTTTATGGCCGGCAGCAGTTCCGGAAGTGCACTACCTGTAAATAGTTCCAGGGAAGGCGGTCCAGCTCAAAGCGTTTGACAGCAACAAACAAAAGCTGTGTTTGGCTAGAGTCAACAGCGCTAAGGCATTGCAGTTGCAACCAGATAGTCAGATAGTCGCACTCATAGATGTGAGCAAATTAGCAAGATCTTTGGAACAAAGACCCACCTCACAGTGACCCAAAGTTGTCACCAAATTGAGCTGCAGGTGTCAGCGGGTCTGGTCAAGATGTTACCACTAAAAAACAAACAAACACGTCGCCCAGGCCGTTAAAAAGCCATTAAAAGCCATAAAAAACATTTGGACGGTCGCTGCTCTAGAAAAAAACTTATAAAGTTATAAATTAGCAAACAATTTTATGAGCACCACGAGTCAACGCTTGAGGTCCACGAAAAGTTCACTAAAATAGGTTTTTGGAATATTTTTTCAAGTACAGAAACGCCGGATGTCTGTGCGGATAATTAGTTATACAGAACTCGCACGCCACTAAGTTTCGGCGTGTACTAAGAAAAGCTTTTAAGGATGCACAAAAAGTGGAATAGTAAATGGCATTTGCGAAACTTTAATTGTGCTACATTAGCATAGAAAAGTCAAAGGTTTTGCAAGCATAGAACGAACAATTTTAATTTGTGCGAAAATGGAAATTGTGAACAACTTTCTAGAGAGAATTTTCAACCATTAGTTGCGAACAGGGCTGACTCATTTTAGCACTCAATGGTTGGTCACATTTCCACAAAATGGCTTCAGAGACAACACACTCAACACATGCGGCAGCACAGGACATATGAAATGTTGCCCTTTTGCGCCTTGACCCTTTTTTGGCGGAACTGTTACAATGCTTAGCGCACATGCGACTGGAGCCATTTTGAAAATATTCGCGCAGCTTGACCTATGAGGACAACTGGGACTCGGACACTCCCCTGGCAGCAAGCCGGCCAAACGGGAATGGAGAGGAGTAGGAAAAAAACTGCGCACTTTGGGAAGGGCGCGCAAAGCTAATTTGAATATAAAAATCATTAAAATTCAACGTGAAAACGTCTTAAGTTTCCTGCTGTTTGCAGGACGAGTGCTCATAACTCGAATTCTTACTCGTTCTCGTACTGTGAGAAGAAATGCTCAAAAGTACGGTGCTGACCTCTGATCCCGTTGGGTGTCCCGAGCGCGTCCCAAAGGACATGCGAAAATTACGTGCGTGACTGACCAATGCGCTGACCAATGTCCAGTTTGTAAGCTGACCACTGCACAATATCGTTTCGCGCAAAGGGATGCGAGCTCAACTCGTTGTCCTTCAACTGTCCCGTCTGAGGATGGGCAGCAACTGCTACTTGCCTCTTGCCTCATTCCTCATACCTCATGCCTCATGCTGGCGTCTTAATGATTAATAAAGTCTAATTTATGAAAATAATCTGTTTGCCTCTGCAATGGAGAATTGAAATGGCAGCCGCCTATTGTTGCGCCCTTTCCTATATATGAGTTTGGGCATTCATATGTCTATGCCCAACCCCACCAGGTGTAATTCGAATCGCAATTGCGTTGCATAACTTATCGGCCTGACAAACCAAAACAATGCCAACATCAATCAAAAGATTTCCCCGCGAAAGCTTTACAGTTCAGCTTAGGCTTGTGTTTTGTATAATTAGCTAAAAAGGATTCATTATGTTCGAAATTGAATAGGATTACATAAACGCAATTTCAGGCTAGCTTTTGAACTTTGCAAAGGCGACGGAGATAAGAAAAAATCGTATGAAAAAGTGTGAGCTTTGAGGTGATGTTTGGAATGGGAGGAAGATAATATGTGGAGATTTTATTTTAAATGAAGAAAAGAGGGGAAAGGGGGGATAAAGGAGAGAGAGAGCGAGTAAGAGAGAGAGTAAGACAGCGAGAGAGAGAGAGAGAGAGAAAAAAAAAAAGAAAGAGAATTATAAATATGTACATATATTATTCTTATTATTGTACTTAAAAAATAATGAAATAATATATTTGTTGAATCCATCAAAAAGAGTTTACAACTCAAACACACACTTCAATTAACATTTAACGACCAACCTCAAAGATCTAATGGCACGTGTACTCTGAGAAAATACAAAAAACAACAAAACCCAACCAAAGTAGAGAGTGCAAAAGTCAAAGTAAATAGACAGCAGTCGGAGAACCTGAGCATTCGGGCATCCCAAATCGAGATCGGCAATGCAGATATATACATATAAATCAAACCAGAAGAATAGCCATGCAGGGCGATAATATGGACCAAGTACAAAGAGGAGGCAGGCGCTGAACAAGATCAACAAGATCAACCCTTCGGTGCAAACATTTTGATCTCGGGCATTAAAAAGCAAACAAAAACAGCCCAAAACCAAACCCGATTTCAATGATAGCCCAAAACGGAACAAAGATGATGACGACGATGGTGCTGATGCGGATGCTGAGTGCCCTAATTTGTCGAGCTAACTCTGTTTCGAACATAAATGGGTTAAAGAGCCGACGAACCGCACACTCACACATACACACACACTAAATGGTCCACAATGAAAGCGGAGGCTGTTGCACGCGCAGGGTCCCAGACCTTGGTCATAGGGCTCAATCGGGTGCAAGGGTTTTGGTCTCTTTGCGTCTTCTGTTTGCCACGCCTGATCGGCTTAAGTGGCACATTGAAAGGATTACGAGATCTTGGCTGCCTCTTTGTTTGTTTTCTATCGCCAGCTACTGTCTCGCGACCCTCTCACACACGAAAAAATAAGGAAAGAAGAAACCTGGATGCTGTCATTGAGAGGTTTTTTTTTTTACACTCAACTAGCTCTTGAATGCTCATTGAGTTTTACGCAGCCGAATGAGACGATTAGCATAGCAATCCGATTGTGAGGATCTGCAATTGTTGCTATTGTCTATAAGGTTTTTAACACTCTGCCAGAGGGTTGTTGCCACTGTTGTGGGCGTGTGAGACAAGTTTCCTTCCCTCATTCAACTCGACTCGAACCACGCTCAACGGGGCGCTCTGTAGCATCAGCCCTTGCCAATTGTCACTATCTCTCTGGCCTATTAGACGAGCACTTGTCACGTGTGTGTGTGTGAGTGTGTGTGTGTGTGTGAGTGTGTGTGTGTGTGTCTGTGCATTTTGAGTGCCATTGAAAAGGCGTTGAAGCGCGCAATTTCACGTGTTATTTTCGCTAAATTGCACTAATCGCTTAAACTTTTCAGCAACGAACGGAATGCAGGGGGAAGGTGTTCCGCCGAAGGGGTTGGGGGCACAAGCGATGAGGTCTACTTAGTATTTTGTCATTGTCATTGCGGCTTATTAAATAAGTACTCATGGCAACGACAACAACAACGACAACGGCTTAGCGCATTTCAATTACATATTAAATAGAAATTGAATGTAGAAAAAAATTCTCATGTAAGCTGTTCAATAAGCATTTCAGAACTTTGCTTATGAATTGATTTCATCATACACATATTTGACGCACTCACAGTGAATCATTAAGTAATCTAATAGTCGACTAAAATATATTTTTAGATTATGAGATTTTAAGATTTAATTGGAGACTTTAATTCTGTTTAATTAAATCTAAAAAACCAATAAGAAGAAAGTTCGAAAATTATGAATGTTTTTGAATGTGCAAATCAATTTGAACTTTCTAACTTTTTTATTTAAGCTTGATTGAGAAGCTTTACGTAAAAATAAATACAATACTGATAAATTAAATAAAATTAAAATAAAAAAAATTGTTGTACCAAATTGTTCTTTAGAAAAAATGGTATATTGTATATTTTATTTTATAAGAATACATATGAAATATATACTATATATTTTATTAAATTTTAATTACAATTGGTTTATTTTGACGATGATGTTTTTATTGCAATTTGTGAAGATTCAAATGAAAGAAATACAAAAATTTTCCAGACAAGCAAAATAATTAATGTCATGCAAAGGGAGCTAGAATATGCCGTGCCACAGATCTGATATTTTGTATATAAGTATGTATACCAGCTATATGTATATATATATATATATACATACTTATATTTATACATGCCAGCAACTCAAGTGTTGTTGTTGCTATTGCTGCAGACAGTTGGTTGATAAGAAGCATTTTGTTTCTTTTGAACAACTGATAAGCCCCATTAAAAAAGAACGCTGGACCGAGGTCGATTGACCTGCTTTTAAGCGGCGACTTGTGCGCGTCCGTTTCATCAAAAGTGCTCTCCAGCTGCCACGCCCCTCACCCCATATAGCCAGCCGCGCGCCCCTCTTTCAGCTGCGTATATTTTTTGTTTATGACAGCCTGTCAATTGTCTGTCTACAAATGTAAACAAAATTGCATAGAAAATAAGATGTTCAACCTAAAAGTCTCCGCTCATAATTAGCAGCTAAATAGCACTCAAAGAAAGTGTATAAATACTCAAACTATAATATGTAGTATATAGTATATGTATATGAATATGTCTGAATCTCTGTCTTATCAGCGCGCATCAGCATTTGCGCGCATTATTCATAATAATCACAAATGGTTTATATAAGACGAATAGATAGTAACGGCAAGTGTGATTGTTGTTGTTTTTGAGTTATTTTTCCTGTTATGCCTCGATTAACTCAGTTCTATAAGTAGAACTCTCTAGCTATATAGCTGTTGCTGCTGCTGTTGCTGCTGTTCCATGCTGAACTTTTGGTCCTGATCTGTATGCAGCAAATGCCGATCTTTGGTGACATCAATTTTTAGGGTGAACAATTTCAATTAGGCTTACGCTGAACCGCGATTGAGATTAAAGAGCGCCGTCCAGCAGCTGCTTAGTTGAGCATGAACAGCAGCAAATCGATTGCCAAGTCGAGAATTTGCCATTGATAATTGCAATTGTTGTGCACGTTAATCAGGCAAACTAGACGTGCAACTATTTATGAATTAAGACTCTAACTATATAGACAATTTGACTTAATTTACGACGAACAAAATATTAAATTCCATGTTTTCTTTTCTTTTCTTATAGTTATAAGTCTAAAATTATTTTGTTGCCCGAACTGAATATAAAACTAGACTTTTTCCTCCCGAGTTAGTATTCTCTCCATGCAGCTGCGTTTTCCATTTATGCTGCCATATAAACCCATACTATAATTTTGAGACTAACTTTTCGCTTAGTGTAGCTGCGGTTTTTGCTAGTGTCCCACGCTGTGCAACAATGCCGCTCATTTTGAGTGGCTCGAACAATAGATACATATTCATATTAGATGCACATTAGCTGCCGCCAAACTCATACTCCCCTCCCTCGCCTTTTGCACATTCAGGCACTCAGGAGCGGCTGCTGTAGGAGCCGCACGATCCCACGAGACTAAACTCCGAACCCAAAATGCAAACAAAGGTTGCTTTTTGTCTGCGGCAGTTGAGGCATAGATGGATGGATAGATGGATGGATGCTGCGCTTGCTGCTCTTCTCCTTGGCCAACCGCAAATTGTCGCCAAGGAAGCTGTAAATGTTGTATAACATGCACCCTCGCAGACCCACACACACACAAACACACACACACACACACACATACACTAACACACACACACTCATACTCTCAGACATAGCTAACAAGATGCAAACTCTTAGATTCAATGGGCTCGGGCTGGCCGCAAAAATACCGTTTAATGAGCACAGCTTGAGGATTCTGTAGATCTTGTCAAAGGATATTGATATTAGCCGGCTGCCCATTATCTTGAAAATCTTTTCCTTAAGCCATTTCGGCAATAATTCTTCGTACTTTATGTGCCGTTCTCTCTCTCTATCTTACACTCTCTCTCCCTTCATTTTTTGTTTGACCGCAAGCTGTCCGTGTCGGGAGTTTCGATTGAATTACCGTTTCCTTCCGCTTCCCTAAGAGACATAAAATCTAAATAGTTTTGGGACACACGCAAGAAGGACCCAAAAAAAAAAAAAAAAAAAATGAAACGATTGCAAGGCTTGAAACGAACCGGTTACGATTCGATTAGATGATGTTGAATTGGTTTGGAATCATGGATTCTATTGAAATGTCGACAAACTACTGAATATGCAAAAATTTGATTAGCTTGAAAGTCAGCACAAAAAAAAGAGATAAAAAGGAAAATTTACAATCAATTGTGAACATTGAGAAAGTAAAAATCGAATATAGAATGAGAAGCCGAATTCATACAGTAGTAAAAATTATAATCTTTTTAATAACTTATATATAATGTTTTATTTTTTTAATTTTTATATATTTGTTATATATTTTTAAAAGTCAAAAGCAATTTCTTAGATTGTCAAAGAAATAAGCTTTATGTCATGTAGTGTAGTGAGTGAAGCTTAGCCTCCATTTTTCATTTTCTATTCTTATTTTATTTTATTTATTTTTTTTTGCTTGCCTTGTCAGACAAAAGGCGTAAAAGGATAATGCTTAGGACACTCGAGACTCATCATCTGTGCACTTCACATGAATGTATAATTTTATATGCAATGGATAAATGGCTATAACAAAGCCAATTGCTCTCAAGCCAGCTTAAATATATGTCCATTAAATGAATGAAAAGTTATAAGTGAATAATTTAATAGCTATAATTAAATATTTGTGCAAAATTTGAATCCAAAGAGAATCATTTGTAAAAAATTTAAACTAAATATGAGCGAACTTAGCTTTTAATAACAGTTGATGCATATTTAAAAAAAAGGATGTTATGTTCCGAATTCAGTATAAATGGGGCGTAACAGTAGGTGATAGATGGCTTAAGAAAGTGAATGCAGAAATGAAGGTTCACATATTGTCAACCTTTTGGTCAGCACCTTTGCAGCTTTTGCTCTCCATTGATCTGGTCAATTTGTGAAAGATTTCACACCCAAAACGCGCACATCATTAATTATGGCCCTAATCTGTCAGCATCCATCAACAGCTGAAGCCTTTCGCTCACCTCTGTGAGTCCTTCTCAATGTCCAGTCGGCAATGTCCATTGACCAAGCGAACGGAATCTGTGCATCATTAGGCGCAACTTTCTCACAGTCAGCCAGGACGCAGGATAATAATTAACCATGCCAAAATAGCGAAGCTGACCATCAAGACAGTTGCATCAGTCAGAAACTATTATCTCTTTAATAGCCATAAACACACGCGCGGGTCCTGTAAGGGGATACTTTTCATTTCAGATGAATTCCTTCAGCTATTATATACCTGGTTGAATATTTCATAATTTTCTGCTGGCCAGTTTGCAACCCTTTGATTTTTCGTCTTGGGTTTATTCTTATTTCTTTTTACATTCACATCCTTTTTCTTTGCTTAAGCCCTTTGTTTTTCTCGCCATTGTCCGGTTCGGGCACTTTGCATAATCAATAATCCTTGACGCTGGCTCCTTTCACATTGTCGCATCGGCTGACCAGCGAGCCAACACGTCTGAAAAGATAAATTATGGTTTGTAGTCAAATTGAAGGCAAACAATCCGCACAAAGACGCACATACCGCACGGGAATTGTAGCCGGGCTCAGCCTAGGTATCTCTTGCAGCAAGCATATGGGGTAAGTTGAGCAGAGGCAGCTGCCTGACCAGAGACTGGACTCTGGTCAGAGCTGCGCTGCCCAGCTTGAAGGGGTGGACTGTTAGTTTGGCTCTGGCTCTGAACGGTCTGTTTGTTTTTCTTTCCCATTTGAATTTGTCTATTAATTTGATTACTCTTGGCTGTTAAGAAAAGTAGTCAAAGTTAGTTGTAGAAAGAGATAAAAGTTTCAGTGGAGTTAAGCAATAAATAAACTGTTGTTCTATGCGGAATAACAGTATATGTTTCTAAAATATATTACTGCAGTCAATTGATTATCTAACTAAAGATTATCATTTGGTTTAATAAATATGATGTATTTATTTATAGTAATCTATTTGATGTTTCTGCCCTATATTACAATTAAATTAATTGGTTATCAGATGATAAAGTAGAGATTTTCACTGGTTGATTACATATAATTTAGTTTAATTTGAGAGATAGTACACTATTAGATTATGGAAAATGGTAACTAAGACTTGCTATATTATCATTCAATTTTATAATTGATATTTGGTAAAAAGCTTTTTAATACGGGGAAAGACTGAAAACCTTCCCAGAGTATATAGGATATATTTAACATAATTTATTTCTTTATGATCTACATTCCTGAAACTGCATCAAATCATTTTGTTTTGAATGGAAATAAAATGTAGTAAAAATATATTTTTACTTAAGCAAACACTATCCTAAGTATACTAAGACACTACTTCTCGGTGATCAATAGAGTGACCCGTAGGAAAATACAAACGTAATTACAGTTTTATTCAAATGGCAAAGGTCAGTTGACCTCTTGCTATGGCATCTCGTGTACTTTTATCTCTGGGGTAACATTTGCTCAAGGAATGACCGTATGCAAGTCTTAAGACAAACGAGCAGCTGTGCAAATGTCAAGACGTAAGTGTCAAAATGCTCATTAATAATCGAGTCCTTAACGCGGAATTGAAACCCAGGATGCGATACGATGCGATGCGATGCGATGCGATGCAGATGCGACTGTGCTGAAGGATAACGGGAGCTAAGCAAACACATTGGCAGCTAGCAAAAGATGGATCGATGAGAATGCAAAATTGTGAAAGTAGAGGCTAAGCCATCAAAGCAACTGGACAATGCGGAAACTTTGTCAAAGGATGTTTGCGCAAGTAAACATTGAGGCAACTATCCACAGTACATGCAGGACAATGTCTCTATGGAACGGTGTTAAATTGAAAAATTATGATAAATAGCATAATAGGAAGTTGCACAACAACAGCAACACACACATCGCAACACACCGAACGTCCCACTGTGAGCAGTCGAGTAAGTAATATGCAAAAGGGACATAAATAGACGTCGGGCAGGACGTCTCAGGACATGCGGCAAGGGTTGCGGCTGAAAGACAATCGTGACGAGTCGAGTGTTGAGTGCTGAGTGCTGAGAGCTGAGTGTTGCTAAAGTGTGCAGCGGCCTATAAAGGAAATCCTTTCGCCACGGGATATCATTTAAGCAAACTCCAAGTTTGACCGATCCCCAGCTCGGCCGCATGGCAGGACATACATGCCGCGTGTGTGTATCTGTGTGTTTGTGTGTGTGTTGGCACAGCTTTTGTTTATCTATCCGGCAATAGTTCACATAAGCTTATCTCCAGTCCTCTGCCAGTCGTGCAAAATGTTTGCGAAAACTTCACCAATTGCCCGCTTGGTCGAGGCGGGGGTTTGTTGGCCGCCGGCAAAGGGTTAAGAGAATGGCTCCATTTGGTTGCCCAGCTTCGCTGCTACTTAAAGGATATTCACAGCTTAGTCGTGTAATGCGTTTGGCGACTGTCCTGTTTGCATTTTATTCGCCAGCGGGCGATAAATGTCACGTAAATTACATGCCCAGATTTTCTGCTGTTGCTCGTCTTTCTAAATCGTAATTCCCTATATGCCAAGCGGCTATCAGTAAGTGCATTAATTTCCTTTATTGCTCCGCTCAACGCTTATATCCTGTGGCGCGTATGGTATATGTGAGCATGCTGCACTTGGGCAAGGATTTTTATTAAAGAATTGTCTGACTTGAGATATAAGTGCAACTGAAGAAGAGAAGAAAAGAAAAGAGAAGTAGCATCAAATTGTAGAAGAGTATCTTTCTGGATTTTAATAAGTGCATTCAAAGAGAAAATCTCAATGAACTACTTCTTTTAGCATAATCCTTAGATGTTAAGCTTACATATTCTACATTTTTAATGCCTTGCCAACTCTACATTAAATATAGCAAACCGCGGGCATATTTAGTCAAACATAAAGTTTTAACTTATTTTTAATATATATCTATTATTAACTATTAACTGATCTTTAAGGCAGTCTTTATTATCAACTCTTTCTCCATAAATAATAGAGAACTTTTAAATGAAGATGGAGCCACAGCTGAAACTGGAACAGGAGCTGTCTCTCTGTGTCTCTGGCTGTAGTCTGTTGGCATGTGTCTGTCCCCTTCATTTGCTGCTTAATCGCTGTTGACGCGCATAAATTTCCGTTTGCTTTAGGAGGCAATTAATTATCAGGGGTATCTAGCTAGCTGAGCGGCTGCCAGTACTTCGAGATCACCCTTTTCCGAATTTCCGCGTATTTATTTTGTCAACAAACGGATTAGGCTGCGTGGTAATACGATCGCCCCCGAATGCAGGCGAGGGTCCCCGACGAAGCCGTAGCGCTGAGCTCTGTGATTTTGTTGAGGTGAGAAATTGATATATCCGAAGTGTTTCGAAATGTCCAAAAATGTTTCAATTGACAACTGTCAAAAGTCGGCGTGTTTTGCTGAGCACATGTCTAATTTTAGAAGCTGCGTCTCTCAAACTTTCTCACCAACCACCCCAAGAGCCGGTAGCTCCAATTAAAATTTAATTTTAAAGCAAACACTAATTGCGCTTTTTATTTTCCCTCGTCTACACCCTACTCGACTGACTCTATCTACGCCCCTAGCAAACCCCTATTTACCGTATTGCGCTCGCCCTATTTCCAATTGAGCTAAGCTGCATGCTTGTTCGCCTGTCGCAGGTGGTTCATTTCATGGCGTTTCAGTGGTGCTTGCGTGCCAAGAACACAAACACACAGATTTCTGTTGTGGCAGTCAAAGCAATTTTATAGTTTCCGGATCAAAAGATCACTTCCTGACAGGATGCTTGCAGGCTGCTCCTGTGAGTGGGCTTGTGGGAAAATTTTTGGTCCTTGCTCGATATAAATACTATTTATAGATGGCTAATGATGTGCTTTGACGTGGGCTGTGTATGGTTGGGTTGGTTATTACTAAATTGAATGATCTGTGATTATACTAAAAACTAACTATATAACTTATAGCTGAACTTTTTGACCAGCATTTACTAACCTCCGTCAACTACATCAGTTGCGATTTACCCAATTTTAGCCTGGTCAGGCAGCAGAGACTGGCACGCGATCAATATTTATATATATTTACATATAGTTCAATTCCCAAAAACACTTGTGCTCAAAACCGCAAAACGAGTGCTAGAAGTGCACCCGCTGTCCAGAGTCCATGTCCATGTCCATGCACATGTCCATCTCATTGTCCCTAAAAGGGACAGCTGAAACCGAACACTGACGGCGAAGGCGCAGGAGTCGAAGCATATCCTGTAGGCAGCTACCTGCCGAGAATCAGCACTTGACTGGCATTGTTTGGCGTGATTTGTTTGGCTCTCAGTTACGACTGCAATTAGGCTGCACAAAGGCAAAACCGCAGCATGTGCCCAGCGCCTGCAGGTAGCAGGTAGCACAAGGTGCAAATTTGATCACGGTTCAGCGGCTCAACCTTTGGCATATGCAACGATTTGCAGCACTTCCTGTTTTTCCATTCAATTGCGACATTTCACTGAAACTCCAGACAAAATACTAATTAAGCATAAACTGACTAATTCCTTTTGTTGTTTTATTCCCCCAAAAAAGTCTTTAAGAAAAGTGTGGGAAATTCCAGCTAGAAATTCAAATTGGAAAACTATGTACCGCGCCGCGTTTTCTCGCGGTGTTCAAATTACGCTCATTGCAGAGCAGGCTGCGCACACCCGCGCACTTCTCTAAGGTGCCCCTCGGAGTCCGGGTGGAAAATTCACTTTTCCTGCTCGATTTCGTGTAGTTGAATATCCTTGGGAAAGGCAAGCGCAGCAGTCTTTTCTCTTCACTGAGTCAGTTTTGCTTTGTATGTTTCTTCTGGTAGGTAAATATTTAAATATTTTACGTGATTTTGGAGCAGTTGGATTTCCTGGCGTTCCGGACACAGGATGTGTTTGAATAGGCAGGTTATGCTGTGGCTCGAAACAGGTGTAGGAAGTGAAATCTTCTCAGGATGAAGCCGGCAAGTGAATGAAAATAATAATGAACATTTGAAGGGAGATACCTCAAGACAAGAGCAAAAGTAGAGAGCTTACATATAAATTATATATAATAAATTATATTTATAATAAATATTTTTACATGGAGTTCAGCTTGGGGATTTACGATTTGTCAATCTTAAATTCTTTCGACTTGATCAACACGAACCGAGACTAGAATATTATATCTAATTATATGATCGTTTTATAGAGCAAATCATAGACATCAGCTTGTGAGGAATATCAGAATATATAAAATGTTGTACTAGAATACGAATATCAGTCTTTTCAACTCGATCAACTCTCATCTGGTCCAGCTAACCTCACTTCCTATTCGGTAAACCTGACATCACACCCTCTAACCTCGGTATGGTAAACATGTCAATAAATCATTAGATCATACGGCACTTGCATGTCATCCATCTACTCGAGTGTCAATAAAGCAACAGCTACAACAACAACAACAACAACAACTATGAAATCAATAGCCGGAAAATAGTTGACAAAGCAACCGTAAAACAAACACGCAACCAAAAATCCAACACCGAAAACACCAGAAATCACAAATTAGCTACACGAGTGTGAGAAACGAGCAGAAACAGAATTACCGAAAAGAAAACCCCCAAACGACAGTATTTAAATGAGAAAAGAAACCTCGACACACCACATGGTAGTGAGCTCAGAGAACATCTGGACAGGCATTAAAAAAGAAAATAATATTCCTTTGGAGGATCTACAACAATTTGCCCGTGGAAGATCACAATTTATGGTGGAGACCCAATCGATTCCGAACGACGCTTAACTATAAACGGGGGAATTCCTGCCCGAAGGCGTGCACTCCATACACTCGTTGGAATTTGTTACAGTACGAGAAAAGCAAAAGGAGAGGAAAGTGCTGGAGAACGTTTCCGTGAGAAATATGTGACATTTTATTATATATGCATATGCATCACAGGCAGGATAAGGATGTGGGGACCTCAACAGAACTTTTTCAATCAAATAAAAAACATACACACAAATCCTTTGCTATCATGCCATGCTGCTGAGTTATTTATGATTCTTATGGACTGTAAGTTGAGATAGGATCGAATGTTATCTGCTGAGGACACGCTCTGTCTCTCCGCCTGAACCAGTTCGCAGTCGATAAGCGTAATGTTTCTTTGGCTTATCACTAAGATATGAATGCAGTTTCCAATTGAACAAATTTTATTTATTGCCCACAAGCAACAAGTGACTCAATTTCCATGAACTCAAGCTAAATCTAATTCAAGATAAGCTGGTACAGAGATAAAGATTATGAGTTCACTGTATCTATTTATAGTCGCAGCTCAGGCATTCGAATCGAGTGCAACCCTTTGGTTTCTGGTCAATTATGACTCAATAATACTTTCAATATTTATATCAATTGTTATTAAATATTGAGTGCACCCCTAAAGGGTCGTTTATTGACCGTAAGCCCAGCTCCTGTCGGGTATTGGCAACTGTCGCTCAAGTTCCAATACGAAACTCGACACCGCCAGGCAATTAACGCCAAACAATGTGAGCGAATGATTGGGTTTCAGCAATTGCGACTTCGATTCGAGAGGGTTGCGTTGAAAGTGTTAAATAACCTGGTTCCGCTGCGGCAGCTACCTGAAAACAAGACCCGATGTCGCCACCAAGTGGTCAATCGCTTATGCCTAATGTCTGCGATTTGCATTTCAGAAGGAAGTAATTAACCGACTCGAGAAATGTAATGCTTAAGAAATCGTATAACTAGCTTGCCAGCTATGCATACCGAGGACCGGATGTGAAGCGTATCGTATAGAATTCGATTTGCATTAAAAGCTAAAACACATTGGGTTCGACCACTAAATGGCAGACACACAGATGTTATTCAGGAATGTGATCGAAGCACTTATGCATATATGCAGTTTATATTTGTAAATTACAACAGAATGACAACTGTGTGACTTTAGAACTTATATATGATGCATGCGGAAAAAATTGAAATTCTATTCCTAGTTAACATTGTTGTTTGGGAGAATGAGAAGCCCTAAGAAGAGTCGTTTAGGCAAGTAATTTAAAATTGAATGGATTTCTTGAAAAGCTTTATATTCAAGCTCAATTTCACTATGATAACCCAAATGCATATCTATACTTATTTCATCATATTTATTCTAAACATTTCATTGCTAAACGGAACCACAGCATTTTATATCAGACTTCCGCTAGTCAACTCTCAAGATAGATTTTCCACATAGTTCCCACAACATTTTCACCTCTGGTATTTACGAAATGATCAGTAGAGACAACATTGGGCATACTCGCTTGGCCCGCAGCCCAATGCGCATCTAAACTTTTGTCTTGTTCGGCGACCCAGTTGCACTGCACTGCTCTATTATGGTGTCAAATATTTGCATTTTGATAAACTTAGAAGATCTTGTTTGGGCTCTCTTTGTTTTATTCGATTGTTTGACTTTTACTGCATTACGCATACTCGCACTTCCTTCATGCCGCAGACTTCTGCTCTTTTGAGGGACTATAACTCTCTAAGTGAGTTCATTCATAAAAATAATTTTGGTGAGAAAGTCTTGGTGTATTGCGTAATGCAGTGCATATCTCTTTCATGAAATAGTTGGGATTCCAAATCTTGCCGCTAAATTCAAATAGACTTGAACAAATTTACACACGCCAGACTTTGCTTTAGAAACCGCTGATAACTGATAAATTTCTGGTTGTTTCTTGAGCAGCTGCTGCTGGACGCTTTCCCACCAAAAACAAGAAAATTTATACTAGAAATACTTTTCTATACAATATGTAGATGTTATGTTGGCCTATACTCAAGCGGGCCTTGGCCAAGTTCAAAGGTCATATTAAAATTTTAAAGCCAAAGAAGGTTATTGAAATTGGTGCAGAAACGAGTTTTCTATGCCCAAAAAACGGACAGACCCATGGGAAGTTTTCGTGCAGTTTGACCTTTGACACGAGCCACCCCTAAAATAAAGCACGACCCGTTCGGCAAGAGAGCTGAAAAAATAGCAATTGAACCCCTAAACTGCAAGCTCAATCACTAGTTAGACTGAGCAGCTAGTCAACTAGTCGCTGGCTTATTCATTTCGCATTCATGTGCATTCACTTAACATTCACATTCACATTCACATTTATGAATGCGCGATCAGAGATCAATTGTTCAATTAGCTGCCGCAGAAGTTGTTTTTCTATACACAAAGAGAGAATTATGAATGAAAGTCAAGTGCAAAGCCCCCCTTTGGGTCCCTTCAAAGGGCAGCCAGCGGGTGAGTAGCCCCCTGTCCACTCTCTCTGCCCAGCACTTACTTAATCATGTTAATGCCATTAAGCAGCTTAATCGACGGCAAGATCTAAGCGCTGGCGTCGATAATCAGCCGACCCCTCTGCAGGCCCCTCACCAGAGTCCAAGCTCCAGAGCTGGGAGACCACCCAACCAGCTAGTCGGACCCCGGCTTGGGCCTCATCTAATTAAAAACCAAAAGTGCAAGCGGCTTGTAAATGTCAAGCCGATTGCCGAAGAGTTCGCGGATCACGAACTTCCCAGCCAGTTGCAAAATCAAAATGCATTTAACCCAAGCCCCTCCCGCCAATCGCTGGCGACAATTAAATGAAAGCCGGCACAGATCACAAAACAGAAATCGGAGTAGGGGAACAAATTATACTCGTTGAATAATATAATTGATGTTGTGCCGAATCAACCCCGCATATTGACATTTGCCTAGTTGACATTTTAATATATTTGTTTGCGAAACTTCATTCCATTTCGGTTTTTTTCATACTTTTTGTTTTTGTTTAATCACGGTTTTTGCTTTTGTGTAGCAACTTTTTCATAAAAAAAAAAAAACTGAAATAATATAACATTATTTGTTGGCCACAATAAAAAGTGGCTGACCAAATTAAAAGGGGTTAAACATTTTGCTGATCTCCTCGTGGCTGCTCGCAGCATCTCTTGGACCGGTAAACGACCTCATGTGAGCGCAGCTCTTGTGAAATATTAGATGGAAATGTGGACACACTCGGGAGCAAAGGGTTCAGGGTTCAGGGTTCAGTGAGCGGCTTTAGAGGTGAGCGGAGCAGATCACTTCATAATTATAACAGTTTTAGTTGTATACAGCTTTTGACCAAACTTGACTTTTAATAGAAATAAAGACTTCAAGCAGCTTGATACGGCATAATGTTAAAGTAAGCTTACGTATATGAAATATGCTAAAATAGCCTGATCTGATAGGTAACTCTCTTGGGAATATAATATTTGAGAGAATGTTCAAAGTGATTTGACTCTAGCTTGTAGCTAGGTTCTCAATAGAAAAGAAAGTTTAAAGGAATGCGAATATCATTCAAGTTTTATTTACTATTAATTAGGACAAAAAGGAGCATTATCAAATGCTGATGAGAATATCATTAATAATTTTAATACAAACAATACAAATTTAAAAATATATATATAGTTTAAATATATTATAATTAACATATTTTATAAAGATATATTTAGGATATATTTTCAAAATTACTTATATGTTTAAATTGTATTTCTTAAAATAATGTTTAGTATTTTTATTATTTCTATACACATACTAATAGCAATATGATTGAAAACTATTATAAAAATACTAGTTTTTTTAATACAATTTAAAATTATAAAAACAAAAATATATTTTAAAATATATATGTTTTTATATTAAAATTATACATTTAAATTCTAAAAAAATATATATTTTTTTTTTCATTATTTCCATTAAAATACTAATGGTAATGTCATTAACAACTTTCACAACAAAAACATTTTTAATGGGCTCAGGACATAAAAATACTAAATATTGTGTTTAAGAAATAAAGTTAAACTTATAGAATAATAAATATATCTTCTCAATGTAATAAATAAGTAATATTCGATCAAGCTTTAGCTATTTCAATATGATAAATCCTTAGATATATAAGCCTAGCATAATCAGAGTAACAACCCTATCTGTGCCATAACCTTAACTAAATTCAAATTACTTCACGGCTGTCGCCCTTATTTCTGATACAAAGACAAAGCAAGAAGATATAAAATAAACTATACAAAACTATTATAAATATCTTTGTGCCGCCTACTTGCAAAAGGAGCAAAGATATCAAACAGAAGCCACAGCGTTAATCACCTGAACATAAAGATATCCACACCTTGAGCTGGCTGGAATGACCACAGGACAGTTTTTGTTGTTTCTTCATTCATCTCTTCTTTTTTATATTGTGGCTCTAGCATCTGGCCTCGAGGACAATAAACCAATTTGAACGCCCACAAAATGAGCATGAAATTGCTTACGGAAGGAAGTTCGTGTGCTACAAAAACAAGGCCTAAAACAATTGTGGCCCACTACAACTAACATAGTTGTCCGAGCTAAAGAAATTTGTGGTAATAGATGTGCAAATGGCAAAGGAAATATGCCAGGCATAAAAGGCTAAAATGCCTCATAAATATGGGCAATTATTTTTGCTAACAGACACAGCAACAGCAACAGCAACACACGCTGGGTTTGTATGTGTGTGGGCGTGGCAGTGTCTTGTGTGCTGTGTCGCAGGTCGCTCTCTGCAGTCCTTTCGTCAGCACGTAAATCAAGTCAATGCCGCCTCAGTAGGTGTTGCCCGTTGACCATTGTCCTGGCTTCCTGTGACTGCCAACTGCTGCGACTCCTGCAGCTACTGCTGCTGTTGCTGCTGCTGCTGACAAAGACATCAAAACCATGCGCCCAAGGGCTTGCCAACTATTTTGTATGCCCTAACTTGGCCAACACCCACGTGGCAGCTGGTCTCGACCAGTTAATGCGGTAATTAGATAATGCCTCTAGGCCTGCGGGCACGAGCCCTGCCTCGACGGGTAAGAGATCTGCAATCTGCAACTGTAATGCGATACGTGAGACGGACATACCTCGGCCCAGGCGCAGCTCAACTCGACATCCTTGATACAGTTTCCATGAGGTAGCGCCTGCCACCCCTTTTTCTCTCGCGATGTATCAATTTCGTGATCCTTTTGGCAGCATCCTTTTGAAATCGAAAACCGCAAAACATTAGTAAACCCATTTCAGTTATTATTTTGCGCTCTGTTATTTGTTATTGTTCTCTAGCCGCAATTGTAATTTTATCAAGCAATTTGTTCAGTCAAAAAAAAAAAAAAAAAAACAAAAAAAGGAAGAAGAAATATCCCAGTAGGGTTATGTGGCATATGATACTTTATTAGATGTTTTGATTAGCTGAAGTTTTTTATGGTTGATAATTTGGAGAGAATTAAAAAATGTCTCTTGACAGCTTCAGCTTTAACTCTGGATGGAGATTGAAACTAAATTATATACAGTTTAAATTGATTTAATGTTATTTTTGGTTTATATGCAGATATATATTACAGTTTGAATTGATTGACTTTTATTTTACTTTATTTATTTATTTCTGTAACATAAGTTTCTAATAACTTCAACAACAGTATTTGCAATTATCTCTACAATAAAAGCTATCACAGATAGAGCTAGACTCTAAGCTGTAGTCATGAAAAATCTATTATTTTGATCCACTCTAGCCAATACGACCGCAGCAAGTAAAGACAGAAAGTTAGAAAGAAATATAGAGCTTACTTCGTAGTAAACATCTGAGTATGAATGAAATTGTTTTAAGTTTCCACTTTATACTAAACTCGTAACTTTCACTTTTAAAGCAATATCAGAGAGAAAATCCCAAAAGACAATTAGAATTGACATACTTTCCGTTACTTTCTCCTATTGTAACCTCATTAATTTCCAAGTTAGCCTTGCAGCATCCATCGAGGGCAACCCTAAAGGCAACCCTTTGCCAACCCATCTGACCATTGGTCAAATGTCAGTTATAAGCTCAATGCCAACTTATGTTTGCAGGCAGCAAAGGCCAGCTGTCGGCCTTAGGCAATCAAACTCAAGACTCAAGACTCGAGATGCTGCGACCCCTGAGCGATACCCTAGCAAAAATTAAGATCTTGTTTGGCAACTATGTCAAATACAATTAAAAACACACAAAAAAGAATGAATTCAGAATAGAAAAGCAATTTGATGGAAATGCCAGCGAAATGTCAATCAAGGAATTATGAGCAGAGAAACTTAGGATCCGTGATAAAGTGAGAATCAAGGTATACATTTCAATCTTATGGTTCAATACGCAGTTGCATTTGCTTTCCCTACTTTTAGTTCTCTTCAGGAAGTTTTCCTTTCTCACCGCTCAACGAAAATTCATTAAAAATTTTTTCATTTTTTACCCAAAAAATTATTCAAGTTTTTTCCCAAAAACATGAGAACAAGAAAAATTTGTAGAAAATCATGCAATAAAATATATTCCTGAAATATATTCAATTGTCCACAGCTTTAACGGTCTATGCAAATGCAAGTAATGCCTGAGGTCAGCTGAGGTCATTGTTGTCTTTGGCCGAAGGGTTGGTCGTCTTATTTGTCCAGCTGCTGCCGCGAAGCTCGAAGATCTTCAATTGTGATTTTTCATTAGAAAATCATAAAAATGAAATCGCAATTGCCGTTGAGCGTCGAGGCTTATTATGCGTGACAGTCCGTCCACAAAGCATTTGTACAAGCATGACAATCGTATCGCCGCGCACATATCTTATGAGACGTCCACCATATGAGGCTTTGATTGCGCAATTAAATTCAAGGCAGATGTCCTGATGCCTCGACCACTACTTCACACATCCCGATACTTGCCTAATTCAATTAGCACCAAATATCGATAGAGCTGGAAGGGGGGACGAGTCCTTCTGCCCTTGTCCTAGGCGTTGGTGGTGGCGATTGCGCTCGTTTTTATGAGGCGTGTCAAAAGGGGCTGACAAAAGGCAATTGGCACCTTCGTTTGAATTGATATTTTGGCTGTCGGCTATGCGGAATTTGGAGCTCTGCCTTAGGTATTATATAGGTATTATAAATGTGATTTTTGCTATAGAAATGAATGCTATACGATGCTGAGAGGCAAGCTAATTAGATTTATACGTCAGCTATTCGAAAAGACTTTGTCAAATAACTATCATAAAAGGCTCGATGTGTATACTTTTAGAAGAGGAGTTCTTGCATTGGTGAAGGGTAGTTGTTGTTATGTTTATATGGCCCTTAGGTAAGCGAAAACTATATTAAAACATTTTTAGAGAATTTTATAATTTGTTTGAGACTAAGAAGAATACACATTTGTGAAGAATAATATAGTAAAAAAAAGTATTTGATATTCATATAATACACATATACCATGCATATTTTTCTTTTTTTGCACACAATATTATATATACATATACTAATATTTAAGTACTTCTATTTCTTATAATTCACAATAAATTATAATGTTATATAGAATAAAAATAAATATTAAAAAAATATACTATATTTTTCTCTTCATACCGTTAACTAAAAGATCTTCTCTTAATTGTGTTTTGTTAAACTTTATAAGTAAATTTTATAGAAATAATTAATCATATTTAAATTTTCTTATGATTTGCAGATATATTATAGTCGTATCCAATCCAAATACTGCAACATTTACCATTTCATCAATAAAGATTCGAAAAAATAAATAAATAAATAAATCATGTATACTAAAATATCTCTATAAATGTTGTCAAATATCTAATTCCATGCTGATCTTAGCTTAAAATTTTGTATGCTTCACTTATCTCACTTTTTATGCCCAAAAAAATCTCGTTTAGGCGCGAAATGGATTTTCATAATTCCTACAAAATTATGAAAGAAACTGCGCGAAAATCTGCTTCAGATCCATTGTCTAGATACGTTTTGCTCTTATACGCTTATGCCTCAAGCTGTCAATAAATATTTATGCATTATGCGTAAACAAAAATATTAAAGTCAACTTAACAAAGGTGCAAAAAATAATAACAATAAGGTAAAGTGAAGACAAAGCAATTTTTGAAGTGTGCAAAGTAGTGGAAGAAAACTGGGCGCTGCCCGACGACACGCGGCTTTTCTTTGCACATTTCCATACCCAACTCACAGAGTTTTCCATTTTCCCGAAGTGCCCGAACCTTCAATGAAAGAAAGCAAATGAGTTTGGGAAATGAGATGAAATATTCAAAGGGCGACGGCTGCTGCTGCTGCTGCTGCTGCATATGCAAAAGCCAAAGATGCAAAAATATTGGCAAAGCCTAAGAAACTGGGTCAAAGGTCAGCAACAGCCACACAAACACACACACATACACAACGATCTCTTTGGGGTGCAACAATTTACTATGCGTTTGTATATGCAAAAAAAAATTGCCCTAGTTCAGGCACGATCTTGATATGCCGCTGTCCGCTGTCCCCTTCCCCTTCCCCACCCAGCCTGCTTTTCCGCTTTTCCGCATTTCCCTTGTTACGCTTGACATTATTTCTGCCCATTTTCAATGCATTTTTCGCTGCAAATAATTTGGATTTCGCATTTTATAGTTGCCTTTTTTTCGATTTTCTAACATTTTTGCTCAGCATTTTCCAGTTTTCCCGCAGGGTAGGCGTAACTGCGATGGAAAAGTGCGCGAAATGCAACGCATTTACACATATTTTTGGTTTTTGGCTGAAAGATCATTAATTATCATTTTTATCTGTTGCTGTGACTAATTCAATTTTTATGTGTTGAAATGAATTTCCTTTTTTTTTGGGTGGGGAGGTGAAAATTGTTGTTGTTACATTTGCTATGCAAACCAAAAGTAAAGTTAAGAAAATATTTTAAAAATTTTATATATATTTATTTTATGCTTTATATAGATGAAATTTAGAGAAACTGCTCTCTCAAGAATTTTCTATGTGGAGCTTCTTGTGAAAAAGATAAAGGAAAATATATAAAATATTAAATTAGAATTAAGTTTTATTTATTTTATTTTTGCGTACATATAAGAAGTAAAATGGAGTTTTAAAAATACCTTAAAAATTGAGAAAGTCTTTATTAACCAATATATAAAACCCTATATATTCACATTCAAATCTATAAAACAACTTCCTTATCTTACGAGCCCCTGCTGAAACTAAATTTGATATTTAAAGTTCGCCTTCAAAAAAAGTTAAAGAAAACCTGTATTTGGATTTTAGCTTTTCACTTTCTCAGGAAATTTCGATTTGCAACGGTGAACTGTCCATCATTTTCCAAGTCTGACTGTTGTTTCCCATCTTAACTGGACCAAACTGCTTAGCACCTCTGAGCCCGATTCGCCTCTGACAACACGTCAGTGGCAATTAATAAAGAAAGTTCAAGATTTGAAGCAAAAAAGTGAACACACTTCTGGTTCTTAACCCCAGTCTCATATAGTGGCCAAATGGACCAGCATCTTTGATCTTTCGAGATCTGCACCCTAAAGGGTCTCAGCTCGACACACATCCCTTTCTCTTTATGAACTCTTTAACGAAAATTAATTTTTTTCTCGTTTTTTCAACCCAAAAATGAAATCTTTTTTGTGATGAATGAGTTGCAGCATCTTTGATGCAAGGGTCGTAAAGGGCTATTTGTTCAGGTTCAAAGCGGTTCAAGGGGTAAACGGCGCTTGTGTATTGGCACAACAAGTTATTAATTATAACTGTATATGAACCTCGGCCCTCGAGAGGGCAACTAAATATAGCAAAATGATTTCATTGAATGCGGTATTATCTGTTGCCAGCTTATGTCACAAAGTCTACCAATTCCGAATCGTTTTTATTTATTTTTTATATTTTTGGTAGATGCTTAATCTTTATAGATTTTTGCTGCCGCTGATAAACAGTTCGTTTTTCGACTGTAAAAATCTCAATATTTTATGGCTATTTCGAAGAATAAATAAGCAGAAGCCCGACGAGGCGACAGAGAAGCCCACGAGAAATTCATTGCTCTACGTGATAAGCGGTCCGGACTGATAAGCATATGCCACAAAAACAAAGATTCGACTAGAAACCGTTAGACGCCGGCAAATGCTGCGTATGTGCTCCACTTGGCTGTCGCCTGTTCGCCTCCAACTGGAAATTTTCTCATTTCGCCTCTACCTCTGCCTCGGTCACTGCCTCTGTCTCTGCCTCTGCAATTGGCCATCTCGCTCGCACATCCACAGAGGCGCCACACAATTGGAGCAGCTGAGGTCTTACAGTGCAAGTCCGAAGGTTAGAGTAGCTCACAATTTGATTAGCAAATAAAAAATGAGCGCCAGCCGCTGCACTGCTCTGCACGCGCTCTCACTCACACATGCGTCCACACAGGCAAAGCACTCAAGCAAAAGGGGCGGTGCTTCGCATGAGCAAGAGAGCGTGTGTGCGAGTGAGTGTGTGAGTAAGTGAGTGAGTGAGTGAGTGAGTCAACGAGTGCTGGCTGAGTGCAATACATGAGTTTCGTTAAAAAATTCTAATTTGAGTTTAACAGTGAGCCGTTTACCAATTGGCTGAATTAACAGTAATGGCATATGTTAGACAACAGCATTCTAGTTGTTTATGTTTTAAAGGAAATCGGATATCAAATTTACAGCAAATGAAATATACAAATATTTAGCTGAATGAGGTATAATGCATGTAATGTATATTTTATAAAGAATAGCAAATTCTTAAAATAACTAATTAATAGATTAAATAAAAGAGTATCCTTTATAGATCATAAATTTTGATTCTGATGGAATCGATGTCATGCAGAGTGTCAAATTGTGAATGGAAAAATTGTGAAATTCCAATGCGAATTTTCTATTAATTAACAACCTTTCAGAGAGGCATTCGACCGGTATTCAAGCGACTCGTCTCCAGCTCCAGCTTGAGGATGGGTCTCAAATCTCGCCTCGCCTCGCCTCGCGTTTGTGCCTGAAATAATTAATGATGTTGCCAACTCGGCGGCGTCTCAGCTTTCTGGCTGTGCAAATATTAGCAAATTATTTTAGTTTTAGAAAATCTCCACACAGCTAAACGAGAGGGAGAGAGGAAGAGGAAGCCTGGCCATGCTCCTGCTTCTGCTCCTGCTCCTGTTCCTGCTGCTGCATTTGCTGTTTACTGTCAGTTTTCTCAACTCTCAAGACAAAGTCGAGCATCCCCTGATGCCGGGCCGTGGGAGGGAGGGGAATAGGCACTAATGATGTTGCTGTGTGGGTTTTCCATTCCATTTTCCATTTTCCCTCACCCGTTGCCCTTGCTGCCAGCAGCATCCATTCATTCACTCCTGCCCGGGACTAACTGACAATATTTGCACTTTTCCGTTTGGTTAAATGTCAACCCGGAGCCAAGGCTCTGTCGTCGGCCTTTAATTGTTCCTCTTGTCAACTACTTCGAGTAATTAAAAACACCTTTCAGTTCAGCTCGACTCGGCTCAGCTCAAGCCAAAAGATGTTCCAAATTTTCAGCAGCTTCTCTGTCTTCCTCCCTCCCTCTGTCACTCTCTCTCTCTCTCTCTCTCTCTCTCTCTCTCTCTCTCTTTCTCTCCCTCTTTGTCTTTTCTGCTGGCATTCTGTTTGATTAGCAAATTTGTCAAATTTGCCACAGAGAATCAATTTATCAAAAGCTGCTAATGATTGTCGATAGCATCAAAGGCATTTGATCAATTATTCGAAGGATTACAAGGAACTTAGAGACTTTCAAGACTAAAGACTGCAAGACTGTGATTTATTCAATAAGCATAGCAGAACTTAATATAACAATAAATTATTATTTTTAAGATAATAATATATATTTATAATATAGTTTCGAAAATTAATAATTGGCTCTCAATAACAAATTAATAAAAAGTATCCAATCTATCTACAATATATAAGCTGTAACATTTATAAACATAATTGGGAATTTGATCAAAATTGTCAATAATTCAATCTCTATATAGAGATATAAGGAACAAAAATTTCTGTCTCTCTCTCTATCCCTCTGTATTGTAGGCGTAAAAACTTTGTAAACGCTTTTTAACGCTCGCTTGGCGCGTTCACCAAATGCCTGAATAATTGAAACGCAGGACATATGTAAGCAGGATAATAACAATAACTGCCGCAACAACAACAACAACAACAACAACAATGGAAATAATCAACTTTTGCCACGCTATGAATGGCAAAATGTTGGGATATATGCATATGCTTGGGTTGCGCGTGTTTCCAAAGGCAACAATTATGGCTGGAAGATGGAGAAGAGGGGAGGGGGAAGTTGGGAGTGAAGGCGCGTAAAGGAGCGAAAGGATAAAAGCCGGATGTTAAAATATGGGTAATAAATGTGCTAAGCAGGCGCAGCAAGATGAGTGACACACACACACCCACACACGCACACATACACACACACACACACACACATGCTGGGCTGATGAGTTAAATGGCAAATGCTAATGGAAATGTGACAGGCTAAAGGCAGCAGCTGCCTGAAGACAGGCAGCGCTTTATTGCGTGCACCCACACTCATGCACACACACATACTCACACACGCACACACGCACACACACACTCAAAGAGACGCCACGTGAATTTAGTGGTTCCGGAAACTTGATGGCATTTGAGAGCGAGTTTTATTGCCGTCTTGAAAGTTTGCTTACGCTTGTGAGCATAAATGAAAAGACGCGAATTCAAATTCATGCTGAAAGCCACCCAACAGGAGGTGTATGTGTGTGTGTGTTGTGTTTTATTGTATGTGCCTGCTGTGTGTGTGCCAACTAAACGTGCCACAATTTCAAAAGCCAAGTTTTCACTCGTGCCTTAATCTAAATCTGCGGCGCTTTGCATTCCAAAGGGGCGAATTTAGAATCCGGTGCCTTGGGACGGATTCGCCTAACTGGCGTGTAAATATGAATAGCAATTCCCAGGAACATATGTTTGTTTATTCATTCGTTCGGCTTGCTGTTGTCGTTCGGAGACAAACAATTAAAATGTGGCTGCGGCTTTAATTGAAAATTAATTGCAACTGTCTTCTGGCTGAGCGGAGCTTCCACCTCTACACTTTTTCCATTAATTCTAATATATATATTTGTATATGTCTAATTATGGAAGAAGTTTCTGTTTTATATCTTGGTTTATGGGAAAGAACAATTATCAGACATTAAAGAGTTGCAAGATGAGACGGAATGAAAGTAGAGCATATGAGAATTGCATAGAAGGGCGATGCGTAATTAATATGGAAATTAAGCAATTTTTAAATCAAACATTATGTATAAAGTAAAACTAACTAAGAGTCTAAATAAGATCTAAATAAACTGATGAACAGCTAAAATGTTTCAGAAGTTTGCATTTTGAAGCTCTTGAATTGACTTATCCTGTATATACATACATAAGTAAGAGCTAACAGTAATTATACAAAAAAAAAAAAAAAAAAAAAAAACCAAGTTTGATTAATTTATGAGAATCTCAAAGCATGACGATATATATTTTATGTATGTAGCCAATGGGTAGCGCTTGTACATATATATTTCAATTTATTATTTATATAACATGAATTTATGTAATGACTAACGTGGCTGATGAGCAAAACAAAAATATATTAATATAAATAATAAAAACAAATAAATAAATAAAATTAAATATATAAATATATGTTGTATTGAACTTTTAATCAAACTCATGAGAATTACATAGAGAAGCATAAGGATATAACAATTGAATAGCGTAAATATAGTAGACATGTATTCAGCGACTTTTTATATTCACTAATCATAAGAGAATTGAAAAAAAGAGCAATATTTTACTGAGCAAAAAATAAAAGGGACATATAAATTAAAATATTTGTATATATATTACAACAACAAAAAAAAAGAAGCAAATCTAAGGTTTAAAATGTAGTTTTGCATTTGCTTTTAATAGTATTGCGATCAGTTGAATCTCATATCAAGACATAGAAATAGAACTCAACTCAAGAGGACAATAAACTGGTATAAGTGAAGAGCTCAATTAGAGAGTTTCTGTTTTGTGGCCGTTTGATCAGTTTGCAGTGGGCATCAACTATTACTGCGAATCGAGCCATTGCCATTGAGTGGGGTGAGTGCAAATGGAATTTAACCTCGAACGGGGAATGAAATAAATGAGCTGCTATTGGCTACTGATTGTTGAACTCTTGAACTGTATCGGTACTTAATGGAAACGCAATCAAATAATTGCGCAAAGTGTGCCACAATCAAATATAGCAACAAATTAAGCAACGCCAACACCAAATGCAACAACAACAACAGAAGAAGAAACTAACTGTCAATGCGGTTTGCTTCTGCCTGCAAATCGATAAATCGACAAAGCCGCAACAAAAGTTTAAGAAGAAGAAGCTGAAAAATAGTTAAGAGACGCGAAATAAGTTATCCGAATGCCCCCCACAACCGCCGTCTGGCTGCGTCCAGAGACCAAAGCGATAAGTTTACAATTGCTTATGACTTCAATTAATCTGTGGAAAGCGCCTACGCGATGCGGTCTATGGGCGGAACACGGGAGAGGTAGCAGAAGAAGAGAAAAAGAAAAGGTGAGAAAGAGTCGAAGCACAAATACCCTTACAGACATTAAAGATTCTCCATGTCAAGTCGATTCCGCATTATATTATTTATATAAAATATTTGGCTCAAAACTTTGCGTTTATAGACCCAAGCGTCTAAATATTGTGAACAAAAAATATATCCAATGAAATTAAGCTTACAAACCAATTTGATTAGCAAGATCAGTAAATACATGACATCAATATTGTCTATGAAATTATTTAAGCTTTTCCTTTTAGCTGGACACAAACTTAACTTCCTTTTACAATGCAACAAAAAAAAAAAAAAATATATATATATATATATATATATTTAAATGAAAACCATTTTACTTTAGGTATAACTTAAATTACTTATATGCTAATACAAAAACTAAAAGAGAAATAATAAATGAACCATAATAAAGCTTTAAGGAAATAACTCTCCATGCTTTAGAATGAAATGTAAAAGAAATTTAGATCACGTACATCGATAAGTAGATTTGGCTATATTGGAGTTAATCAAATTCACAACAGATCCATATAGTTGTAGACACTTATAGTTGTAAGACATTAAAGTATAGAAAACTAAGTTTAATTTGATATAAAGATACTTCCGACTCAACTTGATACGAGCTCAAGATGTGAACTGCACTCAAACTACTAGATTGGAAATATTCATTACCAGACAAACTTAATTCTTTAACTAACCATATTATTATATTATATATTTTATATAATATATATATATATATATAATTTTGCAAGCTGCATTGTTTAATTTTACAATACTCTCGAGCTAGGGTATGCAACTGCACAGTTCACACACACCAAAATGAAGAAAAAGAAAGACTACACTGCAGTGCACTGGCTAGAACGCTGCACGAAAATAGAAATTGGCAAGAGCTGCGTCTACGTCTACGTCTGCGTCTGAGTTTCAGTTTGAGTCTGCGGTTGACTCGCACTCGCTGTGGCTTGGGCCTTCGCCTCGCATAGTTGCAGGCGGGCATTGAGGCTTAGCTCAGCTCAGCTCAGATGCAGACGCAGACGCAGTCACAGTCGCAGTCGCAGCCGCAGAACACAATTGACCTGAAATTTCATTGAAGATGCGCGCGGTCTGCAGCCAGGGCCATGGTCAGGGGCACAGTTAGAGCTGAGAGGGGCGGCAGGAGTCGGAGTGTAGTTAATGCTATTGTAGATGGGTGCAAGGCTTTGAAATCTATACAAAACGGTAAATTGCTTAGTCATTTGACCAAGTTGCTGCGTTGATGATGCCACAGCCAGAGCCATAGCCATAGCCATGGCTATAGCCATAGCCTGGGTCTCAGCCTCACAGACCTCGACAGGCGCTGCCCGCATCGATGATTGTAATCATGATCATTATAATTATTTGACTTTGGCATTATTATCAAAATGAAATCGCATGCTGAGCGCAATGCGACCCACACCACGCCCTGCACCACCTATTGCCAAAGTCCATGTTCATGTCCAGCACGCAGCTCGCTGGCATTCTCTAGCTCCTCCTCTAGCTCCCTAGCTCAGAGCCCTATTTCACACACCCACGTGAACGATGCTCGTCTGCAGCGCCACCTCCAGCTCCAGGTGAGCGGGCTAACAGGTAAGGGCATGCTGGCCAGGCTAAAGCTAAAATTGCTTTCTTAAATTTGGTTTCGGCTATGTGAGCCACTGGCTGAACGCTGAGCGCTGCCTGTGCCCAGTGCGACTAATTTCTTGGGTAATTTCGATGGGAATATAAGTAATTTTGCAATGAGAAGAACTTATTGAGTTTTTCATAGAGTTCAGTCGTTTTTATATATGCTAACTGAGTTGATATCAAGCCAAAAGTATCAAGTGAAATCGGCACTAAGGAGCGACGTGCAAAATCAGGAAAAACTATCGTTTATTAATTAATTATATATCAATTGGGGCGTGGCAAACTATAGAGCTGGCAGTGTTTTGATTGTGACTTAGTATTCTGCAGTCGGTGGACCCCAATAGCAACGTTCTGGTGTGCTTTGATATATATTATTCAAAAGTATACATAGTCGAAGACACGCCTACCATGAGATAAGCAAACTAACTCAAAAGTTCTTATATTGTTATACAATATATTTTAGTTAAATACTCTTTCTAGATTCACATTCTGCTGGGTACTTAGATACGCCTACTCACAGATGTGTATATAGATATATAGCTATCATACATCTATATAGAATATTCATATTAATAGATAAGCATACCTAAAGGTATCCATAGTCATAGATACACATAGCCATGGCTACGCCTACTTCCATATACATGATTTTGTATTTACTCATAATCATAGATACTTATATTTATAAGCTAATATGTATCTTTATCTTTATCTACCAAGCACATATTCTACATAAATAAATAATTATTTAGTAAATATATTTCTATGTATTCAATCTCCTACTGCATATGAACTAGAGTCCAAGAATATTTATTTTAACAGATAATGCAGTCAATATTAAGTTTAATATTTTTTTCTACTGCATCAACAATACCTTTGTGGAATTAGCTTTTGACCTAGTCCTCATGCCATTGATAACAAGTTTATTAATAAATACGTTTATTTAAAGCAGAATATTTACTACAGATTTGATTATGATTATAATTATGTGCAATAATTCGCTTTAATGTTATATAAAGTATATATTATTCAAACAATATTTTACGTTCATTGAATAATATTTATATAGTATATGAATTTCATTATAATTTGCATATCTAATTTAATTTTCAAGTGCAATTTTCATAATTTGAATTGATTTCAAATTGATTTCGATATCGAAACGGAGCATATGAGTGATATAAGTGATTGCAGGTGTGTGCAAGAAATCCTTGAGAGGCCCATTTTCAATTTACGCAAAGACAAATCAAATTAGCCAAAGGAAAACGGAAAATGAGCTCAGATGCGGCGCACATGTGTGTGTGTATGTGTGTGTGGAGAGCCAGGTGCTCAAATTACCACAGGTAGAAATAAGTCGTTGCGAGCCAAAATTCAGCTGCAATTGCAACTGCAACAGGAACCACAAGAGGTTAAGCGAGCAAAGTTCATGAACGTGGCACATGTGTGTGTGTTTGTGTGTGTGTGTGTTTGACTGTTGCTGCAACTGCATCTCAATTTCAACTGCAGCTGTGCAATAGCCCCAATGCGAGCTCCTATTTGGGGTCTCGGTCGCGGTCTCTGTGTGGCTGCTGCCGCTTCCAGTCTCCAGTCTCCAACCTCCATTCCCAGTTCCAGCTCCAGTCTTTATTATTTTTTTTAGCCACATTCACTGCGTTTGGAAAACTTTTGACCTTCTCACGCGTCTGCAAAGATTTTCATAATTGTAAGCGCCATTTCATTTATTTGGCTCCTTTTTTTTTTTTTTTTGACCAAGAGAAAAGTTGATTATGAAATATGATTATGATGTTAGGCGCAACGGAACGTGTTTATGCAGAAAAGGTTGATCGATTGCTATGGATAAGTTATTACATAGTTCTTTGAATGAACTCTCGATGAACCGAAAAGGTAATGTGAATCGATATAAATATGATTCTTATAGAGTCTAAAGCTGCCAAGTCTACATCAAACTTGCCCTCATTTAGATAAACTTGACTCTCATTGAGTAAAGTGCAATAATATTTGATGAACTCTCGATGAGCTGAAAAGGTAATGTCAACCGACATAATAATGATTATTATAGAGTCTTCCAAGTCTATATTCAACTTGACCCATTTACTTAAACTTGACTTTCATTGACTAAATAAATAAATTGCAATAATATTTGATCTGATATTCTTCAGACTGCACACCTGACCTGAATTATTATCGTATATTTTTGCTATATCTGCAAAAGATTTATTTAACTTCACCTTATCTTAGGCAAATTTATGAAGATTGAGCTGCAGTTGCAGGCAGCGCATCCATTGGAATCATTTAGTATAAAAGATAAGATTCTATGGATTATCAGATATTCGTGAAGTGCCAACTGACAAAATGCCAACAGTGAAATATCAACTACTCTTGAGCTGGAGCTCCTGCCTCGTTCTGAATCTCTGCCTGGCTCTGATAAAGATTCCCATAGCCGAGGCAAGCGAGGAATTGGCAGAGCAACAGCAGGACATCTTTCGCATCAATGGCGGGCAGCTGATGAATCAGTCGGTGCCGTATCAGGTCTCCATGCAGATGCTGCGTCGCGGTGGCTGGCGTCACTTCTGCAGCGGCTCCATAGTCAGCGAGCGGCATGTCCTCACCGCCGCTCACTGTGTTGACAGGCTGGAGGTGAGCAGCCTTAGTGTGCTCGCTGGCGTGCTCAACTGGAAGCAGACTGGTCAGCGGCACAAGATCGTGGCCAAGCACGTGCATCCCCAGTACACGATGAGTCCACGCATCATCTACGACATTGCCCTGCTGCAGGTCAGCCCTCCATTTCAGCTGCAGCGCGCCGAGATATCCACAATTCATTTGGGTGGCAGCGAGCGCATCGGTCGTCGCATACCTGTCCGGCTCACCGGCTGGGGCTCTACAACGCCCAGCAGCACGGGCACGCAGTTGCCGGATCGTCTGCAGGTGCTCAACTATCAGACCATCTCGAATGAGGAATGCGTCAAGCGAGGCTTTCGCGTCACGCCCAACGAGATTTGCGCACTGGCCGCGCCGGGCCAAGGCGCCTGCATGGTGAGTAACTGACTCGTTCCACATAGATTTGCCAAGCTAATCCGCATCGTCGGCTGGCACTTGCAGGGTGACTCGGGTGGTCCGCTGATCTTGGCGAGCGGCGGCAACAGGCAGCAGCAGCTGGTGGGCATTGTGTCATACGGCAGCGCCACCTGTGCCCAGGGCAAACCTGATGTCTATACGCGTGTTTCCAGCTTTTTGCCTTACATCAGCGCGATCCTTAACCAGGATCTGGGCTCAGCCACATCGCACAAACAATAAATTCTGCAGACTTACATTTTGTTTAGTTTCTTTTACTTTGTTTTAGTTTCATTTCTTTTTTTTTTTTTTTTTTTTTGGCGGCTAATTAAAAATCTTGTTCAATATTCGCCACAGTCGTTGGCCTGGCAGCATCTTCTGCCCAGCCTTAGGCCCAGCCCTGGCTCAGGGTCGGCTCTGGTTCGGCTCTGGCTCGGCTCCAGCTTGTGGACCATGATAAATGCAAAAAGCAATTTATCGCACATTTAACTCAATTCAGTTTCTTTATGGGCAGCCGAGGAGCTGGCGAGGGACAGCAGCTTTGTAGCTGGAAGCACGCCTGCCAGGCAGCCAACCAGCCAACCAGCCAACCAGCCAGCCAGGCAGACAGACAGACGGACAGCCAGCCAACTAGTCAGACAGACAAAGTTTCGCTAACACGCACGCTTCACAGGCTGCCCCCTTGGCCGGTTGCATGCCTCAAGCTGCAGGGAACTGTGGCGCGTCTCTTGTAATTCGATATTAGATTTTATGTGCGACAAATACGAAGTGCAAACATTTTTATGTTCCTGCAATTTCTATGCTGCATTCGTATTTGTAGTGGAACCAACGCGAGAGATGGCCCAAACAGCTCTCCTTTCCAGTTACATAATTAAGTTCCAAATAATATGGACCTCACGCTTTTCGATTCGACTGCAACAGATTGGCAAAAAGAACCTCAGATCTCTCTCTCAGAAACTTTTTTTGTAATATTTCAACAGCAGAAATAGGCAACTCAATTCATTTGCTTTAGGATTAAGTCTGGTCGCAGCTGTAATGTAAATTCTAATTCGTTCTTTTAATTATTTTAATGCAATTGCTTTTTAAATGTAATTTACAGCTTAAATAACTTTAATAAAGTATTTTGTAGGTTAATTTCTTTTCAGGTATCTCAGTGAATAAGAATTTTTAGCTATTAAAGTCTTCTACAAACGCTGTCAATAAAATTTTAAGAATGTTTATAAAGCACTTGTAAACGAACTTAGTCTTATTCTAATAACATTTCTATTATAGGACGCGAATCGACTCTTCGTAAATAAATATTAGGTTTTATTAAAAAATGTAAGCGTCTTAAATGATATTGAAAGAGCAGATTATAAATGAAATCGATCTTAGAAACTATGCATAACTAAATATTTATATGGTTTTCTAAGCAGAATCTAAGTCTACCTAGTCGTGTCTTAGTGTTAGCTGAAAAGCGAGTCTTAAAGCTAACCAGCAAAGTTTGATTAAATATTAAAACCTTAAATTAAAAAAAAATAAATAAAATAAAACTATAAAAATTTGGTAATATCAATATAGCTAAAGTTTATTTGCGAATATGATATTCCACTGTCAACTTGCCTTAAGCATTCGGAGAAGCATGACAAATCAATCAAATACACTATATAGCAATTTTTGATTCAAGTTTAACTAAATGTTTAGTGACTCAGGAAATATGCACATAGCGAACTCATATGAATATGAATATGAATACGAGTCTGAACTACTGGCAGTGTGCAACGGAGCTTGAGGCGAGATATAGGGGTAAAGGGAAGGCGGAGAGAATGGGAGTTCAAGAGAGAAACTGGGAGATTGGAAATGTGTATTTGTTAGACGCTCGTCGCTGACCGCATAAATTCATTTAGATCAATCAATTCAATTTGTTTGTCAATAAAGCCCAAATGAGTATTTCATTTAAACAAATTAAAATTCGACCCATTTGAATGTCGCGCAACAGAAATTCCAACTGAACCCGAGCAACAACAATTAAAATTGACGTCGAAATGAAACTGGGATTGGGTCGAGAGACTGCAGACTGATGCCAGATATCTCTGAGAGAAATATAATATACATATATGTACATCTGCATAAATACATATATATCTATATGGCTTGGTTGTGGTCTGGCTGCCTTTGTTGACTTTTCATTGTCAATTAAAATCAAATAAATTTATTTGCTGCTTGCCATTCGCGTTTTTCGCTCACTCTCTGAATTCCGATTCCTATTTTGATTCTGATTCGGATTCAGATACAATCACAGATTGTGGCAAATATCTGTGCAAGTGCAATGGGCGATATATTATTTTGACCTTCTTCTCGTATTTATGGTAATTTATTTGGCTGCGCTGTCGCAAACGCGTCAAACCCTTGACTTCTCACACTTTTAAAGACAACTACTTAGCTTTGCCCTGCTTGGCCACAGCTTCCATGGCCTTCTTAACTGTTTCGGGATCGCCCAGAAATTTCATGGGTGCCAGCGGCGCCATGCTGCTGTTTAGCTCATAGATAAAGGGTATACCCGTCGGCAGATTCAGCTCCATGATGGCCTGATCGGAAATCTTGTCCAGATACTTGACAATGCCTCTCAGGCTGTTGCCGTGTGCGGCAATGATCAGCATCTTGCCCTCCTTTATCTGCGGCACAATGACGTCGTTCCAGTAGGGCATAGTCCGCTCAATGGTCAGCTTCAGCGACTCGGTCTTGGGAAACTCCTCGGGCTTGGGTCCATCCTTATATCTGGGATCCTTGGTTATGCATTCATAATACTGGTGGTTCTGCTCCATGGGCGGCGGTGGCGTGTCGAAGCTGCGACGCCAGATCTTTACCTGATCCTCGCCATACTTCTTGGCCGTCTCCGCCTTGTTGAGTCCGGTCAGACCGCCATAGTGGCGCTCATTGAGACGCCAAGTCTTCTTTATCGGTATGCCCTCTTGCCCACATTCCTTCAGTATGAAATCTAGAGTTTTCTGCGCTCGAGACAGCACCGAAGTATGCGCTATATCGAACTTAATTTTGGCATCCTTGATGGCCTTGCCCGCCGCAATCGCCTCCTTCTGTCCCTTCTCGCTCAGCTGAGCATCGTACCAGCCGCAAAAAAGATTCTTCTGGTTCCACTCGGACTCACCGTGTCGCACCATCACCACAACGAACTTATCACAACTGCTCGAGTGCCGCAGCTGCAGTTGCGGCGACGCAAAGTTGCAGCCCTTCGGGTTGCCACCGGAGCACGGACTTAGTGAGGGGGGACTGATGCAAACAAGTCTTGGTAGAACAATCATAGCTTCAAATTTATATAACAACAAAATTCGACTAAAAAAATAAAAATTTTGTATTTCGCCAAGCTAAATCTGTAATTGAATAATATGAGCTTGGACGCCATGATAGCTAGATATATACAAAATTGGGATTGAGTGATATGAAGAGTGATCTAAAGTAAGTTTGTATGATAAGCAGGGCTGCCAATTAAGCTTTTTTCCCGTCAGATCTGGCTTTATTTGAAGTCCCATTGCGGGAATAATTTGAAAACTGCAAGTTTGCGGGAATTCTGGCTTAAAAAAAAAATTAATTTAGCTGTTTTTTAGCTTTATATAATATTCACAATTTATTTTGTTTTTATACCCTGAACCCATTGAAAATGTAACAGGGAGAAGGAGGCGTGGCAGACCCTAAGAATACATAAATCCGCGTAGAGACTTGTGCATTGGCTGTTATGATCACGATCTAAGTTATATGAGGATTGTCCGTCTACGAAAAATGTTATTACACCATTAACTTCCCATAGTAAGCCCACACTGCAGCCCATGCCTGCATAAGCAGGTATGCGTGCGTATGTGTGTATATGTGTTTGTGTGTGTGCATGTAAGCAGCGACGAATTACTGAAATTGAAATTTCAGTTCTTCGAAGAGTTCAGGGGATCTCGTAGTCGAGCAGTCTCGACTAAAGCTATCTTACTTGTTTTATTATGTTTAAAAACAATCTCGTATTATTATAAATCATTGAATATCAATTTAAAACACATGAATTTTAACATATAATATGAATTTAATCAACATAAAAAAATATTTTTAGTTCCTATTGAACTAGTAAGATTTTAATTGGAGCTCTCTTACCACAATTATTAAACTTATGTAATTTATATAATATATATTTTCAGTATATAAAATAAGAAGTTATAAAGGTTTGGGATCAATTCAAAATGATATATTTTAACTAATTATATAAATAGTCTAATTGGAGCTTCTCTGCTATAATTTTTGGGTTAATAATATTTGAAATATTATTTCATACATTTCAATGCAAATTATAAAGTATTAGCTTTCTTTCAAAACTCTATATTTTAGCTAATATTATAAAACGTTTTATTGAAGCTATATCGCCATAACTGTTAAGTTATTGAAATTCTTTATATTATTTCGCACATTAAAAATAAAGCTATACTGATTTGGCTATAATTCAAAACTCCATTTTTAATATAGCAGATATAATTGGTTTTCACATAAGCAAAAGACCTGCTCAAATCGTTGCCAAATAGCTTAGAGAGCGTAGCGTATAGGCGAGCTAAAGTAAATCATTTTATGCATAAAGACGAATGACAGCTCAATGCAAACTGTCAAAGTGAAACGCGAGCAGAAAAGTCATTGACCAAGCTAGCTGGGTATGGCTGGAGCAGGCGCAGGAGTCGGAGACGGAGCTGGAGCAAGAGCTGGAGCAGAAGCAGAAGCAGCCATAAAGAGCTTTTACGACCGCCACTAGGCGGCAGCTCAAATGATAAATTGTCTACAGTGGTCAGCTCTGGTGGTGCTGGCTACCAGAGATCGATGCACCACCAGCCAAATAGCCAAATAGCCAACAGCCTGAGCAGAGCTGCAACTCAGTCGGAGATTAGACAATTTGTAGAGGAGCTGCAGATGGTTTGCCTGTGCCTGCAAGCGCCACACTGCTGGCAGAGCCAAGCACGGGCCGTCGGGCTATGTGGAATGCCATGGTCCTCACTCTGCTTTACAGTTGCCTCGTGTTAATTGAAAATTGTACGGTAATGTTGCTTATCGCCTGGCTATCAGGCGATGTCGTCGTCGTCGTCGTCGTCTCCCAAGTTTGGGCTCTGTCGCTCTGAGGTCTGGGGCTTGCGTGTAGCATGGAGCCGTGCGGCATGCTTGGTGCCACACCTCGAGGCCTCACGCATTGGCAGAGGTGTTTGATAAACATCCAAAGTCATGTCTTAAGATTTTTGTGGGCTTTTTTCTATAAGAGTGTGTGTATGTCGCTTGCGGTGAAAATTTCTCAAACGCTTTTTGACAACTTTCATGTGAACGCACTTAACAAAATTTATAGCCTCGCGCATTATTTGTGGCTTTAATTGCTTATAGACGTTCAGAACTTGTCCTCCAGCTTCTTGTCGCCGACGACACCTGCGCTAGGTGCGAGGCCGAGGCTTAGCCTTCTAAGCAGGGCCTTAAACGCGTTACCAGCTGACACGAAACGCGGCTTAATTGCTTTTACAAATTGATTGATGGAGCGACTATTCAGAGTAATCAAATCTATTATTGAAACAAGCTTCAATTTTTATACTGATTCAGTTCTGGGGGTACTTAGGACACACACACACATATATATTTATAGTAGTAATAGTAATAATAGTAACTGGTGGGTAAAAAAGCTTAGTGATAAACTCAATACTTTGAAAACTATTTGAAATTAATATTAAGATTAATATATATTTATTTGGATGTCGATCTTAAGTAACGAAGTCAATACATTTTCTTATCAAATATTTTGTGCTCATTCACTCTACTTTTTTTTACGACCGCAGCAGTATATATATATATATATATAAATATATATATATTTTTTTAATTCCTGTTCCCATTGAGAACTTAATTAATTTGCTGCCACTTGCCTTGACGAAATTCCTGCTAAATAAAAGAGAGACAAAATGCATTTCATATTCGCTGCTTTAGATCGTTTCCCGATCTTTTTTATTGGACTCGTTGCAGTTAACGCCAGCCGGCTGAAAGGTACGCGGTGTTAACAAGATAAGCATCCTGTCGGATCCGTCCGGAACGCCATCATTATTATGACATTTTGGTTGATTGGCCGGCTCATTCGCGCGGCCTTGTTTGCCGGCTAACTTCTGCGGAATTGTGCGTGTGGCCGGCCGGGCTAAGAAGAACTACACGAAAATATATTCAGCAACTGCAATTTTTATGGCCCGACCGCTGGCTTCAATGTGATTTATATGCGACTTCTTAAAGAAACGCCGCTCGTTTATGACCCGCCGTGACAGAGCTCACAACTGGACCTTCACAATACAGTAGCCCCTTCGAAGTTTAAACATTTAATTGTGAGCTGCACGTGTGCTCCGAAATGGTCTTAACTATAGGATTTGGATAACCCATAAAACAAAAGGCGTCACAGGGCAAAGTGAAACGTCTATGAGCATTGAATGTATATGCAAATGTAATTTAAAGAAATTTGACCATTTATTTAAACAAAAGCTGAACAAAGCTCTCACTTTCTAAATTTCAGCTGCCAAAATCTTACTCGGTTTCAGTTTTTGGCAATACTAATAAGTAAGAACTATTTCAATCAATCAATTAGTAAAGCAATTAACTTATATCTAAGCCAATTAGTAATCGTAATATGCAAATTCTTCTAGCCACGATTATAGATAATAAATTAACCCTATGCTTGGCTTAGCTTGGCTTGCAGCAGCAGGAGAAGCATTTTCTACACGCCTGTTTGTCAGCTCGATTCCAAATAAATTTTCCACTTGTTGTTGCAGCAATTAATTTTCTCCACTCGTTACGACAATTTCGCGAGACAACAGCAACAAGTTGCAGTTAATGCCACGGCATGGAAGTTTTGGAATAAATGTGGAGTGGAATAAATTAATTGCATGTTTTGCATAATCAGTAAATTGGTCGTTTATTTTAGTACCTAATTTGCCAGGCAGTCGCCCAGGTAATTCACCCCCCTTCCCCACACCAAATCTTAGCCATATGCATGCACTATAAATTATGAGTGCAGTGGAACTGACTCTGTCCCTCTCTCTCTCTCTCTCACTCTCTCTCTCTCTCGCTCTCTCTCTCTCTGTCTGTCTCTTTCCTTCTCTTTTTAAGCGTGTCTTCGATGGGGCCACATGAAATACATTTTTATTTGCAAATCAGATAAGAGATCTTGAATCACAGCGAACAGCTTGAACCATTTGTAGATATGCATCCAGCATACGGACTGAGGATATTTATCGGTTGCGTGTGCTTGTTACCTAATTGATGACAACAGGTAGGCGCTTCTGTCAACCCGGTGAGCGAATATGATTGCAGCAGCTCATCTGCAAGATGAGATCTCTTATGATTATCTGGCACGCACACCCAAAACAGCAGGCGGCAACAGTTGTCCCACTGTGTGCGCCCATAGCCATAACTCCAGATGGGTTTATAAAGTGAAATGCAGACAGAATATGATACCTAATGCAAGTTTGGTTTGCTGTTTTTCTGGTCATGGCCTTGACCAAGGTATTATAATTAGAAAAAATATATATAAATATAGATAAGTAATAAGAGATAAATCGATGACATATGCCGCCAGGCATAAAGTCTCACTCTTTCCCTCTTTCCCTCCTTTCCTTGTAAGCACCTCACATATTTGTGTTTATTTTAATATACATATATATGTATATCAATCGCAGTTACTATAATACATGGCTGAGCTTGTAATGAGCGATTTAGAATATATATATGTCGACATCTCAAAAATACTTTAAATTAGAGCTATAAAGCCATCAATAGTGGCTCCACTCGATGGTTCCTCGCATCAATGGATTCATCTATACTATCGAGGTTTCTATTAATCGACTTTACAGTTAAATTGCCTGTGGAAAAGGCGTTTCTAGCTTTTTATATTAAATAAATAATTAAAAGAAATGGATATTTAATTTAAAAATATATTAGAGTCAAACTAAACAAATCCACTTTTAATTTCTTCAATAATTCTGAATATAATAAAATAACGTGAAATATAGAGTGTAATGTATATTATTTTATATATTAATGAAAGTAATATTGTTTTTTTTTCTACAGCCCAGACAAATTATTATATTTACAACAAAGTTAGCCACAATAGAAACAATTGATATATTATTGAAGATATCTTAAATTTACTCGCAAACAGTGATCTTTATTACAGTACATATCTGTATACACATATAAAATTAATAATATTATTTTCAAGTGCTGTCATATAAATTTCCTATAATACTTAAGACCAATTTCCTTTCCACTTATTCACATTTGTATTAGCTTCAGACAAAAAGTTCTAGTTTTTCAATTTAATAATATATATTTGAGCCCAAGGCTATGCTTGGGCATAAATCGCACATTCTTTGTTGGCGAACAATTGAATAGCATTTGAAATGGCTGTTGAGAACACTCCATTGCAGTTCTGATTGCATGCGCTTTCAAAGAGTTGCTTAGCAAATGCATTAATCATGCCAAGCGCTTTGTGGCTGCCACGTCTTGTGTGTCTCATTTTGGGTGGTATTTCTCAGAGAGACCAGAGAGAAGGTGAGGAAGAGAGTGAGAGGAGTGGGAGGATGGGAGGCAGTAGAAGTTGTTTCCTCAGTTCCTGGGAATGGCACCTACAGAGACTCTGCAGAGAGGTCTGCAGTCGAGAGCAACACCTACAACCAAATTGAAACGACAAGCACAAGTGGCATAAGAAAGACTGAAAGAGAGAGAGAGAGAGAGAGAGAGGGCATATGGGGGACAGCTACCTGTGTGTGGCTGCAGCTTGATCTGGTTGCAGTTTTAATCAATGAATAATTTAAATATTCCGATTAAACAAGCTGCTGGCTTGGCAGCGGACATTTCTTTTAATTCATTGTTGCCAGCAGGAAGGGCAGCAATTGGAGCGCACTGGGAGCTCAGTGGAGCCCAATCAACACCTTTTTGGCTGCAGACTATCTTCGATTTTTTTGCTTTTTTGTGGCGCACATGTTCGATGCAAATCAAGTTGGCAACGTCTGGGCGGGCACAGGACACAGACTTGGCCTATCTCTCTGTCGATCCCGATGCCTGCCAAATGTCAGTTCCGGCCTGATTGCAAACGAGCTAATGAATCATTTTGCCCAGCTCTCCAACGGCCCCTCTGTACGTCTGTCCCTCTGTCTGTCTGTCTGTCTGTCGGTGTGTGGCGTGAATTAATTATGCACACCTCTTCGTTTTCTGGGTAGTCGCATGTTGAGGTCTTGATCTTTGGACTACTGTGTTAATTGTTGGCTCTGGTTTTTGGCGCTCACAACGAACCGATTTGAACCCGAAATGGCTTTATTATACCTTCCTTTGCCAGGATGCGTCTCAGCCTTTGCCTGGATAGGCGTCTGCCTTTTGTTAATTGGACCACCCTGCCCCAAAGCCGCGTGACGGGACAGGATTTGAATCAGGGCTTTTGTTTAATATTGTATTTTCAGCAGCCAAGTTTAATTTGCATGTGAGGCCTTAACAGCCCTCTCCTGACAGATTAATCCACGTGTTAACTCATTAGGCTGGCAGATTCTCAGATTTTCATATGAATTCTAAATATGTGGACTGTGTCAGCTGGTTTTACCTAGCACGCAATGTGCCACATTTGAGCAGCTTATCGTTCTCGATGGAACGACCTTGTTACCTATTCATAGTTGATCAGACCGCCCACAGCTATCGCCTCGTTTAGCATTCGATAAAATTCAAATGAGTTCTAAGTGCAACATATAAAAGCCCAACAATCCCACATCGCAGCCAAACAGTGAAGAGCTCTAATCCAAAGCCTCAACATGGTGAATCAATTGAGCTGTGTCTTGCTGCTCGTTTTGCTGGCATCGCTGCAGTCCTCACTTGGCAAGCCCATGGGCAAAGTTATTGATTGTAAGTAGCAGTAAATCACCTAGATAAATACTTACCTAATCCACATTGCAAATCCAAGTGGATGCCTACTTTGAGGATGCGGACAGCAGTTCGCAGGAGCGAGTGGTCGGCGGCTATGATGTGCCCGAAGATGAGTATATACCCTACCAGATCTCGATGCAGTTTCTCACGAAGAGCGGCAAAATGCGTCACTTTTGTGGTGGCTCCCTGATCGCCCCCAGCCGAGTTCTAACTGCGGCGCATTGCGTCAATGGGCAGAATGCGAGCAGGATTAGTGTGGTGGCAGGTATTCGCGATCTTAACGACGACAGTGGTCAGCGCGCCCAGGTGCAATCGTACGAGATGAATGAGAACTACGAGGAGCTGGTGACTAGCGACATAGCTATACTGAAAATCGATCCACCGTTCGAGATAGACGACAAACGCGTTAGCATCATCGATGTGAGCAGCAGTGATCTGGTCGGTGCTGATCAGGAGGTGATGCTAACGGGCTGGGGGTCTGTTTTTCATTTTGGCACCGGACCCTTTGCCAAGTATCCCACTATATTGCAGAAACTATCCTACAAGACGCTAGACAATTCCAAGTGCAAGGAGACCATGACACAGCTGACGGATACGGAGATTTGTGCTCTAGAAAGGTTTGGCAAGGGTGCCTGCAATGTGAGTTGAAATCTCCAGCTCAGGATTATCTAACTGACTAATGTATGACTCCTTTTGTTCAGGGCGATTCGGGCGGACCTTTGGTTATGGCCAACGGTGAGTCCCTCAAGCAGGTGGGCGTCGTCTCGTATGGCACCGCTTTCTGCGCCTCTAATAGTCCCGATGTGTACACTCGCGTCTCCATGTTTAATACTTGGATCAAGGAGCGCATGGCCTAAAGCAAAAATGCAGATATACTGTAACTTTATTTGAGAATATCAAAATAAATTCAAGATCATCAAACGATATACGTTCATTCATTCAAGCAGTTGAAAACAGATGCAAGCAGCTTTATCATTCAACCAAGTAGCTATTGCATACTCCTAGGCAGAAACTGAATTCATGCCAAGCAGTTCAAATTTGGATTTGAATTTGTTCAGCGATCTATCGTAGAAATGTCTTAAAATATTGTTTTATTTGTACAATTTAACATTAATTAATATACATTTAATAGTCTCTGTAATCTCTATATATGTCAAATGGATTACGTCGATGGCTTACTGATAAAATTATAGGTCTATTTCCATTTCTTGACTGAACTACATATCCTGAAATTGGCTGCTCAGCGTTCTCCACATCTATGTCGTTGTTCTCTTCGCTCTCAGTTTCATCCTGATATTCTTCATACTCCACATTTTCATCGTCGTTCTCTATCGTATGTTCATCGTCTTTCGTATCTCCTTCGCTTTTCGTATCTTCTTCGCCTTTCGTATCTTCGTCTTTTGTATCTTCTTCGACTTTCGTATCTTCTTCGTCTTTTCTATTTTCTTCGCCTTTCGTATCTTCTTTCGCATCTTCTTCGATTTCATCTGAGTCCGTTTTAGGGGATTCTTGGCTGTCTGACTCTTTAAATTGTGTCGCATCTTCTTCTGACTCCTCATCAAGTTCATCTTCAACTTCTTCGCTGTTAGGCTCCTCTTCCACTGCTTCTTCTGCTTCTTCTGCTTCCTCTGCTTCTTCTGCTTCTTCTGTTTCTTCTGCTTCTTCTGCTTCTTCAGCTTCTTCCACTGCTGTTTTCTTATTTTGTTGATCACCTTCAACATCGGCTTCGTAAGAATCTATTGAAGTCTCTATTCTGGTAGACTGAACGGATTCTTCATCATTAAATTTACTTGCGATTTTTGGTTTCGTAGGAATTTCTTGTGTAGTTGTCTCTTCAGTTGTTTCTGTTGTTGTTGTCGGTGGGGTAGGAGTTGTTGTGGGTCTCCTTGTAGTTGTCTCCTCAGTTGTTTCTGTTCTTGTTGTCGGTGGGGTAAGAGTTGTTGTGGGTCTCCTTGTGGTTGTCTCCTCAGTTGTTTCTGTTGTTGTTGTCGGTGGGGTAAGAGTTGTTGTGGGCCTCCTTGTAGTTGTCTCCTCAGTTGTTTCTGTTGTTGTTGTCGGTGGGGTAGGAGTTGTTGTGGGTTTCCTTGTAGTTGTCTCCTCAGTTGTTTCAGTTGTTGTTGCCGGTGGGGTAGGAGTTGTTGTGGGTTTCCTGGTGGGTTTCATTGTTGGTTTATGAGGTTTGTGTGGCTTATGAGGCTTATGAGGCTTATGGGGCTTATGGGGCTTATGGGGCTTATGGGGCTTATGGGGCTTATGGGGCTTATGGGGTTTATTGGGTTTATGGGGTTTGTGGGGCGTATGGGGTTTATGGGGTTTGTGGGGTTTATGAGGTTTATGAGGCCTATGAGGCTTATGGGGTCTGTGAGGCTTATGCGGCTTCGTTGGATATTCTTCTTTATGGTGGTGATGATGATGGTGCTGATGTCCATGAGGTCCCTTGTGTGGAATCCCAGGATATGGGTAAATTATTTGCGGCGGATGGTGATGGTGTGGAGGTGGTGGTGATGGGGCAGGCCACATGGGTGATGATGGCTTTCCTGGGTGTCCTGGGGGTCCTGGTGGTCCCTGAGCGCCTGGTGACCCAGGGAAGCCTACAGATCCAATGGAACCGGGTGGTCCCAGAGGCCCCTGAGGTCCTGGTATGCCAGGTGTTCCTGGAGAGCCTTGAGGTCCTTGGGAGCCTTGCGGGCCAGGAGGACCTTGAGAGCCTTGTGAGCCTGGAGCTCCGGGTGGACCTTGCTGCCCTTGTGCTCCTTGTGGTCCCTGAATTCCTTGCGGTCCAGTGGGACCCTTATCGCCCCTCGCGCCTGTGTCTCCCTTATCACCCTTCTGGCCATCATCACCCTTTTCACCCTTATCGCCAGGATGTCCTGGTCTTCCGGTCATACCTGCGCAATTTAATTGTCAGTTAATAAAGTTGAAACTTCAGAATTGTGCAACATATACCTGTGAGTCCTGGAGGACCTGGTGGTCCTGGGGGGCCAGGCGGACATGTACATTTCGATGGCGGATGATGATGATGATGTGGAGGCGGCGGCGGTGGTGGATAGAAAGGTGGTGGCGGCGGCGGTGGTGGATGATAGTGTGTCGGTCTTTTGATAATCACATTTGGTGGAGATGGAGGTGGAGCAGGAGCGGGAGCAGGAGCGGGAGCTGGCAGCGAAAGTGTAATATGTCTTCCATTGTTCTGATTTCGGGTAGATAAACTCGATCCACCAACGATAGCAAAATCTAGAATTACACAAAGGAGTACGTCAATTGAATTTAAGGACTAAGCATTGAGAAGCTTCAACTTACATAGACTGAGACTGAGGAGCGCTACGATCTGTTTCATAGCTAAATCTTTTTTGCTAAGAACAACATGTAATTGATTTCTTTTATAGCAAAAGAATGGTTCTGTCGCAGAAATATTCTAATCGAATAACTTTCAAATATCTAAACCTGATCATACCGTTAGATGCAATATAGATCAAACATTTGTACTTAATAGTTATTTTATGATCTTATCATTGATACATAAATATATATATGTTCTTAATTTGCTTTGCCAAAACAAGCCAAAAACCTGTTTAATACTCTCGTGCAAAAAAAAAAAAAAAAAAAAAAAAAAGAATTAAATTACTCAGCTATAATGATTGCAAATGGGCCCAGCAAAAGCAACCCACGATAGTATTTCTTTTTACCCGCCATAAGTTCATCAAAAATAATATGCTAAACAGAACATTTTTGAACATCATTAAGGTGTGCCGCAGAATGTAAGAATTAATGTGTAGAATTTATAACTGATCTGAATAGCGTTGGATAGAATTTACACAATGCTGCTCGAATTTCTTTTTGTTCAGCAACACAATAAGCTAATTGGTATTTATTGGCTGCAAAGTGGCATAATGATTTTGAAGATGCGACCATGACCTACATATATATATATATATATATATATATATATATATATATATATATATATATATATATATATATATATATATTTTTTTTTTTATATATATATGGCTTGACCGACTAAGCTCGACGATCTAATCAAGCATATATATAAATATATCTTTACTTATAAAGTTTATGGTGTCTGTCAAACTAAGTGTTATTTATAGAGGCAGGTAGAGCATGTCAGATTAGAAGAGAACCTGAACCAACGGCCAGCAATTTTGTTTATTTTGTTTTCTTATCACGTTTTAAAACTTTAAGGTTATTATGAAAGATTACATAGCAAAAAGTAATTCAAAAAAAAAAAATTCCCACAGTAAAAATAAAAAATTATAAAAAAATAAATATATATATATAAAAAAAAAATATATATATATATATATATGTATATATATATATATATATATGCCACGCTACATGTTACATACTGTTACATTACATTACCATGTTCACTGGGTTAGTGGTATAATAAGCTGAGGCCAAAAATGTTTGGCAGTTTTCAAGCTAAGTTTGTTGATTTTATTAGAACAGTTAAAATTTCAACACAAGCAGTAATATGACTTTGTTAGTAGATCTTGTAAGTTACACAGCTCAATCTTTTTCATCACACAACTTGAGGCATGTTGCTCTGCTCTCCTTTGAGTCAGATAATTTTTCTGTTTCATCAATCGTTCTGATACCTTTGTCTACAGATAGAGCGAGCAGTTCAGGATTGTCATCACTAAGATGTTGTTGAGAAGATGGGCCATCTGGCTTTTCCTCGACGTTGCTTATGCCTGGATCGCCTTTCAATACACGGATCTTGTTTATCTCCTCAATAGAGGGGATTTGACGATTATTATCTCTGCGCCGTCGATTAAAACCTGGCGGTCCAATATCACCGATCATGCCTTTCTCGCCCTTAACTCCCGGCTCACCTCGAAGCCCGGGCTCACCCTTGGGTCCTGTTGGACCCTGAATACCCGGTTGACCGGGAATACCGTTAGTACCGGGAATCCCATCGCGACTTGGAGGCCCAGGTGGACCTGGCGGACCCGGCCGACCCGGCGGACAAAAACAACCACCTTGTGGATATGTTGGAAAGGGTGAATAGAGATATGAAGATGGGGAAAAGTATCCCTTTTCATCTTTGCGGCGTCCAGTAGATGAGCTACGGTTTGGAATCTCTATAGAAATTGTCCGACCGACATCGTTATAGTTGTGCTTTTTTGCAGAGGTGCTGCTGCTGCTGACCACTAGGATCAAACCTAGAAAAGAAAATGTCGTTTAATACAAATTTATTTGATTTAATATCCCATCTTACTTAGAAAGAAAAACGTTATGAGCCGAGTCATCTCTGAATCACAAATGCTACCATGACCATTCAGGGAGGGCATTTATACGCAGCTCTCCCATCATGACACGTTAATTTGATTACATGACATGAATATTCAATGAAATTTCTTTAAGCTAAAATGAAGATGAGATGCCATAGTCTAGATTCTGTAAAGCCGTTAAGAGGTCACTGTTGTTTTTATAGCTTTGCAAAAAATAAAAATAAAAATGTATGTATATATGTGCATACATTAGCACATATCGGCCTGTGAAACCACAATCCAAACAGCGATATTGATATATATATATATATATATATATATATATATATATATATATATATATATATATATATAATAATAGCTACTAAGAAACCTGTGAAAGAACATGTATGACTAGAGGATACCTGGAATAGCATCTATTCGACCTATCCGGGCCTAAATTTAATTTGTTTATTTCTGATTTTGGATGCTTCTCCCCCTTATTAAAACTTTTTAAAACAATCTCTACTTAAACGCTAGCTCATACATACGGATAAACTGACAAAAAGAGTAAGGCCGACTCGGTTCACCGGCCACATCATAAATATCAATATCTTTTGGGTTTGTTACATACATTTTTACAAAACCAGTATACTCTTAATTACCATGTTCATTATGTTCGGGGTGTAATAATTTACACCAATAATTTTTAGCAGCTTTCAAGCTAAGTTTGTTGATTTATTTTATTAGCAAGCAATTTAAGTATATATCCTGTAAATTACACAGTTAGATATTTTTCATCACACAACTTGAAGCATGTTGCTCTGCGTTCCTTTGAACCTGTTAATTTGTCTGCTTCGTCAATCGCTCTCATGTCCTTGTCCATAGATAGAGCGAGCAGTTCAGGATTGTCATTGCTAAGCTGTTGATGAGAAGGTGGGCCATCAGGCTCTTCCTTTTCAGCGTTCATACCAGGATCGCATTTGAATACACTGAACTTTTCTGCCTCCTCAATAGATTTAATGTCTTTGTCCTCAGTTAGAGTAACAATTTGACGATCCCTGCGAAGTCGACCAAAAGATGGACCTGGGGGTCCCATATCACCCTTTGAGCCCCGTTCCCCCTTAATGCCTGGTTCGCCTTGAACACCAGCTTCACCCGTGGCTCCTATTGGACCCTGAATGCCTGGTTGACCGGGAATACCAGGCCTGCCTGGAATGCCAGGACGACTTGAAGGCCCAGGTGGACCCGGCGGGCCCGGCGGACAAAAACAGCCACCTTGTGGATATGTTGGATAGGGCGAGTAGAGATACGAAGATGGGGAAAAGTATCCCTTTTCATCTTTGCGGCGTCCAGTAGATGAGCTACGGTTTGGAATCTCTATAGAAATTGTCCGACCGACATTGTTATAGTTGTGCTTTTTTGCAGAGGTGCTGCTGCTGCTGACTACTAGGATCAGACCTAGAAAAAAGAGAATGTCGTTTTATACAAATGTATTTGATTGAATATCCGGTCTTACATAGGCAGAAAAACGTTATGAACGGCGTCATCTCCGAATCACAAATGCTGCCATGGCCATTATACGAGGTCATTTATATGCAGCTCTCTCACCATAAGACGTTAATTTGATTCAGCATATTCATATCACTAAAGTCACCTTTAAACTTATATATTTGAAAAAAAAAAGACTCCAGAGTCTAGATTTTATGAAGCCGTTATAAGCATACTGTTCTTTTTATAGCTGTGGAAAATAGTTTTGTAAGCTATGATGTATATGTATACATTAGCACGTTTCTATGCAAACATTTGTTTACGTTTGGGAACAAAATAAGCAGATAAATACAAATAAATATTAGTTTATTCGATCTGTAAGAACTTCGAATTATCTGCATTTCTATTAATTTTTCTTAAATATGCGATCTTGGATACTTCTCCCCCTTACATCCAAATGTCATTATCATGCTCCGAAAATGTTATCAAAAAGGTTATCTAGAAGAAAAGTTATTCAACAATTATATTTCAACAATAAGCCCCTTACAGAGATCTAATAGACTTACAAACAGAGTTCAGATCATATGTATATATTTTAGGGTCTACTACGCTGCCTGTTGCATACATTTTTTACAAAACCATCATAGCCTTAATTACCATGTTCATTGTTCATTAAGTTTGGGGTATAATCAGTTAAAGTCAATGATTTTGATTTATTTTTATTAGCAAAGCGTTTAAATACATATCCTGTAATTACACAGTTAAATATTTTTCATCACACAACTTGAAGCATGTTGCTTTGCGTTCCTTTGAACATGTTAATTTGTCTGCTTCGTCAATCGCTCCCATATCCTTGTCCATAGATAAAGCGAGCAGTTCAGGATTGTCATTGCTAAGCTGTTGACGAAAAGCTGGGCCACCTAGCTCTTCCTTTTCACCGCTCTTGCCAGGATTCAATACATTGAACTTTTCTGCCTCCTCAATAGATCTAATCTCTTTGTCCTCAGTTAGAGTAACAATTTGACGATTGTTGTCTCTGCGAATTCGAAGAGAAGATGGACCTGGCGGTCCCGTATCACCCATCATGCCTGGTTCCCCTTTATTTCCCGGTTGACCTTTAAGGCCGGCATCACCCTTGGCTCCTATTGGACCCTGAATGCCCGGTTGACCGGGAATACCATTAGTACCGGGAATGCCAGGACGACTTGGAGGCCCAGGTGGACCCGGCGGACCCGGCGGACAAAAACATCCACCTTGTGGATACGTTGGATAGGGTGAATAGAGATATGAAGATGGGGAAAAGTATCCCTTTTCATCTTTGCGGCGTCCAGTAGATGAGCTACGGTTTGGAATCTGTATAGAAATTGTCCGACCGTCATCGTTATAGTTGTGCTTTTTTGCAGAGGTGCTGCTGCTGCTGACCACTAGGATCAGACCTAGAAAAAAGAGAATGTCGTTTAATACAAATGTATTTGATTGAATATCCGGTCTTACATAGGCAGAAAAACGTTATGAGCCAAGTCATCTCCGATCACAAAAGCTGCCATGGCCATTAAACGAGGGCATTTATACGCAGCTCCTCCATCATATACGCTAATTCTATTACAAATATTCATGCTAGTAAAATCACCTTTAAACTAAAATATTTGATGACGTGATTCCAGAGTCTAGATTCTATAAAACCGTTATGAGCTTATTGTTAATTTCATGGCTTTGGATAATAGGTAAGTTTAAGCTATATTTGTATTAAATACTAATATGCATTTGCACATATCTATAAAAACATTTGAGATAATCGAAATTAAGTAAGATATCAGATTATTCCAGTTGTTAAATCACAACATAACGAGATATTACAATGTTTAATGCCATGAAAATGTGTAGAACTATCAAAGATTCAAAACCAAAAAAAATTTAAAAAAGTGTGCCAACTTGACTGGGCTATTTTCCCTTTTGCATAATGATGGCTATTGTTATTCCCCCGTTTTATGAGCAGCAGATAGACAGAATGACTTGCTATTGTCTTGGCCACATCTGGTCAATCAAGCCAATCGGGAGCTCTGATTATCATTGACCCAATTAACAGCGTCGCGATTAAAATCCCAAGAGCTGAGCGAAAGTAATGTCTAAAATGAAATAGTTAGCTCAACTGAGGTAACTGCTCATGGAGCACTTCTCGATGCTTTCTGTAAAGTAATTCTAAACAATAATTATAGTTTTAAAAAATATTAATTAATTACAGATTCACCTACAGTTTTCTCTTCTAAAAAGCCTTTCAATTCCAGAAAAAAATTCCCTAACGAGCTGCGTCTTAGTTAGCCTCCAAAGCTTATCAGCTAATTGTAGTTTTCTGGGTTAGGGCGATACATATGAGGCATATGGCAATTACCGGCATGAAGGCTCAATTCATTTTGAATTTCAAGATCAAAACTAATGGCATAACTTCTGCATTATCTATGTTAATTTTTAGCGCAATGAGGTTCGCGTCGAACCCAATAAATAGGCTGAGGCGTAGACCAAAAGGTATGCATAACCCAAGCAAACATGGCTCTTATTGAACTCATTCTGTGGACAGCTCTCACCCTGGGCAGCGCCACGGCACGCCACAATTGTAAGTAGGGATAATAATAAGAACTACAGAATGTGTATTTGACAATACTCTTGAACAGCTCGTCAGCCAAATGGCTCGGCGCCATCTCGCATTGTGGGCGGCTCCGATGTGCCACAAGGCGAATATGTGCCCTACCAAGTGTCGATGCAGTACCAAGTCCGCGACGGCCACGCGCACTTCTGTGGCGGCTCAATCATAGCTCCAGATCGCATACTCACAGCGGCCCACTGCTGCGAAGGTATGAATGTAACGCGCATGTCTGTCGTCGCGGGAATACGCAATCTGGATGATAAGGGCGGATCACGCTCTCGTGTGGTCTCCTACGTCATACATCCCGATTACAGGGCGCTAGAGACTAGCGATATTGCCGTGCTGACAATCGACCCGCCGCTGGTCTACAACAATGTCAGCGTGGCCCCCATTGAATTTTCCTCCGAGACATTTGTGGGCGGCGGAGTTCCAGTGACCCTAACCGGTTGGGGCTTACGGTTTCCGGCCCCTTTTCCCTTTCTGGACAACCTGAACTTTCCGAATACACTGCAACGCATGAGCTACAGAACGATTACAAACCAAGAGTGCCGAGAAAGAGGGATGGAAGATGTGACGGATACGGAGATATGTGCCAGAGGCATCTTTAGGGGCGCCTGCTCGGTAAGGAAGTCAAAATGCTGAACGACTTGAATATATTTAAATATATTCTAATTACAGGGCGACTCTGGTGGCCCCTTGGTTCGCGATGACAATGGATTGAAGCAGGTTGGAGTCGTCTCCTATGGATTGGTTGTTTGCGGCCTATTTATCTCACCCGATGTCTACACCAGAGTCTCCACCTTCAGGGACTGGATACAGGAGGGCATAGAAACTAAACAACAAGTTGAGTTCGTCTAAGCTGCGTTCCCATTTAATTGTGTTCATTTAATTGGATATTCTCCAGGCGTTTTGAATATATGCAATTTCACATCGAACTAATTTACAAGATTAAAGATCACGAATTCGTAAATTTCACAGGACGCGGGAAGCATCTGTCGGTTGTTAAATAAAAGAACATAAACGAAAGAAAAAGGTGGCTAATGTTATTCAGCAGGTGGTGCTTCCTCTGCAGCTGGTGGTGGTGTTGCCTCTTCAGCTGGTGGTGGTGCTGCCTCTTCAGCTGGTGGTGGTGCGGCTTCTTCAGCTGGTGGAGGTGGCGCCTCTGCTGCCGGAGCTTGCTCCGACTCAGGTGCTGGAGCTGCTTCTGGAGCTCCCTCGGCACCTGGCGCTGCTGCTTCTTCACCTGGCGGTGCTGACGCTGCTGCCTCTGGAGAAGATTCGTCTGGTTTGCCTTCCTCTCCCTCCAACTCCACTTGGGATGGCACAGCTGTGACTGGACCTGTGCCAGCAGCAGTGGATGGTCCTGTGGTCACAGCTGTGCTTACACCTTGTTCTGCGGTATCTTCTCTGTCAGTTGGCGTTTCCTTTTCCTGGCAAGGATCTTCAATCTAAAAATATATAGCGGTTATGACCAGAGCATCGCATAAACACTTCAACACTTACCGGCTTTATGGCCTGGCGCTGTAATTCAGAATTTGAGTATTAGCCTGCAGTCTATGCTTAAATTAGTTAAGTTAACCCACCGATAGAACGTAGCGGAAGAAGCGCTGTATTATGCGAGCAGCTCTGTCCAAGCGCATGAACTCGTCGTCGTCCTTGTCCTGCAGCATACAGGTGCAGATGCACACGTGCTGGTCCATCATGCGGCGCACCAGGTAGCCACGGAAGGCGGCTTGTATGGTGGTGGCCGCTTTGTTGCGCATCAGCTCCTCAAGACGCTTGAGCTCGCGGTCTCGGAAGTATTGATAGAGCAGCTCGGTGCCCTCGGACTCCTTTCCGGCAGCCATGTAGGCGTCCACGAAGCGCTTGTAGGCGCTCACGATTGCTGGCCGAGAGGCGTCTAGCTCTTCCTCGGTGAATTTGCACTTGCTTATGAGCTCCTCCAACATGTCAATGTCGGCGAACTTGATGGTCTCCTTGCCGCGACGCATCTCGCAACGACGTTTCTCCAGGAAGTTGCGGAAGCAGTCCTCCATTACCTGGGCCATCTCATCCGATTTCTCCTTGGTCAGATCACAAATGCACAAATCGGATATAATGCTGTCCACCTGGCGTAGAGCGCGCTCCAGAATGGTCTTGGCCACTGCAGAATACCTCTCGATAACTATATATTCAGAAATATACAGATATTGAGCTTACCCAAGGCCTTCTCGCGTGTGACAATCACCGAGTGCAAATAGTCGATGATGAATTGGCAGAGGCACTCTTTGGTCGGCTGGCAGCGCAGCACTTCGCGGGTGATGTCGGAGAGCAGCTCCGGCAGGCCTTCGGGCACATTGATTGCCTGCTGGCGCAATTTGCCGCGTTGAATCAGATAATTCATATTGCTATAATAAATATATGGTTGGTCTTTTGCTAAAACTTTGAAAGAAACCCGTCAAAATAATTTTGGAACTGTTTGTGGCGGCGATTGTGTTCAAATCTACAGATTATCTTTAACTTCAAACCATATATGATATATAAACAACATTGAGGGGGAAGCAAAGTCTACTGAGTTCCATCTGCAGATACAGGTTAAATAATTTTCTTGTATCAGAGATGAAAAGCGTATAATGATAGAAGATAAATACTTAATGAGCCTTATCTTTTACATATAGCTAGATTCTTTGACTATAATGCAAAAGTGGGTGTGTTTTATTACTCTAGCGTATGCCATTAAATTGTACTTGAATTTGCAACGCAAATTGGTTTCTCAGCTGCGGGTAGCGACAATAGCACTAAATCGTTGAACCGCTTTCCATTTCTGCTAGTAGCTGAACTTTCTACCCGGCAGAGTTCATCCGGTAAGTCCTACAAGACTAGCAGATACCCTAAATGAAAGCAACATTTGTATTTGAACTCAGACTGTGTAGATCGTCGTATATACCCTTTGGAGCACGTGGCATGAAAGCCCAGCACAAAGAACCTTAAGAACTAAGATATGCAAACTTGAATATCTACTTTTAGTAGGCTTAATGTATTTTAAGTAGATCAGGGGCGTTGCAAAAGGGTATTCACTTATTAACAGGGCCATCAGTACTCAAATTTAACAATTCAAGTTAGCTAACGCTTAAACCATAGCGAGGTGCATTTTCTCGTTTGGTTTGTTTATTTGCTAGGTTGTTATGTTAGCTCCTATAGACACAATTGCTTAGCAAATGAGACAGCGCATGAGACATATGAGAAATATCATAGTTCCAATTGAAAATGCTACTAGTAGTAGTATACCGTAACAAAAAAATCCCAGCCATTTTTTAACTCACTGCAGGCAGGCGTAAAGTAAGGAAACCTCAATTGTTAACCAATACTATTATATATTGTTACACATTTTAGTGTCGATATCATCCAAACTATAAGCTTAGCTTGTTATTTCCCTTTATTATTAACCTTACTACTCCAACTTTCTAGTTGTTTTAAGTTATCCTTTTGCCCATGCTAGATTTTACTCTAGCATATAAAAATTGCTTATTTACCTTTGACGGTAATAATTCTAAAATTTCAATAAGCATTAATAGGCATCAGCTGATCATTCCAATGCGAACTGCTCGCTGGCTGTTCCCTCGTACAAAGTTGCAGCGCCGTCTTTGTTCGCGTGGGCTGACGTCAGAGCTTTTGGAATTGCATATAAAAGTTTTTATGGCATGCTGATTGTTTTCGATTGCTCATCGGATTTCAGTGTGCGACGAACCTTTACGCCAAGCAGACAGCGTCGAAAAGCTTTTCCGGATAACGCGAGCTAAAGCGGCTAAAGCTTTCACACCATGCAAAAGCTGTGCAGAAGCGTATGGGCGCTTGGTAATACATATATTAAAAACAATAACAAAGAAAATTGCTTAAGCTTTGCCACTTTATAGTAGGTCAACGAACTGCCAAAGGCAACGACAGAGGCATCGCTTGCTTGGCCGCCCTCTCAGAGACCCATCAAATCCTGAAAAAGACCTGCCGCGACTTTGCCAATGCAGAGCTGGCACCCCATGCGCGACGTCACGATCGGGAGCACCTGTATCCGGCTGAACAGGTGCGTCGCCTCGGTGAACTGGGCCTCATGTCCGTGACAGTGCAAGAGGAGTACGGTGAGCACTGCAGAGACCATCCAGAAATTGGGCCTAGGCAGAGCCTTATTGTTAACAACTACTTCCAGGTGGCACTGGTCTCGATTACCAAGCCTATGCGATAGGCATGGAGGAAGTGGCGCGTGGTGATGCCGCCGTGTCGATTGTGATGGGCGTGAACAATCTCTACCTGGGTGCAGTGCAGCAGCATGGTACCGAGGCGCAAAAGCAACAGTTTCTGGTACCCTACACCCAAGGCCAGCACATTGCCTTCTATGCGCTGTCGGAGCCGGGCAGCGGTTCTGATGCCAGCGCCGCCAGTACCACTGCCAAGCTGAGTGCTGGAGAGGATTACTTGCTGAATGGCACAAAGGCCTGGATATCCAACTCCAAGGAGGCCAGCGGTGGCATCATCTTTGCCACTATTGACAAAGGCCTCAAGCACAAGGGTATAACGGCTTTTCTGACTGAAAAGAATGTGCCTGGTCTGGCTATAGCTAAAAATGAGCGCAAGTTGGGCATGTGCGCCAGCTCCACGTGCCAGTTGACGCTCGACGATGTCTGCGTGCCCCAATCTCAAGTACTGGGAGCGCCTGGAGGCGGGTTTAGGATTGCAATGGAGTCCCTTGACTGCGGTCGCATTGGCATTGCCGCTCAATCCACGGGAATAGCACAAGCTGCTCTCGAGCTGGCGCTCGACTATGCAGAGAAGCGAGTGGCCTTCGGGCAGCGGCTGTCCCGACTACAGATGATTCAACAGAAGCTAGCGGATATGGCACTGCGGGTGGAGTCGGCAAGGCTGCTCACTTGGCGAGCTGCATGGCTCAAGGATAACGGAATGTCTATTACCAAGGAGGCGGCCATGGCCAAGTTGCACGCCTCCGAAACGGCCACCTACTGCGCGCATCAGTGCATCCAAATTCTGGGCGGCATGGGTTATACGACGGATCTGCCAGCAGAGATGTATTATAGAAATGCCCGCGTGACTGAAATCTACGAGGGCACCTCTGAGATACAGCGTATTGTTATTGCCAATTGTGTTTTGCAAAGCATTTCCAATTAGTATAAATAAGTAGATAATAAAACGAGTTTTTTGTGCGATCTGCATTTAAAACTGTTGCCGATGTAAAATTATCGAATTGCCGCCACAAATAGTCGGTCATCAAACAGCTGTTAGCATAAACGATGTAATCGGGCGACCACCACAACTGCTGTGACTTGCACAATAATTGTTATCGCAGCTATCGAATTGGGAAAGCCGAAAGAATTTAACAATTTGTGCATAATCAGAAATAAATGAGCACCGATCTGTTGCAATTAGACGTGGACACGCTGTTTGAACAGCACAGCGTGTCCGAGATCGATGCTGTGCAGAAGAAAATCCAAACAGTTGTGGAAAACAAGCGCGAAGAGCTGCGCACCATGGTCGGGTAAGCAAGCTGTGTGATGTGGCACAAAGAACGCCACAGCAAACTAATTAAATGTGGATTAATCTCTTGTCTGCAACTGCAGCGAACGGTATCGGGACTTGCTCAAGGCTGCCGACACCATAGCAGCCATGCAGACGTCGGCAGGCACGCTCATCGAGCAAGTCCACTGCATCCAGGGCAATTGTCGCAGCCTCAATGAACAGCAATTGCTGGGCTTCAAGACCACGCCCACCGAAACCGAAGTGTTACTACAGAAGCGGGCGATGAGCAAACATCTAAGCAATTACTACAGCACCATGGTTCAGATCAAGCTTCTGAGCAGTCTGCCAGAGCTAATCTGGACACACCTTGACCAGGAAGAGTTCTATTCCGCCACGGAGCTTTTCATATTCAGTCGACACATCAGCACGGGTCTACAGCTTGATGCGAAGAATACGCTGATGCGGCAACTGCCTGTGGCACTGAAGCAATGGGAAATCTTGCGTCCATTTCATATAACCATCAAACAGGCGGTGCTCGGAGTGCTGGAGCGAGAGCAACTCAGCGCCGATATCGCAGTCGACTGCATGTTGAGCCTGCTGTTGCTGGACAAATGCGACTTGGGTCAGGTGCTGCAGACGTTTCTGCAGCTACGGGCCACAGCGTACTTTAACTGCTTGCAGAGCCAAAGCAGCGATGGCGAAAAGGACAAGCCGAGGCGTGTCAAGGAGCGTATCCTGGCCAGCTTGCATATACTAAACGGCACCATTGAGCTCCTTGACACCTGCTTGCTAGGTTAGTGAAAGATACTTTAAATTCCAAATTAATTTTTCTGACATCTATTTATTTTTGTTCTCAGCTAATGGCCTGCTCTTTATACGCCTGGCAGAGTGCGTGGCGCCTACTGCAGCGCCGAGCATTAATCGCATGGACAGCAGCGATCGACAGCTAGCGCATCTGCTGCCCGATATTATAGCCGGCTATAAGCCGCAGTTCGCGACGCCAAAATTATTGCCAGATCAGTTGTGCGATGCCCTGCAGAAGTGGATGTCGAAAATTGATAGCTTGGCGGGCAAGCATCTGCAGCCCATCTTTGGGCTGGTCAGCAGCATGCAGACCATACAGGATATCAAACTGGCAGCGGGCAACACGTCCAAGCGTGACTATGCCCAGCTGGAGCAGCAGCTAGCGCTACCGCCAGCTCAATTGGACTTCTACACGCTGAAGTATGTGCCGCTGATCAATGCGCGCGTTCGTGAGATAATACACAGCAGCTGGGTGGCGGCAATGCACCAAACCTACGATGAGGTGGTTAAGCTTGTAGAGAACAGCAGCCCTCCTGCATCACTCCAAATCTGGGTAGAGCAGAGCGATGATCTTCCGTTGAGTTTAGCTGCCGCTCTCAGCGATCAGCCGAAGCGTTTGGCCAATCGCACCAAGGGCTACGAAGCGGCCACCATTACGCTTTGCGCTCAGTTCGACACTCAGCTGGCAGCCATTGTGCAGGAGCTGAACGTACTACTCCAGGAGCAAACCACACGCGGCGAGGATAAATTGGCGTTGATAAATTTTCTGCGCGAGTCGGCGGAGCAGCAGATGACGAGCTACCTGACTCAATTGAAGACGCTGCGTCTGAAGGAGCGCCAGGCTCTGTTGCAGGCGCTGCGCAACACGCTGGCCCTCATCGAACTGTGTCCCCATCTGAAGCTCTGCTTCTGCCAGCCCAGCAGCTGGCGTCAATGGGCGGGCAATCAGACAGCCGCCGGCGCCGAGCATTGGCAGCGTCTGTGCGCCCTGATCGAGGAGGAGCTGATGCAGTTCTGGCAGCTCATTGTCGATGATATATTGGCCACGCACAGCTGCGCAGACAAGCTGCCACAGACCATAACGCACGATGTTGTCCTGCGGGACTTTGCTGTAAGTAGAAGGTATCTTAAACTCGCCCTGAAACCAATTCTAACATTTTTTCTTCAACAGCTGTGGCAAACGCAGACTCTGGAGCAGCGCGATGAGGAGCACGATCAGAGTGTCCAGTCCACCATACGTATACCCTGCCAGCCACGTCTCTCGCTCCAAATGTATTTGCATCAATTGATCGAAGCACTGAACAATGCCGTGCCACAAACGCTGCCCACCAAAGTGCTTCAGACTTTCAATCAGAAGCTACTCGGCCAACTTTTGACTCACTACGAGCATCTGTCGGCCGCGGAAAGCACCAAAAGCAGTCAGAACATTGCGCTACAGCTGTACTTCGATCTGAAGTTTCTGGAGCGTGTGTTTGGCGTGAATCGCGAGGAGCGCTGTCTATACGAACAATTCCATGTGCTGCAGCGCAGTCTGCGTGACTGCATCGATCCTTTTGATTTCGAGCTGTTCGCCGAGCACATAACGGCGCATGTCTCCCGCTCTACGGCGCGTCTGCATGGTGAGTTTGGTGTTCTCACACCTCCGCAGGATAACTCACAGGCTGCAAATGCTAGCTCTCTCTCACATGAGGCGGATCCCAATGTGCTCTGCCTAAGCTCCTCCGGCTCCACTTCGCTTTGGTTCCCATTGTTGCCTATTGTCATGCCGCAGGCGGCAGCAACGGCAACTCTTCCTGTCGAACGCAAGCCTACTGCCACAGAATCAGATAAGGTGAGTTTTTTATGGCCTTGCTTTTCTACGGCTCTTAAGTGGGGATTATAGCAAATACGTTTTCTTTCAATATAGTAACTTGATGTTATTACCTTTTTACTATTTAGTTTTATTTTGCCCAAATATTATTCATTTTCTTTTTTTTACACCCTAGAATTTCATTGCATATAATCGTGTCTATTGACACATCTAACTCTCTCATTTTCGTAGTTAAAACAGTGTTGTAATTAAACTTATTATGAACCTTAACTTCTTTTAGTATTCGATATTGAATATCATTACAATATATCAAATTTAACATGTGAAATACTTGAATTCGATATCAAAGTCTTGCAAATCTACGAAAACTATTGATTAATGACAGCATCTTCTGTTTCTTAAGACAACTTTAGTAAAATAAACTGTTGCGAACCTCTGCTATATCATATAGTTTATTAGAACAGCCATTATTTCTACTGATATATGTGTATATGCAAAGCTGTCATTTTCCTATATGTCTGCAAGGGTTTATAGTCTTCGGTATTTCGAAGATGAATGTTATACTTTGTATTTAACCAATATTCATTACTATTATATAAACATATTTATTTTTATTTTAGGAGTTCTTTGAATTGTAGTTGATTTCCAAATTTATCATCGTCTATTCATTTGGGTAGGCATTGTATGCTAAGTTCTGTCTGTTCTATATGTTTAGCATGATTGTTGTTGGTTATTAAATAGTTTGTTTAAGGAATATAGATTAGAGTTAAATCGGTAAATTATTCTAAAATTACGCGTACTGATTCTTAGTGTTAACTGCTTTGCATGAAAATTTTTGTATGTACTGCTTGCTGATCACTGCTTTCAACAGCTAGCACACAGCCAAGACACGAACCAGCCGCTTCACTCTACGTACAATTTTCTATTAATATCTTGTTCTTTTATATATTACTTGTTAATACTGTTTGTTTTTTTTTTTTTTTTGCTTACTACTTAAATAATCAATTTTTTTTTCATACATGCGTCTTAATTATGCTTGACTTCAATTCGACAGTATGACTTTAATTAGCCAGCCAAAAGTGCGTTTTGAAACTGAAATTCTGCAATTAACAATAAATAAAACAAAAGTGCCATTAAATAAATTATAATTAGCTGCAGTAACTACAGCTGTAATAGAATCAGCCATTGCTGCCCGCAAAACTTTTGTCCGTTTCCAAATGGCAAAATTCTGAAACTGAAATCAAAAACTTGCAACTGCCACACACCTGAGTCCTGTGTTATTGGCGAACGTGTGTGTCTGTCTGCAGCTTAAATGCTAATTAATGAATTGGTCCATTATTGAAATCAAATCGTTGGGCAAACGTTAATTTATAGCCGCGCTGACTTTGTTGGTTATGTGAACGCAGTTAGTCGCATGTTTCACCACATAAATTGAGCTCTAATTATGTTCATGTTTATTGCCCTGGTCCATAAATCTTTGCACAGTGCCGCAAATTAATAGATTAATCAACCAAAAACTGCCACAACACATTAATAACCCATATGTACGTACTCCATGTATATCTCTCTGTAGGCGGCAGCGACACCAACCCGCAAGCCAGGCACACGCAAAAGCGATGCGAGCAGCAAATCCAAGTCGAGCGCCGCCTCATTCTTTGGCATGTCCCAGGAGTGGTTCCGTTAGAGCCGTTTGCCATCAATGCCACAGCGAATGCTCACAGCAGCAGATGAGCCTAATGAAGTGGCCAAGTGGAGTGCACGAAACGCGCTCATCCAACCGGAAATCCAGTGCAGTAGCCATAGCCGCAGCAGCAACAGCATTACCAGGAACAACAGCAGCAGCAGCAGCAACTGTCATTGCTGTCTATTCAGTTGTGTAATGACTGTGTGTTGGGTGTGTCAGCGTCTGTGTGTGTGTATGTGTGTGTTCGAGTGTGTGTTAACTGTTCCATTCCAAGCGTTTACGATCCACATAATGTGAATTATGCAGTATGCAACCAAATATTGTTTCTTCATTTAATAGCTCCTCTTTTAATATCTCTTAAAAATATAGTGGCATATTTATTCTTATATTGTAATTTAATGCGCTTTGTAATTCGGCACACCCTCGAGGGCTATTTTTTGCCGCCCTTTTTACCGCCACCGCCTGCCTTTTGATCAGCTGCTTTCTTGCCGCCACCTTTGTCAGCCGCAGGAATAGGTGGTTTATTTTTACCAGCACCACCGCCACCACCACCGCCTCCGCCGCCTTTTTTCTGTTAACAAGGAGCATAAAACGGATTGCAAAAGAATAAAAAGTAATAATAGTGCAAACAATAATAAAGATTTACAAAGAATTGCTATAGGGTACGTACATAAATGACATGATAAATAAACTGGGAAAGGTAAACCATTTAATAGGCTGTATTAAAGCTTAAAATAAGTCTTATACTGAAAAAAGTTGCCCTAAATTTAAATTGAAAAATATAAATATATTAAATATTATATTCTTGTTCGACTTTATGATTTAATTTCATTGCAATAACGATATAAGTATGTAAATTAGGAGACTGTTATGAAATCATTAGTGATTAGAGAAAAACTTAATTGAGTTCACAGTTCCATTTGCTTAGATTCGAATAATTATAGAAAATGAATATAGAAATACTTAAATATACATACTTTAATTGGCCAAGATATAATAATGTTATCACTGTAGCTATATTTATGTAATTATTTTTCATTATCATTAACAGCTTAGTCCAATTGAGTTCCTGTTCGTCTGTCTACTTGCCCGACTATTCACAGAGTTATTAAAATATGATAGTTTAGTTGAAACTAGTCAAGGTTATGAATATGGAATAATTTCCTTGAGATTAAATTTTATAAATTGCAGATAATCTATATACCTAATAACATTTCTTGTATATTGAATGAATACTTTATGCATATCTCTTTAGTATCAGAGATTTTTGGGAATTGTGGATTATGTCTAAAACTAATTGTATTGAAGACACTTTTGGACTCACAATTAAAATGTAAGTTGCATAACACAAATATTGCTTACATTGCCGCCGCCACCACCAGAACTGCCACCTCCGCCGCCTCCACCACCGCTACCACCACCACCACCACCGCCGCCGCCCTTGTTTTTGCCCATTTCAGCAACTTTCTTTGTGTTAAATTATTTAATTTGTTCGACTTGTTGGCGAACAACTTTCGCCGCAAGCAAATTGCAACTAATAAGCGCTCGACGAAAAAAAAGACAAACTGCAAAATGCATAAATAATTTTTCAGCCAAGAGAAAGACGAACTAAACCATGAAACCAAAACAAAATGCAAAAGCGCAAAAATAAAAAAACAAAATAAAACACAAGAGAAATGCGCATCATTGAAAAGCCAAAGGAAATTGTGAGTGGCAGAGGGGCGGAGGGGTGGAGGGGCGAACTCTCCTCGACCTCCGATGGACGCCAATGCAGCCACAAGAGCAACAATGGCCAACAGTTCTCTCGCCCTCTCTCTCGCTTTCTCTTGCTCGTTCGCTTAACTGATTTAGTTATCGACCCTCCCCTTCAGCCACGCCCCTGGGGACACTGATTGTGTTTGTGTTTGCGCTCGACGAAACGAGTGGATTATTTTGTAGTTCTTTTTATTTGGCATTTTGTGTTTTGCCTTCCTGCTTCCCCCAGTGGGTCCGCCTCGATGGCGACAATGACATTGACATTGGGCTCTTCCGCATGCCGCTTACCGCTCGCACCTTGGGGGCCTAATAAAAATGCAGCGAAAGTTTCGCCAGCTCTGAATGCTATGGCAAGCGCAGCGGATGAAGGTTGGCTACAAAAATTTGTAGCAAAACTTTGGGCGATGATTGCGAATACTTAATATCTTGGTTTTTCTGCTGTTGCGTATACTTAATGTGTGCATAACTAGGCAAATATTCATAACTAGTTTCAGTTTATTTAAAAATGAAAATTTTATTCCATTTAAATTGGGTATTTAAAATAAATGAATTTTTAAATATTTTGGTTTGTTAAGAATTTCTTTTAGTTTTATGCACAACTTAAGCATTAGATTATCAAAATCTTCCAGAATTGTTTTATTTATACCCTTCGAAAAAGTCGAGCATCTTTTTATTGATTGTAATTTATAATTTTTTCGTTTATGTAAGTTAAAAAGTTAAAAATGTAAACTTTGATGTAACGAAAAATATTTAAAAAATGTCTTAAAAGTATGCTTTCCATAGTAAATTGCTCAGCCATCTGCATAAATGGTGTCTGCAGTCGGCATTTTAATGACTTTGTGGGATCTACTTTGACTTCAACCTGCAAAGGTCCTGGCCACAGGAGCTGCTCGCATCTACAAGTAATTCAATTAAATTTACATGCGTGCTCACAAACACATGCTCAACAGGAGGTGAGTGGGCGGGCAAGCGAGGGAGGCTGATAGGGAGAGAGGGGCGGGGAAACAGAAGGCGACCAATTTAATAAATTCTCCACGTGCCTGCATGCCTGGGCAGTCCGGCAACAATAGGACAAAGCTGTGGCATAGTCGGGTTTCTTCATATGCTAATTGTATGTGAGTTCGCATCAAGTTGCTTTGACGTTGACGCCAGCAGCTGACGCCTGAATTGGGATACCCCAAACTCAATGCATACGTAATGAGCGAACATCACATTCTGTCTAGTCCACTCACTCGCTACGTGTTTCATGCTGGCTAATTAAGTGCGATGTTTAAGCTGGTCAGCTGCTAAGTGAAACTGATCTGCAGCATGTTGAGAAACTGCTCCGCACTCCGCCGAGGTCTTTGGCCATCTCGGAATTCCCCTCTGGACACAGCGCGCAATTCATGAAGGCTTCGCATAGCCTGGCCTTGGCTCGCCATGCATTTTGTTAATTCAACAAGTTGGAATCTGTTCATGGCTTATAAGCAATGAACATAAAACCAAATTAAAAGTGAAAAGTATAAAATAAGCTGATAAAATTTCATACATGAGCCAAAGGGGAGACGGCCGAGTTGAATGAGTCGAAACAAAGTCGTATCGCTGGGCCATTTGCAGCAGATGCAGCAGGTAAGATAAACTCAAAGCCTCCCACTCGACTGAAAGGCAGAAAATAAATGTAACCCAGCTACATATATATGAAAGACAGGCAGACGAACTGTGGAAAAGTGGGCGTGCACAGTGGGCGTAACTGCGCTGGCTAAATACATATATAAAAGCTGGTGCAGCTGCAGCAGGAGCTGGAGCTGGAGCAGCAGAAAGTGCAGCAGCCAACGCTTGGACCGGCCACCGGAAAAGTGCGGAACTTTAATTAAGTTTTGGTTCTCCCAGCTGACTGACATCTTGAATTACAAATGAAAAACTTGTGTGCAAACTACAGGAAACCCAAAAGGAACAAAAAAATAAATTTAAAAAAAAAAGTAGCTGCAAGAAAATCCTAAAAGGAAAAACTGGCAGCATAATAACACACCGAGCTAAAGGTGGGATGGCAGCGGACAAGAATGCGAATAACTTGCGTTTGGACAGACAAACAGACTGACAGTGAGAAGGACAGAAAGAGAGAGAGAGAGAGAGAGACAGAGAGAGAGAGAGAGACAGATAATGCGGGAGATAGAGCTGGGCAGAGAGAATTACTGAGAAACTAAGCAGGCCAAAATACATAGTAGCATAGCCCCAGCTAGTTAGCTATTATAAAAGCAGCTAACAGTTACAAGCTGAAAGGAAAGCAGCAAAAACGCAATGATGTCGCCGTGCACTGTGACAAAAATCACAGTAGGTATATACATATATATACTTCAGGGAAATACCGTGAATTGAACAAACGTACAACAGTAGCCAGCTGAATGGAAAATTTTATATTCATGCCGCAAGGAAATGATTATATGCTGAGCCTGTAAATGCACTAAGTAGTCGGCTGGAAGATACCCTATGTTAAGTTCAAAGAACAAATAGGAAGGGAATTATAGACTTGTTTACTATATGAGCAGTCTCTAATCTAATTAAAGGAAAAAACATATTTATTTATTATTATCATTATTATTATATTACTATTATTATTTTTTGTATATATTTATTAATATTAATAACAAAAAATATATATATATTTCAGCAAAAAAAACTTATGCAAATTTTTATATCTAATATTTTTTGGAATATTCTTATTGAAACAACAATGAGCAAGAATTAATGTAAATTACTTAGTTTATAGTAGCTACCCTACCTATAACTCTATTGCAGGATATTTTTAGCTGACTAACTTGTCAAATGAATGAAGGAGGATTGTCGCTGGGCTAAGCCATTGGAGAGACCGCATTGGAACTTCATCATCAGCGATTTTGTTGGCAGCTGGCGCTGCATTTGGAGCCCCGATTGCAGCTTGATTTTGCGCTCCGGCTGAACGCTGGGAGACGGAACAAGTCGAGGAAAAAGAGAGTTCGGTGCAGGCAACCAGGAAACAGATGTTTGCAAATATCTTGAGAAAAGTTTTGGCTGAGGTATTTAAATAAAGGTGCGCTTCAACAACTTTTTCGACAGCCGCAAAATTAACAAAAAAAAAAAATAAAAAAATAAAAGGGAAAGAAAAAATACGAAATGCGCAGCAAAAATAAGAGAAAAGAAAAGAAAAACGAAAATGTGCGGGAAAAAGAAAAGCGTAACCAAAGCTATTCAATTGCATCATTGAATTGCCAGATTATTCCAAGGTAGAAACTTGACTGTAATGGAAATTCAAAGGATATGCCAGTCAAGATCTGAGCTCTTAATGGCTGTCATAGTATTTGTTCGTATATATATATATATTTATATATATATATATAGCTTTTGAATATCAGTTCTTATCTAAATGAACAATGTAATGTTATGCGATAGCTGTGTTTAGCTAGTTATGCGATATATAAATACAATTGTTAATACTATAAGGGTTGGGGGCAATAGAGATGCACTGAGATTAAAGTAACTTAAACTGAACGTTACTTAAAGTAAATTAATTATAAATAAAGATATTTTCTAGTTTGATTCCATTTAATAATTACTTCAACATTAATTGCCAACTCTTGCACCTTATTCTTGTTTATTTCTTTCAATAAAAAATATGAAAAAATTCAATTTTTACGCCCACGTCATAACTAAATAAACTTGTAAATGAATTGTTTTCAAATGCGCATGAAAAACAATAGCGACACAAGATTTGATTAACGTTGGCCATAAAAAAGACGTAAAGTTTCATAAATCACAGACCCGACGGAAAAATTTGTATGTGTTTATTTATGGTTAAAGACTTTCCAACTCGTGTCTCTCTGTGCGATGCTGGGTAAATAGAAATTGGCATTTTGAGACGTGGGGATGCCCACACATCACTCAAGTGGATCAGGGGAGCGCGAAGTGTCGGCGCAGCGCATCAAAACATTTTATTTAGTCATAAAAATCGCGTGCGTTTAATTCAGCAATTGCATGGGAGAGATTGCCTCGCCCACAATTCAGACACATGTTAGGCGGGTACAGGGAGTAAGGTACAGGGAGTATCGCGACTGGGTCGTAGGGAAAATCACATTAAATCACGGCGTGAAATCATAAAAGGCGCTTCGCACGAAATTAAAGGTAAATAAAATGTTTATGAGTGGAAAGCAATCGTTCATATGATTTCACATTTGATTGAATAACATTTACACACGCTAACGCTCCTGATCCTGAATTCAGGAGTGAGTCCTGCTATCGCATGACTATATACATACATACATACATGCGTATCTATGTGTGTGTGTATATGTGTGTGTGTGTGTGTGTGTGTGTGTGTGTGTGTGTGTGTGTCCATATCCACGCGTTTGCTTCTTTGCCAAAGATGGGCAATAAATTCAAACATGTGCACATAAATTTTTATTTCGATTTGCTGAGCCGCCGCATCGCACCATGCCACGCCCAATTCCGCCCAGTGGTTCAATTTTATGAACTGTGAATATGGACGTCACGGAAGGACCTTTTGCTCTCTACGGCTGTCGGGAAGCAGGATGTGGTTGTAGGTAGCAGGATGCTGTGCCGCAAAGGATGTTGCCTGCCTGCCTGCCTGCCTGAATGTCTGCTTGGGGCGCTGCATGTGGTGCAGTGGTGCGCCAGTGGCATTCGGCACCACAAATTATTGCATCCGCTCGTCGGTTGGCATTACGTTAAGCGATGATGTTGTCTGTCAATTGACTTGTCATGTCCCACCGAGGGCATCTCTGCGCTCTGCCGCTATTCTGATTTATCTTGAAATTCCACTAAAAGACAATTTTCTCAGGCCAACTCTTGATCTAATTTTTGGTTACGGTTGACTTGGCAAACGAATGATGATTCGATTTAAATGAAAGGATGCGCGTGTTCCTATTTATCTCAAGTTCCTTCAGCTTTAAATTATTTGTTTACTTGCATTTCTCTGAATTTACTAAATCCAATCAGTTCTCGAACCAATTTATTTATTTATATAAAAAAAGAAAAAAAGACGTCGCCTTTTCAACTGCCTCTTGTGAGAATTGAACTCACGACCCCTGGTTTACAAGACCAGTGCTCTGCCACTGAGCTAAGGAGGCTGACAGCACAGAGATCGCATAGCTTGGATACAAGAAAGAAAACGAATCATTAGCTAAGTGCTTCCACAGATCATTGAAGAAGATATTAATTAAGTTGAGTGAAACTAGTTGATAAGAATACAGTGTGTCAAAGTTTTACTTGCATGCGCAACGAAGCTCTTTCACATGAGATATTCGATAAGAGAATAGCAAAAAAGTAAGAGTGCTCTAGTCGACTAGAAGATACCCTGATTAAATCAAATTAATTTCAAAATTTCTCGCACGCAATTAAGGCTGTAGCTATATCGTTTACTAAAGTTTCCCATAATTGCATCATTTGAGTGATGCTTCAATTAATTGCTGTCTTCGTTGCATCGGCTGTGCTATCTGTGCCTCTGTCCAAGTACACCTTAAATCCCACAATACATACATCTTGTACCTTGCATTGTTCGTCTCTATCGATGTGTAATTGCGTGAGCCACTGAACCGCTACGTTTTATGTATGAGTGCGTGCGTGCGTGTGTGTGTGTGTGTGTGTGTGTGTGTGTGTGTGTGTGTGTGCGTATGTGTATGCGTATGCGTGCATTTCCGTTGCTTTAGCAAATTGCCAAATCAATTGGTTGTGGGGAATACCCCACATGAAGCCAATAACGACAGCTGTGTATTTTGACAGCCACCCACCAGCCGCCTCCCAGCGCTTTTCATTAGCTAACTGTCGAGGTGTAAAACATTTTCCCAATTGCGGCATATCAATTTCGCCTGTTGCATGTGACGGGTAGGGTAGCAATTAGGGCAGGGTCGGAAGTGTTTAAGGGCTGCATTGAATTCGCTGCTAACTCGAATGCACGTACAAATTGGCAAATATATAAACGACTTTTCCGCGCATTTTCCTCTCGGGCCATTCGTGAATGTAATTGGAGTATTGCATTCAGTTAATGAATTCACTGATGTCTGATTGAATTGAATTTGTGTGATAACGGTAAATACACCTGTCGTCACAGCGTACCCAAATGCATTGCTAAGCGCCCATTAGGTACCTGACATCAGGCATTGAGCACTGCACTAGATACTAAATCAAATCATTCAATTTGTATGCACTGAAGTCGATAGGTATTTGAGGTATTTAAGTAAAATTTATGTATGATTTGTTAAAGCGTTTTTGTTTAGCCGGGAGCAGAAAAGAAATAAGATACGAAATGCTTAAATATACTTTGATTGATTTGACTTGAATTTCAAATTACCTAAAGCTAAGCTGCTAAAGTATTAACTAAATTATTTTTGTTAGAATTATTTATATCTTTTATAAATATATTATTTATCTGCCAGAAGATGTAAAACAAATAAGTTTTCTTCTGAAATAAATAAATAAGTTGCATACATTAATCTTATCTGATACATACTTTTAGCTATGAATATCTATAGTCAAATAGAACTCCATACACTGTACGTCATCAGGTTAGCGCCCACTCAACGCCAATACTCAATAAAATCTAAACCATCAGAGCTCCAGCTTTCAATTTATTTTATATTGTATATGGTTTGAAAAATGACTTTGTATTTTATAGCTTATAGATTCGTGTCTGAGTATATAAGCAAAACTTTTAATACCTTCCCAAATTAAATATTTTACTACCGAACACCCATAAGAATTAAGCCATGAAAATTACTGAAAAAGAAGCAGAAGAATAGTTTTTAATTCAGTTTTAAAATACATAGACATTGTACGCGCCTCTAGTGAATAGATAATCAGTAGTATCATCAGATCAGTATCAGAGTAAAAGAGTGAGAGAGAAAGTGTAGCCGATATATAGATAGAGAGTGAGAAAGAGAGACATAGATAGAGAGAGAGAGAGAGAGTGCTTGGAGGCAACATTGCCCGTAGCCAAACTTAACAAGTATTTATCGTGTTTTTCAATATTTTTAATGTCAGTTTAAATACTTGATGCGATTATTTTTCCAGCGATTTTGTTTTGCATACACCCCAAATGCTACGCCGCGAACAGCGCCTGGGGGCACGCTCCAAACTTTTCAAGTGCCAAACATACGCAAAGTTTTTCGGAACATGCAGCGAGAGACATAAAACTTTTATGCAAGTTATTAAAAGTGCAATGTTCGTGGGAAAGCAAGGGGTACGACGCCAAGGATGAGCTTCAACGCCAAAAGAGTTGGTGCATTGCTGGAGCAAAAAAGAAAAGAAGCAAAAGTGAAAGGCCAGGAGGCCGATTAAAGCTGTAGCCGAAGTTTAAATGCCCTTACAGACAAATGGCTTGAAAGTATTGCTCCATACAAACACTATTTATTTCAATAAAAGCTAGGATATGTGTAGGGTTAGTGGATGGTTAAGCTTAAAGCTGAGCTTGGTTAACATGTAATCCCTGGCAATTCGCGTATATGGTATAATGATTGCTCAGACATCAATCTATAAATTATCTGCAATATAAGGGCAGAGACATTTGGAATGGAGCTCTATACAGACTTGGCTTTTTAGTATTAGATCAAAAATGTCTGATTGATAAAACTAACATTCCTTTCTGCTAGCTGATACCCTAAGAAAATTCCTTGCCACTACTCATTCTCAGCTCCTTAATATGACATCTAATTGGACATATACGTCTAGATGTACCTCTGAATTGCGATACGAAAATTGGGTACGGTAATTGAATGAGATAAATGTAGAAATTAAGTAGTTATTCATTGAAACTCAACTGTAGACTGTAGAGAGACAAGACTATGCTGAATAGATTATAAATCTTGTATTTTAATATAGATTATAAATATTATAAGTCTTAACCTTTCTATCTTCAGGCTCTGCTTGTGATTTATATATATACTTACTTATATATCTATAGCGCCTTCCGGTTATTTACAGTAAATACAATTTACGCTCTGTTCACCCATTCATGGCGCATACAGGGTATCACAAAACAAGCCGAAAAAAATGACTCATCTGGCATTCAATAAATCTTAACGCGTTTTTGCTGCCAGATGGCCGCCAGTTGCCAGTTGCAAGCCCCGAGCTGTGCTACAGACGGCCCCCTAAATAATGACCGCGCGACGGCGCCAGTTTGTACATTGTTATCTGCTCAGGGCGGGCTTGAGCGAGAGACAGAGAAAGAGAAAGAGTGCCAGACGGAGAGAGAGAGAAAGAGAGAGGGGGAAGAGAAGTTTGAGGATGGTGGCAAGGTGCACGCCGGCTAAAAGTAGTCCTGCATTCATTATTCAAACGCATTAACTGAAGCTGAAGTTGGCCGTAACGAGTGCACGACAATCTCATGATATCCTTGACTTGGCATAACTTTTGCGCCAAGACAGGAGGGCGAGTCCGAGCGCCACCTCGGCACACACACCACTGGCGCCGCCGGCTGCACTGGCAACACACAAAGTGTGGTGGTGGCAAAAGTTGCCTTGCTGCACTCGAACAATAACAGAGCCAAGTATTTAAATGCAAATTAGCCCCAAATGATGCAATCATAATGCGGCGCTAGTTGCTTCAGGCAATTGCTGCAACTCCCGTGGATGCCAGCGTTCGCCTCCTCGACTCCATCGCTTAGTGCTCGTTTCACTTTTTAATTTCAACTTGGCGCTCATTTAGCACAATTTGGCAGGTTTTCCTACGTTTGCTGCCGCTGCTGCCCCTGCTGCAGGCCGAAATTAATTTCCACCTTTTTTACCAGTAGTTAAGCGAAGTTTTAGTGTCCGGTTGCCTCGACGGGTGGAGCGGGTGGCGGGGGGGCATGGTCGTTATGAGTCCGGAAGATAAATGCATTTCAACACATGTTGAAAGTTAATTCCGAAAACGCAGCTCATTTCTGCTAAGTGCGCATTTGGATTTCTTTTGCTGCCATTTTCCTTGTTTCCTTCACTTTTCTTTGGCCCATCCTTTAATGCGCGCAAATGTGTTTTTGATTCCAGCAACTGTCTGAGGGAAACTGTAGCTGGTTCCGAGAACTGGGAAATTGCAGTTACTGGCGCAGTTATGAATTGCTGTCCAATTATTTTTGCCTCCTGCTTAGTTTATTGTCTTAGCTTATAACTAACTCGTACCTTGACTGATAGACTGCATTTTGTTACATTCCAATAAATTTTCTTACTAATTAATTACCAACAGCTATTTTATTTCATTTTGTTATACTTAGGATGTACATAACATTATTTTTCTTATTTTTGCTGTAAGTGCTTAGCTCGAAATTCATTAGAAACTAATGAATACCTACCTCATTTATTAATAATAAAGTGTGTACTCTCAAATCTTGTTTATGCATTTTGCAAACATTTTTCCAACTGTTACCGTTTGACTTAAGCAATTGGCCTGACGCTTAACCAAGTAAGGCTAAGAGCCCCAAAAGCCAAAGAACACATGCCAAACGACTCTTCTGAGAGTTGAAACAATGAGCTACGAGCAGAGGACAAGCGTGCGAGCTGACCTCAAGACACAGACTAGAAAACTTTGGTCTTATAAGCGGCATCAAATTTAAGTGCTGTTGATATTCCTAATTAACACATACACACACAGATGAATTGATGCTGTGCATGTGGCAATAAAAGCAATTTGCAAAATTAGAAAAAAGCTAGACAATGAGCCAGTTGAGCATAGCCCCATATAGTTATTCTGTGTGTGTGACTGCGTGTATGTATATATATATATATATGTGTGTGTATGAGTGTGTTCTTTGGTGTATTTCGAATGAGGACATTTTACTATTTACACAAAATTATTGTAGCAGCTACATGCTCAAGCGATTGGCTGCTTTTTGTATGAGCGTCAGGGGAGTTTTGGCAGCTGTCGCTGCAACGGGGCGTATACGCAACGTGTGCGACAACAATGTGTGAGCACTTTAAACTTTGGCAACTGTCTGTTCAAAATCTGGCATTGAACGCTTCAAAACACACTTTAAAGTCCATTAGCGTCGAGTGGCTGGACAAGCACTACAGCAGTCACATTCGAATGTGAAACACGAGGCGTATGCGCAATTTGCAATTTGATCTGAGTCATGCTCTTGCGCTGCAATTGCAGCTCAATATATTTATATCTATGGAAATACGCACACACATATATATATATATATATATATATATATATATATATTAAGCACTCATACAAACGTACAAAATTTGCCTGTCGTTGCTATTGTTGTTTTTATTTGCATTTCTATTTTATTATTTTATTTTATTCATTTTATTTTTCTTAAAGTCAGTGAAGCAATGAGATCCTATTTTCATATATTCTGCGCTTTGCGCCAGTCGTCTGACATCGAAATTTCATTCTTCTCTTGTCAACCAAAAGTATAAACAAAATGGAGTTGCAAAAACTTGTCAAAAGTAAAAACCCATTCAGCAACCCTCTTACATTTTGTGCTCTGTCTCCTCTTTTATGGCTTCGAATGTTGTTTGCTTTTTATTGGCGCAGACAAAACGTAGAACTGGCAAAAAGATATCCCAGAAATATAATATTGCTGCAAATTATCGCACTACATTGCTTATGGAAAATTTGTACAGTTTTGCTGTGATGAAATGAATAAATACATAATTTATTATTAAAGAGCACAGCCATTGAATTATTCAAAGATAAATATTTATCAAATTTTGACAATGAGTTAGCAATAATAGTCCATTTGATTTGTTTTTAATTGAAAAATGCGAAATTAGGAAAAATATCTATTTAAAAATAATTGTATAGTTTTATTTAATATTGTATTATTAAAAAAAAAAAAAAAATATATATATATATATATATATATATATATATATATATATATATATATATATATATATATATATTAAATGTGTAGGATTTGACATAAATGGATTTTATAAGCGAGATATATAAATATATATATTTAATAAAATAAATACATGTATAGATGGATTTTTTCTACTCAGATGTGTTATATATAATATTATGACAAAGCTTAGTTGAATTTATACACAAACTATTGATTAAAATCAAATGTTAAAATATCAGCATAGCTCATATGAATTGATTTATGTATGTGTCGGAAGTTGCATCTGTACTTCCAATGGCCATCATAACGACTCATCTCACTCTAAGTCAGCTAACAGGTATCAGTCTCTCTCTCTCTCTCTCTCTCTCTCTCTCTCTCTCTCTCTCTCTCTGCCTCACACCAACAACTGTAACAGCAGAAGCCTTAGCTGTTACTTACTGCTGTTAGACACTGCTGTTAAGCTCTTCTGTTAGACACTGCTGTTAGCTTCACTGTATCGCGTCATACTATTTTAGCGATAACACATAGAGGGTAACTCATAGTCTTCATTATCTTCATTCATTATCTGCAAAGAGAGCTTGTTGCTGTCATAATTATTTAATTAAAAGTAATTACGATTCAAACTCATAATAACGAAGGCCACCACACTCCACATTTTGTTTGCTATTGTATATAATCAATTACATTCATTACCACTGACTCACACACTTAGACACCACACTCTCACACACTCAAACACCACACACTCAGACACTCACACACACACACACACACACACACATTTTTCTGTGGTATCTAATTGAAACATTGTTTTGGCTGTGGCAGTCAAGTTGAAGTACTTAAATAATACGCATATCACATTTGGAACAAGGCAATCGAATTAAGTTAATCCAATTTTATAGCGCCTGACAAGCAGCTCAGTGTACGTGCGGGGGGTGTGATTGAGTGGCGGATCCTTTTGAATGCCATTGGCTTCGAGGAGACGCACATAATATATATTTCGGATCCTGAGTGTCATCAGGGTCGAGTCACTAACAAATTTCCAACAATGAAAAAACAATGGAAACACGATTTGCCATTATGCCGGAAATCTTCGATAATTTCAAAAAATCCACAAACACACGCACACACAGAGCTGGAGCTTGAATGAAAGTGTGGATTCAATGCTGGGTGCGCGGCAGTGTCTCAGACAATCAGCACCACAGACAAACAACAACAGCAACAATAAAAAAACGAGAACAACAAGCGGAAGCCAAGGACATAAAGTGTCTGTGGTCTTTGCGGGTTCGCGCAGGGTCTGCTGCGAGCTTGACTGAATGAGCGACTGTAAAGGCGACGCGCTGCTTGCACTGGGTTAATATCACTACGACATTAGAGGCGACTGAAAAGGGAGACTATGGAGTGGAGGGGCTCGGGCTGCCTGGTTGTGGCAGCATTGGCATTGCGAGGCCAAGAGCGGCGGCTCACAAAGTAAGTAGAAAACTTCTTCCATTTCTTGCAAAACACACACACACATGCACAGAACTTTTAACATTTACTGTCAATTGCTGTTGTTGTTGTTCTTGTTGTTGGAACAAAGTTACAAGCAGCATTTGAAACTTATCGTCGTCAAAGTCAAAGTCGCCGCAGCCGGGGCGTATGAGTAATTTTTATGAACTCCACCTGTATACAATTGTTGGCTCAGCGCTTTGGGCTGCCTCGAACATTTTAGTGCCAACATTCTCATTACATATTTCCTCTTACTATGCACATTTATATTCGTCTGCAACGCTCAAAAGCCTATTTTTTTTTCGTTGACTCAACTTTTGCATTTGTGTCTGCCCTTGAACTTAATTGAATTATGCGTCCACTTTATGACAATAATTTGACTGGGGGTCGCTTATACTGAGTCTGTCTAAGTATGTTAGATGATGCGATGTATTTTACTTAATTATTTTTAAAAAGTCAAACTTAAAATCAAAGCGAATGTAAAGTTTATTCAAAAGCAGAACAGACTTTGAGGACCATATCGTGCTCAATATACAATAGAATAAAATATAAAAATAACAAAATACAATAATAATATACATATATAAAAAATAATAAATCCTATGTCTTATGTCCTGAAATCCTGTTTGCCAATTGGCGAAAGTCTGTCATAAAGAATCTTCTCAGTTCACATAACTTGGAACGACTTGTTAGATATCAGCTAAGTGTGAAGGAATATTAGCTTGAAGATGTGCACATGACAAATCTGAAAACTTTTGTAGCCTCTTGGTACAAATAAAGTTTTATTTAAATTTGTTTGCCACAAGAAACTTTTGCAGTCGCCTGCTGCATTGCTGCATATGAGTGTCTGCGTGTGAGAGTTTGAGTGTATGTGGGTGTGTGTGTGTGTGTGAGTGTGAGTATGTGTGGGGATGTGGCAGTATTTTTGGGTTGCAAAGTGTGGATGGAGAGATGAACTTGTGACTTGAGGCTGCATTGTTTGATTGTGGCTTAGGCATTTCTTTTATGCCGCTGCACATGTTTGCCAGCTAATTGTGTGTGTCCTGGCCAAGTGGAAGGATGCGACAAGAAATGGCTAAGCCATTGAGCACACAACGCTAAAGAAATGCACAAAGAAGAAGCGCGCATCAAGCCATAAATCACAATGGATACATGCATAAATTATGGCCTGGAGCTGGAGAGCAGGAGCTGTGCTGCTCTAGCAAGGAATCAAATTGGACAAAAAAAAAAGGGTTGGGAAAACAAAACACAGAGATAGAGAGAGATAGAGCGAGAGCGAGGAGGAAAGAGCAGAATGAAGCGATGTTTAAGGACTTAACGAGAAAAAATCGCTGTCACGCAGATGCTGGACGCATCGTTTTAATCAGTCGGGCGACAGCCACAACCTCCTCCTCCTCCCCCTCCACCGACCGACTCAACCTGCTGCGCTTCACAGTTTGCCGCTTCAGCTTCAGTTGCAACTCGTAATATTTTGTCCGGGCCAAAGTCAACAGTCGGCACTTGGGATTGCATGGCAGCAAGAAGACAAAGCGCGACAAGTAACGCACCACGAAGTGAGGGGCTGTTTAACAAGGGGGGCGGTAAAATTTACATTGGCGCTGGAAAGTATGCAACGCATTTTTTACTCCACTTCTGTTTGCTGTGCTCGGCTCACTGGTCCAAACATGTCCAATACCGCAGACCCACACTAACGCAGCAATTTCGCAATTTTCTCGATCCGTTTTATTTGTACCCAACCGCACCATATAAAAAATTGCAACGCATTTTATAAATTCACAAGCTGGCTTGACTAACGCTAATGGGGATTCGTTTGCCACATCAAAGCTTATTGTTTAATTATTGGAATTACTAGTAAATATAATTTGATTTAATTATTTGTTTAAGTGTCAAAGGCGGAAAATATTATTAAATGATTCATAATTAATTTTGTTCTGCCGAGATTTTAATGCACATTTAATTTCAATAAAAATCGTCGAGTTTTAAGTTCGACGGTGTCAGTATCAAATGCAGCATTCATTGAATTTAGGCAGCTTCTCGATTTGGACGCCAACGATGCGCAGGACCTGCTGCGAGGCGAAAATGCCCGCGCGTATGCAATAGTCGACCGGCATGTGCTGCACCAGCTGCGAGAGGAAGCCGCCCACAAAGGCATCGCCACAGCCGTTGGTGTCCACAACGGCCTTCTTATCGATCGGTGGCACCGGATACTCGAGCACCTTGTCGTTGTCCTGGAAACAGAGCACCGGACAGACGGCATCGGTGATCAGGATAATGCGCGGACGACAATTCTCCTTGGGCAAACGTTGCAGCCGACGCCCCACCTCAAAGATGTCCGTGGTGCCCCAATCGTGCGTACTGGCGAAGGCCAAGGCCTCGAGCTTGTTGCCAATGACCATGTCACAGTATGGCAGTATCTCGTCCAGATTCTTCTTGTGCGATTGGAGCACGAATACTGCACTGAAATTGAGCACAAAGAAGCGGTTCGTCTCGCTCGAGCGCTTGGCGACGCGGAGCACACACTCTGGACAGACGGCTATGAAAAAGCCAGTTGCATAGAAAAACTGAGCGTTGTCCAAGAGGCATACATTTTCTTCAATATCTAGCCATTCCGGAGTGAAGAACGCAGCGGCGCCGAGGTTAGCGACCAGAGAACGATCAGTTCCCGATAGGATGACTGCGCAGGTACCGGTCGGCACATCATCCTTGATTTGGTAGCGGGTCTCGACGCCATCGGCTAGCGCTCTCTTGACAATCGTATCGCCAAACTTGTCCCTGCCCACAGCCCCGAGGAACGCAGCCCGAAAAGGCTTGCCCACGATCCACTGAAAGATGCGCATGCTATTCTGGCAGGCGCCGCCAGCCGAGTACTGCACAAACTCTTGATTTGTCAGCTCTTCGAATAGTGGCATGTGGCTGTCCTCGGCTATGATGGCTGCATTCGACTTAAGATCATACTTTTCGATCAGCAAGGTGTCCTCCACGGTGGTGGTGATGTCCAGCAGTGGATTGCCAAAGCCAACTAGCACGCACTCCGGTAGATCCATTGGTTCCTTCGATCCGCCTTTAATTGTTGCGTAAATGTCTTTCGAGGTCTTGCCAATAGCAGTTGTTCCCATCAAACTACTACCCCCCTTGATGAGATAGCTGCTCCAGTGCTTGCAATTCTTGGTTGCTGGCCCTCTACACAGTCGGCATAAAAATAGACTGTTGACAAAGAATCCGCAAAAACATTTCATTGTTCTACCTTCGTTTAGCAACAAAACAATCCTTTGCACATAATTATTTACAAAATAAAAAGCGGAAAGAAAACACAAATTTGGATCTACCGAACGGGCTGCTAGCCAACAGACGATTAATTTACATCTAACCCAACATTGATAGAAAATGCAAATGTTTATATTCGACAGGAAAACACTTTTAAAAGCTAACTGGATTATTTTATATATGTTTCTACATATTCAAATATATATATGATATAATTGAGTGAAGTTATCATTTATTAGACTTTTTTTTGATATTTCGCTCTAGAAAAACTTTTATATGTGGTATATTTTATTCTTTCATTTGCTTGATTTTCCTAGTTTAATAAATTTTATATATATATTTATTTATACACATTTCTTCTTCCTCAAATTATCTACAGCGTATATTTTAGTTTAATTAATTTTTCTATATATTTCTTTACACACATTTTTTTCATTCACTAAAATTTCCTACAGGGTATGTTGTAGTCGTTGCTGTGCTTTTCTGCCGCTTTAATTACCCGTATAAATCAATCATGTTATATTAATGGTCGGTCCATTTAATATGCTATTAATTACATTTGCATCTTGTCGTGCATTTTTATATGTAATTTAAGTGCCATTACGACGGGCACGTAGTCCAACATCGGACAGTGGTTGGGGCTGTGGTTGCTGGGCTCTGTTGGTGGTTGGGCATTTCTGGCTGCCGACGAGGTGTGAGCAGTTTTATTTTCATTTGCCTAAGGAGGCGGAGGGTACAGTGTGGGGCGGTGGTAGGTGTTGCTGTGGGGACAGGAAATTGGACGTCATAATAAAAATGTACGTCTTGTCAGCTGGCAGCGCGTTGCGCTTGACGAGCTGAGGACGCAGTTGCGGCCACCCGGAACGTCCTTGCCACGAGTGGGGGTTGAAAACAATGGCATTTGCAGTGCTTTGCACAAGTTGCCTCGCATAAATATTAATTTTTATGCAACAAAAGCAGCCGCAGCAACAGAAGCAGCAGCAGCACCAGCAGCAGCAACCATGCAGCCGTGCCAATGCAACTGAATGGAACAACAACAACAGCAACAACAACAATGGCAGTGGCAGCAGCAGCTAAAATAACAATAGCAACAAGCGTCGCTTATCGCCTGCAAGCGCCGCAAAGAATGCAAGCGGTTTTTCACTTTGCTGCTGTTTCAGTTATGCAGATACCCTGTACATAGTTTGACTGGCAAAATGAAGCATGCTGTGCGTAGTTTTAACTGCAGTAAGATTAAGTTGCCGCTAATGGCAGTAGAAAACTTTTTTAATGAAATATACCAATTTTTGGCTGATTAAAAATAAATAAATAAAAATATTTACATCAAACTGTTGCAGTTTTTTTCTTTTTTTTTTAAATAACAATATTTTTAATACACTTTTAAGCAATTTTTATTTTTATAATTAAAAACCTAATGTTATATGATAAAAATTAAAATTATTATTTACACAAACTATATCATATTAATTAGTTGATTAAAATTTATATATTAAATTTTTTATGTTAAAAAAAAAAAATTATTTCTTAAATATCATTTAAAGCAACTTTTATTTTTATAATTAAAGAACTTAATCTATTCTATCTATTAATTATCTATTGATTAATTAATATTTAAATATTCCATAATATTTTATCAGAAGTAAATTTTGAAACAAATTTAAGTGCAACCAGAAATAGCTAAAAGGAATTCAATTTAGTCAATTTCAGCTGAATTGCAAAAAAAAAATAAAATCCCTTATTGCTTACTTAAGTTAGACTTTTACTAAATTTGTATTCAAAGTCTGCTTAAAGAGTTTTTAATTGGTGAGAGATTTCCAGGATATGAGCATGCTGCTAATAATTTTTCTTAGATTGTGGCTTCCTGGGTAAGTACTTGCTTATGTGTGAACATTATTCTTCGTCGTCTGCCTTCAGTAGACCGCAGCAGCAGAAGCGGAGGAGCCGACGCAAGTGCAGAAGGAAGCAAAAACAACAACAGTTGTTCAAGAAGTCGAGGATGGGGGCAGCTGACGCTGATCTGTAGCTGGAGCTCGACCGCAGCGGCAATGCAGCTGCATAATGTGGCATGTGGTTAGCATTAAAAATGATATGCAACATGAGCCGCAGCTGCTTGAGCGCGCCACATGGGTGGTGAGCGGGACGAGCGGGGGTGGCTGTTGCATTTTGAGGTGCAGGCAGTCACTGACAGCCGCATGGCAATTATAATCCACACAAACAGACGCGAGCAGCCGCTGAACCACCAACACCCACCGAAACACTGGCACGCACAGGCAACCGAGCGTATGTGGCTTAAGTGTGTTAACTGCAGCTCAGGGTGTCAAGCGGGCGGGGTGGGATTTAGGGTCCGGGCTGGGTGTCCGTAAGCAGCAGCAGCAGCTGCCACTGGCACACAATGAACACATCAACATGACACTGTCGGCCTGACAAAAGCTTAGCAGTCAGCTGAGTGCCAGTCAGCCCCAAGCAAAGAAAAAAAAAAAAAAAAAAAAAAAAAAAAAAAAGGAAGAAGCAAAAATGAAAACAGGAGACCAAGTCCATTCGCATATGTGCAGCACATGATTTCAGGTCCCCAGTGTCGCCTTCTGGGAGACATTCACACGCTTGACGCGTTTTTGATATCCGCTTCCGCTTACGCCTGCGCTGCTGCCTGGGCAACTGAGATTGTTAGGTAACAAGCTTTTTATGTGATTACCTTTACCTTCTGTTAGTTTTACTATAATTTGGCCTTTACTTTTAACGAGATTGTAGCCAGATTTTCATGTACGACAGCACGAGTACATCCTCTGAAACTGAAACGTGCCGCATTCAAGCATAAAATGCAGGATGCCCCTGCCACAACTGCTCGCACTCGCACTCGCACTCGCACTCGCATTCACATTCTCATTCATTCGGTTGAGCTTGAGCACTCGGATGCTTGTACGACTACATGTTCTCGCATTTCTATTGTGCTGCATCTGCTGCTCATTTCCCCATATGAACACAATGGCCAAAGTACCCCTAGTTATAACAATAAATGCGCAGGCTTTGGGATTTCAACAGGAATTACGTTTTAGATACAGTTACCATTTTTAGTATTTAACTAGACCTCTCAGCTGCCACCGTCATGACAGTCATGAAGTCTATCAGTCTACCTTGGCTTAATCAACCATTGCTGCCATTCAAAACAGTTGAGATTCAGTTTTCTATCAGGACACTCGACAACTTATGCTTTATTAAAATAGCAAATTTGAAATATATAATAAAAATCAGCTGTGATACATGGTTACCTCTATATGCTCTCTGGATTGGTAGGCATTAAAAATTCCTAAAAGAGTAGAAGTCTTAGTTTAGGATTTCATCAAAAAACGCATTCAACTTACCGGTAATGAATGGTCAAAATGAACATTAGGGATGAAAACACGAGATACTATAAATAAAAAGCTTATAACTAGAATGATCGTATTTACCGACCATCGAAAAATTTTTAGGTAATCTGCCATAGTTATTTTGGTCAATTGATTGAAATCAAGATATTTTTTTTTTTCGATTATAACATGTAAAATTTCTTTGGCTAACAAATAAATTCAATGGAATAATATTATTTATGAATGGAAATTTGATTATCGACTTGTTTTATTATAAATTTATCAATATACTATGTGAAGTCTTTCTCTTTCTATATGGAATAATATATACATGAAGTTCTCTTAACGATTCAAGTACTTAAGAAATTGATAAATTTTCACACTTTGCTTTTCCTATCAAATTGTTGCTCTACTCAAATGTTATCAAAATATTTATTTTCACCCATTCACACGCCGGAAACGAGTTTCCGTGAAGTTCTAAATAAATCAAAAATAAAATAAGTAAATAAAAAAAAAATCTAGCTCGAAATCGAATATTTTTTTTGGAAGTATCGTGAATAGAACTTTGGATTTGTATCTCAATTTGAATAGTGTTTTCTTCGCATTGGTTAATCATGTCGCACTACGCGCCGTTCATCAAACCTTACATCGAGTACAATCAGTTCGGCTGGGGTCCCTGCGATGTGTCTGACATGGAGGTGCCCTACCAGCCGTTCTGCAAGAGCGATCGCCTGGGCAAGATTAGTGATTGGATGATGCCTGTGCAGGAAAAGAAGTACATTAATAAGTATACCTCAACCTTTGGCAGCAACAACAGCCAGTACGCCTATTTCCACGAGGACGACGACGCCACCTTTCACCTGGTCGATGGGGGCAATCCGCGTGCCCTCAAGCCCTACCAGCGCAATCGCTATCGCCCCAATCAGCGCAACAATGTTCGGGTCCATGGTCGAAATGTGCGTGGCAATGCCACAACTGGTGGTGGCCAAGGTGGTACCGGCGGCTCAGGTGGTGCCGGTGCAGGCAACAAGTACGGCAAGGGCCGAGACATGCGACGTGGCTATACGGGCCGTCGCTTTATGCGCAATGCTCCGGTTCGTCTGCGCGAGAGCTCCGTGGTTGTGCGCTCTGACTGGGTCTCCATAGAGGAGATTGACTTTCCTCGGCTGCTCAAGCTCTCGCTGCCAAACATTAAAGATGGCATAGACGTCGTCACCTGCGGCACTCTGGAGTACTATGACAAGCAGTGCGATCGCATCAACGTGAAGAACGAGCGGCCGCTGCAGAAGGTCGATCGCATCATCAATGTGCCGGGCACCATTGACGACCCGGTCATCCGGCGTCTGTCCAAGACAATGGGCAACGTGTTCGCCACGGATGACATAATTGCCACGCTGATGTGCTGCACGCGCTCCAATTACTCCTGGGACATTGTCATCGAGAAGCTGGGCACTAAGGTCTTTCTGGACAAGCGCGACAATGCGCAGTTCGATCTGCTGACGGTCAATGAGACGGCCTTGGAGCCGCCGCAGGATAACGAGGGCTCAATCAATTCGCCGCAGAGCCTGTCGTTGGAGGCCACACTCATCAATCACAATTTCAGCCAGCAGGTGCTCAAGACTGGCGACCAGGAGCCGAAGCACAAGTTCGAGGAGCCAAATCCCTTCGAGGAGCCTGGCGTGGAGCTCGCCTCCGTGGCCTATCGCTACAAGCAATGGCAGCTGGGCGACGATGTGGTCCTCATTGCTCGCTGCAAGCACAACGGCGCCATCAAGTCGCCCAGTGGCGAGATGCAGTTCGTCTCCATTAAGGCGCTCAACGAGTGGGACTCGAAGGCGGCCAACAGTGTCGAGTGGCGCCAAAAGCTGGACAGTCAGCGCGGAGCCGTGCTCGCCTCGGAGCTCCGCAACAATGCCTGCAAGCTGGCCAAGTGGACCGTGGAGGCGGTACTCGCCGGCTCCGATCAGCTAAAGCTGGGCTATGTCTCGCGCGTGAATCGTAAGCCATCTGAAGCTTTCAATGTTATATAGTCTCCATAAATATATATTCTGAATTGCAGGCAACGATCATTTACGCCACGTCATCCTGGGCCTTCAGCAGTTTAAGCCTCAGGAATTCGCCACACAAATCAATCTGAATATGGATAATGCTTGGGGCGTGCTGCGTTGCCTGGTGGATATTGTGCTCAAACAGCCGGATGGCAAATATCTGATCATGAAAGATCCGAACAAGCCCATGATACGTCTGTATGACATACCCGAAAATGCTTTCGACTCGGAGGGCAACGACGATGAGGAGACTAGCGAGGATAGGCCTTTCCTAAAGTCCATGGGTAATTAAATTTACAATTACTTTAAGATTTCTTTCGTTTTTGATTATATATGTATGTATTCAATATATTTTTGTTTGAAAAATAATAAATGTTATGTTCAGGCGAAAATACAGTTCCAGCTAGAAACCAGCTTCGGTTTGTAATTCAATATTAAAGTATTTTTATACCCTGAACCCATTGAAAATGGGAAATCAGGGTATAATGGTTTTGTTAAATGTATGTAGCAGGCAGAAGGAGGCGTGGCAGACCCCATAAAGTATATATATTCTTGATCAGGGCGACAAGCTGAGTTGATTTAGCCCTGTCCGTGAAGATTCATATGTATTTTTAGGAATTTCGGTTTTTTGTCATATTTCACCCCCACCCACAAAATCCACCCCCTGCCCTACAAGCATGCAAAAAACGTATTTCAAGTACTAGAAACTTGTGCTTTTGCAAGGACCTAAATATTTATCAAAAATTCTGATAGCGGTTGTCCGTCAGTCTCTCTGACCAAAACAATCAATCTCTGCACTAAAGCTGCATAAGTTGATACATTTTCACTACATTGCATCCCTTTACTCTAGGGTAAAAATTTATCATTTTAAGAAATTGATTATATATAAACAAGTAAGAGCTCTCTAGTTGCTGTAAGAGATCTTTAATTATTACTCTCACAGTGAGTTCTACAAAAGCTTATATTTTAATACTTACTAAAAATAATTAACGATGCTTTGCATAAGTTCCAAGTTTTCAGAGTCTAGCATGTTTTCTAACTGTTTCCTCTAAATCTGCAAAGTTTTCTAAGTCTCTAGTTTTCATAATTTTCTAAGTCTAGGTCTTTCAAGTTTTCTGAGCCTTCCTAATTTTTGATGTCTGTAAAGTTTCCTAATACTGTAAAGTTTTCTAAGTCTTCCTAATTTTCTATGTATTCCTAATTTTCTAAGTCTTTCAAGTTTTCTAAATCTACCTAATTTTCTAAGTCTTTCAAGTTTTCTAAGCCTTTCTAATTTTCTAAGTCTTTCATGTTTTCTAAGTCTTCCTAATTTTCTAAGTCCCTCAAGTTTTCTAAGTCTTTAAACGATCACTAACATTTTGTCTAAAGCAGTGTTCGCAAAAACTACTCCGTAGTAGCAAGAGCAATGAAAATATTACTATGCTCTGGCTACCGCTCTCATTTATGACGGGAGCCGTAGCGGAGCCATAGTCGTACCAAAAAATGTATGAGCTCTGCTCTGCTCTCGTAGCCTGCTGTGTTTAAATCTGTAGCGATAGCAATAGCACAAAACGAAATGAGCGACTACGCTACGTCAGAGCGGTAGTCGAAAAACGAGAGCGAGATGAGAGCAGAGCAAACGTAATTGATTTGTTTGCTTCGGCTCTTTGTGCCGTTCGTTTGTTTTTGCTGGTTCGTAAAGCGTATTATATGAACGGCACAAAGAGACGAAGCAAACAAATCAATTACGTTTGCTCTGCTCTCATCTCGCTCTCGTTTTTCGACTACCGCTCTGACGTAGCGTAGTCGCTCATTTCGTTTTGTGCTATTGCTATCGCTACAGATTTAAACACAGCAGGCTACGAGAGCAGAGCAGAGCTCATACATTTTTTGGTACGACTATGGCTCCGCTACGGCTCCCGTCATAAATGAGAGCGGTAGCCAGAGCAAAACGAACAAGTAAGAAAACTCTAGTCGAGAGTGCTCGACTAGATAATACCCTGAACCAAACAAACACAAAATACATTTAATATGGTTAAATACTTAGACTTCAATATATTTCAAATATATATATATTGAAGTCTAAGTATTTAACCATATTAAATGTATTTTTTGTTTGTTTGGTTCCGGGTATTATATATATATATATATATGTATATAGTTATATATATATATATATATATATATATATATATATATAATATAAACATATATATATATATTTATTAAATAAAAAATATTTATTCACTCTGAACCGATCAGCAAAGTTAATTAATGTAATATTAAGCTATTTTATAATTTATAATGTAAATAATATAAAAGTCGAAAAACGATAATAAACGAAAATCGAGAGCTCGCCAAAATCTGTAGTGTGATGACAATCGCAGGCTACAGACTAATCGTTTTACCGCACACAATTGAAGTTTCAGTGCTGGGCAATGCCCAAAATCTGCTAAACATATGTTTTATATGTTATTGCACCCACAGAAATAAAATAAATTAAATCAGACAATTAGACTTATAACTAATTGTATGTTTAGATTATCATCGTATATAATAATTATAAGCTTATATATCACCAAAGCTTGAAAATAAAAATATTTTTAATTTTTTTAAAAAGCCCGCCTGTTCAATGCTGCAGATCAGTGTTTAAAAGTTCATTTTAATAGTGATGATACTTTGCAGCATGTACATACATATGGATAAATTGGAACATGTATATGTAAGGGTGTATGTGTGTAACGCTCGAAAATACTTGCAATTATACATACAAACATTTATGTATATGTAGAAATGTAGGACTATGTTAGCATATACATGTGTGCATACATATGTATTGCCAAAACAAATTAATAGATGGCGCAACGCGCTTTAGTTATTTGCAATTAGAAACATTCTATATTATGAACATTATCATTTGATTCTGTTAAACTTAGCATATGCTATAAAGTTGCTTAAGATGTAAATAGAAAAGAAAATGTAAATATTTGCGTGGGTAAAAGAATTGAATAATTTATTTATTTTCAATTTATTAAAAATAAAAAATCATTCACATATTTTCACTGCAATTTAAAGAATTTGTTCAAATTTATGGTCGCTATCCAAAATGTTGACTTTCCATTTTATTAAGACACCAAGACTCAAACCGAGAAATTCTCGATGAACGTTCACCTCGATCACCTCAAAAAGTCACCTCATGCTCTCATGCTAAAAAGATTGAAAAATTAAATTCTACCGACTTTGCCTCCGAAGTCGAAAGGCGCGCCTCGCCTTTAATAACAACGCCACCTCGCCACTTAAAATCGAAACGACAAAACTGCAATAAGTTGACCGCTAGAGCGCCATCTAGTAAAACTAAACTAAACTAACAGCTGAGAATTTTAACACAATAAATCGCAATTTGATTCTTAGAATATGCTAGAAGAGGTTTGAGTGTATGTGTGCACACGTATAGGAAAACTCTTTTTGCTGCTGCCACGTGCGTTTGTTAGTTGGCCAAACGTTTTGTTTATTAATTTGTGTTGACTAAACGGAATTTAATGAAACTTTTAGCATATTATGTACATATTCTATTGAATATTTTACATTTTATAAAAATGCCAACTCATTCACAATTAGCTATACATGCAACTGACCTTCAAAGGGGAGTTTGGTCACATTTGGAGCCGGTATCCAAAATATAACAAAAATTGAAATTCTGTAAAATTCATCTAAACCTATATGCAAAATTTGGAGACTCTAGCTTTAAAGATGTAGGAGATATAATTTTAAAACGGATTTTCGATAGGGTTTTTAATCGATAAAAAAAAAACGGGAGTAGTTATCGTTTTTTGGAGATAAACTCGATCTGCGCGTGCAATGCACGGACCTAACAAAAAAAATTTCAAGTCTCTAGCTCTTATATCTTCTAAGATCGACGCGTTCAAACATACGGACAGACGGACGGACGGACAGACGGACGGACGGACAGACGGACGGACGGACAGACGGACATGGCTAAATCGACTCAGCTCGTTGCCCTGATCAAGAATATATATACTTTATGGGGTCGGCCACGCCTCCTTCTGACTGTTACATACATTTAACAAAACCATTATACCCTGATTTCCCATTTTCAATGGGTTCAGGGTATAAAAACTACGGAGTAGCGTAGCATTTTCAAACGCTGGTCTAAAGTAGCCCTTATAATTAATATTTAAATTATTCTTTTGAATTATTTTTAACTATTACAATTCTCCTTAAAGTACTTAATATTATTAACAAATAAAATATTTACTTGACCACACTTCACTTTACTTTCACTTTCACTTCACTGCACTGCACTGCTGACTGAAGAAATGCTGCAGCTGCTGCTCTTTATATAGGGCCACTTTCACTCAAACTCCAAGGCGTGCTCAAATGTTGAGCCTGCGTCGAGCTGCGGTCGCTGCAGTCGATCGTGAAGTGACCAATGAGAGCACTCTCTGCTGCTTCAAGCATTCTAAATGAGTTTAACTTAAATGTAAATGTAAGGAAATATTGCTGCGTACATACAGACAACGGAAATGATCTTCTGCTGCTCATCTTCGCTCCTTGCTTTGGTTAGGCAGACAGACAGACAGACGGAGAGACAGACTAAGAGATAGACAGAGAGACAGATATACAGACATACAGATATACATATTGTTAGTATATAGATCGGGAAATAGACATAGTTAATTCTCATTATATACCTATATATTTCCCATTTGAGTGTGTTTGTTTGCATAAATTTATTAATTTTAATTTTTAATTTTGTTAAATTTATATTTATTTGTGTTTGCTTATATTAGCCCATGTTAATCTCATCAAACCAGTATAGCATAAAAAGCTTTAAAAAAATTCATTCAGTTTATTTTATTTATTTGCTCTCTCTTTCTGTCTCACTCGACACATAACTAATCAATGGACAGTATTTAGGATATTTCAATACAACGCATATATATTCATTTTTCTTTTATTGATGCTGCTGTGAACAGCTGGTTTGACTGATAGTGACCCTGGAGCTGTGAATCCAGATAAATGAGATCCTGACAGCAGCAAACAACAGAAATGGCAAAAGCGCTCGACTGGCACAGAACAATGGATATAAATACAATTTAAATTGAGTTTTTGACCAAGCGCACACACACACACACACACACACACACACACACAGGCACGCACCACATATGTTGGCTTATGCACATGTGTATAGCCCAGCGTTGCCCCCTGCACATATGTATATACCGTCATCCTGAAGCCCCTCGAGATGTGACAAGAGTCACAGTTATTTGATGATAACATGTCCGCATCAATCATTGCGGTTCTGCATACAAAGCAATACGAAATGAAACCAAGCTAAATAAATGTACATTGTCAAGTGTAGAGCTGTGTGTGAGTATGTGTGTATGTATGAGTGTATATTTGTGTGCTTGAATGACATTTGACATTCTCGCACATATGCATAGACACACACCTAACCCCACACACAGACAGAACGAGTAATTGAGCTCAGGACATTCGACTGTTGTTGAGCTCCACTTTGCCTTAGCCAACAATAAATCACAAAATGGCATCAATCAATGCAAATTTCGTAGCAATTTCATTAGACAGAAATAAAAGAATTGTGTTGTTTTGAAGTTTTAATTAAATTTTACAATTTAATTTGGCGCTAAATAAAATCGCATTCAAATTAACAGCCTAATTGATAGCCGGCCCATGGGAGTGCAGCCTTTGTGCTGTCAACTAAATTCCCAAATTCAACTCGTTTTTAACAAAACGATAATAATAATAATGAAACGTAAACACAAACATTTAATTGAGTGAACGGCTTGCTACTAAATTTCATTTAAAATATATAATTGTTTACTAAGTTACTAAATTTCATTTAAAATATATAATTGCTTACGAAAATGTCCATTGGCATGCCACAAAATATATTTTATTCGTATGTAATTACATAACAGGTTTAGTAACTGTCAGATATTTTAATTAATCTTTCTATAGTTACATAGTATTGAGCTTTGAATAATCGGAGAGTTGAGGTGTGATTGTTGTTACATATGTATATACACATATATTCAATGAAATTGCTTTAGTGAAGCTATTGTGATTAAATATGTAATTTGAAATCATAATATTCAATATCATCTCAGGCAACTGCTATATGTATATTGCTATAATAATGTCTCAGGAAATGTTGCGGTGCTTTTAAGCTGTCAAATAACGAAATATAAATTGCAGTCGAGTCTAATTTACTATTTCGATTGAGGTTTTGCATCAGGCAGACTGCTGTGCGTTAAGCATACGTACTGTTAGCCAAAACAATGCCAACACAAGCAATACTAAAGCTTACTTAGCCCGCAGCTGGTGTGGCATAAACCACAAGCTCTTTAACCAAATTTTAATAGTGCCTCAATAGTGCCTTAAGCTTTTAGAGGGAGAGAGAGAGAGTGAGAGAGAAAGAGTGAGAGTGAGAGGGAAAGAGAGAGAGAGAGATGGAAAAGCATATGAAACAAAATGCATAAAAAGTAGCAGTAAAAAGCCGTAAGTGTTATTCAATTAAAACATTTTGTTTGCTAAATCAACATGTCCGGAGCAACTGCAAAATGACTTTTGTTGGTGGTTGCAAGCTTAGTTGTGCGTGTGTGTGTGTGACAGTGTGTGTGTGGCTGTGGCCATAGCAAAGTTGCGCGCTTGGTTAGCTGCCTCCTCTGTTGGCCATGGCAGGGCTGCTGCATTTCAAGGTCTGCGCTTGGCTAACCACGCCGTTGAAAGGCGTTTAACAAACTGCGCACTTGGCACTGCGGCCAGTGGCAACTCCGAAGCCAGTTCAAGTGCCGCCTCAATGCAAAACTTTGTGTGCATTTTAACGCACAGGCAGGTCCACAAGGCAGGCAGGGGCTGCGGCACTCAACTGGCGGCATTTGCATATGGAACCACAAGCCCGACGCCCGTCAACCGACGTCCGACGCCCGACGCCCGACGCTCGGCGCCGAAGTGCGGGGATGAAAAGTTATGCGTTGAATGAGGGCGACAAATTGCAAATTAAACTCTTTTGCATTTTACACACATGAAACTAGTTGTAAATAAAAATGCGCACAACAACTTTTGCCCACAACTCTAAATTGAATTTGATTTCAATTCAGCCAACAGCTCCACGCGCAAGTCTCCTGACTGTTCAAATTTAAGCCGGGGGCCATTTAACCGTTTAAGCAACAAATCTCTAAATTGTCAAAATCAAGCATGCAGCCGCCTTCCTGGCCCCAGTTAAGCAAAAAAAAAGGCCCTTTGGCGCGCTGCTTTTGCGAAATTTGAAAAAGAGTTTTGAATCAGTTGAATGTAAACTTTCTGAATCTCTCTCTCTCTCACTCTCTTTCATTCTCTGGCATTTGCTTTGCCTTTTGGCATATTTAATTTGGCGACTTCTGTCAGCTTTTCGCTCTGCTTCATTTTGTTTTTTTTTTGTCCAAGACATTGGCCATGTCAATTTGTCCATGCGCTCGCAACTTTTCAAACGCAGCTCATTTAAATATAATTTGTCACAAAAACTTTTTTCTTTTGCAAAAAGGTCAGTGGCAAAAGTGTAAGGTGGGCGCGGCAGTTGGCCTTGGTAAATCGTCGATAGACATTGGAAGAAAGTGGGCACCTAATGGTTCGGAAAGTGGCTTAAGGTATTTGGTGGTTTTGTCGAATGATTGGAATTACTGTTTCGCTTAAAAGAAAGCTAATTATAACTAAGAGATTTTGAGAGGGATTTATATACATATAATATATATAAATATATATATATCATTTTTTGCATTTAAATAAAGTTGATATTTAATATATTCTATTCATTCTATTTCTATATAACATTTGTTGTCCTCACAAAGTTAAAAAAAAACAAGTAAGAAAACTCTAGTCGAGAGTGCTCGACTAGATAATACCCTGAACCAAACAAACACAAAATACATTTAATATGGTTAAATACTTAGACTTCAATATATTTCAAATATATATATATTGAAGTCTAAGTATTTAACCATATTAAATGTATTTTTTGTTTGTTTGGTTCCGGGTATTATATATATATATATATATGTATATAGTTATATATATATATATATATATATATATATATATATATATAATATAAACATATATATATATATTTATTAAATAAAAAATATTTATTCACTCTGAACCGATCAGCAAAGTTAATTAATGTAATATTAAGCTATTTTATAATTTATAATGTAAATAATATAAAAGTCGAAAAACGATAATAAACGAAAATCGAGAGCTCGCCAAAATCTGTAGTGTGATGACAATCGCAGGCTACAGACTAATCGTTTTACCGCACACAATTGAAGTTTCAGTGCTGGGCAATGCCCAAAATCTGCTAAACATATGTTTTATATGTTATTGCACCCACAGAAATAAAATAAATTAAATCAGACAATTAGACTTATAACTAATTGTATGTTTAGATTATCATCGTATATAATAATTATAAGCTTATATATCACCAAAGCTTGAAAATAAAAATATTTTTAATTTTTTTAAAAAGCCCGCCTGTTCAATGCTGCAGATCAGTGTTTAAAAGTTCATTTTAATAGTGATGATACTTTGCAGCATGTACATACATATGGATAAATTGGAACATGTATATGTAAGGGTGTATGTGTGTAACGCTCGAAAATACTTGCAATTATACATACAAACATTTATGTATATGTAGAAATGTAGGACTATGTTAGCATATACATGTGTGCATACATATGTATTGCCAAAACAAATTAATAGATGGCGCAACGCGCTTTAGTTATTTGCAATTAGAAACATTCTATATTATGAACATTATCATTTGATTCTGTTAAACTTAGCATATGCTATAAAGTTGCTTAAGATGTAAATAGAAAAGAAAATGTAAATATTTGCGTGGGTAAAAGAATTGAATAATTTATTTATTTTCAATTTATTAAAAATAAAAAATCATTCACATATTTTCACTGCAATTTAAAGAATTTGTTCAAATTTATGGTCGCTATCCAAAATGTTGACTTTCCATTTTATTAAGACACCAAGACTCAAACCGAGAAATTCTCGATGAACGTTCACCTCGATCACCTCAAAAAGTCACCTCATGCTCTCATGCTAAAAAGATTGAAAAATTAAATTCTACCGACTTTGCCTCCGAAGTCGAAAGGCGCGCCTCGCCTTTAATAACAACGCCACCTCGCCACTTAAAATCGAAACGACAAAACTGCAATAAGTTGACCGCTAGAGCGCCATCTAGTAAAACTAAACTAAACTAACAGCTGAGAATTTTAACACAATAAATCGCAATTTGATTCTTAGAATATGCTAGAAGAGGTTTGAGTGTATGTGTGCACACGTATAGGAAAACTCTTTTTGCTGCTGCCACGTGCGTTTGTTAGTTGGCCAAACGTTTTGTTTATTAATTTGTGTTGACTAAACGGAATTTAATGAAACTTTTAGCATATTATGTACATATTCTATTGAATATTTTACATTTTATAAAAATGCCAACTCATTCACAATTAGCTATACATGCAACTGACCTTCAAAGGGGAGTTTGGTCACATTTGGAGCCGGTATCCAAAATATAACAAAAATTGAAATTCTGTAAAATTCATCTAAACCTATATGCAAAATTTGGAGACTCTAGCTTTAAAGATGTAGGAGATATAATTTTAAAACGGATTTTCGATAGGGTTTTTAATCGATAAAAAAAAAACGGGAGTAGTTATCGTTTTTTGGAGATAAACTCGATCTGCGCGTGCAATGCACGGACCTAACAAAAAAAATTTCAAGTCTCTAGCTCTTATATCTTCTAAGATCGACGCGTTCAAACATACGGACAGACGGACGGACGGACAGACGGACGGACGGACAGACGGACGGACGGACAGACGGACATGGCTAAATCGACTCAGCTCGTTGCCCTGATCAAGAATATATATACTTTATGGGGTCGGCCACGCCTCCTTCTGACTGTTACATACATTTAACAAAACCATTATACCCTGATTTCCCATTTTCAATGGGTTCAGGGTATAAAAAAAACAGGAAGAAGCTTATCTTCTCTCTGCCTCCTGTGAGGATTGAACTCACGACCCCTGGTTTACAAGACCAGTGCTCTGCCACTGAGCTAAAGAGGCTGCTTGACAATTCTGGTCGAATAACTCATAAAATTGTCAGTGCGCTGCCACGATCAGCAATCGCTGATATAAATATGAATGATACGATTTCTGAAACAATTGTTTAAACAGTTGTTTTCCAAGATAGCAGGCAACATATGTAGCTACAAAAGAAAACATTCTGTTGCTGTTAAAGAAATTAATGAAGATAACGGTTGGCATTTATTGATCACAAATGCTTCATTAACTGCAAATGGAATGTTGAATGTTGGCCATGATTCATTGAAGCTTTGTCTGAGAATTAATTTGCCAGCTACATCGTGAGTGAAATTGTTTAAATTAGTGAATCGATCAACATATAAGTGCTCATCATATATCGATTGCTATCCAACGCAATTCTTGTTTAGGTAACATTTAATGTTCATTCAAATTCTCGCTAAATAGAAACTAAGCCAGCCCATACCCAGTCTTCAATTAATATAACTTTAAAATGTTACAAATTATCTTCAAGCAAACACGCTTAGCTAAGGAATGTTTTTCTCGAGTCTAGTCTTGAATTCAAGCTCAAGCTGACTTTAAAATTAGATTGGCAAGCCACGTGAAGCCCGAAATGCAAAACTGACAAGTGATTCTTACCGTCCATTCGCAAATCTGTAACAATAGTGATAATTTTTCTTAACCAACCCAAAAAAGGAGAAAAATAAAACTTTACACAACATTTTGACAAAGTTTTTTGGGGCGCTCAAATTTCATGTTCAACGCGCAAAGTTTTGAAAAATGTTGAAAAATATTACAACAAAAAGAAAATGTGAATATAATTCGACAAGCGCGTGCAGGAGGCGGAAAGGGTGGGGTGGGGCCGCAGGGTCTTGGTTGCGCCAGCTCAGCTGCTTAAATCATTCATATTCAGTTACATCCTCTGCGAAATCATTGCACTGACACTCGGCACAATGGCTGCAAAAAGTTTTCAGCCAATGGGCGGGCGGACGCCCATTGCATGATGGCCTAAGAATTATCGCCCGACAGGCCCGGAAATCATTCCTGCTTTCCGGCTGCGTCTCCGACAGATTTTCCAACTAACGGCAGTTCGCAGCTTCTTATGGCCACAAAACATTTTTCATAGCTGCCGCCGCTGCTGCGGCTGCTGCTGCTGCAGCTGAGACCTCCAGCTGGCAATTGAGTAACTTCTGTTCTACACATTTCTAATTCATTTTTCCCCCAAAACTGCCTTCACCTTCTCGCTCTCTCTCTCTCACTCACTCTGCACTCTAGCTGCATTTGGCCAGGCTTCCGGTGCTGTCTGCATTGGCCCATTGACTGGCTTTCAACTGGTTTTGACTGGGGGTCAGACTGTTAGCCAGATGGTCTGAATGTTCGCAAATCTCAAATGAAATTCATTGAATACTTGTCAAAATATTCTATTCGCAGTTCGCTCAATGCTAGTAATTGGATTTTTGTTCGTGCCACATGTGCACTTTGCACTTTTGAATAATTTTACACGCAATTTTCGAGAGATTCCTCGAGTTTTTTTTATTCTATTTTTTTATTTTTATTATTGTTGGAATGGAGCAATGTTGCCCTCTTTCAATTGCAGATCCGTTAAGTCATCGAGTGCCAATATTGCAATCCAGACGTAATTGAGCTTAAGCCGTGCCAAACTTTCGAAACGATAGCGCAAATAGATTTTCATTGAAGTTGAACACTTAAAGTGTCCGAATCTACATTAAAGTATATAAGAACCCGCTTGATAGATCTTTGAGTCGTCTGAATTTAAAGTGCAAATCTTTGATGACTAAAAAAAGAATTTGTAATAGTTGCATACATTTTTCAGCTTAAATTTCCCGCATCCAAAATTAAACAACTCGTCTTTATTATCATGTTACCTATCTACATTCTAAGTGAAGCTCCGTTTTTTGTCGCAAGTAATTTTCCACGAAAATCAAATTGTAAAGGCCAATTTCTTCTCCCTGCCTCCATTTATTTAGTTTGCAGAAGATCAAACAGCAAGCCTTGTACATTCCACATCATCTGATATGGTGATTATGCCGAGCAGGTCTTTCTTGTGTTTTTTTTTTTTATTTTATTTATTTTTTTTTTTTATTTTTTCTTGTTTTGCGAGTGGGCGCTACAAATTGAGGTAAAAGAAAATCAACAAGTTGCTGAACTTCAACGAGTACACCTTTGGAATATTTTAAGCTCGACGGGCTTTTAACTGCTTAAAGTTTTCAACATAAATATTAAGTATACGCAGGACAAATAAAGTAAAAATACACGAGGCAGCTGAGGAGAAAGAGCGGGAGAAAACCAAATTCAGCTGAGGTAAAAAAGGTAGAACTAAAGAAAGTTCCTTTTCGTTTTTTGTGTGTTGCTGCTGTTGCTTTCCTTTTTCGTATGTCTTTTTCTCTCCTTTTCTTGTTGTTGTTGGTTGGTTATTTTGTGCATTTTGCCAAAAGCATGAAAATCGATTACCTGTGCGAAATGGAAAATACCCAGGTAAATGCTCAAGTATGTACGAAGACGAATGTGTGCGTGTGTGTGTATGTGTGTGTGTGGGTGCGTGTGTGTCTGTGCGAGTGTATTTGTGGCGAAGCGCATCAAATGTTTTTGGCTTATTGGGGGCCAGAAAGCTGATTGTTTTTCCAGTAAGTAGACTTTGCATAAACGAATATGTGAATACATTTGAACACAAAAACATTCAAATTACGAATATACAAAAATACCCACATATATATGTATATATATATACACATAAATATGTTACATTGGATTGCTGCGCCCCGCCCCAAGGTGTCTGAAATGTATGCAAATGCGAGTGAAGGCAGAGGCAGAAAGCTTAAATGCCTTTTGATTTTCCTTCGTACTGCCAGCAATTGGCAGCTCCATTGCGAGCGTTGCCAGCTCCTTGGCAAATCACAATAAATAACGGCACTCGCAGCTGGCAGCTCGACAACAATCCATCAGATACAACTCGTTGATTTCGACATTGGGCTCTAAGTGCAACTGGCAGAAAGGAAAAACTCCATGCAGGGAGACAATTTGAAATGATTTTGTTCAATTGGTTGCCATCGACTCGTCCTTTGTCTTTCCACTTTATCTTGGCCAGCTGCCCAGTCGCCCAGTTGGCTTATATTGCCATTATACGCTGCTAAAGAGCACGTTCGGGTTGCCAAGAAGTTAGCTACATCACAAAGCTCAACGAGTTACCTCTTAGGAGCAAGTGCTTCACTTCTAACTGATTTATATCAACTATAAAAGTCTTGGAGTTGAGCTGATTAAACTTGGTAGAACAACTTTAATGAATTTAAGTGTGAACAGATGTCGTAATAAACTTAATTGGCTCATTATATTATATTGCATCAGAAGATCTTGAATGGCTGAATGTTGTTTGATTAACTTTTAGATTTAGACTTCATATGAAGCTTTGTAAGTACAAACTCCGGACTTCTTTCTCTAATGTGTACATGTTTTCTATCTAAGGTGGAACACTTTATCAGTTTATAGATATGGAAAAAGAAAAGTTTTCTAAAATGTATTTTAAAATCTAGAAGTCCCATTATTTTGATATTTTTCTTTTAATATTTATTTACTGAAATTTCTTTATATTTATATGGCCCTTTCATCTTCGATAATTAAATTTAAATCAAAATGCAATGCCTTTCAAATAAATACATTTAGATTGCAACAGCTATACAATTTGTCTTCATTTATTTCTAATCTACATTTCCGTTAGAGCATTGCTTCTTCAGTGCATTTAAATTGGCAATTGTTGTTTTTTATTTTATTTGCAACAAATTAGGTTTTATCCATCCATGTCCTTGCAGCATGAAGCCCTGCCTCTCCTCATCCTCACCCACAAGCCAAGCAGCTGATGCAATGACAAAGTTCCGGATGGATAGATGTTGGCTGCTGTCCCTGGCCAACAAGTCTACGTACTGGTCACAATGTTAACGCAGCACAAGGAGCCGGACACTTGCGACGTATTTGCACAAAGTTTCGTACAAAATTAAATTCCATTCGACCCAATCTTCAATCTTTACCTCACTGCAATCTGCAGCCTTTGCAAGTCGCTTTGCCTGGCACGAATTTCCCCAAGAGGGGAAGGTGTGAGGCATAAAGGCAACTGTATCCTGCATGGACATCCGTGTCTACATGGGTAAATGGGTGTGTGAGTGTGTGGCCACACTCAATCCTGTTGCCATTGGCCAGTGTCAAGAAGGAGATCAAGTGCAACACTTGTTGGCGTCACAAAAATGCATCTCAAGTTGATTTTGATAAAGTTACGCGAACGATGTGAACAGCTCTTGGCAGCTGCACAGATTTCTTTTGAATTCCCTCCCCCTCTGCCCGCTCTACACTCTTTGGTTTCTACTGCAATTGGTAATGGAAAAAGGGGTTTTCTAGGTGCTTGTAATAACATTTTTGCAATTTGTCCACTCAGCATTAGTTTTTGCCCTCTTTCGAGTGCTCATTCCATTTATATAAAACTATATGCAATTTTGAGAGATTGCACATCATGTGCCAGGACACGGAAAATATTAAAACATTTGAATATGTTGCTTCAGATTGCTTTAGATGAGATAGTGAGATTAACAAACTAAATTATACATATAAATTAATAATTGGTAATTTTTAAATAACAATCAGACATATATTTAGTACATGATCTAAAAATTCACTGATGTACTTAGATTACTATTTTTTGAATTAGTTTAAGTTTCTCTGCACTCTTTCCATTTAATGCCAAACTTAAGATCTGCTCACACAGATATTGTTCTGATTTATTTGTCAACAAATTCTAATCGGAATGGCTTAATACGTTCATAAATCATTAGCATGAATAAACAAAACTTGATGAATGGCATATTAATTTAAACAAAGTCTTATTTACCTAAGATTTAACGAAATTTAATTTAATTATGATTTAATGAAGTCTTCTGTCTGGCATTTAATGTGGCGCAAACTCCAATTGGACTTGAACTAGTTTCCAATTCAATTCTGAAAAAAGCCTGAATAACATGCACAACGTGAATACTTTGAACCTATGAACCAATGAGTGTGTAGCTATTTATTTTGGTCACCCCAGCCATAAAACTTATCTCGTGTCCTGGCTGCCGTCTCGCAAATATATCATATTTAATGTGTCTGAATTTTGTGCTCCTCTCGTTATTCTCTTTCTGCTTCGTCTACCCGCTCGCCTTTTTATACGTTTTTTTTTCCTGCATTTTTAGTTTAGTTTAGTTATATTTTTTGTTTCTTCTTGCGGCAGTTACTTCCGCGCTTTAATGCCCACCATAAACTCTGCTTTGCGCTCCTTGGCAAAACAAAATGCTGCCACAACTTGCTTCCTATTCGGCTGTAGAGCATGCCCCTGCACCACCCTCCCGTCCGCCCGTCGGCCCACTCACTGCCGCCCATTTATGTCTCTGTCGACGCATGAATGAGTGTGTCAAGTGGCAGGCGTTTAATGAGCTGATTTGAATTAAATTTTATGTGCACAAGCGCATTAAAAGCCAAAACTCGTGCTAAGTACACGACGTCCGGGTACTACAAAATAATACGCATACGTATACTCGTATATAGGTGACATACATACTGACACACACACACACAGAGAGACATTATATACACTCGACATACTTAAGCATTCAATTACCACTGAACTGATTAAGCAGTTGGTTAAATGCATGTTGTTCTCCTTGGCTGAAAACTTAAGCCAACTTCGGTTGCCAATTAGACGTACTTTTTGAGTTGTGTTTTAAGCAAGCGGGAGATAAATTTAATTCAAGAGCTCGGAGCCATTAAATATCAAATATTTCCATATAAACGTTCAATTATTCCAGTAAATAATCCATGAAATAGAATATTTTTGAATTTAATTTTATTTAGGCTTTTTTTTGCATCAGAATTGAAATTGATAAAGTGCAAACTCAAATCAAATTTGATGCACAAATAGAATTGAAATCACATAAAACTATATATATTAAATAATTAGAATTCTCTCTTGATATTGCGTATTATTATTATTATTATTTTTTGTTTCCGCTGTTCAAATTCATTTAATATTCACATACGGCATGCGAAAGCATCTATGAACAGGACGTAGCATTAAATATTTTACGCTAATCAGCAAAAATGACAGCTACACCTGGGTAGTCCACATCCTGCAGGTGGGAGCTGGGAGTGCCGGCACTGTGGCGGCACGGGCGGTTGCCTGTGGAGTCGCGGCGGCTTCGGTGGTGACGCCTGTCAACTGAATTTAACATGACATTTGCTTAATTTGAATTTAAATACCTTCTTGTGCGCAACACAAATGCAAGGCGGCAAAAAACAAAAACAAAAAACAGAAAAAAACGCAGAAGCACAAAGTAGATAAATCTGACACACGAAAATGAGCCAAATAGTGGGCGGGCGGTAGAAAAATGGTGGGTGTGGCAACACGAGAGACTGGCCAGGGCAGGTCAGCTTATGTAGCGCTAAGGAAACTTTATATAAAATAAAAATAGAAATACAAAAAAGGAAAGTTAAGCTAAAAACAAGGTAGACATAACAGCTTCATATACATATAAACAGAGAATATATATCTGTGTGTGTGTGTGTATGTGACTGTCTCATGTCACCTGCTTGCTCTCTCACCAAATAAAAAACTTATTATGAGCAGGCTGAAGCGACGTTGATGCGCCGCAAACAGCAACAGCGCCATGTTGAGCTTCCGCTGCCACACACACACACACACACGCATACACACAGCACTAACAATGCCAACAGGAACTGCCATACACACACACACACACACACAACAGGCTGCACCAGCTCACAAAAAAAAAGTTGGCCTGGCCCAAACAAGCGCATAGACACAAAAAGGGAAGTTGACCGCTCGCTGCCTACATTGCTGTTTCTCTCTCTCTCCTTCTCCCTCTCCCCGCCGCTCGCTTCCTTCTCCTCTGTCTGCTCCCTCTGCCTCTGTATGTTTGTGTGTTATTTAATGTATCCGGGATTTATTGTTCTGTTTGCTTGCTGTTGTTGTCGCTGTTGCTGCTGTAGTCGCTGCCGCGCATTAAATGTACATAAACTTTGCTTTTGCCAGCCTGTTTCGCTGCCCCTGACACACGGCGTGTGGCATGCCGCTTGTCAGAGCTGTGCACGGTTCCGTTTGGTCTTGAAACCTGCAAAAAGGCGCACATGTGTTTATGCAACTCACTCCATATTTATATATACATATATACATATATATATATATATACATATATACATATAAATATATATATATATATATATATATATATATATATATATATATATATATATATATATATATATATATATATATATATATATATATATATATATATATATATATATATATATACATATATATATATATATATATATATATATACATATATATACACACACATGTGTGTGTGTGTATGTGCGCCGCTGGCTGCAATTTTTGCAATTTACAGCATGAAAAAGACGTCGCCTGTCTGACATTATTATGCTGCAACGGCGCCTTTTGCCCCACGGTCGTCGTATGCATTTCCGGCCACGCCCACTGCCCCCTCACATTTACCGACTAGCAGCTGCAACAACAGCAACACCAACATCAACGGGCAACAACAGCTACCTAGTTAGCATGGCAAACCGTTTCGCCTCCGGCACTCGAAATACCCTGTCCTATCCTTTGCAGACGGCTCAACACTTGAAGTAATTGAATTACGCCGTAAAAATGGTTTCTTCATAATTTTTATGCAATTATTTTTAATGGGCAGTTAAATGCCAAAAAGCACTAAAATTGAAAAAAAAAAATAATAATAATAATAATTAAATATTTGCAATAATTTTAAATGAAGGAAAAGAAAATATATTTTTAATTAATTATTTAAAGTACTGTAATATGTAATGCCATAAACGATTTAAATCCTTAATTGTTTTCTTTTTAAAATTTTTCTGTTGGTATTTAAAAATTATATTATTAATAGATATGAATATTGCTAAGACTTCTCATTATTTAATTTTGAAATATATTTGTAGTATTATCTTTATTATTTTTATTTTGAATCTTCTCATAGAAAAATATCATAAAAAAATTTTCATGTAATAATATTTGCCTTTATGTTTTCGCTGTTGACTCGACTTTTTCTTTTTATTTACCTTTTTGCGGTCTGCCCAAATATACACCACGGAGTCGTCTCTTGAAGTCTTTGTAGGCTACTTGATACCCTGTTTATGTTATTTGCGTTTTACTTTTTGTGTGTGTTTTATTATTGCTGTCACACTGCCAGCCAAAGTGACACAAAGAGTCTTAAACTTTGCGCCCTGTTTGTGCCGGCCTGGCCCCAAAGTGCATCTGTGTCTGATTGTGTTTTGCAATACAAAACTTTTTTGCCAGCCAAACAATACCAAAGGCAAAATTGTAACATCGAGCGAGTGAGACAGCAACAGATAGCAAGTGAGAGAGTGAGAAAGAGAGAGAGAGAGAGAGAGAGAGAGAGACATCCAGTCGACACACCCACACACACTCAGTTAAACATAAACAAATGACAATGGCCATGTCACACGGGGCGTATGATTTCTCTTGTTAGCGCGCACTTGTCTCGTATTTAGGAAGCCATAAGCAAAACAACCTGAACGACTGCGGATCGAGGAGGGCGCAAAGGCCAAGGGCGGATGGAAATGAAAAAGTGCAAGTCACAAAATCTAATCTCAGTCAAACGATTTGAGGTTTGAGTTCTTGTTGTCTGTCACAGTCCGTTATGCAGCTCAGGTAACTAGCCCACTTGTATGGACATGGACAGAGTCGTTAGCAAATGTGGTCAAATCGGGTTTAGTTACTCTCAGTGTTTCAACGACGAGATGGAAAATGCTGGGAGTTTTCCGTTCATTAGCTTATGCACTGATGAAAGTGTGGCTAGTAGATGCGAAGGATGTCTATTACGAGTAAAGCTGAGAATTTTAGTTGGCATACTTTAAGTATGCTCTTTGAAGAGCATTGCGTACCTTGACTAAATATGTTTTTTATGATTTTTTTTTTTAACTTTTATATAGCTAAACATACGCAACATTAATTTTCATAGTTGAACAGTTGTAAAATCAAAAATCTCAGAGCATTTAGCTTTGTGAACTCAATTAACTGAATTGTAAATTAAAACGATAACCTACGCACACATATATAGTATATATATATGTATGCATTCCATTTATATGTAGTCAGGTATTCCCATAATGTTCAAAGGGTTTCAAAAATGATATACGTATATATGAAACCACAAATACACCGCATTGCCCACAAAAATGCCAACCACAAGAGTGTGCTACAATTGAAAAAAAAGAAGGAAAAGCAAAACACCAACTATAAAATTAAATAATAATTATACATAGTAATTATTGATGAAAATGAAAATGAAACTGTTGGCAGGGAAAACCAAAAGAGCCGCAGTAAAGGGATCAAAGCTAAACACAGAACAGGTGCTACTGACGGTTCTGGTTGAAGGTTGAAGATTGAAGGTGAAAGCCGACTTAAAGTGGATGGTGAAAGTCATTTGAAGCTATTACGGCTCAAAGGGGCGCAGGCCGTGTGTCTGTCGATGTCGTCAGTGGCAGGCAAGACAAATTCCATTTGGTCCATTGCAAGTATTGACAGTTGGTGAACAGCCGCAAAGAGGGGGCGAGCTGGGGCATTGCGGGCGTGCTATTTGCCAATGGGCAGCTGCCGATCGAGCTACTCGCTGTGCCTGTTTCAGCAAAGAAAACAGAAGCTCTGTCGGCAGCCAGTCGAACGGCAATGAGAACGGGGCGCGCTGCCTGATGGAGGCTGTGCATCATAATGCAAACAGTTCGAGTGCCGAGCAAGCTATTTCCGGACAAGCGAAGGCTGGTGTGCACTTGCACTTGGATGCCAGCATGTGTGCGTGAAGGAGTGTGGTCTGTGTATGTGTGTGCGTGTGCGTGTGTGAATGCCTTTGTGCACATGCCAGAGCTGGCTGATGCCGCTGCTGCTGTGGCTGACATGCCACGCCCACAGACCGCCCGATGACTGACTACTTGAAGCGAAAGTAAACTTTGCTTTGCTAAAGCAGCACACAGCAGAGTATGCCCTAGCTACCAGGCAAGCACGTCATGGAGATACCAGCGAGGACGGTGCAAGGTGGTGGTATGTAGGTAGCCATGGCTGTTTAGGGGGGTATCGCTTAGGGTAACAGTGGTTGAGGTGGGGCGACTGCTTATTGGGTAGCTGTTTGTGGTCGTGGTAGGTGTGTTTCTTGCGGTCATTTAGCTTTTCCTCAATGCAGCGTGTAATGTGGTCGCTTATGGGATAAGCTAAGGGTGAGAGAATGCCTAAGAGATGTAGAGAGAGACAGGAGAGGAGAAATTAAATGAACTAACTGAGTGCCTTTGATTTGTGCATTTAGTGCCTGAGAAACGAACCGTCCTTGATGCCAAATGCACAAACTATTAAAAGCTGATATAAATTAAGGAAAACTGAAGTGAAAATAAAGTATGTTGGTTAAGATTTAAGTGCTTAAAAATTCTATTCAATAATTAGTCGAGAAAGCTGTTACGCAAAACCAGCTTATATATAATCATCTAAGGATCAGATCAGCTTTTCGCTTTGCTCTCGGACCACTGAATAAGTAGCTTAATCGACTCAAAATGCAGCAAATGTTTTTCTTTTATTCTTTTACCTTAGCTGAAGGCCAACGTAGTAGACTAAGATCCCTCAAAAACAAAATGGAAAACTAAACTGTTTTTAATCCAAGCATAAGCTCTTAATATTTTTATTAAATTTGTACTACTTTCGTTAAATTTTTGAAGCAAAATTTATGGCTTTGCCACAATTAAATTCATGACCTCGCTAATTATATTTGCTTCGTTAGCACAGTTTTCCGCTGGCATTGTTTTGAATTGCGCTTTGTCACATTGTTTTCTAAGTTTGAATGCAAACAGTTTATTTTATTATATTAGCATATTGTTTGTTTAACGCATTTACCCAACATAACATATTGAAAAGTGAAAAAAAATATGGCAATAGCATAATTAAATATGCAATACTTATTCGATTCGGCTTTTAGCTTGGCTTTAAGGCAAATTATTCAGTTTGAATCGGCTTAAAATCTTTCCGCATAATATCTTGATTGAAATTTAGTATTCTTTATATAAATGGGTTTCTGTTTCAAACTTTGTGTTTGTTTCATATTGAATGAAACATATCCAAATACGCTTAGCTCCAGGCAAATGGATTTTGCTTTCGTTTTCTGCTCCAATTGAAAATGCAAAATATTTGCATCGATTTCAACTGCTGTTGGTGTTTGTATGCCGTTTGATGATGAAAATGTGGATGATATGAGATATACGAGATAACGCATATGCAATCTTTTGAAAAAAACAATCCCCTCGTTCCCTCCAGCAGCCCTTGATACTGATGCGCATATCAAATCCGTGGAAAAGTAAACAAAGAGCGCAATACGCGACTTTTCGTCAAATCATTTGCATTTATTACAGCTGCCCGAAACATTGCCAGAAATTGCGACCAAGACCCACATCGTATGCTGAATTATTCATAAATTTCCGACTTTTTTTTATATATTTTTCTTCTGTTTTTTTTTTTTTTTTTGACAATCGGCAGCAAAGTTTTGCAAAGAGAGAAAAATGTTGCAAATCAGCTTAGCAAATGAAAAATCGAAAGAGAGGCACATAAATAAAATATCGACTGTTTGCGAGGGGTGGAGAGGGCAGGGACAGACCATGGGACCACAGTCAAAAGTTGCACTCATTTGTAACAATTTATTTGATTTCTGGGGAAATTCCGGGCTTTGCCTTTGCAGTTTTTTCTTTGCCTCAGCTGGATTTTTGGCTTCTCGTTATTTTCTATTTTTTTTTTCTTTTTGCTCTCAATGCAAAAACGCTTTTTATTCAATTTTCAGCTCACGTAATATTGACAAATTATTAGCGGGGATTTTTGATAGCATTCAGAGCACACCAACACACACACACGCACAGAGAAAAAGCGGAAACGGCGCTGAAAATAATGTTGTTGTTGTTGTTGTTATTGTTGGCTCAATAGCTGCAGCTGACTTTCAATTGGGCTTCTGTTGAGTTTGTTTTTTGAATTTTCTATAGGCCATATTTAAATTGATTATTGCCTGAGCCAGGCAAACAGATTGCTGTGCAAATATTTGCTATTAATTTCGATTGGACAATAACTTTCTGCTGCGGCAGATATTAATAAGCGTGCAGCCCTTGCCGTTGGACAATGAAATTTTAATGTATTAATTGGCATAAATTAGCCGCGTCTTATGCCGCTTCGCCATTTTGCCATTTTGCCATTTGCCAACCAATTTGACAATTTGCCACCTTTTTTACTGCATTATTCAAATGTCTTGACAGCTCGTAAATTCGACACACACACAAACACACGTACTCAATTACAGAATGACCATCCGCTGTTGAGTTAACAGAACGAGAGAGAGAACGTGAGAGCGTCAACTGTTACGCATGCGTTCGCTGCTCTGTTAGTCTGCTGTTAGCAGCTCTCATGGCACGAGCTCGGCGTTCGGCATTTGACGAACGGAAACTGTTATTGGCCAGTTGACACACATTTCCAATTGGAATTGCCGTTTGCATTGCCAACCAACTGCAGTCATGTTGATAGGAATGTTAATTAGCTCGGCTTAAAGCAGGAATTAACGTATAATATTAATCAATTCAATAAGGATAAATCATTAATTTAAAAGTATATTTTGTCTGTGGTTTTAAAATAAATATTGCAGATATATCTGCAATAAATATAAGTAGGTATAAAATTATGTATATATAATATTATATATAATTATATAATTATGTGTATACATACAAATGTATATGAATATATAATTTTATCTACATGAAATTGTCATCAATCACATTATTTTTGTTAATTTGGTTACGCTTCCTACATTTCCCATTTAGCCAGCATGATAATATATCAAACAGAAATATTTTAAATATTGTTTTAACCCAAATATTCCAATCTTACCTAAATGACCTCAAAGTATTTGCCTTATGATGCAATTTCCTATTACTGGTAACCCTTGAGTGCTAAGAATCATTTAATATTTCCGAATCATTTCGTTCACCCTTTCAGTCAAGTCAAGCATAAAGGTTTATTATCTTAGAGTATAGCCACAAAAATGCGTAATTGAATTTGAAATCTTTTGTATGTGCGCAAAACTACAAGGAAATGAGTAAAATTAGCAGCAAAAATTAAAGGCATGAGGTAAAAGTTTTCATGTTCGACTAAAAGGCACAACACGGGGCATATATGCAAAGCATTCGAGCTACGTTTCAATGCACACAGACAGTAGCCAGCATATGTCCACATAAAGACACACACACACACAAAGGTTAGCTGTGGGGTTTTATATTGGGTTAGAGTTCACTCATAAATCTTGAAGCATTACAACAAAAGGGACAGGCCTGTTGGAAAGGTTAACGCCAATATTCTAATTAACTCATGCATAAACGAATAATAACAAACAAAAGTGCTATAAATTTCCACTTGACTTGATTGATGGGCCGCTTTATTTACAATATATATATTATGTACATTTATATATACAACGAGTTCACATATTATACGGCTAGACACACAAGCTTGCGTTGCCTTGATTTGCACGGCTTCCCAATTGATACATTTTCAAGTTTTGAGCTGCTGTTGCTGTGGACGGCAGCTAAGCATTCGGCAGAGACATACAAATTGCGAACCACTTTTACTTAACTTGTTTACGTTCTTCGGCCAACAATAGGTTTTGCATTGATGCTTCTGCATTGACCTCATTTTGTAATAAATACGAAAATGCTTTAATAGCCACCAGACACTGGTAAAGACTTTCTATCGGATGCCTTTTTATTATTAAATTGATCCGAGCTCTGGGAAACGACTCCTGGCTGCAACAACATCCTTGCAGGGCTGTGGGGTCGGTTGCATTTTACTTGTGTTCTGAGAGGATTTTCTTTATGCAGTATCAAATGCACGTAGTTAGAGAATATCAGAGAAAACGTTTTTAATAAAGACTCAAAAAGGGGAATCATATTTTGATAGTGTAGACTTAAAATATTTAAGTCGAATATATGTATTTGCAGTACAAATCTAGTAAATACCTACTAAAGCTTCTACTATCATAATTGAACCAATTGAGATTTATATTCCATGTCCAGAAGTTTGATGTACTTCAGCTCTTAGCTTGAATATCTCTTTAGTTTGGCTTTGAAATCAGACTATATTTTTCTGCACAAGTTCTAAGCTCTAAAGCTCTGAGAAAAAATCAAAACTGTATTCGAAGCAGCTGTCAAAGTATTTATTATTATTGATAACAACAAAAGGAAAACAAGAAACAGTTAAGAAAAGCATTAAAGTTAAATACCAGCTGGCTTTACAGGTGTCCCAAAACTTGCGACTAGGCCTTAAATCACAATGTGTGTCTTGTTCTCACGTAAATCTCATTAGAGAGACATAAAAAAATTATTACCAAGGTATATTATTTACGATTATTTGATCAAATGCGCAAAAAGCGGACACAAAGACAGAGGGGGCGAGAAAGAGCAAACACAATGGCCTTCATAATGGGCATAAGACAACAAACCAAAGGATCTATACACACAGACACATGGACGCTTAACAGGGCGTAAAGTGCGCTGCGTTTAGGTTCATAAAGTTAATGCAAAGCAAACACAAGACCATAAGCAACAAGGCAAACGGCAAAAACTAACCTGAGCAGAAGGTGAAGAACACACTGAAAATGCGAGAAAATTCATGAAAAATATAAAAGTATAAATAGCACACGTTTCCCACATGACCTCAGCACGTATCCAAGACACAAATGCGATGCTCGACATGTCCCAAATAGGAAAAGGAATTAACACAAATTAATACAAATGTGTGACAAAACTTTAAAGACAACAAGACTTTGTAAAAAATTGAAATTGAGATATTGAGAATGTTAGTTAAAAATGCTTAAAAATAAAAAGGAAATATAGAGATTGAATAAGTCTTAAAAGTTTTTCAATATATCTGACTTAGTTTCAAATAGTTTTTTATATAAAGCTCGTATAGAATTTGATTGAGATATTTTGAAAAATTAATATGTAAGAGCAGGAATAATGTAAGAGCACCGAAGAGAATAGTTTGTCATAGTAGCAATAGAAGTTACGATCTATAACATCTTTAATATTGATTACTTTTAATCAGTCGGATGACATCGTAGCCTCCTGGAAGGCATGATGGTTAAGCGAAAGGCACTCACAAGCTGGACTTTAATAATGATATGTGATCATGTGCCGTGTCTAAATATCAATGATAGAAAAACGTCTTTTTATCCGAGTTTTCAATGGGAAATGCAATTCTTTAGCGGCAAAAAAAGGCGAGGAAGATAAAACCGACTGTCCATGAGGTAAAAAAAGAAAATGTAGTAGAGCAACTGCAAAGACACGGGAGCATAGATTAGAGCATTCAGTTAGATTATATAGAAGGGATGTACCTTGAAAGTTAATGATGGATGAGTCATGCTTCCAAGTTGGGAGGCAACTCATGAAACACAACGGAAGTAGTACAGTTCGACACACCGTAACTGTAATGGTAACGGTAACGAGTAACGGCCTGACAGACGGTGAAAAAGCATTTTGACCTAACTAAAATAAAACAAGTAACAAAGCTCTAGTCGAGACTCAGCTCGTCGAACTGATTAAGAATATATATACTTTATGGGGTCTGCCACTCCTTCTTCTGCCTATTACATACTTTCCCATTTTCAATGAATTCAGGGTATAAAATTAATAATAATAATAATAAAATAAATGTTTGAACCTATGCATTATTATGTAACTATTAGAGAAGCACAGCATGTAAGAGCAGATGTAATATTCAACAAGTGAGTTCATGGCTCTCTAAAGATGAGAATGAAAGTCTGCTGCAAATCAAACTTTATTCAAATTGCTGACATACCTGTAAATATGAAAAGAATTGCAAATTCGATTGTTAAATTAAAAATCTGTTTCACCAAATGTTTTTCAAAATAATCAAAAGAACACATTTATTGGCAATTTAATAACATTTGATTTCAATTCCAAATTGGGGCCAATTGCCTTGCCAATTGTGAGCGGTATTTGAAATAGATTGACTGTAATATGCATTCAAAACTGATGTGAAAACCACATGAAACATTATTTGGTAACTCGTCAGTGTGTGTGTGTGTGTGTGTGTGTGTTTGTTTGTTTGCTTGTACAGTGCAACAGCGACCGTAATTTGTGTCGTCTTCCAATTTGAATCGATGTGGTCGACACTTGTGGTTGAACCGACATAATTTGCTCGTATCTTGGGCCTGTGCAGACTCCACCCTGTCCACTTGAGGCAAATACATTTTAATTAAAATACTAACACAACAATAATTGCTATGAGAGGACAAGCCAGATGAGCTGAGTGACGGCCAGGCATCTGGCATGGGAGGAAGTGCTATGCAGGCGTACGGTGTTTAAATGTATTTGTTTTGGGGGTATGACCGAGTAGTTTGGACAAATGCTGAGAGCAGGGCATATGCCTGTAAGCCACATGGCTTTGGCTTGCACTGGAGCACGTCGCAAACAGGTCAACTCAAGCGGATACACACACACACACACACATAACAAGATATGTGTTGTGCTGGCTAAAAGCTGGAGATGTGTAAACGAACTGAATGAAAACCAAATCTTGCGTAGACAACCTCCCAACGGCTGCGGCTAATGAATGATGACAGCCATTTAATGTGCACTTCGCTTCCCTTTCTAAAGCTCACTGTATTGCTGGACATGTTGCCTGCCATCATTAATAACACAACAGCAGCAGCAGCAACAGCAGCTATACCACCTACACCACCTACACCACCTACATCAACAAAATCAAATTAAAGTCGAGCAAAGCTTTGAATGGCCTAACAAAGGGGAATTGCTTTTGGAATTTCGGGGCTCGGGCTTCGGGTTCGATTAGTTGGCGTCGTTTATAATTGGGCGGCGGCCAAAAATAGTTAACCACCCATTGGCCACACTGAAAATTGCACATAAGCCCCATTGCCTCCATCGTGCAAACAATTGTTATGCATAGCCCTCCGATAGGAGCTCATGCATTTAAAAGTATCGAGTGTAAGTGTGTGCGAGCTCTGCCCGGGCTATCTATGCCCATATAATTACTCTTGACTGGTCTAGATGAGGAGCACCATGACCCACAGCAAATTAATGATGCTTAAAAGCAACAGTGTGTGTTAGTGTGTGTGTATCTGTGTGGGTGTGTCTGTATGGGTGTGGGCATAGATGTGGATGTATTCGGGTGACTGCATTACTCATACGCAGTGTAGCGCATTTAATGCAGTTACTATATCGAAAAATGCAGCCAACATTGATGCGTGAAATATTGAAATCTATTCAGGAATGTAATGCGTTCGATTGCCGGCAACAAATATTTAAATATCATTATGCGGCATTGCAATGGAAAACAGTAAAGCTTATTGGAATGCGGGCTATGTGGCTGTCCTATAAATGAATATAATTAATTCCAATCGAAATGGCATCGAAATGTGGCTTTTAGCAAAATGATAATACAGTTGCTCGTTTGCAAACTAATTTTAAAACATAACTCAATCAAAATATTATTTTTTAGGAATTTAGTTTTGTATAATTTATGCTGATGCAGGATGGGGAATATAGTAAGTCTAAAGCAAAGGCAATGCAATTTGATGAGAGTTCTCATTCTGAAGTCATTCCAAAATGCTTTACACAATTTGCAGTTAGTTCAACTCTCATTTAAATTCGAAGTTAACTTCACATTTGCTTCACTTTGTAGGCTTCAAATCAAATAAATGCTTCATTTGCTTTGCGTTTGTTTGTGAATTTTTTAATTAAATTCATTTTTGCAATTTCGTTGGCAAACTGTTTGCTCTCATTACAAAGCCCGACAGGACATTTAATTATGTATTTCGAGGCTGCACCGCAAAGGTAGACGAGAGGCGGCTGACTGCAGTGATATTTGCATGTCATTTCAGTTTTCAATGTAAACAACAAACAAATTGAAATACAAAAAAAAAGTTTAATTTTAATTTTAATATTTTATAATTTGCCATTTAAATGAATTTTGAAATCGGTTTGCTGACATTGGCGCCATTTGGGCTATTGAAAATGCGAGCACACCATGATGAGCCAGAAAGATTATTTACCTTAATGTGAATAGTCGCAGATTGAATACACTTACAATATAATATATACATTTTCATATATATATATATATATATATATATATATATATATATATATATATATATATATATATATATATATATATATTATTATATAAATATTTATGCTCATATCTAAGTTGATTCCCATTAAAATATGTTGAGTATACGGCAAACTTCTCAATAGCTCTTAGCTGCTATATTCTTTAAAGTGCTGAATGCGCTTAGCTCTATGCCGTCTAATGCATAACTAGAGCAATACATTCTTAGTTAAGGTATATACGAAGAGAATGTAGCTGCGTTGCACTGGCATAGACTGCAGCTGTGCAAACATGGTCAAAGCCCATAAACGGCCAATGCCGGGCCAAACAGAATGTGCTGTGTTTTGCCTTTTCAAGCAGTGTCATTGTGTTGTGAAGGGGGCCTCGGCTCGTGGAGGGTACTAAATATAATTGGTAAATGTTTGCGGCAAATTGTTGGCCATTTTCATATTATGGCCATTGTGCTTTTGCTACCAAATTGGTTTTATTGTTGGCATTTTACAGTGCCACTGCGAAACGCTTGCTAACTACTGTATTTAGTTCAATTGTTCAGTACGCAACATTTTTGAATATTCACTGGCATACGTTACGTATACGCAACGTGGATCATGCAACATGCGAGGGTTGCACTTAACTTCATGTTAGATTTGGCAATTATACGAATTGCATTGAGAGTACAATACGCATTTATTGCTTAAGCATATTACAAATAATTTAATTCTTTATTTAAAGCTTATCGCAACCCGTTTTATTGTGAGCGAAACTCGCTTACGTCGTAGCACGAAAAGTGAAATTTTCCATTCGCATTCGGCATTTTCTTCTGTTCATTTATGCGATACGCTGTATATACATACGGATACGGATGTGGACGTATTTGTAAGTATTCCTACTTTAAGATGCAGTCGATGTGTGTGCGAGCTGGAATGCATAAATATGCGCCATGAAAATGCGCGCGGAAAACCCACAGCTCGACTCGACTCGATTTTTCCTTTTATAACACACTTCATTGGCTTTGACAGCGCATTCGATTTTCGCGCCTTATTGACTTTATTGTAGTAAAATCAGGGACCAGAGTCAGGCGCATAAAAAACAGCAAAACACACATTAAATAAACTCGTATAGAAAATTCCCTTTAATATGTCTCCATTAAAGTGAAAGTATGTATGTATGTGTGTGTGTGTGTGTTTGTGTATGGACACACTTAGATAAGAGACTATTGAATTACAGCAGAGAGAAAAGTCTGGATGTTTCTCTTAAATTTATGAAAATTTGTTTTATGTGATGAGATTAAAAAACCAAATATATGTACTTGTTTACTTATAATAAGATTAGACTGGACGAGAAGCCTTACTTCTGGGAAATTTACCTTAACTAATGCAAATTAAAGTTATCTACGCAAATTGCATACATCTATGCATATATTCCGCTATTTCAATAACTTTGAAGGGCTGCGCACTCAAACAATATTTCTCCCTTGAATAAAGGTCATGGGAGGAACCTATTGCAGCGCGTAAATCAATCAGATCAATATATTTTCATTTTGATTGATAAAATCATAAAATCATGCCATGCATAAAGTGCACACACGACACAGAGAAACATTTGGGTGTGTATTTTTTGCAATTTGTTTGACTGCGCTCGCTTAGACGTGTTCGACCTATGCGAATTTTCTTGTTTATGCATTGGCAAAACTAAACACGGCCAAACATGGCTGCAGAGTCAAACAGAGAGGGAGAGCAAGATTGAGGTAGAGACAGTGTGTGTGTGAGGAGAGAGAGAGAGAGAGAGAGAGAGAGAGAGAGAGAGAGAGAGAGAGAGAGATAGATAGTCAGAGTAGTAGCCAAAAGTTGCATATAACACTTGGATATGAGATATGCTCCACTGCAGCGATTTTGGGCATTTTCCATAGAAAAAAATCATAAATAACAAATACTTTGACATTAGACACTTTTCCTTTCGCCATTTTATGCTCTCTGTGGACTCAACTCAGTTGCCAAATGATATTCGAAAAGCCAAATACGTACTAGGTCTATCCAACACTAATATAGTTGTAGTAAATATGAATATTAGAATATATATTTTACATATACATATATAGATTATATGAAACATTTGTGGCGTGTCAAAGCTGAATACATTTTTTCAAAGTTTTTTATTTGTGCTTAGCTCTTTTTAGTTCACAATTGATTATAGCCTGAACCCATCGAAAATGGGAAATCAGGGTATAATGGTTTTGTTAAATGTATGTAACAGGCAGAAGGAAGCGTGGCAGACCGCATAAGGTATATACATATATTCTTGATCGACGAGCTGAGTTGAGTAGTAAACAAAAAACGTATTTTAAATACTAGAGACTTGTGCTTTGGCAAGCACAGACATTTTAATGATATTATCACGGTCTGAAAGCTATGACGATTGTTTGTGTACAAAAAAAAATTATTAAACATTAAGTTCCCAAAGTAAGCCCACACTGCACACACCGCGTGTGTGAGTATGTGTGTATGCATGTGTAAGTAGAAATGAAGCGACGAATTATTTAAATATCAGTTCATGGAAGGATTCAGGAGATCTCGTAGTCTATATTCCATATTCTTCTTTAATAATTTTAAACTTTTAGATTGAACCTATTGAAAATGAAAGTGAACAGGCAGAAGAAGGCGTGGATGACCGTATAAAGTATATATGTATATTCTTGATCAGGGCGACAGCTTTATGTGTGATCACGTCGATATCAGATACTATACGAGGTAATAATAGAATAAAATGGAATATCAACTTTTGCAGGGTAATCTTTAAATCTCATAGGCGAGTAGGCTGCACTGTCATTTGGTTTTATCATCAGTATATCACATAGCTTTGCTCTAGCCCAAAATTGGCTGACACAAAAAATATTTTTATGGTTTTGTATTATGGCTTTTTTTTCAATTCAAATAGGAAACTATTAGAACTCAATGAAAAAATACTGATGCATGTCTGGGTGAACACATTATACGATTTATAGACAATTTGCTTATAGTAATAGGATATATATATTAAATATTTTATTTTCTATTTCATACAATAATTTTCCAATATATATATATGATTATGTTTAAGTAGATAAGAACTAGCGTGTCCTATACTTTTAACTAAAAAATGTAAAACACAACACTTTTGTTTACCTAATGTTTATTAAATATAAAGTGTCCCATAAAAATAAAAATAACACATTAATTTCAATACATAGCACACAAAATATATCTAAAATTGTTTAACAAGCAAAAACATAAGCAGAAGCTTGTCTATGATTTATGACAAGAGCCGATAAAACTATATAACATGTGTATGTATGTGTATGTCTGTTTGTCTATCTGTCTGTCTGTGTAATTGTCCGATTTGTGTGTGAGTGGCTTCCTAATTTTAATAGTGCATGAACAACTCAATTCCTAGAAGAAGACAAGTTTAAGACCTTTATATGTCTGTAGCAAAATTTTATCTTTAAGTTAAACCTATTTAGAATGCTTGATACTGCAGAATGCACTCTCATTGGCTATTGGTGGGGAAGACTAAATATTCTTGAACCCTTCTTCTCTGTTTGTTAGCCTATTAATCTAACCGTATGTCTGTCTGTATATCTGCAAATCTATCTGTCTCTCTCTCTCTCTGTCTCTCACTCTCTCTCTCTCTCTCTCTCTTTATCTCTAAGTCTGTCTGTCTGTCTCTCTGTCTGTCTGGCTGACCAAAGCAAGCAACGAAAATGAGCTGCAGCAGATCATTTCTGTTGTCTTTATGTATTCAGCAATGTTTGCCTACATTTACATTTAAGTTAAACTCATTTAGAATGCTTGAAGCAGCAGAGAGTGCTCTCATTGGTCACTTCACGATCGACTGCAGCGACCGCAGCTCGACGCAGGCTCAACATTTGAGCACGCCTTGGAGTTTGAGTGAAAGTGGCCCTATATAAAGAGCAGCAGCTGCAGCATTTCTTTAGTCGTCCAGGCCCGGGGGGGTCAGTAGTGTAGTACCGTGAAGTGAAAGTGAAAGTAAAGTAAAGTGAAGTAAGGTAAATATTTTATTTGTTAATAATATTAAGTACTTTAAGCAGAATTGTAATAGTTAAAAATAATTGTTAAGAATTGTTTAAATATTAGATATAAGAAAAACTGTAGACAAAAGATAATGTTAATGATCGTTGAGCTAAGCAGAAGGCTTAGAGGAAAGACTTAGAAAATATTAAAGACTTTAATAACTTAGAAAAATTTAAAGTCTTAGAAAAATAGCAAGATTTAGACAACTTGACAGAATTAGAAAACTTGAAAGACTTAAAAAATTAGGAAAACCCTGAGAACTTGAAAGACTTAGTAAACCTGAAATACTTAGAATAATTGAATAATTGAATAATTGAATAATTGAATAATGGAATAATTGAATAATTGAATAATTGAAAGGCTTAGCAAATTAGGAAGACTCTTAGAAAAATTGAAAGAGTAAACATGAAAGACTTAGATAACTAGACGACTTAGAAAACTTAGAAGACTATAACTGCCTGAAAAATTATATTTTCTAAGTAATTATCGCAAGTATTTTCAAAATATATACACTAACTTATTATTAGCTAAGGGTTCATGGGGACCCGTACATGTGGCTCATATCTTTGCATATTCATCAGCTTTGTGCAGGGGCCAACCTTATCACCTACCTATGAGCATCGATCCAGTATGTGAGTGTATGAAGCACTTCCACTCAAGTTCCGTGTAAAATCATTGCTTTGTCTATTGCAATGATTACAGGGTACATAAGAATTGTAAATACAGCGTACCTTTTAGGAAACTTAATCAAACATAAATTTATCAATATAGATTTATCTACTAAAAGCTACGAAAATTTCAACGATGTATTTTATATCATTTAGGGGAAGAAAAAAATATATATTGGTAAGGCTTATGGAGTCAATATGAATAAAGATGTTCAAGTCAAGACGCGGTCCAGGTCAGGATTTAAGAATTTAATCTAATTTTTTCAAGTGCGTCTTGGCAGCGATTCCATACACTTCGATGGCGTAGAACAGGCCAAGAGCTAGGACGGTCCTATAGATTTTGATCTTGTTATGCGCTGCCCAGCAGTCAGGTCAATTTAGCTGATTTACTCCAGAATGAGTGCTGCAGCGAGGGGACATGTCTGCTGAATGTCAGGCATCTGTTCAGAATCACACCAAGATATTTATGTGATAATGCGTGATTAAGAACTCTCCTGTCTAAAATAAGCCCAGGGCAGCTATGCGAACGGTTCGTGAATTTCACATTTGCTTATTTGTGATATTATCACGAAAAAGAAATGAGTTCCGGTGAGTTCCTGTTATTCTTATTATTGTAAAAAAGATTTTGATTTCGTAATTACTATGTACATTGTACTGATATGACAGCCAAATCTACATAGTATGAAATTATAAATCAGGAAAATGTATTTTTTTTCCTATTGAGTGTAAAGTATCACAAAAATAAATGTGAATAAATGCGAGTGCAAAGCAGTTCGTGTCGAACGCCTCTCCACTCGCCGCTGGGGCTAACGCTTTGACAGAAATGCATTTGATGTCAGCAATCGTCGTGGCCAGATGGGGGCGGTGCAATGGCGACGCTGCTGCTCAAAATATGCAAAGCCACTCGAGCTGCCATGGGCTGGCGGAGTGATGGGCCGTTGACAGCTAACGGCAATAGTTAGCCATGAGCATTCGTGCCGCGACCTGTGCGCTGCGGGCCGGCAGGTGTTGCTGGGGGCGTGAGGGCGCAAAGCCACAGGGTGGCATAATCAGCGCAGCCAATGCACAAAATTGCTCACAAAATGAAAACTAATCGATGGCAACGTGCGTTGAGGGACGACGCAGGTCGGAAACCGCTGCGAAAATAACGCAACGGGGCGTGGCATGGCGTGGGACTCTGGGGCTAACAGCGGGACGGCGTGATGGTGTTTTAGGTGTTTTACACGCTGGACGTGCATAAAATTGCGCACGGCGCTGCGTACGTGGCGGGGCAGCAATCCAAAGGGCCAAGGGGCGGCTAGATGGCCTAAGCAAATGGGTTAGCGCACGGCAAGGGGCCTGAGAGGGTTGAGCTCTGGCAAACGGCGCGACTTTTGCCCCAATGTTGGCTCTGTTGGCTCTGTCGGCTGCGTTGGCAGCATTTTGCATGCGCAGCACGTATCGAAATTTAAATTAACACTTTTTTGTTAACGTGCTGCGGTTTCAATAGGAGGGGCTTGGCTGTCTGCCCACTCGACTCGAGTGGGGCTGCCCTTATTAGTCGGCATTATAAATTTATATATATGTATGTAAATGAATATATTTATACTTATGCAGAGATTTATTTTTTATTCGAGCATTTTGTGTTAATTAGCTGCTTGCTGTCGCCTCTGGTGCATGCAAAATATTCATGATATTAGCAAAAATCATTTACAGTCAGACTCAGACTATTCACTTATCCACTCATCCACTCAGTCACATTCATTCTATTCATTCCGTTGGCCATTTATCGCACACTGAACACAGCTTATTTGCATTTCCATTTCATTTTGCCAGCGGGTCTATGTGTATTATATTAATTTCTATTGTTTTTAGATTTTGTCATTGAATACCATTAAATTGTGGCCCAGTTGAAGCGTTTAGTTGCGGTAATTAGCTTTGCAAATTGTTCAAATATTTTAAAATGGGCAAATACCAATATCTATGGTATGCTTGCTATACAGTGTTCATCTTTATTTAGTAAAAGATACATTTACTAGCCAATAATTGAAAGCTCTCAAGTGCAGATGACTGCATCCACTCAATTTCAACAGCTTTTCCTGGGCAAACCCTTTTACTATGATAATTAAATTTCTGCAAAGTGCCAAGAATGCGTTAACACACAGAGAGACGCGTCTTTGCTTCAATCCAATGCAATGACAATCACAGCAAGCGTCCAACTAATTTCATTTAATTTTTCTTTTACCCTTTGTTCTGTGACTTTTATTGGCGCTTTTAAAATGGTTTTGCTAGCGTCCATAAAATCTAATAAATATTTCTATTTGTTTGCTTAGCTCAGAGCCAAAGTCAAAGGGATTTCCATAAAAATATTCTCGCAATCTTTGCCGCCTTTGTTTCAGCCAAGATGTGAAGCTAAAGAAACGTGTTTTTTCATTACGTGGCGCAAGTGCGTTTTCTAGTGTCTCGCTGAGTGTTCTTGTCTGTCTCAAGCGCACTTCGGCTGCTTGCCGCGCCCTGCTCCGCCCTGCTGCGCCCTGCTCTGTCTCTTGCATTCCTCTACTTATACATAGTTGTTGTCTTGCCAGCAATCGCGGGCAGTTTTCATAACGCGCTCAGCGCAAAAGGCGTTGGCAGTGGCGCCGCGCAGCTCTTCACAAATGAAGCGCAATTAAAATGTAATTTTTATGCAAATTCCGTGCATAAGTGAACTTTTAATTAATTCAGCGCAAAAATAAATGAGAACCACGCCCATAATTATGCATTTTTCAACTTGCAGCTGAAAATGCCTTCAACTTGTACCTTTATCTGCCTTGAGCTCCTGTCTCTATCTATCGCCTTCAATACTTTGTTTCTAGTTTGTTGTCTTTTCTCTGTAGATTTTCTTTAAGAAATAAACTCAGCTTGTATTATTCGAGACAATTTAATGAAGAACTGATTTATCAGGAGATACTTCATTTTCGAAAGTCAGACAGCAATTGACAGCAACATATCGAAAGCTATTTTAAATGAAATTTTCTGTTTGACTCTATGGGTAAATGAATCAATGATTGTGTATGAATTTGTTTATATACACGCTTCTCACACTCAAACTTTTGAGCACGTTAGCTTAACAGCTTCGACTGTGAAACAGTTTTAATTCCCCTTAAGAATCCAGGTTAATTATAATTTAAGATTTTAATCTATTTCAATGTTGTAGCTCCCTGCCTCAAGTGGCTAAAGATTAGCAAGCTAACTAAACACACACACACACACACACACACACACACATATGCACACACACATGCACACGCACACACATAAATATGAGCTAGGAAAGTGCCAAAAGCTTGGCAAGCCCAAGTGCATAGACGGCTCTTGAGAATTGTGTGCGAAATCTAAACGAAGGCCCATTCACGGCAAATTCTATGGCACTTTTTCCATTTCATTCAATTCGATTCAAAGCCATCTGCGCGCTGTGAAATGAGAGAGCGAATGGCCCTTTGAGGGCTAACTGAAAGGCGAAATGGGTGGGCCATAATAAGCTCTATTTCCGCACGCACACACACACACACACACACTCTAAATTGCCCACAGTTAAACACCTTGAAAAGGCCAGACAGCCGCAGGTGCGAATAAAACGCTGAATTTGTGTGCATTTTGTAGAACGCGTTGCGCTTGGCGAGTTTCTGGCAAAAAGAAATTGAAAAACATTTACCACAAACATACGTGAGTCTCGAAAATGCCAGAAAACTTGCTGAATAAAAGCGCCGAGGGGCAGGCAGGCAGGGAGGGGTTAGAGGACGGGCTAGCTCCAAAAAAAAAGAAGAAAAAACTAGCTCAACCTGCACGAAAGGTAGCAAAAAGCGAACTGCTGCTGGCTAAGCACCTAAGTGCCAAGCATATGTCTTTCCCTTCAGAAAAAAAATAGATCTAGATAGACACTAGCTGCTGCGGTCTTACAAAAACTTTAAGTGTGTGATGGAGCGAGTCGCCTGCAGTTGGACCACGCCCACAGAGAGCTCGCACCATTTTTTTTTTTTTGATGGCATGTTTTGCAGAAATTTTACCCTTTAGCTAAATTTTAAGCAATGTCCACAGATGGCACAATATGGCACAATGAACACAATCATAGTTATGAGTGCTTTGAGAAAGGCTTTAGAGTGAAGCTCACAAGTATGGCAGAACAGGTATGAAGAGTAGCTGAGATTTGACTGAAGGCAGGGTACTGGGAATATACTCATATGCCATATACTCAGTTGAATAAAATATAAAATATATATAACAATATATTCTTATATTTAATGTGAAATATAATATATCCCAGACAGATTAGCTTTCTTTAAGAATTTCAGTTAAAAAATGTTCATTCCTTAATTTTTTTATTTTCCTTCATATTATTTACCCCAGCATTCAAGTCGACTTTTCCACAGACTTGTCTTAAGGGTTATTTTTGACGAAAAAAGTAAGCTTCTTAAAAAAAGATATACTTCTTAGTATTGAGACATTCTGTTGAGCTTAAAGCAGTCATTCAGTCAGACACATTCTAAGAATATTTAAGCAAATCTCAGTTGGTTTACCTACTCAAATGAACAACTCTAACTACAGCTATTAAAATATTATTCAAACCCATCACTTTATTCTTTTATGAACTTGGACCTTGGAGCGTTTATCGTTAAGTTATGCAATTTATTATGATATTTCATCATATTTTCGCGAGAGTTGAGTATAGTTGTAGCTGAAGCAATTTTCTTGGCGAAAGGATCTATGTGGCTGCCAGGATAACGAGCTCAAGCATCATTTGTGGCTGTGGCGACTATGGCCATTTATTACCTGGCCGACTAAGTAAGCCATCATCCTTGTATTTACAGTTGCTTTTTGCCGGAGCGCCATTTTTTATATCACGTGCTGGTGGCGCGGCGCACGTGCGACGTCCAAAGAGAAAAAAGATTGAAAATAAGCTCAGGTCGGTTGGGCTGGTGCCACATGAAGCGCAGATTCCTGTCCTGTCGGATTCTTTCAGCGTGCGCTGCAGACAATATAAACACCGTGACGGGCAGGTGAAGCGAAGGCGTAGTATGGTGGGCGGAGGGGGCGGTGGCTGAGCAGAAAGAAAGAGTTGGCAGGGTCGGTAAAGTGTGGCCAGAGTTGAGTTGTTTACGAAAAGTTACATGGCTGGAATGCGCAAAGTTTGAAAAGTTAATTGTTTTAAAAGCCCCAGCACGTACAAGCGAATCAAAAGTGAGCCAATTTACGGAATGCGAATGCCGGGCCCATTATGTCCTTGGCGTTGATTTATTCAATTACGTTGATCTCGGCGCGCTCTTTAATGATATGCAACTTATTAAAGCACAAGTATTCGAGCATCAGTTCATATTACGCATACGCCCCGATGTCACACCCACAATCCACAACCCACAGCCAGCACCCTCACCCTCACTCACACGCTGAGACAATTACATAAACACGCATTTGGCGCTGAGTGGCGCAAATTAAATTACAGCTAAGCTGCTTTTATGTTTTGGCCAGTCAGTCAAGTTCGCTCTGGCAGGCTGGCATTCTGGCTGGCAGGCAGTCAGCCAGGAGGCCAGGATATTGAACGAATCGTAATTCAAATAAAACAATGTAATTTGCCCTCCGACAGCAGCCGACCCAGCATGAGCTCTGGCCTTGCGAGCAAACGACCTCTTGGCCTGCCACACACATTTAGAGAACACGTTCAATAGCAAGCCCATCCGGAAGTGTCCTCACATACATGCCCTGACTATGTATGTAGATATATATCTGGTATAGCAACCAGCAACACAAATAGAACTTAAATTTGGGCATTTTAATTACCATTTTTATTGATATTTGAAGACTTTTTGAGTGGATAGACAACATGAGATATGCAATTAAAATGGAAGAAAATTCAAACTCATCAAATTTAAAGCATACTTTAAGTTTATTGACAAAAAATAAAAGAAGCTAAAACACAGCGAAAATCTCTACAAACTCAGCATTTACAAAAAAAAAAAAAAAAAAGTACATATACATATATTTATATAGAATTGATCAACTCTAAAATCATGTATATATTGCATATATTATTCATTTTTCAAAGCTCGCAAATAAGTGTTGACCGGCTGCAATGTATGCAAATAAGTGTCTTTCACTCATACTTTGAGAAATAGCTCAGAGAGCAAGCGGTTGTGTCGGTTCTTCAACGAGCTCGTTCGCGATCGGACAGAAATCCTTTTTTCTTAAATCTTTTGGTTGAGTTTTATCTTAACGATATTCGTTAAACGTTATACGTGTTTACACGAATAGTTCAGCGCAAAGCGCTGTACCGAAAACAAAAACGAAAAGAACCGAAGGCTCTTGCTGAAAAAGCAAGAGCGATTTAATATGATTTTTTCGGTTGGTTGATACGATATTATAATATATACTCTCTACTCTACTTATGAATATATAATCTCTACTTGCTAAAATGATTCCATATTGCTTAGATCAGACAAGCACCAAGGTGCACTTAAGGCGCAGTCATTGACCGAGAAAACCAAAACAGGTTTAGCATTACGTATTCACACACACACACACACACACACACACACACACACACACAGACATAGAAAAATATATATAAATATATGTGTATAGGTAAATAATTATATGTTTGTATGCCTGTCTAATGCGTGTGTACTTGCTGGTCTGTAATTTAGGGAATACGCCCACACAGCATTCACACACAGAGATGAAATTTATGGTAAAACAGATGTACTTGGTCTTTATTTATTTGGGCGCTGACTACGCCCCCTTTCTATCGTCTGCTCGCGTAGTCTCCAAGGAGGAAAGCGCAGCGTACAGAGATACATACACTCACAGAGCGAGATACTCGTCCTTCAGCACAGAGGGACAAAAGCCGAAATCATATCAGACAAAACATAAACATACAAATACGCGCAACACAAGCATGAAAAGCAAATCCCTTTGCACATTTTCCGAAAATGAGAAAATGCAAAAGTTTTGCTTCGCACATGGTGGAAGACAATGGAAAAGCAGTACAGCCAGCTCCATAGAAAAGCAGTTGCAAATTAAAACAAACCTCAGGTCGCCCGTATTTGGAAATGAGCAAAAGGCGCAGCAGCCAAAGCATATCTATCCCCCAAGCCTCCTCTTTCTGAAGCACCAGGGGGCAAAGTATTCCACCATTTTTTTCCTCCTCTTTTTGGTGAAAGTTGATGAAATGCTGCGAGGAGGAAGGCGAGGGAATTTACTTGGGCTTTCCCTCCCGCTGTGTGTGTGTGTGTGTGTGTGTGTGTGTGTGTTTGCGTTAATGTGCGTTCATGTTTACGCAGGAGGATTAACTTATTTGTCAGGTACTTGTTAAGCTAATAGGGGCACATTTAATACGATGAAGTGCAAATTGCTGCCTTAGCACAATTCTCTCTCTCCACATTTCAAACTAGAATTGAAAATGGAAAATACTTTAGCTTCAAAGACATGAGATATGAAATGCAATGACAATTAATGCCTATCGAACTAAACTGAAGCTGAGCTAATCTTAAAATAATATATAAGCGTTAGCCAGCCTTCATTAATGTTATTCTATATATTATCAATTAGTTTTCAATCAGTATGCCAAGCTATACTTGTTAGGTCTTTCTTGAGCTCACTTGACCCCATCCAAACTCACTAAATTAAAATTGTCCAAACGGCATTTAACGTAAGGATATATAATTCAGCCCATCAAATTTAAGCTTTAAAAGGTGTTCAAAGATTTTTCACAATATGTTATAAGTACGTTATATATAAATACCCTTGTATATATGAGAACAATTCAACAACAAGTGATTTAAACTCTAGGTTCATGTCGAATGGCCAAGCCAAGACTTGTCATAGAGAATGCTTGAGTGCATGAATGCAATTGCAGTGCAGTTCAGCAAAATCAAACTCAATAGCGTTACAGAAATCAACTAAATATGGCTGTGCTATTGGTAGTAGTTGACTTGGAAATACCCTGTAGAATTGTACTCAACATATAGGAAAGCATAAATTACATTTTTTTGAAAATTAAGAATACAAATTTAGGATGGTTGATGGTTAATCTGAGCAACTGTTATCGCCATTTTTATTATCATATAAATTCTTGGATATATAATTATCTACTCTGACTGTAACAGTCGGCTTTCACTCAATTTAAAGGGCATAAATACTGAATCTTGAAAACAAACTATGAAATAATAAAAATAAATAAATAAATAAAAAATGAACATAAATTTAGAAATGGTAAATAGATTGTGCACGCACCAATGCACTCAATACAATAAATTGAGATTTCTAAACGGAACAGAAGCAGCTGCCAAAGCAAAGCAAAAAACTTGAGATTGTAGTTGGGTTCACGATTCAAAAGTAAAATGCAATGCTGCTGCTGCTCTTGCTTCTGCTTCTGCTGCTCTTGCTACTTCTTCTTCTGCTGCTGCTGTTGCTTTAGTGAAGCGAACTAGTACTTTGGGAAATTTTGAAACGAGTTGGATATTCACGAGAATCTATGGATATATAATCGGAAAATTAAACGAATTTCATATTTAGATCCATTGTAATATTTTGCAGTTTGTTTAGAGTTGAGGCACAGCTGGCACGGCGTTAGCCTGTGTAAATTTGTTCAGCACAAAATCAGTTTGACACTTGGGAAAGTGCCACAAATCACAGTTAACATTTGTTGCACGATTCGACTACAACGCGCCAGACGGAATGTGCCCAGAAAATCAAAATCGAATCAGTGCGGCATGTGTGACACACCCAACAGAAAATGTTAGTCAAGATGAGGCTTTGACTCAAGTTTGTTGTGGGAATAGAAATCGTTTAATGTCTGGAAAATTAATATATTTTCATATGCAACTTGAATTAATACCTAACATTTAAGCTCATTTGATTTTTTAATTATTTTTTTTTTTTATATATAATTATTTGTTTAAATTATAGGAAGAGACCAAAGAAACTTGCAACAGAAGGATGGACTTAAACAGATGAGTAGCTGCTAGCACACGACTTTCTTGATTGCTTTTTGCAGGGAACGTAGGGGAACCTTTAACATGGCACCACTCCGTAATATATTGATCCTCATAAATGTATATGCTCAAAAGTTAGAAAATATTATTATTTTGATTTTAAACATTTTCAAATTCTCTTTAGACTATGTTTGCAAAAAGTCAAATACCAAAGCCAGAGGCACATACTCAATTATTGCAATAACTTGATTCCTACTTCAACAAAAGAATAGTTTGAATTAGAAGTTATGGAACAAATATTTAAGAAATTTATTGCATTGAGTTAAGAATTCATAAACTATATACTTGCTGTCGTATGTGGAACTTTTATCAAAGAGTACATCAATGGCTCGTAGAAACAGAATTCTGAGCTCAAATTTTGATATGTGCTCAAATCCACAAACCAAAACCCGAGCCCAGACTCTTTGAAACATTGAACAAATGGCACAAATGGACATGTTTCAGCCTTGCCTTGCCAAAGGCTGGACTGAGCTGGCTTGCCCAGGATGAAAATTTGAAATTTCAGCAACAAGAACTACAAAGCCAACAACGGCAGCAACGGCCACATCGACAAATGTAATTGACATTTCTTAAAGCCTTCCCCATCCTCCGGGCCTGAAACCAAAGAGACAGAACTTTTGGACATGTGGACATGAGCTCATGCAGTTTTGTAACATGCTGCGAGTATTTGGCTAGGAAATGACAATGTGAGTGAGCGAGCGTGTGTGCCGGAAGTGTTGTTGTTTAATGGCCAGTATCATGGTGCAAACAGCATTGATAGCAGCCACTCAGTGCAGTAAATATGTGCTCCAGCTGTATATATATTAGACTCATAAATGTGATATGTGTATAACATTATTTCAAGAAATGTTGCGGAAAAGGCGTGCATAAAGTCAGCTTCAAGTCATTTCAGAGAATTTAAGCAGTGGTAGCTTAATGCATCAATGAGATATGTCGACTGCTGCTAGATTGCTTGAGCAACCCTTGAGTGATTCTATAAATTAAAGTGGGACTTCCTGCATCAAGTGTTGCTACATTATTCACGAGCTTCACGGCATAAGCATCGTTCAACTGGGACATATTTATGTTATTGGCTTTAATTAAAAGTAGGTTACTTCAAATTCCACGTGGCTCTTCTCAAAATACCTTTTGCCTTTATAGCACCAATTCATAAAAATAAAGATAGAAAGAGTCGAAAAAAAACAAATCGAAAAAGTTTGAGGCTTCATATTAAAAACTTGGCAACTTGTTAAATTTTCGAGTGTAGCATAATTTTCTGTGCTGTACTCAACAAATAAAAGAAACGATTCGCAAACTAAATTAAATCCTAAAAAAACTCTACACAAAATGCAATAAAATAAATTGCAGCAATATATGCTACAAGAAACTTAAAATAAAAGTGTATGTGTGCCGAAGCAGAACTTCGCAGCAGCAACAAAAACAGTTGATAAAAAAAAAAAAAGATTGAAAGAAAAGTTCTTATAAACGATGTAGCTAACCTTTTTGGATTGTTTGGTCTGTTTGTTCGGCTGCTGCCTCTGGCCGAAAATAGCGCATAAAATAAATTTCGTGTTCATTCCGTATACGCCCCGTGCCTGTTGCCCCGTGCTCCGTCGAGGTGCGGAATGTTGGCTCGATGCAGCGAATGTTAAAGGTGACAGCCGCAATAGCTCCTCCTCCTGTGGCCCCCCAATCACTCTCTTTCTGCTCCCCTTCTCGACTAGAAGCATGGTGAAAAACTAACGCGAGATTGCGCAAAAAATGGCGAAACAATAGTAGCTGAGAAAATAAGTTGAAAACGAGTGAGGAACTTAAGTGCCCGTTAAATTTCCCAGCGGACTAATGATAAAAGTTACGCGAATTGCCCAGTTGCCAGTTACTATAGGAAGGGGGCGGAGTCTCGCTTGCTTTTAAGATTTGTTTGCACAGCCTTCGTCTGCAACCCTTTCCACTCGGCTTTGAGCTGCGTTAAATACATTGCGGCACTCGAGCTAATTTACCACAAGCAGCTGCAAAAAGGAATGCAAAAAATAACAACAAACAATAAAAAAGAACTTCTGTGGCTCAACTTGAATGAGATCTTAATTAGTTTATGAACATTTTTAGCTGGCTTCATCGTGCCAATTACGGTATAAATATGTTGTGATTATATTCAAAGTCAACAACTTTACAAATTAGCGTTGGAATGTAGTTATTCCGTAAACCTTTCATAATAGCTCATAATGCAATATCCAGCTGGTTTGATTACATAATTTACTCAGTTACATATTTTTGTGTGTTACATAAATAGGAATATGTGTAGTAAATTTATATATATATATATATATATTCTTTCCTGTTGTCTAACCAAATTTATTTCAGCTCTTCCCCCGCTCAACTAAAAATTGAATTTCAAAGAAAATTGTAATCCCTGAACTATGAATTTCATATATTTTACTCAAAGGCTGCTCTTAAAATATATATTTACTTATTTTTAATTTAATATTTACACTGATATCTAAATTCGATTCATTTGTAAAAATATATATGGTTTCAAATAGCAAATATTTCACATTTTTACGGAATTTTCTGCTTTGGGCATTTGTGTTGTGATTGTGTGGACAGTTTCCATTTTTTGCTGCTGGGAATTTGTTTGTTTGTGTGTGTGGGTGTCGAGTGTATTTTTGTGTGCTGCATAATTTATCACTGGCTTTAAAAACAATCATGTTGTCAAGTGTCAAAAGCTGTGAATGCGAATGCCGCTCTGTGGATGGTCTTTGCCAGCACCCCACTTGCCCTTTGCCCCCTGGCCCCCCCGCCCTTGCCCTTGATACATTCCCATCTGAATGTAAATAAAAATGCGTGAAATATGCAGTAAATTTACCTTTTTATATATACAAAATGTGGTCGAAAGGTGTGCATGGGCATGCCATTGCCACTTTGTGTGTGTGTGTGTGTGTGTGTATGTGTTTGTGTGTGTGTGTGTTTGTAGGTGTGTGTGTCTGTATTTGGTGAAATGTGCTACTATCAGCGTGTGAAGTTATATTTTCCTTCACTCCTTTTTTTGCCTCTTTTTTTCTTGTTGGTTTTTGCTGACCGCAAACTGTTGGCATGCAGCGTCCATTAACACGCACAAACCAGAAGCCGCACCCACACAGCATCGGACCCACAGAGCTGACTGACAGACAGTCAGACAGTCAGTCAGTCAATCAGTCAATCAGTTAGTGCGACTTTCGGACTGATGCGTGTTAATTTGAATAATTTATTAAAGCCCCTGATGAGCGCGACCTTTCAAGCGAGCCCCCATCCCCACGAGTTCCCCTTTCGAAGCGCAATTAAGCACGTGCAAAAAAAAAAAAAAAAAAAAAAAAGGAAAAAGGAAAAAAGAAACCAATCAAACCGAAAATAAATTGCAGCTGCAGTTGCAGCCAGTTGCAACCAGTGTTGGCAAACGCGGCAAAAATTGCAGCAACAGCACGGGAAAATCGTTCGGCCTACACATTTTTTGTAGCCATTTCAATGGGCTGTGCTTTAAATACCCTGTAAATAATAAAGTTCCATGAGTAGGTATCTTGAATACATGTCAACATAACGGATCATAGCTAGAAGCATAAGAGAGCGTTGTTTAAGTTGGATATAGAGGGATATAGAGAACAGAGAGACATATACAGTCATTACAGTCATTACAGCTAACTGAACTCATAAACAGACAATGTTTGTTTATTATAATGTAGATTAAACATATATGTATCTTATTAAAAATATAAGGATTATTTGTTATCGCAAGTTCTACTTTGATTTCAGAGCACTTATAAAAAATATACATATATATATTAAATGTCATTGTAGGTACTTTGATTAGAGAGTATCTATTAGTCGGCTACTGCAGTCACAGTGCGATTTCGATAGTTCTCCTTTTTGTAAGCCATTGTGGCTGCCAGGCAAAATTGTTTGCATTTCGTGCTGCTGATGCATGCGAATTGGAAAATATTTGCAATTTAGCAAAATGCGCCCGGAAGCGTGCAAAGCCTGCTCACAGATCGTTCTGTTCGAATCGAATCGGAATGCTATATCGGAATTAAAGTTTTGATTTGTGTTTGTATTTGTATTTGCCTGCGGTCCGTGTCAAACGACAGTAATTACTTACATATAAAGTTTTTTATTTGCTTTTTATGTTAAATTTACTATAAATAAGTATTAACAAAATATTTAATATAATTCACCTTAATAGTTTCAGTATCATTTATAACAATATTCAGATTCATTTTTTAATGGCCACAAAAGGAGTATGGAAATGCACGCTCTCTTCTTCCTTCTGATTATCCTTTACACTCTTCACACATCACTCGATTGATTTATCGTATGAAATAATAGGCAGGCAATAGCTTCAACTGTCTGGCCGAGAGCGGGTCTCCGTTTATATCCGATGCTCGGTCTTAAATGTCAATAATACGTGAAATTGAACTGCCAATTCAATCTCGGAGCGACGGCTGGCAAACTCTGTCTCCAACGAGTGTGCCTTGTGCCTTCTGCCTTCTGCCTTGTGCCTTCTGCCTTGTGTCGTGTGCCTTGGCTCTGAGCTTTGAGTGGCGCTTGGAATGATTTTCATAGAAGCATTTTGCATTTGTGCGAATGAATTCTTTATTTATCCGTTATTTTATTTTGTACGCTCCATCGCGATTGCTTTCCTTAGCCATATTGTATAACTATTTGCGAGAGTATCAAGTCTCAAGTGTGTTGGGATTTAAACGTCGCGATGGCAGCAAATTGTACGCAGATCACATTACCCCAACCATCCGCATCTGCATCTGTCTCCGCATCCACATCCACATCCACATCCACATCCATATCCGCATACGCCCCACAACCCTTTCTGAGTCCTGACTACTGTCGTGACATGTGCAACTCTATTGAAACTGGTTGCAGCATCGAGGAGGCGGCATGGCATGCCCTGCAATCGAGAATTGCTTCACATTTGGCTGCATTTATATCCTTTATTCATTCGAAAAATTGAAAGATTTATTTCTTAGTTCGCAGCGATTACATTTCTACCAGCTAATGTGTTCCGATTGAGCGGCTCCTCCGTCGTGGCAGTTTGTCAAAGTGTCAGACATTGAATGCCGTCTGCCAAATATCTGGTAGAAGGAGCTACATTACGATTTGTTGACAACTACGGGAAAGTAATCAGCTTTAAATAAATAACTAGCTATGTTCTGCAGCTGCAATCGATATGCAAGGCAATGAAATCATTTATTTTTTTAGCTAAAAACTAATTTTTATGGCCTTGATGTATTTTTTTTACTTAAGTGTATATTAGTTTGCAAAGACTACAAAAGTTGTTAAATAACAAAACTTATTTTATATTCTTTAGAGTTTTATCTCTTAGCAATTCACCCTGACACTTGTTGATCTTCGAAATTGTGAATGACAGGGACGAAGCCGCTTATGTCTTTTCACCATAAACCAATAGCTCGAGGTTTTTCCGCATACTTAAATACATTCTTTCAGTCTTTAAGTTCTCAATGGGCGTTCGTTGGGCTTCTGGTCGAAGGAAAATTAGCGACAAGAGGCATAGAATAATGAGACAATGCAATGCTTGGGCCAGTTAAACGCGTCTCTTTCAATCGAATAGTTCGACGGTGTTACAAGCCAGTAATTAAAACAAAAAGCATCAATAAAAAAAAATAAATAATATTAAAATATATCCAAAAATCAAGTAACAAAATTCATATCTAAAATGTTTCGACAGCACAAAAACTGTGATTAGATTTAACATTCGATTAGGCTATGGAATATGCATTAATTGAATGAAATTGCTACATAAAAAATTACAGATCAATAATTTTTTCTAAATTTCAAAATTTGAAATATATATATTCCAGAATTTTCCCCTAGTTTTTCTGCTCATTCAAGCGTTTTTTCACGACGCTCGCCAAAGTGGCGCCAAAGCAATAGGAAATCCATTGCAGTCTATCGATCGAGGCAGGGAAAATAGCGTGAGTGACGACAAGTTTGTCGTAAGTTTCACGTGTGCTTTGTAATCTCCCCTATTTCAATTGCAATTTTCCTTTCGGTTGCATCATATTTAAAAGTAGCTTTCGTACAGGCCACTGACTCTTCCGAAGGCCAAGGCTAAGCGCCTTATCTGTTCTCGCTTATACCGTCCACCTCGACCAGTTTGCTCGTAATGAAAGTGACAATTTGTTGAAGCTCTCTTTTCCTACCTTGGGCTGAAAAGAGCTTAGAAACAATAGCAAATATTAAGTCGGCAGAACATTTTTAGGAAATGAAAGACTTTTAGAACTGTTAAAAAAAAAGCAATTAACAATACCATACAACCAACCAAACGTAATGGCAACCCCAGCAAATATGTCTGCTCCACCAGCTGCTGTGGGGGCAACTCCACCTCTTGTAGCAGTCCCGCCGGTATCTGCCGTGGATACTTCTTCTCAGATGGCAGACCCCGTGAAGACTCCAGTATCTGTTGTGGAGCCAGTGGTTGCTCCGATAGCGGACCCGGTAGCAGCTCCAATAGCTGCAGTAGAGACTCCTTCTCCTGTGGCAGTGCCCGTAGCAGTCGTGGATAGTCCGACTCCTGTACCACAGCCAGTGGTGGCAACTGCATTAACAGTGGACATTTCAGCTGCTGCCACAGCTCAAATAACAGTTGTGGATACTCCAGCTCCAGTAGTACAAGTTGTTGCAAGTCCAGTAGCAGAACCCGTGTCGACTCCTGTCACTGTCGTGAAGACTCCAGCACCAGTACCAGATTCTGTGGCAGCTCCAGCTTCTGCAGCAGATGTGGAGACTCCTGCTCCAAAACCAGAGACCCCTATAGCTCCAGTAGCTGAGCCAGTGGTAGTACCAGCTGCAAGCCCATTAGCAGCGCCAGTGGCAACTCCTGTTGCAATCGTGGAGACTACAAAGCTATCAGCAGACCCTGCGGCAGTACCAGTAACAGACGCGGAGACTCCTATTCCAGTGATAGCTCCCGAAGCTGTTGCGGAGACTCCAGCTGTACCAGTAGCACCTCCTGCAGCAGTCGCGGAGAGCAAAGCGCCGATAGCTGAACCGGTGGCAGTTCCAACAGCTGTCGTTGAGACTTCCGTTCCAGCACCAGTAGCCGAGGCAGCAGCAACTCCTGTTGCGATCGTGGAGACAACAGCACCGGTAGCTGAGCCGGCAGCAATGCCTACAGCTGTTGTTAAGACCTCTGTTCCTGTTACAGTCCCGGTAGCAGCCCCAGCAGCAGTAGTGGAGACTCCAGTACCCGAAGTAGCACCAGTGGCTAGTGTAGTAACTGAGTCAGTGGCAGCTCCTGTGGCGATCGTGAAGACTACAAAGCTATTAACAGAGCCAGCGGCAACTCAAGCATCTGTCGTTGGGACTCCTGCTCCGGTGGCAGCTCCCGCAGCAATTGTGGAGACTCCCTCACTTTTAGCTGAGCCAGTGGAAACTCCAGCCATAGTATCTGTTGTAAAAGTTCCAGCAGCAGTTGTGGAAAATCCTACTCCGTTGGCACCAATAATATCAAGTATGGAAACTTTACTCCCCCTAGCAGAGCCCGTTGCAACTCCAGTGGCTGCCGCAGCTGTCGTAGGAGTCGTGGAGAGTCAAAGTCTGGCACCAGAGTCGACGGAAACTCAGAAACCTGTAGAAACTTCAGCTCTAGAAGCAGAGCCCGTGCTAGCGGTGGAGACTCCAGCACCATTAGAGGCACCTGTGGCAACATCATTAGCGCAGCCGGTGGTGGCTCCTATCGCTCTATTATCAGAACCTGCGGCCACTTTAGCTGTGGAGACTTCAGCTCCAGTTGCAGAACCGTTGGCAACTTCGTTGGAGACTCCAGCTGTACCAGCAGCAGTCGTTGAGACTCCAGCTGAGCCAGCAGCAGCCGTGGAGATTCCAGTTGTGCCAGCAGCAGTCGTGGAGACTCCAGTTGTGCCAGCAGCAGTCGTGGAGACTCCAGTTGTGCCAGCAGCAGTTGTGGAGACTCCAGTTGTGCCAGCAGCAATCGTGGAGACTCCAGTTGTGCCAGCAGCAATCGTGGAGACTCCAGCTGTGCCAGCAGCAGTCGCGGAGACTCCAGCTGTGCCAGCAGCAGTCGCGGAGACTACAACTGTGTCAGCAGCAGTCGTGGAGACTCCAGTTGTGTCAGCAGCAGTCGTGGAGACTCCAGCTGTGCCAGCAACAGTCGCGGAGACTCCAGCTGTGTCAGCAGCAGTCGTCGCGGAGACTCCAGCTGTGCCAGCAGCAGCCGTGGAGATTCCAGCTGTGCCAGCAGCAGTCGCGGAGACTCCAGCTGTGTCAGCAGCAGTCGTCGCGGAGACTCCAGTTGTGCCAGCAGCAGTCGTGGAGACTCCAGTTGTGCCAGCAGCAGTCGTGGAGACTCCAGTTGTGTCAGCAGCAGTCGTGGAGACTCCAGCTGTGCCAGCAGCAGTCGTGGAGACTCCAGCTGTGCCAGCAGCAGTCGTGGAGACTCCAGCTGTGCCAGCAGCAGTCGTGGAGACTCCAGCTGTGCCAGCCGTCGTCGTGGAGATTCCAGTTGTGCCAGCAGTAGTCGTAGAGACTCCAGCTGTGCCAGCAGCAGTTGTGGAGACTCCAGCTGTGCCAGCAGCAGTCGTCGCGGAGACTCCAGCTGTGCCAGCAGCAGTCGCGAAGACTCCAGCTCGGCCAGCAGCAGTCGCGGAGACTCCAGCTGTGTCAGCAGCAGTCGTCGCGGAGACTCCAGTTGTACCAGCAGCAGTCGTGGAGACTCCAGTTGTGCCAGCAGCAGTTGTGGAGACTCCAGTTGTGCCAGCAGCAGTTGTGGAGACTCCAGTTGTGCCAGCAGCAGTTGTGGAGACTCCAGTTGTGCCAGCAGCAGTCGCGGAGACTCCACTTGGGCCAGCAGTCGTCGCGGAGACTCCAGTTGTGCCAGCAGCAGTCGTGGAGACTCCAGTTGTGCCAGCAGCTGTCGTGGAGACTCCAGCTGTGCCAGCAGTCGTCGCAGAGACTTCAGTTGTGCCAGCAGCAGTAGTGGAGACTCCAGCTGTGCCAGCAGCAGTCGTGGAGACTCCAACTGCGCCAGCAGCAGTCGTTGTGGAGACTCCAACTGCGCCAGCAGCAGTCGTCGTAGAGACTCCAACTGCGCCAGCAGCAGTCGTCGTAGAGAGTCTAACTGCGCCAGCAGCAGTCGTCGTAAAGACTCCAGCTCTTCCAGCAGCAGTCGTGGAGACTCCAGCTGTTCCAGCAGCCGCCGTGGAGACTCCAGTTGTGCCAACAGCAGTCGTCGTAGAGACTCCAGCTGTTCCAGCGGCAGTTGTGGAGATTCCAGGTGTTCTAACAGCAGTCGTGGAGACTTCAGCTGTTCCAGCGGCTGTCGTGGAGACTTCAGCTGTTCCAGCGGCTGTCGTGGAGAGTCCAGCAGTTCCAGCAACAGTCGTGGAGACTTCAGCAGCTGTGGAGACTCCAACAGTGCCAGCAGCAGTCGTAGAAACACCAGCTGTACCAGCAGCTGTATTGGAGACTCAAGCTCCGGTAGCGGTTCCTGTAGCTGCTGTGTCAGTTGAGGAGACTCTATCACCGGTAGCAGTTCCTGTGGCTCTTGTCGCTATTGTGGGAACTTCAGCTCCAGTATCACAGCCTGCGGCAGCTCCAGCTGTGGAGACTTTAGCGTCAGTTGCAGTACTGGTGGCACCCCCAGTAGCTGTCGAGGAGAGTTCAGCTCCAGTTGCAGAACCGGTGGCAACTTCAGTGGATGTCGAGGAGAGTTCAGCGCTGACAGCCGATCCAGTGACAACTCAAGCACCTTTTGTGGAGACTCCAACTTCGGCAGCAGAGCCTGCCGCAAGTGCAGCTGCTGTCGTGGAGACTTCTGCTCCGGTGGCAGTTCCAGTTACAGATGTAGAGACTCCAGTAACAGAGCCGGAAGCTGACGTGGAGACCTCGGCCACTCCATTGAGCATTTCCATCCCAATAGAAGATGGAGTATCGGCTGAGGCTTCAACAATTGTTTTCGATACAGGTTGAAAACACATTGCTTACGGTCAATTATAATTACATATATTTATCGATCAATTGATTCATCTTATTTCAGATGGAGATCCGTCGGCAGCTGTCCCCGTGGCAAAGATATCTCCGACGCGCAGGGATCTGAATACCACAGATCTATCGCTGCTAGCAATTGCGGCTACCTTAGACGCCATAGCCGACAAACTGAAGGATCAGAGAACTCGTAACCAGGAAGTGCTTGATCGTATCTGCGAAATAGAGAAGATTTTGGGCGTGGTCCAGAAGTAATGCTAGCATATATCTAACAGTTGTTGAACTTCTCAAATGTCATAAATAAAGTATATGGACTGCTTTACCTTGCGTTTATCTGCTGCTGCGTGTAAAATTTATAAAGGACAAAAACAAATGTGCGACTTGCAGTTTTGGACACTTTTACGCAATGGAAAATAAATTGCAAGGCGTGGCACCACAGACACATTCATAATATATCTTCCCGCCCCCCAGCACGCAGCCACAGCCCAGACAAGCAAATTGCCAGCTATGCTAAATTTGCAGCTCGCGCTTTGACAACGAAATCTGAATAAAATTATACGACTGCGGCGGCATTTGCTGTGCAAACAAACCCTTAAGTATTACCCCACCCCCACCCCAGCTGCCTGTGTCGACGACTTGTGGCATAGGACATAGCTGAATTTGAAAATTAATTATAAAGCCACCTCCTGCCGCAGCTCTCAGAAACCCGCGCAAACTGTGAAGAGCGAGTGAAAGGGTGCTGAATAAGTTTTCCGTGTCTGCCAAAAAAATAAGAAAAACTTACAGCTACTTGTGAGCAATTGTTAATTACCAATAATTAAAAGTAATTAGTTGGCTCAGGGCGATTTGGAGATGAATTTAAAAATCGAAATAAAAGACTTTTGCCATTTGCCATGAATTGCAAAAGTTTATATGCATATTATATATACATATATAAGAATTTCTTTGGCTTTGAGCTACTTTGGGCTGGCCAAAATGCCCAAATTGATCCTTTGGAGCAAAATGCACAGGCCATAAAATTCACTTTGTCTGGGAATAGAGAGCTTTCGCTCTTAAGCCCATGAGAGAGTAATAAAAATGTTTAAGCAGTGCCAAAAACTGACAATTGAAGGCTTGCAAATTTTATGAGCCAACGCTGAATTCGATTCGGATTCAGTTCGCATATCAAAGGGTGCGCGTGGAGACAGCCCCAAGGCACCAGTGGCGATTATTCTAATCACTCGGTTAGAGTAACCCAACTTTAACTAACATGATATGGCCAAGTAATATCGGATGCTGTTCGACTGTCCGTCTGGCTGGCTCGGTCGGCTTTTCGTTACGGCACAATCCCCAATAACATCTACGACAGCTCAATCTAAATCTATACGCAAATCGCAGCGCACAAAAAAATGGCTGAAAACAAAATTTCCATTTGACCATTTTGACTGGAAACAATGAAATGACCTCCGCGCGCACACACACACACACACACACATACACATACACATAGACACAGGCATACACACATAACCGACCGACAGCACACAACATAAATGTTGCAAATGGAGCAACAGAACACAGTTGTTGTTGTTTTCCTTCTCTTTTAGCTGCCTGGACTGTCTGGGCCTGCGGCTAAATGTGTATCAGAAAACTAAAAGGGAAAATAGAAGTAGGAGCAAGCCAAAAATGTTGGCCAGACTTTTTTTTTTGGCACTTGGAACATGTCTGCTATGCGAAACCCTGACAGAGAGAATTCCCAAACCTCACACATACCCATACAGCATATATATTCACACACACACACGCACACTATTCCTAAACACAATCTGGTTTTGGTCCAGTAAGCAGCCTCTGACAGCAGTGGGTTATACAATTTAACCGCATTAATGATATCCAATCGCCCTATGCGGGGTTTCTCTGACCGAAAGTGCAAATGTGTAATTGTTGCTATAAGAGACAGAGAGTGAGGGCAGAGCCGAGTGCAGAAAGGAGTGAGCAGGAGGATGAATTTGTAAAACATTTTCACTGCCATTTTCATTTTCGATTGTGAACTGTGTGTAATCAGCTTACATGGGGCTTACAAGTTTACCAGTGGGTTTATCAGCTAAATGACATGCGCTGCATCCAATTGGAAATTAAATTGGTGTTTTGTGCTCGATTGTCAAAAGCCAATCGAGCACAAATTTATTGCATAATAAATTGACGATGTCTTTCTACTTGAAGGAAGAGCTCATGTTAAGTAATCATTTATTTATTTTCCATATTGTTTTTATTTTAATTTTATTTTACACAATACAGGTTAGTTTATTGTTCTGTGCGAGTCATAAGTTGCATAATAAATTGACAAAGTATTTGTACTTGAAGTGAAATCTCATCTTAAGTAATTATTAAGCTATTTTACATATTGTTTTGATTTCTTCTCAATATTCTATTTTCTCTCTCTATATATTTTTTTTGTCAAAGCTAATGATAAATTAATGCAGATTGGTATGTTTTCAGATTTGTCAATTTCCATATCCCTCTGTATTTCAATCAATCTTATTACCTTGGCTAATCGCCAATTAAATTGCAAAAGTGCTTCACAATTGCAGCTGATTTATGCCACACGCCAAGTGCTCTGCAGTGGAGAACAGACTCTGCAATATGCATGCAACGTTTAGTTGCCCCACTTCAGATGTGGAGCGTTGTGCTGAGTGCCGGATCAATCAGTCAGCATGCATAAATGACATATGCCGAGAGCTTAGCTGAGAGCACGGCAGCGCGTAGATCCAACAGAGGTAGCTAGAGGACATGACTGAGGACAGACGGACGGACGGACCGGCGGACGGACGGACAGACAGTTGAGTGTATGATTGGCTGGTAGTAATGCTGTCACTCGACTCGTTGCCGCTGTCACATTGCACTTGAAGCTAATGCAGTCTGTCTCGAAGCTAGTTAGGACAACGCCTAATGTGCAACACAGACAACGACAGCTGCAACAACAACGACAACAACAATCGAGACAATAGGATTGCTTATTTGGCCAGTCCATAGCTCGGTTTCATGTCGATTTCACAATGGATCTCGGATAAATTTTTGACTTAATTGCGCCTATCTCTTGCTGCAATTGTAGCCAAAGCAACCACATGCCACATGTCCACGCAGACAGCAGAGAGGCTGCCACAGGATTTGCATCGCAACTTTGACCAAGCTCAGCCTTTGGCAGTTATTAGTGCTGTTGCTGTTGCTGCTGAGCAAATTGTTTCTGTATCTGTTTTCAGTTTTCAGTTTTCGTTTCCGTTTCCAGTTTCCAGTTTTCAATTGCAGATTTCGCAAGCTGTCGGTGCTTCTTCCTACTCGATCCTGTGCCTCCTGGCCATTTGTTTGCCTGAGCTAATCATAATCTATGTTGCTGTCGTTGTGTTGGCGCTACCGTCGAGCTTGTGCTTTGTGTTTACCGGTTCGCAACTAGCCCCAATTAATTGACGTAAATTGTTTGCATTTCGCCCAAAGGCTGCACTGGTCGACGACTCTCGTACGTATACGTAATATTCGTATGCTGTCCACCTTGCGCTTTAGGACTTAACATAATTAAGGGCCAGCAAATGTCCAACTCAATGGCAACTTCATTTGCAGCGTAATTGTTATCATTTTCACATCCCTCTCAGTTTCCTGCTGTTTTCGACGCCCATTTGATTTTCTTTGAAATCAGAAATGCGTTTGTTCTGTTTAATCGAATTAAGTAAGCTAAGCCATTTGAGCGCACATTCTTTTATCTCGGCTGCCTATTTGTATGCAATTTTCAATTATTTCTTTTTTTCTTTGCGATTCATTCTCCTTCTTAAAGTTTGCCCTCTTTTTTGCGCTGCTGTGATTAATGACTTGTGAAAGTGAAAGGTGTGCAGAAGTTGGGCACCGAGAAAAAAGCGCAAAAAGTCTCACACTCAAAAGCTACTTAATTGAGCTCTATTGAGAAAGAGAGAGAGCAAAGTACTTCACTTTTTACCAAGTATTTTTTAAAGATAGGCAAAAATCTCATCGAATGCTTTAAATCAAGTAGACTTTACTTTTTGATACGAATTTTGAAAACCTAAATCTATGTATATTGCTTCCTGATTTATCGACAAGCTAATTGTACTAGAAAGCTTTTAAGATATTAATTTGAATAAATGTTTAGATTCAATTGCCAACAAGTTAGACTTGAAGACACTTTCACTTAGTTGTCTGTGCCACACATGGCGTATGCGGTATATTTGTGTCACACTCCAACACTTTCAAAAACAGCTATGACACTTAAGCTGGCTTAAACAGAGCAACGCATACACGTACACACACACACACACACACACACACACACACACACACTCGTGCATTACGAACTCACTTAAAACTTTGGACATGCTGTGGCCAAGCATATGACAAACAGAATGCCAGGCATGCCTATCCACGCCCCCTTGCCCCTCTGGGGTCCTATCAGCCAGCTGATTATCATTCATTTGATGCCACATAATGGGCCACTTCAGCTGTGGCTGCGGCAAACGTTTTAGGATCTCAATAATTATCAACTGTGGCCAAAAAAAAAAAAATATAAAAATAAACAACAAAAAATGGTAAATAAAGTGAAAAACTTTTTAATTTGCCAAACGTTGTGTGCAATTGTTTTAACTGTTGAAAATGGTCGGACAAAAGTGCACAAATGTGTGTGTGTGTATGTGTGTGTGTGTGTACATTGTTAATAACTGAATGTGTGTGTTGTCTGCAGCCAAATGCAGCCATTGTTTTACAAGCCAACAGCAGCCGAACCAGAGACAGTTCCAGCGCTGCTGCCAATGACAGCAATAGCTAGGACGACGCTGACAGCGACGGCGACGGCGACGGCGACGGCAACAGCGACAGCGACTGCGATGCCTCGTAAGTAATTTCGCGCATATGTTACGCCACAGCCGCTGCATGCGACGCAGCAGCAATAACAGCAACAATAACATCAATCGCAACTGTGCAGAGCGGGCGAAAGAGAGCAAAAGAGTGAGTGCGAGTGTGGGATGTGAGCTATGTTATACACTAGCCGACAGCCAAATGTGAGCTTCAGTGTCAGCTGCAGGCGGCAGCAGCAGCAGCAGGCGGCAGCAGCAGCAGGCGGCAGCAGCAGCAGCAGCAGCAGCAGCAGCAGCTTAAGCTCGGCTGAGCGGCATATTCATGGCTGCTGCACACGACAAATTGAATTTTATGCAAAGGCTGCGCCTCGCCCCTGACCGCTCTAATGCATTGTTCTCAAATCACCATCACTCTCGTTTGCTCACTCTCACTGACTCACTTCTTCAATCTCTGCCAGTTGCCTCCTGCTCTGGCGCGGCGACATCTATGGCCTGTGTATGTCTGCATTATAAATTTGGTCTTTTGTTTTCTTTTTTTGTTGCCTTTTCGTTCGTCTGTGTGCGCGTGTGTGTGTGCGTGTGTGTTTGTGTTGGCATATTAAGCTTATCCTTGTGCTTTGCACTTGCCAGTCGTCCTGCGACGCACGTTTTCAGTTGTTGCTGTGGTTGTTGTTGCCTGCGTGTGTCCTAGTTTCACTGCTCCTGCATTTTCCTGCGTTCAGTTATTGTTGCTGCTCGCATTGTCTTTTTCCTTTGCCTTTGCCTTTGCCTTTGCCATTTTAATTTAGGGCTCCTAGGCAGTAGCTCTTCATATTATTGCACAGCTCTATCGGCTCTATGGGTCCATTGTGTGGGCTGCCCAATTTGCCGGTTAGACATTAATGAGAAATAATGTTATCGCACTGTTAAGCAGCTGTAAGTGCCTGTGTGTCTGCTTTGTTCCTCCAATCCGTTTGTGCAAATTGTCATTCAGCGGGGGATTAATTGTCCTTATGATTATGATAGGGTCTTTGCAATAGGTGGGGACGACTTAAAGGGCTCAACATACTTTGCTGTTAAAATCTTAATGGGCACTTTCGTTGAAATGCTAAATACGCCCGTATAAATAAATATTTTACTGCAAAAACGCTTAAGTACAATAATTGCATTTTGTGCGCGCGGCTTAGCTAACCCATTAACAGCCAGTGAGCGCTGTTAGCGAGAGAGACGTGAATGTTAACTAGCTGTGGCTGCAGTCGCTGTGAGGCTAACATTGACAGAGTTGTGCATTTTATGTTAACTAACTCTCTCTCTCGCACACTCTGCCTTAACAGCTGTTAGGTTGCTTGAGCCGAGCAGCATCTGCCACGACTTCTTCGCTTCGTTTAGTCTACTTTTAGCCGGTGTCGCGTGCGCATCGTTTTGCGAGTCGCAGCTGCGATGTGAGTCGGAGTTAAACAAGTGAATAAATAGTGTGAATACAATGATTGAATTTAAATAAATGTGTTTTTGTCCAGAAAACTATGTGACTTTTCAAAATATAACAGACAATTTACAGTGGTAATATATATACAAAATTTATTAAAATCATTTAATAATTAATTTTTGAAAATAGCAAATAGTTACAAACTTATAAAATTATGAAGTTTCCAAATTTATTTAAAAAAAAAAAAAAAAAAAACATAAATAAAAGTATTGAGAAATGTTGAAATACTTTTCAAGTGAATGCATACGATTTAATAATAAAATATGTGTTACAAATTAGTTTTAATTAAATGAATGTGTACATTTTAAACTAAACAATATATTTCTAATCTTACTCTTTTTTACATAAGATTATAATTATTATTAATTTTTTACTTTCATACTAAATAAATATTATTCGAATAAATTAACATATGAAAATAAATAGGCTAAATCGTAATTTTTTAGGAATTCACCGAATTCACAAAGAATATGATATGCCAGGAGATTTTTTTATACTAAGATACAAGCTGCCCTTAAATTCTTAACAATTGAAAAAAATAATAAATTATTCAGTTTTGTGTTTGCTTCAGGAAATGTAATTTAATCATTTATTATTTATTAATGAGACACAGCTTGAAGCGAAATATTTTTCAATAAAAACAATAAGATAAATTTATAAAGTATATACATAATATTTTTGTATTTATTTATTTTATTTAAATATATATATTAGATATATATTATTTATATATATGAATGTCCGTAACAAATAAACTAAATTACAAGTCAGAAAAAATTCTGTTTCCGGTTCGGCGGCCAGCAAATTTCATCTTCCGTTCTTAGCTATTTGCTTTGCCTCAGCTGTACAAGCAGCAGTAGCAGGAGCAGCTTCAGGAGCATCAGAGTAAATGCTAAGCACAGAAAACAGAGGTCAGGAATTGAAGGAAAGAAGACCAAGTTTAGAGAGCGGTGGGAACTTGTGTTAAATCATTTACACTTCCGCTGCTGCTTTGTTTGTGCAATCAATTTAGTATTATTTACGTTATCATCAACAACAACAACAATCACAAAATAACAACAACATTGACAGTAGCAGCAACATCTAGCAACTCCTTAATGCATACAATTCATTCGGCCAGAACATAACATTTGTTTAACATTTGCGTTAACGCTTCATTAAACCAGTTGGAAACCGTTTGGCATTACTTATGTATGCCTGGCATTTCTCAGCGCTCTTCCCACATGGTGGCCTCCTTTGTAGTGTATTGCAGAAACAAAAGGCATTTAAATCATTATTTTGCCGCACAAGCTGCAAACAAAGCCCGGGTCAAGCGCAGAGCTCCAACTCGAACCGGGCTCCTGGCAACGCGCCCAAGTCTAAGCTCAAGCAGAAGGCAGGCAAATCCTTTCAATTCGTAAGCGCGTGTCGTGCATCTCTAAGTTGTCTCTCTCTCTTTCCCTCTCTCTCTCTCTCTCTCTCTCTCTCTCTCTGTCTTTCTCTCTCGCTCTGCTTGAGTAAGTGTGTGTGTGGGGGCGTGTTTGCCTGGCCATATGTACACCTTTTACGCCCGACTAAACACCCGCATAAATAAATTTCGTTAATGCCAAATAGTCTCGAGCGTAAAAGAAAGATGAGGTAACAGCAGCAGCAGCAGCAGCAGCAGCAGCGACGGCAGTCGGCCGAATGGAATGCCTCAACACACACACACACATATACAACCAAACAAGCACCCAAACAAATACAAACACACACACACACTGACTCATAGCTACATGTGTGCCTGAAAGCATTTTCGCCAGCAATTCGCAATATTTTTCCTAATTCTCTAGCATACTTTTCAGCGCAGCTATGAGCAGGCGTGCTTTAGTGCAGGAATTTCTGGACAAGTTCACATTTTTGTTTAGACAAGCGCGCTTGTTAAAGAATTCCTAGTGTCTTTTCGCTTGCTTCCAGCTACGTAATCGCAGTATTCAATGCCGAACATGAATTTGGCTAACGAAATTAACTTCAACTTTTTGTAGCCTACTTTTCAGCGCACAATTTTTCAAAATTTAAATAAAATTGCATCTACGCACCAGCTAATTTAATACGGCTTATAAGTATTTTTAATAATTTGATGTACTTACTAGATGCGCGTGTACAGCTATAATAACAGTCTTACATGCCTAAGTAGCACACAGCAAGCAAACTCTTGCCACGACTTGAAACATCTTTACACTCAAAAGCTTAAGCTATACTTAATGAATTTGCAGATAGTTTGTGCGGAGGGCGCGGCATACTTATTGAAGTATTAAAATGTTGCTGAATTGCTTATTATTACAGTATTAAGCGCTTAACATAAACGCAGCTTGTAAACTTCGTCAATTTGCCAGCGAAACTTGTAAATTGACTTATAGACTTTGGAATTGCGAGAAACTCTTAACTATAAGAGAGAAGAGACAACAAATTCTGACAATTGCCTTAGAGCTATTGACTAATTTGTATTTAGAGCGAGGAGAACATATTAGTTTTAAACCACATATGCCTAATTTGAATTCCACTAAATGTTAGACAAACACAAGTATGAATTACAGTATTGATTGCCTAACAGGGCCTATTTATTTAGCTGTCAATATGCTCACTTTAGCTTTCGTTTTGTGGAATGTCTTGGGCAACTAATGCTGTTGGCCACATAACTTAGCCTAAAACACAAAAACACAAACACACAAACATATCAAGACAGGATTTTGCGCAAAGCGTTTGCCATAAAATAGAAAAAACAAGGCAAAGGCAGCATTGTGGGAATATTTAAAACTTGCCACATATTGTTGCACGGCTCTTAAGTTTGTGTTTCTGTTGTTGCAGTTGGGGCATCTGGTCGAGTGCAATTGTGAAATATGCTAAGCCCACAATTGTGTGTGAAAACTAGAAGAAAGCAAAGCAACCAATTTTAGGAGGCCACCGCACCACCGCACCACTGCACCACCATTAGACTAACCACTGGACAGGCACTGATTGTGCCTAAAAGCCAACTAACCATATTAAGCAGCCCAAACAGCAACTATATCAATATTCGCTAAAAGAACGCTGAAAGTATTCCGCATAACCCGCAGCAGAGCTGCTGCAGCTGGTGAGCAGCCCGTATGGTTCTGTGCTGCTGCCAACCGGCACATGTGACCCAGTTAAGCCGATTTGCAACCAGACGGCGTACTTTTAGAGCACGCGGATTATTAATTTGCCTGGCATTTTAATAGAGGCCACGGCAGAAACATGCGCTCCCAGCACCCAGCACCGATCCTTGCCAGCCTCTGTCTATGCCTCGTCCTCGCCGTCAGTCTGCAGCCGCAGCTGCTCCACTGTGCCACAGCGGGTAAGTTTGCATAATATCAAATTTGATTTTCATTTCGTTTTATTTTTCTTCTCTTCTTTTTTTTTTTTTTGGCGCTACATTTACTGCATATCAAATACTTCTCACTTTTCCACTGCTCGTGTATCTCTTTGTGTACTTGGTAATAATATTAATTTGATGGGCGGCAAGGCGTGGCAGGGCACGCCTTGGCTAGGCTAACTGACTTTGAGGCATTTTTCGCCGCTGTGCGAATTGTCTTGCTTATTTTTACAGACGTATGCTCCGAGGCATAGACAGTCTCCGGTCAAGGAGAGGAGTTGTTTAGGTAAGGAGGTATGTCCTGGTTAATAGAATTAGCCATGGAATGCTTTTGAGATCTATGATAAAGGTAAATGTCATCACAGAAATTATATGTACATATACAAAGGTATGTTAAGTGTATTTAGAAAATGATTTTGTTTGATATAGCAAAATTTTTTAATGTATCAAGCTGAATTCGTGTTATAGCCATTTATGTCGGTTTTCGTTTTTATCTGCTAGATAGCACTTTCGCCTTGATATTTGATTATGGAACTATAAAATGGTCATCTCTTAAGCCAAGCAATATAAATCAAATATAAAGACAACAATGGGGAATACATTTTTAATACATTTGAATATGTTTGTATTTATTAGATAAGAAAATCATCAAACGCAAACAATACTATGTTCCTAGCTAGCACAAGCATTCACATTTAATATTTTTCACTCAAGAGAACAAAGTTAATTCACTTACCAAATCACAATCTTTTTCCCCGGAATCCTCGCACACTTTCATAGCCCACCTTATTCACAATTATCCAAATCATTAACCCACCTTAGTTTAATCTATTTTAACAAATCACACTACATAAAATGCTATGTGAATGTACTCTGTTTAAAATTTGGAATGAACAAACACAAAATAAAATATCAAAATAAATTACAATTGAAGGCAAACCTGGTCTAAATTGAGAATTTGATTTTATTTTATGCAAAATCGAAATTGTTGAATCTTTCTCAGCTCAAGCCAAATAGATTCCAATTACTATTGTTCAATAGTTGAAACTGTTTGCTTTGTTCAACTAAGGAACTCAGCTTACAGTTCATTAAAAACGAACTTCAGACATTCATTTAGAAAGCTTTTCATTTTTGTTCTTTTTGTCGCTCGAATGGCAGTGAAAAGTTGCATTCAGAATGAAAGCCTGCAACAAAGGACCATTCGACTGCTCCGTCAGAGGCAAAAACAATAATAATTATTATCAAGGGTAATTAAAATTGTAAATGGCAAAATTAAAAATAGCAACAAATAAAAGGCAAAAATCTCAATGGGGAAAATGTGTTGGGAAAAAGTCAAAAATAGAAAGTTGAAAATGTGACATTTTTGGGAGGGGCGGGGCCAAGGCTCAGGCAGCCAGCTTGAAAATTCTGTGAAAAGCTGGAAAATTTGACTTGTGACCACAACCAAAATGTGGCTACGCAATTCAATCGGGTATTACTATTATGTGTGAAGCTATGCAACACAGAGTCTAAGGTGATCCCGTTCATATCTGAAAATATATTATTGTAGCCAAGTTGGCTATTGTCCCTCATTCATTTACAGCTAAATAAGAGGTCGTGTGTGACAGAGTATTTGAGGTTCTTTAAAGCAATTGCCAGCTGCTGTTTATTGTTGACTTTTGTGATTGTTGGCCATGAAAGTGGTGGACGGAACGCTTCAGAAGCCACAATTCCGACTACAATTGGACTAGCAGCCAGCAAGACCAGCAACAGCCACTCCCTATATATATATATAGGGAATTGCGACTAAGTTGAACAATCAAAGCAACAACAAAGGCGACTGCTGCTGCTGTTGCTCGGTAGCTCGAGATGAAAACTTTTACTTTTGTTTAATCAAATTCTGCAGCACGTCGAGCACCATTGAATGCTTGTAACAAAACTGACTGCTCTGCTTGCCCTGCCCTGCGGGTCCTTTAGGTCCCAGGACTAAAGTGTGGCGCCGCATTTGCGAGTAACTAACTCATTCGCTGGCCCACGGCCACAGGCATTTCGCCGCCATGCTTCATTGTTGTTTTGCTTGGCTTTTTGGCTGCTGCCACAGCTTCTGCATCTTTCATTCTCTCTCCTTCCTTCTTTCACTCACTTCCTCCATCCCTCGTCCTGCTGCCGCTTGTCAGACAAGTGCTCCGGCTCCCTGGAGATGCCACTGGTTAGCCGCTCAACTGGCACGCTCGACTTAAACGCTTAGGCACAATTATTACACAAATTACGGACGGAGCGGGGAGGACAACGGTGGCGGCGGGTGGGTGTCCGTCATCGTTATTAGCGCCATCTCGACAGCCATTTGATGGGAGTGTCTGGCTCTGTGGTGTTTAGTTGAGATTACATGACCATGACCAGGCCGGAGACCCAGCTTTCATCATCAGCCCAGTTGAACTCATCTCGACTAAACAACATGCCCATCATAATTACGAAAAGTGTCGATTTGTTGTCAGCAGTGACTAGAGCTCGGCCCGCACGGGCGCAGAGCGATAAGGAGTCGACAACAGTCGACCCTTGCCAAGGATTACGTACAATGAAAATATCATAAGCTTCACAATGCACTAAAGTCAAAAGTGGTTCTTGAAAAGCTTATGAAAACAGCTGCAGAAGGGTAATGGTAGTTAGAAAGGTGATAGATATACATATTTATTATAATCTCTATTTTTAATAGCTTCTTGAACTGAATGGAGTATATTATAAAGATTCATTTGTCATTTATTGTTGATTTAAATTTGAGTGCTAAATTAAAAAGCATAAATTGTATTATTTACTTCAGTTTAAATATAACTGTATTTGAAATTCATTACTTCAATGCATATAATATATGTATATGTTTTTTAATTTTTTATTTAAAAAATAAATAAAATCGGAATACTTAATAGCTTATAGTCTGTAAGTGTTGTGCCACAAATTTGTTTTGCCTACTCAAAAAAAAAAAAAAAAAAAGAAATGTAAATCATTTTTTCGTATATTTACAAAATATTTTCCTGGAAAAAGTTTATTTAGTCTACTTTGTTGTGTGTCGTAATATCAAATTGATACAAGTGCGCATAATTACGTTAATTCCAGGAATTTTCAGATTTTCTTAGAATTCAAAGGTTTTTCAATGAAGTTTATTCAATGAATTGGGGCCACCCAGTCAAAGTTTTTCAGGAACGAGATGGGCAACCAGGACTCTTTTTGTCAAGTGCAAGCGAATAAATTATGGCTATATACACACATATGTGTGTCTGTGTGTGTGTGTGTGTGTGTGTGTACTCATGTGTTTGAGGCGTGTCTGTTAGATGATTTTATTGCTAGACTTGATGCCGACTTAAGTGCCCACGGGACTTAGCTGGTTAATTTTAGTGCGGGAAATCCTGCTACTCTCTCTCTCTCCGTGTATATCTCTCTCCCTTTCCCTCTCACTTACTCTGTCTGTGCGTTTATGTGGAGATGAGTTGCTGCATGATGGGACTGAAACTCATTGGCTGCCTCAATCTCAGACTTTGTCTGGAGCTTCCGCTCAAGACTTAAGACTCAAACTCAATCTGCATCGGAGTCTCCGTCTAGCTGCGAGTCATCGAGTCGCCTTTGCCGCTTGGTCGAGCCTCATTACGCAAGTTTGTGCCGCCAATTGGAGCAGGTTGTGGGGCAGGGAAGTCATTTTATCTTTTTATATCTTACACACAGCTTACTTGTGATTGTGGATGTGTGTGTGTGTGTGTGAGTTTTTATAACTTTTTAGTTTGTTGCTTGAGCGCAGAGATTAAGCAAATTTTTGTTGCATACTTTAAGGCTGCGGCGGCTGCTGTTGTCGCCCGCCTAAAGTGATATTTTTCCTAATTTTCCCTCTTTATTATTCTGTTTTTCTTTTCTCTCGGCGCGTCTCTTACGCGTAATTCACTTGTTTTTATTGCAGTTTCGCTTTGCTCCCCCATTTTTCTTCTTTTTTTTACGCCGTTTTGATTTGTTCTTGCCTCGTTTGTGCTGCGTCTGTGGCGGGAGTTGGTGTTTGGGGTAGCAGGCATATACATGTTTCGCTTTTATATGCCTTGAACTCATGCAACTCGACAGCTGTTTGGTCCTTAACTTGTCTGTAGTTAATGAGTTGCCGCCACCAACGCACCGTGGGCCACATTCCCGGAATCAAAGAAGAGAATTTAGCTTCCCTAAACGCTGATATTAGAAGGAATTTATACGTTGAGAGCGAATCACATAAATGAATGAATGGCATATTTCACATAATTTAGTTCAACATTGTTTCTGATAACCTAAATTAAATTCTGGTCTTGGTTTTATGTAAATATAAAGTTCTTAAATTTACATATAAATAGACAGCCTTCAAAAAATGGCATCAATATTTGATGAATTTCTTGACTCAATTGAATTATCCAAAAAATTTCCTGAAACATTTCTAAGAAAACAAATTCTGATTTTGTCGAATTGTGCTAAAATGATTTATAAATATAGAAAAAAAAGTCCGTTATTCAATTTCATCCATTTACAGTAAAGTTTTCTATTTAATTTAAAACTTCATTCTTATTGAGTTTGCCATCAATTTGTAAATTAAAATGAGTAAATTTTCAACTTTCTATTTAATTTTTTTTTGGCACGTGGATCAACTGTTCGGCCACTTGTACAATTTGTGCGCGCAACTTGATTATTACAATAATAATAATTATAACGATCAAGTTGTTGCAGTGCATCATTAGTGCAGGCAATTAAAAAGTTTTTATATGAAATCGTTTTATCTTTATTGCGCGTACACGCCACATAAACATAAAACATGATAACATGATACACACACAGACGCGCTTACACACACAACCACACAGACAGATTCACTCACGCATACCTATGTAAACATATTCGCTTTATGGTCGGTAGCGAATTTTGCATTTGCTCGAAGCACTTATATTTCTCATCGCCTTGCTTAGATAGCTGTCGAGCTCTTAGCGCCGACTCTTAGATGCTCAATAGCTGGCAATCTCTTAGGCAGTTGCTCTTTGCTTCTTCGCAGCGCATTACTTAATTAACGATAAATAACTTCTGCCTGCCAACAGGCCAGCCTCGTTCAAGTGCAACGGGCGCAAAAGTTTCCAAAGAGCTCTTCGAACTTTGGAGTGTGTAATTTTGGAATATTTTACTTTTCAGCAAATTAAGAAAAAAAAAAAAAAAAAAAACTGCACTCAGTATTAATTAAATTAAAGGAATCTCAGCACTTGCATGTGGCATGAAGCATGTGGCACTCGTCTTTATATATGTGGCATGACACACTTTGGTTTCGCTTTAATTCCACTTTTATTCAGTTGTCCTCTCTGTACTGCTGTTCGGGCCAAAAAGTTTCGTTACCAAAATTTATGGCGTCAATTTGGCAAATTTACGCGCAACTGCAGCTTCAGCCACGCCCACTCTTTTTTTTTTTGGGCAGGTGGATGGGCTAAGAAGTGTCATAGGTGCATAAATTATGACCAGTTTTCTTATATTTTATTGCAATTATTTTTGCTCAATAGCTGGCGGGGAGAAGGGGTGACTGAGAGAGAGAGAGAGAGAGAGAGAGAGAGAGAGAGAGAGATGTGCATGTATCGATGTGTGTGTATTGAAGATTTACAGCTAGAAACATTTCAATACATTTTGATTTAGTACCGGATTCCGGGTTATTCCTAAAATTGAATACGCAAATAAAAATAAAAATAATATTTTGAAAAATTTATAACATATTAAAATATGCTAACAGTTACTTGTCAGACTATACTATATGTACATCATTGCTTGCAAAGGCCTGTTAACCGCTTTCTTTCTGTTATATATAAATATATATATATATATATATATATATATATATATATATATATATATATATATATATATATATATATATATAAATATAAATCATTTGATTTTGATGAACTTAAAAGCTTTAAATTATACCAGCAAACCTCAAATTAGAATATATAAAAGGGTAGTTTGAATGAGACCAAGACAAAGAGCAATAATAATTAAAAACAATTTACCGCTGAGCTCCAGTGGGGGCCTTTAACTTCAATGAATATTCTTAACGCTTGGACCTCTTCCATAGACTGTTCAAAATAAACTTTTGATGAGGTTTTTTTTCGGGTTCGGCCTCAATTTAGATGGGCCTTTGGCCTGTATCCTATATCATGCTTGCTGTCTGTCGACTTTGCTTGGCTAAATTATGCAAATCAATACAAAAATCCACTTGCTGAACGTCCTTGAAGGTAATTAGCTAATTAATTTGAAATTGCTATAATGCGGAGACAGTGAGCTGGCGTGCAAATTGATAGCGGCTGGGAGGTTGAGTGGTTGAGTGTTTGAGGGGCTGAATGGTGCAGCTTGTTCAAGTTGTGCGCTGATTAATTTATTGAATTCGTTTTAATTGTTGCTGGGCATATTAGATAAATGGGATCAGGGCAGTTGAAATATGTAAGCGGCTTAAACGCCAAGCTCAAAACAAAAGACAAACTAATTAATTTATGGCTTACAATGCGTCTTGCTTTACAATTTCCACTCTCTATTTATCTCTCTCTCTCTCTCTACCTCTCCATCTCTGTCTTCTAGGAGGCCTGGAGGCGGCAATATTAAGGAGCGACAGAATAAATGACGGCACATTTCATAGAAGTCAATCAAAGAGAGCGGCGACATTGGCAAAATCGTTGCCATTCATTACAGCGACAACGCAAATTGTCAAGGCAAATGATGAGCAAACAGGCACACCAACAGCTATGCAGACAAATGCGGGTCCATTCATTGCAGTTGCAACAACGGCAATTGTGGAAACTGCATTTCCCAACCACAGCAGCATTAATAACATTAGCAACAATGACGATCGACAGGGACAGGAACAAGGACAGGGACAGAGAGAGGGAAAGGGACAGCGGCAGGACGCAGCAGCCGTGTTGCAAGCAAATCTTATTATGAGCAATAGAAGTGTGGAGCAGCAGGAGCCATATGTGCACAAGTACAAAATTACGCAGCACAATGCATTGTTCTCCCTCAGCAACGGCTCCACAGCCGCAATCGATGGACCAGCAATGGCTACAGCGGCAACAGAGGGATCGACAACAAGTACAACAACCGCAGCCACAACAACAACAACGACACGTCGGCCAGCTCCAAAGACAACGCTTAAGCCTCCACCAACAATAGATGATTACCAGACAATAATTAGCCAAGCGGGCACACACGCCTATCTGCCCTGCAATGTAAGTAAAGCCCAAAACTCAAACTCAAGCCGAGCTCCACCCCGGAAATTTCCTTTAATTAACAGTCCATAATGCTCGCCAAATGACGAACCCACATGGTAGGGGCCTCGAGAGGTGTATGCTTATAAGATTACTGGCCCAGCCTCACAAAGGCGTGGCTGCGACACAAAAGAAGTGATTGCTTCCCACATGGAAAGCAGCTCATCATGTAGGTGGCAATCATTCGGATCAAGGAAAGCGCTCAACACACACAACATCAATTAATGACATAATAATGGGATACGCAGTCGCTACCATACATCCGATAGATCGGAGTGTAAGCAGTAATTTAGTTTGTGTAACTGGAAGTTAATGAGATTCTTGAGATATTCCATAGATTTTTACTTTGAGTTAACTACAAATTCCATAATTTCGAGTCGATTACATTTTGTAGTAGTCCACAATGTGGACTTCACAACTGGAAATTGTATTTGTCGACGGAAGTTGATTTAATTCAATGTCAATTTCAAATCGGTGTCTTCGCTTTAGTTACGATATTTTGAAAACAGCTGTGTTCAAATACTTTGAGCAAACACAACATAATAATTGGAGTTATAAAACAACATCACTTCAATATACATACGTATATCTCAGAAGGTATTTGTATGAGATTGAGCTGTTGCACCTTCAAATCAAGGTCTTTTTTGTCCTCAGATAGGCTTTGCAAAGGTTTTATATTATCTCTGTCGGTTATGTCTTATACAATATTACACGAGCTATGCTTTAATCATAAAGATTATACCAATTTATCATCCTAATCTATTGCCAACATTTTAAAGTTTAACAGAAAATTGCTATGTTTATGAAGCTTTTTCCTAAGCCAGTTGATGTAACTCTACTCTCGTCATGGTTTCAGCTAGAGACTGTTTCACCTTCGCATTCATCATTCAATCATCATTTCTCAAGTTGAACCAACTTTTGGGGCTCTCTTAATGCAATGATAAACCTTTTCAGTTAACTTACAAAATTGACCGCTCTTCAAAAAGTCGAGAGCTTATACAAAATATTATTTCATTTTTATTTTTTTTTTATGTCCTCCTTATTTTTTTTTTTTTTTTTTTTTTGTTTTGTTGGTTTTATCAGTGACTTGCATAAGGCGCATGCTTATGCCAAATAATGCCTGAATACTTGCACAATATTAAGTTGTTGACCAAACTGAGCAGCTGAAGGCGGCTAAATGAAAAGTTGATTGATTTTTGCTGAAATCCAATCAAGCGCTCGCTTCGCTGTTTACTTTCAACGGAGGATTTTAATTTTTTCCATTTTTTTTGTGGCAAGTAACAAAAATATTGACAAAGCATTTTCCTTTTCTCTTATTAATAATCATTGATAATTTATAATAAGCAACTGATTATGCAGAATTTTCTTCTTTTTTGCTCAATCGGTTCATGAAGACAGAATGGCCAGAGTGGATGGCTCACTGAAGAGGCTTGGGGTTGGGGAGCTAAGTTCAGCATTGCTGCGCTTTCAACTAATTTACGCTTGGCGCTGTCGGAACTGAAAGAAAACAAACCGGAAATTGCTATTGCCACGCCCCAAGCCCACAACGTATGCCCCCGACCACTCCCCCCTCCACTGCTTCACCCAATTTATAGCCAAAGGCAGCGCCATTTTCGTAGATGACCCAAATTTTCCAAGCCCCAACCCCCTACACACACCACACACACACACACACGCACAGTTTTGGGCGTGGCAGCAGCGTGTATGTGTGTCTGTGTGTGTGAGTGGCATCCAAAGTCTGTCCGCTAATAATTTAGTTACTCGCTGCCTCGCTGCCTTGGCGCAGTGCCTGCAACGCACACAGCTTCCACATCATGATGATAATCATGCTAATGATCATTATAATTAGAAGCATAAGCATAATCATTATGGCCTTTATAATTGGCGCAGTTGTCGCTGCCCCTGTTTATAGAGTAAATTATTTTGATCTCTCTCTCCCCCACTCTCTCTCTCTCTCTCTCTCTCTCTGTCTCTCTCTCTCTATTGGTCTCCCTTTCTCTCTTTCTCTAAAAAAAATTAAATGAAATGAAACTTAAAAGATACAAAAGTATCTCAACAGTCTGCAGCTGTTGAAAGACAAACAAATACTTTTCTGTAACTGTTTCTTTCTCCGTACTTCAGTGTTCATTCAAATGAACTGCAAATGAACGTCTGTAAAAACACCAACACAACTTTTTACTCATCTAACTTAAATAAAACAAAGGCAAGGGAAGAAGAGAAAGAAACACCTGTAAATAATAATTATTTAAAGGATGATAGCTTTACTTACCGTAAGGAATTTTTATTTTTTTTTTTTTATTTTCATTTATGGCTTTCCACTTATTCTGCCATGATTTACTCAATTTATTTATTGATGTCGAAAATAATTTGTTTCATATTTTTTCATTTGCATTAAGCAAATATTTCTCAAATTTCAAAGGATTTTTTTTAGGAAATGTTAATAAGATTATGCTTGAATTTTATTTATTTATTTTGCAATGATTGATTGAAATTGATTTTTATTTTAAATTTATGAAATAAACTCTCTTTCATCAAATATATATATATATATTTTTTTTTTTTTTTTTTTTTTTTTTTTTTTTTTTTGATAATTTAGAGTTAATGAATGTCAAAGGCCAAGATAAATTTTGTAGATACAGTAACCCAAGTAATAAATAGTCTTCAGGCATTTGCTTTAGCCTGCTCAAAAGGATTTATATGCCATTTGATTTTCCCAGCAGAAAATAATCAATGCAAGAGCATACACATCAATTGAGACTGATTATCCGATAAAGGCAAATATATGTTGTGGGCCCTTTTGGCGCTCATAGCTGCTGGCTGACATAACTTGGCGAAATGTGAAATAATCAGCTTAAACCAAATCAATTAATAATAAATTATAGACCGTGGGCGTTACATAGAGCTTACATCGCACATAAAGGCAGGCCACAAAAATGAAGAAGAAGAAGAAGCCAAAAAAGCTTTGCCCACGAGCATTTGATAATATTTTTTTCAGATTTTCGCAGAAGCGATTTTTGCTCTCCTGCCCCTATTTTGGGTTATTTTGCAAAGTCTGCGAAAAGTTGTTTCTTTTTGCAGATATGGAATGGAAGAGGGCAAAGAAATGCCACCACGCCATGGACGTGGCTCTCTTTGAGGTGTATTGTTGTGTGAAAAAATTGGCAAAATAAAAGAAAGAAATTATTTACAAACAAGTTTAGACAGCATTCGCAAATGTTATGGCCAAACTTTGTTGTCTGCGTGCCTTTGCTTTTGCCTCCCCAAAATACAAAAATACAAAAAAAAAAAGGAGGAAAGAAAGAGAACGAAAAAAATCGCTGCTGACGGCAGCAAACGCAAAAGTAAGGCGCACATAAAAGCCAAGGAGCGAAAACTTGAGTACAACCAAGGATCCAGCTCTATCTATGGCTTTGACGGGATATAGTATAATATGATATGGGTGCAGTCGGCCCGTCAACTTTTACAAACTATAAGTGCCACTTGCTGGCTTTATTGCCCATTTCCAGGCGCTTGACTTTAATGCAATGCTAACATTTGCCCACAGACATCAAGATATAGCCCGAAAGAGAGAGAGAGATATATATATATATTTATACATATATTTATGTAGAATGCAGCTACATCTAATTAACAATATTTAAATTGCAAAACAGCTCCGAATTTGGGCATCTTGATAAATTCGATGGCGAAATACGGTCATTAATTTTTTGGCAAATTAAGCGCAATCTACACGAGCCCAGCCGCATAATGCGCCATCCATAAGCGAGGAATTTAAATTAGCTAACGGGCCCAACCTGAGCCAACCCAGCCACAGGAATATTTGTCAGCCAGTCAAGCGGAGCCGTAGCAGCCACAAGCATCCACTCCATATACTTACACTTGCCACGTACTCCAAATTCTGGCTGAAGGAGTTCCCTGGCAGTCGCTCCAGTTACAGCCCCGACCTCAGCCACTTCTCCTCGCCGACGACGCTGTGTGCGTGCCTGGTAGCTGCTTGGCTGGCTGCCCAACTGTCTCTCGGCGCGGGCAACTGGATAAGCATCTTCACTTAATACACTGAGTAAAATGTCGATGCTCGGCCTGATAATAATGTCCTTTGTGCGATACTCACGATTTCAATGCTTTCCGCAAAATTTAATAAACTCACGGCCCTCTCCACATAATTTTATTTATAGCTGCATAATTTAGAGTTTCTAGAAAATTTAAAAACAAAAAATAGAGTATTTTCCATAAAGAAATCAGGGAGCGGAAGACTTGAAAGATAAATTGAAAATTTATTTATTAAGGCTTTTGCTTATTTCAATATATATTTGACTGACGGTTGATTTATTCATACTAGTCTATTTTTAAATGAATATATACCTAAAAATAAAAATAGAACTTATGAAAACAATGTTAAGGTATTAGCAGATATTTAAACACGTAAGTTGCCAAGTCAAATTAGAGACTTAATCAGATTAATCCCTGATGCTGTGTACTAAACAAACCTTATGGCGTTTACATTGCCTTAATATGGGACTGTTGTGAGTGTGTGCGTGTGTATGTGTGTGTGTGCCTGTGTACTTATTAGTGATACAGCATATTCATATAGTTTTGACAGCACGTACAGCTAAACAAAAATAAACAACAACAGCAACGAGAAGTGGGAGACGAGCTAGCAATTATGGCCAAGTCAGACAGACAGGCGGGCAGCTAAATCTCGGTATGGCGGCAGGAGCTAAAGAGGTGGGCGGTGGGCGGTGGGCGGTGGCCGGTGTGTGCTGGAGTCTGTGTTTGGGTGGCCTTCTGTGTGCGTGCCTCAGACACTTTTAGTTCCATGGCGACTGGGATAGGGCGGCCACAACCACAATGAAAAACAACAAGCACATAAAACACAAATGATTATAGTATCTAATCATGACGTCGTTCAACAGCACCCATCTCAGCCCCCGCCCCCATGCAATGCCTTCAAGCTATTGCTACTTCACGTCGCCAGCGCCGTGGCCCACACGGACAATGTAGTTGATGACAGCAGTTCAAAGACTGTCATTTGCCACTGCCACAGCCAGTTGGAGTTTCAGCTAGTGCCACGCTTCGCAATCGCCATTATAATCAGCTGTCTAGATGCTCCCTACAAACCCCAAGCCCTCGCCGCGCCATGGGGTATATGGGCACACTGTGCGTAGAATTTTAAGTGAATCACAGTTTAGAGTGGATTAGTTGATCATTTGAAAACATAATGTTTAAAAATGTTAAATAAATTCAGAAATTATGAGGTGAAGCTTACAAATATTGCAAAAGCTTGCAAATAAGCAGCAATGAGCATTTTCGTTTATAGCTGCAATAGGAATATACATATTTTTATATATATATATATATATATATATATATATCTTCTTTTTTTATTTTTATATTAAGTATATATAACCAAGTTTGCTACATAGGAATATTTATTAATTTCACAACAAATATTTTTTTTTACAAAATTTTCGCATAGTTTTTGGAGCAGCTTAAAATTGCAGCATCAATTAAAATCCAAAAATCTTTAATACCATTTACTTTTTATTATTATTGACTAAAAATATTTTCAAATTATATTCTTTATTTATTTTAATTTTTTATTTGATTACAAAATTAAAAATAAATAGATGTTAGCTGTAGCCCAACAGCAACTGATTGATTGAAAAATTAAAATATTTCAATAAATTTCTGCAAATTTTCAACATTCTCATGCGTCACTTTAAGTTCTCATCAATTCATTTAAAACAATTGCTGTAAATTGTATTATTACACATTATTAAATGCATTCAACAAACAATTGACTATTCAAACTGGATGCCCAGCTGTCAAAGGCAATATAAGCATAATCGAATAACATGCTCACAACATTTTCCACAAATAAGAAACTTCTTGTCTGGCAGCAAATAAATCACAAATTGTGTCGAGTGTAATTACGATGAGCTCTTTCATACAACATCATTCACATGCCGTACAAGTGGTACACCAAGCGACATAAATAAAATGTGCACACACACGCACACACATACACAGCTCTACACCCACACACGCGCACACATACACATAATATACACATTCAATAAAAGGTCTTTCAGTTTCCGTCTCGGGTTCAATGTATATTATTTTCTTTACGTGCGACTGGCTGTATGGGCTGGGAGGCAAGGAGGCTGCCTTGTAAAATTGCTTCTAAATTATTATTGTCATTATTGACAGAAATGAATCGTCATTTTGTTGACGTTATTGTTTACCGTTACATTGTCCCCCTATATATCATTCAGTGCTCGTTGTTGTAGGCGCCAAGGTTTTATGTGCAAAAGTTTAGCTGACATCATTCAGTTAGTCAGCTGGGATTTACTCAGGGCTTCCCCTGCGGCCACGTCTCAATTGTATTGTATTTTAAAATATGAAAACCATTATTGACAGATTGCTTTCAATTATTGTCTAATTTGATATTGATTCATTCACTTGGGTTGTCATCTTTCATTCATTCGAACAGGTCAAGCAACTGGTAAAGAAGCCCATCTCCTGGCTTCGCATGCGAGATGGCCACATACTCACCGTGGATCAGACTACCTTCATAGCGGATCAGCGCTTTCAGTCCGTCTTTTCACCCAACCCCGAACGCTGGTCCCTCCAAATCAAATACGTGCAGCTCAAGGACGAGGGCACCTACGAGTGTCAAGTCTCCACGGAGCCCAAGGCGAGCGCAATTGTGCACTTGCGCATTGTGGGTGAGTAAATAAATAGAAAATAAAGAGAGTATAGCAAGTCGATAACAATAGTGTTAGTCTCTATAGAAATATATGCCTATTAAACATCGCTGGTACCTGAAGTTGAATTTGATTTGAGTGAAGTTTCTACAAAATATACGAAATCAATAGTTATTATAGTAAATGTATTACAAATATCTTTGGTTGCTTCAAAGGGAAGAAGTATATTTTTGCAATATTTAATTTTTTCCCAAATATAAATTTTGTATAATTTTATTAACATGTGCTAATAATTTTAATTAAAATGTTTGTAATACATGAGTCAGTTATTAAACAATTTTTTTTTTTTTTTTTTTTTTTTTTTGAAAATGTTTGTTTTCATTATTTTTTTTTATTGTTATATATATATATATATATATATATATATATATATATATATATATATATATATATATATATATATATATATGTATATTCAAATTCCAAACTTTTTAATTTTGCCACCTTTTAAATTCTTTTCGGGAGTTTTTCACTAAATTGCCCTCTTGATGCCTGTTATTACGGGCCCAATCAATGAAAACCAAAGCGAGCTGCAACGCATGTCATAGTCAAAAACCAAATTCAAGACAGAACATAAATCACAGAGCAGGCCAATAAATCAGTGGCTTCTGCACCGATTTTGCACAGATTGAAAGCGACTCTCTAAATGTGTGTCTCTCTTCCTGCCTCTATCCGTGTTTCCCCAGAACCTAAAACAGAATTAATTGGCGAGTCTACGCGTCACGTGAAGGCCGGAAGTCAAGTGAAACTGCGCTGCATAATTAGCCAAGCGCTGGAGCCGCCACTTTTCATTAATTGGTTTTACAATCAGAAGCAAATCTATTTGCATAATCGTCGCGGCTGGCGAACGGAAATTGAGCGGATCGATCTGCCAACGGAAGTGCCAACGACACCGACAGCAGCAACGTCGACAGCAACAGCAGCAGCAACAACTGCAGACTCCCTTAATGATATAACGGCCATAACACGTTCGTATATTCTAGATGCGATAACGGTGAGCGATGAGGCGGCTAGCGCCGGATATGGATACGTGCTGCCAACAATGGCAACGGCCACGCCCACAACAGCCACAATGTCAACTTCAGCAGCCAGTGCTGCAGTCGCAGTTGCAGTAGCGGCAACATCAGCAGCAGGCGTTGCCACAGGCCAAGGTGTTGCAGCAAATGATATCCTGACAACAACAGCAGCTGCTGGTGACAAACAGCCAACTATGACGACAACAGCAGCGGCAGCAGCAGCTGGTACTGCGACAACAACAATTCCAACAACAACGACGACGACTGAGCCAAGCACAACGCCAACAACAACAACAACAACAATGCTGCCTAGCAGCAGTTTCATTAAGCAGATAACGGTAAGTGGCACACCGCACATGTGGGCGTGTCTCTCATCATTATCATATATAGCACATATCAACCTCGCTCTGACTGTCTCTCTCTCTCTCTCTCTCTCTCTCTTGTACACTCAGAGAACAATATACGGATTGTGCGAAACCGTGCTAAATATTGAAACAGTATTATTGAAAATTTAATAGAATTATTTCTGAGTTTGCTGATGTATTTATTTATATTTAGGGCTGAAGTAGCCGAAATACTCGCACTTTTTATTTAGTAATATTCTGACCTTTAACAGTCATAATAGAAATCCCAGATAAATGACAAGTCTTACTGGAGATTTCAACAGCTAGAAGTTATCGACAACTAAGGCTGCCTCAAAAATATACATATCGAAAATAGTATCAATTTTGTTTAGACAGCCAATATTTATTTTGGATACAAAAATCATTTCATTTGTAATACATAATTTCAGCAAAATCTTATAAATTATAGTACACCCAATTTTTCCCAGTGCAGTTACGTTTAACGCATTTTCACTACGCGAATTGCCCCCTTAAATTACGCGATGGCATTTTTATTCAATTTTCCAACGCTGTCGAGAATTGTCAGCATCGTCAAATTATAATTTTAATATATGATACGATTGTGTGCATATTTTGTATTTAAATGCTTTTCATTTAACCGTGCCATGGCTTCCATTGGCGATGGGGGGCCATGGTGTGCCGCCTCCGCGTCTGTCAGCTGTCTCGGCTGCTCAAGAATGGCATCGCCACATCTATGTATATATGAATATGCAGGCTTTTACATATATATATATTTGAGATATTTTTTGTGTTATTTTTCCCTTGCAGGCTGCCTCGCTAATCATTCCCGCCGTGGTGAAGCTCGACTCGGGAAACTATACATGCAGCCCCTCGAATAGCGCTCCGCGCACCATTGTTCTGCACGTGCTAAGTGGTAAGTCCGCATGACGTTTGCTTTAAAGGAAGCAGAGAGGGGTGGCGGCTCAGGGCATCAGTTTCTTGGTTGCTGGCCAAGCTGTGTAGCTGTTGCCAACTGTTTTTGTATTGCATGCCAATAGAATTAAGTTTTCATTTAGCCTAATTGAATTTTACTTTGCTGACTTTCGACTCACGAGCTCAGGCACAGTGGTATCGAATCACAAGTTTACGCTTTGAAATCTACTTATGTAAATTCAATTGAATATTACATGCATGCTTATCAGCAAATATATATGTAGATAGTCGAGTCTCGATAATTTATACCCCGCTAAATCGAAAATCGGAGTATATCGAGAAAAAAATTCTATACCTTTGAAAAAAATTTCGTTAATTTGTAATATTTCCATACATTTTGGTCCCATCGATAATACGTACTATTTTTCACAACTCACAGAATATTAAACCTTTTATAAATTGAAATTTTGTTTTCGTAACCTCTTATAATTCGTATTGCAATTTGAAACTTTTTGTTGTTAAATTACCGTTGCATTTTGCAAACAGCTTTGCCGCCTTAATGTCGCTGTTTGTGTTGAATTTTGCGCTTCTCACACTGTTTTCGTTTTATTTGTGGAGCTTAATTCTAAGCGCAACATCATGTCTTAGAAATGACAAATACAGGTACGCATAAGGCCTTAACAATCGCGCTAAAGCAAGACATTATTTTTATTAATTTAATTTGATTAAAAATTATGAATTTTGTTTTTATAATTTTACTTACTGCTCAATTATGATTTAATATGAAAGACGTAGAATTGAACGTACCTAAATAATTTTTTGAATTTCAATTAATTAAGTATAAATAATGAATTTGAGTTTTTCTTTTTTGAGTTGAATATTTTTTTATTAATTTATTATTATATATATAATATATATTTTATAAAAAATAATTATTTAAAAATGTATTCTCTTGATCTTATACAGATAGTTCTGTCATATTGTTATCTCAGTGCTTTTTACTTTAGTTTCGCCTTTTAGTTTCCATAGTTCGAGCCATTCAGTTTTTATTTACTTACACAATTTTCTACCTTTGCTGATGGTCACTCAGACAGAAACAGTAACCATTACACAGCAACAGCAACTGCAACAACAAAAACAAAAGCAACTGCTGCAGTTTTATTGTTATCTCCAAATGTCCCACAATTGCGTTATTTGCTTCATGTCCAGCAAGGCGACAGTGAGAATGAGAAGCACGTAGCTTGTGCTGATGACGATGATGATGATGATGATGATGATGATAATGATGATGATGATGATGATGATGATGATGATAATGATAATGATGACCTATAAACATGTAATACACACATTCCATAGCCAGCATAGCTGCCATGATTGTTTGTCCAGCGTAGAGATACATTTGTATCTTTGTATCTGTGTTTCTGTATATCTGGCGCATCGGTTGTATTTATGTATCTTTATATCTTCGTATCGCTCAAGCGCTGTGAGATATTTGTTTATCAATACGCAATTGGTGTTTGCATTTAAATCGTTTGGCTTGCAGCATTTGTATTGATGTTGTTGTTTGAGTTGTGCGTGTATGTCAACTTTGACATGTGTTCTGTTTGAAGCATGCTACTTTAATGTGCCTCTGTGTCGTGGATGGAGCATTGTGTGGGGCTTGGTGGTTCGTGGCTGCCAGCTAAGTGTTGATGACACCTGATGTGCTGCTGGTTGGCTGGTTGGCTTGAGGGACAGGTGTGCGCTTTGCGTTTGTCGTTTACACGTTGTCAGTCGCAACAGAACAACAACAGCCACGAGGACTGTCACGTTTATTGGGGCCAATGGTATTTTAAATAATGGCCATAAAAATGGCATTTGGATGTGACGGTAAATTGTGGTTCGTGTGGATTCTATGCGACTGTCAAGTGCTCCACATGTTTGTTTTGTAAATGCCAAAGCATCGAAAAAGGGACAAAACAATGATTCAAGGGCGTGCCTGTCAACCTGTCATTCAAGCCACCGCCCACCCAGCTGTGGTTGCCTCTGAACAGTTGTTTTCTGCCACTTCAAATCAAGCAAGGCATAAATTGTGAACATGTTTTAATTATTCATGACATATGGCGCAAAAATGAAACCGAAAATTGTTAAATCCTTACATAAATTTGTATACAATATATTTATTATCATAAATATTTATCAAACCAAATTGAAGATATGGTTTATATTAGATATTTCTATATGTATTTCATATATTTCATAAATTACCAACAAAATTAATAAAGAAGACCCTGAAAGTTTCGAAAATAAACTTATAAAAGTAGAAACTTTCATTATTTCTTTAGTAAATCAGTATTGTATGTTCATATAAACTCTCAAGCTAAACATTGTGATTTTTCACAATATTTTCCGAATGTTTTCACACTTTTATGCGCAAGCACTGACTAAATATTTTTTTTAAATATTATCCCTAATTAAGTGTACAGAAAATGTTGGATATCGTAAAAAAAAAAAAAAAAAAAACACGGAAATTTCGAAGCGCATGTTCATCCATTTTTATTGATTCCATTCACATTAACTTCGCAGAATTTCCACCAAAAAAGCTGAAATGAAAAATGAGGAAAACAAGTAAAATATATTGTGTAAAATTTATGTATTTTTAATAATCGACTAATTGGCGCAGATAACACGCGTCCTGCAGCACTATTAATCCGCACAAATGAGTAAAACATGTTAAAGCCGGATAATGAAAATCACGAAAACACACTGGATGTGCTTTCATCTGCACATTGGCTATGCATTTTAACGGTGGGTTGGACAACTGTGGTAAAAAAGAAGTGAAAGCATGCAGGTTGTTCGACTTTTGTTTGAAACTGCAAAAAAATATTAAATTGCTATGAATGAAGTTTTACATAAGTGCCGCAGGGTTAATAAACTTAAAATCATTCGGTGGTGCACTGACAGCGCCGAATATGCAACGTAAAAACAACAACCATTAAGGCAACAACTACAATTGTGACAAATTATTATTAATAACTTAATATTGCTATCATTTATATATGCGTGTGTCTGTTCTCCTCTCACACAGACATACACACGAGAGCCTCCGCTATTTTATTATCATTCATGACATAATTTATATTATTTTATAATGCATATATAAAATATATAACTGAACACATAATGCTGCACATATTTATTGAATTAAAGGTACTTATCCATATTTTAGTTTATACATTTATTTATATATACATATATATATATATGAGCAAATGAGGTTAATTATATATTTTATTATCTGCCTGCTGACCTGGGTCAAATATTTATCTGTACTTAATTATTTTGAATAAATTAAGTTTGGTTTATTTTAATACTTTGAATCAAAAATTAAATGCAAAACAAAAATATTTTAATTTGTGTTGGTTTAAAATAATTTTAGGATATATTTTTGTGCGTACTTCAATATATTATATATGATAACTAAATATACATATGTATATGTCTGTAACCTTTGACCTATAGTTATATTATAAACTAATGCATTTGGTGATATATGTATATACTAATTGAAAATAAATATTTGAGCTTATGAAATGATTACAATTTAGCTATTTTCATTTAATTAAAATATTTAATTAGTTTTGAAAACTCAACTGAAACATTTAGAATTCATTTATTTAAATATTTGTGCTTAAAAATATATTTAAGCCTTTGCAGAAATTTTATTTTTTTATTATATTTAAAATTTCCATTTAGTTGCTGTTAAACTTTCAAAATTACTGGAATTTTATTATTTTTGATAAATTAAAGCTTACATTTAGCTTTTGTTAAGTTATTAAAATTTTAAAAATGATTTCATTGATTCGATACAATTTTTAGCTTTTTGCTGTTTTCAGAATTTCATTTAGTCTACTCCTATCCTATCGCACTCTATGTGCTCATTTGACATTGTTGTTATTCATTTTGACATTGTTGTTATTGATATTAAATTCAAATATTTGTTTTGCGCATATTTCACGCCTCAGCCTCGCTTTGAGCCAGGCCCGCCTATAAAACGATGCTCAAATGTCTGTTAATTTATGCGCTCTTTTATTTGTTCTTCTCGGCTTTAGTGTTTGCTGTTCAATTTCGCCATAGAAACATGTATTTAATTACAATATGCCCCTATTTATTCAATCGACTAGTTACACGCACGCACACACATCCGCACACGCATGTATATGTATGTATAAGCACACATGTTTTATGCAAAATTTGATCTGAAATTGTTTCTGATTGAAAATGCTACTAGATTAGCGTATTTATGTGCACAGTTATGAATCCAGTGCTAAGCAGAAGCCAACACATGTGATTTTCTCTTTATAACCATCCAGGTGAATACTCCGCTTCGGCTATCAAATCGGGCAGCGTCAGCTGGACTACGCTAATTGGATGTCCTGGCTATTTGCCGTGGCGGAATATTTCAACAATTTTGACACTGTTGTGGATTATTAAATTTGTGTCCACCAGCAATCGAGGCCGAAACAAAGTCAACAAGCGAACAGAGGCAGCAGCGGTCCAGGAGCCAGAAAGCACAAAAAACAGGACAACGTCTGGCCCAAGTGTCAGCCGCAGGCTCTGCTCACAGACGCAGACGACAACCCGCAGGCAGGGATTCGATGGCGAAGACTACGGCGGCAGCTTTGGCCACGTCAGCAGCTCAATTAGTGGTACCAAAGTGGCCGAGGACAAAACTTGAACATTGAAAGCAACAGCAGCAACAGGAATACCAGCAGAACGAAAGTACGATGCTGAGATTCAGTTTAGACTATGCATAGAACTTTAAGTCCCAACAATGAGAGATACATTTCCAGCCCCGACTATGTCTAATAGATACATTACAAATGTATTCCCGCTCTTATCTGTTGCCAAAAACCAAAAACCAAAAAAATCTATTTCTAGTACTTGCTTGAGGATTCTTGATAATTGTATGTGTGTCTGCATATTTTCAAACTGGCTAGGATAGGTAATTTATGAGTTTCGTTTAATTTCTTCTTTTATTGAGATACTTTAAATCTCTTCTCGTTTGGGTAATCAAGTCAAGGATATTGAAAGCTCGAGAGAGTTGTGTAAATATGCATGAAAGGAATTTTCAGTTCGAAATCTTTAAGATGCGGTTTGAGTTATGGTTGTATTTTCATTAAAACACTATAGGTAAGACAACTCAGAAATAAAAATATACTTTGAACAGCGTAGGTTTTGCATAAATCAGACCATTAATTACTGCGGTAAAATAATAGACAAATTTAAAAGCCAATACACAAATAAAAATCAAAGAAATAAATTAAAAAAAAAAAAAAACAAAAAACAAAAAACGCCCAACTGGAGGACAAAGTTTACCAAACAAAAAATTTATAAATAATAAGTGTACAATAAAACAAATGCAAAGATCATATTTGAATGTATTGATGATCCTAATAGATAAACTCTGTATGTCAGCTACAAATCCAGATATTTAAGAAAAGAAAACATATTCCAAATAGATAAGTTCAAACTTAATAAATGTATCTCCGAAAGAAAACTAGGACTCTGCATACGTCTATTTCCAATTAGCTCCGCGTAAACTGTAAATATTTTACTTTATGTTTAACACAAAATAATAGATTTAAAAAAAATATTTAAAAAAATCAACAGAAATTTACTAACATTTTTGAAATATAGTAGAATTTTGAGTGTGTGTAAACAATAAACAAAAAGAAATAAATATCTATAACAATTCAACTTCAATGTGTAAATATGAATGTGTGTGTATTGGATACGCAAACTACAGCGTTCCTTCAACAATAAATAATCCACTAAAAAAAAAAGAAAAAAATTCAAGCATACAAATGAAGAAAACATAAAAAAAAAATTAGTTAGTATTAACGACTTACAAGAATTTCAAGCGCAACTTCGGTATTTATTTCAAGTAAGCGATTCTAAAGATTTTCGTTGACTTAAGTTTTTTATTGCAGCTTAGCAAAAAATAAAAATACAAGATTATAAAATAAGCAAATACAATATTTGCACTAACTCTTAAGCGATTATCATAAGTGATGACAAGTAAATAAATACATTTTCCTTAAATGAAAATTTGAATGTTGAAAATTGCTGAGTATTTTCTAAGCATGTATCTGTGGAAGAATGAAAATAATTTCACTTTCTCTCTCTCTCTCTCTAAATGCATTGTCTGATTGCTGGGGTATGTATTTAGTGGCACAGGCTCTGAGCTTATTATATACTAGTTACAAATTTCAGTTGGATTTAATTTTGTAATGAACCAATTTATTGATACTCCAATTGTGGCTGCCTTCAGAATCAGCGTCCGCCCATTTGAATTTCAAGTAAATTTTGGCTGTCACAAAAGCGTTTTCCATATATTATGTCAACATGGATTGAAATGCAAGTAGACAAAGGAACATGCTTTGGGTAGAATAACATAAGGTGGTACCAGGACAGCAAGGACTCGTGCATGTGTGTGGGTAGCCGACGTGTCAACTGAAATATTCATACAGTGCTCATGAATTGTGCACAAGTTTGTTAAATATTCATTCATTTGTCGGGCCACAAGTGTTTTGGGTGGCTGGCAAATGCAAAACGCAAATGTTTGAAATATCTTCCTCTTACAGTACACAAACATGTTTCGTTTTTTTTTTTCAGCAAATACAAAAACTTATTTGCTAACCGATTTAAAAATTTGTGGACTATCTTCATTCTATTTTTCCAACTAGCAAAACATCGTTTTGTGGATATATAATAGTTGTTGATTTTTCATTGGCATTCATAGAACTATTTCTGTCAGTTAAAACTACAAGTCCTTAACTATGTTTTCCGTTTTACCGAGTTGAGGTATATTTGGTTCCATTGTATTTTTAATCTCTGTCCAACCGTTTTGATTAGAAATGCTTTTATCTTATTTACCTTCTTCTAAAAACATATCAGCTCTCTCTCAACTCAGATACTTATAGATAGTAGCAGTAGTAGATAGATTGCATAACGTAAGCGACTAATTTTTGTTGTTAATATTTTAAAATCGAACGGCCAATTAAGATAATGTGTATCTCGTTTCCGACAACGTGTTTCCGTCATGTTCGTGTAAGGGATGTGTCGTCGTCAAGTGGCTGAGCAGTTCTTGGTGTAGTTGTGGTTGGTGATAAGCGAATAGTTGCTCGCTATATAAGCGGTGCAGCAGCTCTAGTCAAATGACAGTGGAGAAGTGATAACTCCAAACGGTGAAAGCAAAGCGCAGGACTATTTTTAACAATGAGAGTTTGTGAGTTCTTGAGCCGACTGGATGTTTCGGGTATTTATTCTAAATGTGACATTGCCTTTTATAGACAACTTGCTGCTGCTCACTTTTGTGACTGCCCTGGCTTCTCTGGCTGCAAGCGGCGAGGCACACATTCCCGATTGTACGGATCATATTAATGGACTCTCGTTCGCGGATCCCATTAGCTGCTCCAGCTTCTATGTGTGTCTACGCGGCCGTGCACTGAGAAGAGAATGTGGTCATGGCCTGTCCTTCGATCCCAGAACTCAAATCTGCAACCTACCGAGCCTTGTGGAGTGCCACAATGGCGATCGCAGTGGATTTGTAGTCTCTGGACATGATCACAATGGACATCTGGCGGCACCAGGTGGTAAAGCTCCTTGCGAGACAACTCCGAAGCCACCGTGCAATAAGACAAAACCTACAACTCAACCACCCTGTACAAAAACAACAACCCCAAGTGAAAAAACACCAATTCCAAGTGAAGCGCCAATCCCAAATGAAACAACTACACCTGATGAAACAACTAGACGGACGACAACACCAGCTGAAAAATCCACAAAGACAACAACTATAAAAACAACAACTGCTTCCGAGAAGACAACAACACCAAAGACAACAACAACGGCCAAGGCATCGACAACTGCTCCAGCAACCGAAAAAACAACTACACCAAAAACAACAACGGCCAAAGCATCGACAGCTGCTCCAACAACCGAAAAGACAACTACACCAAAAACAACAACGGCCAAAGCATCGACAGCTGCTCCAACAACCGAAAAGACAACTACTCCAAAAACAACAACAGCTAAAGCATCAACAGCTGCTCCCACAGAAAAGTCGACAGAACCTTGCAAAACAACAACCACAACAGCGACGACGACTACTACAACAACAACCACAACCACGACAACACCTTGCACAACAACGACGACAACAACAACAACAACGACGACAACAACAACAACAACAACGACGACAACAACAACAACAACAACGACGACAACGACCACCACTACAACGACCACCACCACAACAACAACAACTACGACGACACCTTGTACAACAACGACGACAACGACAACGACAACAACAACAACAACAACGACCACCACAACAACAACGACCTCCACAACAACAACGACCACCACAACAACAACGACCACCACAACAACAACAACTACCACAACAACAACGACCACCACAACAACAACTACCACAACAACAACAACGACGACGGCAATACCTTGCACAACAACGACCACCACAACAACAACAACGGCCAAGGCATCGACAACTGCTCCAGCAACCGAAAAGACAACGACAACTGCTCCAGCACCCGAAAAGACAACAACACCAAAGACAACAACAACGGCCAAGGCATCGACAACTGCTCCAGCAACCGAAAAAACAACTACACCAAAAACAACAACAACGGCCAAGGCATCGACAGCTGCTCCAGCAACCGAAAAGACAACAACACCAAAAACAACAACGGCTAAAGCATCGACAGCTGCTCCAACAGAAAATTCGACAGCACCTTGCACAACATCAACCACAATAGCTACGACAACAGCAACAGCTACTACAACAACAATAACAACTACAACAACAACTACAACAAAAGCTACTACAACAAAAACTACTACAACGAAAACCACTACAACTACTACGACAACTCAAGAGTCGTCCACTACCACTAAGCCACCCTGTACGTCAACAAAGCCACCATGTACGACAACTAAGCCACCCTGCACAACAACTGAACCACCCTGCGCAACTACCGAACCTCCGTGTACGACAGCCAAACCACCCTGCACAACAACCGAACCACCCTGTACCACAACCGAACCTCCGTGTACGACAACCAAAGCACCCTGCACAACAACCGAGCCACCCTGTACAACAACCGAAGCACCCTGCACCTCACCAAAGACTCCTGAAACTGGGAGAGATATTAAAACATTGGAATTGGTAAGCAATCCAGCTGAAGTCCTGCTCTCACTACGCGACTGCCAGGGTCACGAGGATGGAACTTTGTTCACAAACGCTAGACACTGCCGCCGCTTCTATGTGTGCCGCAACAACCGCGCCAGACACCAGACTTGCCCCATCGGCCAATGGTTCGACCGTGAGCTGAAGATCTGCCGCAACAGCCGCGAGGTTACCAACTGTGCAGTTGGCCGCAACTAAGCGACGATAAGTTGAATACTTGGACCCTATACTGCAACTGTACCCGAACCAATTCCATTTGACTAAACGACAACTGTCTTCTCTCTACACTTTCTGTAACTCACTTTTAAAAAAACGCGTAGATCTTCCTATTTTAGCAAAGAAATGTAATAAAGCAGCATTTACAAAAACGTAATTTTAAAATTGTTTTTGCATTTTTTATTAATATTTTACAAACAATTTGTTTTGTTGCTTTGGGAAAAGAATAGTATGAGCCTGTCTCAAACGCTTCTTAAAAGAAAATTCAATTTAAAGTTCACACAAACTGCAAAATATCAAATGTAAAATACCATTTTGGGAAAAAATTTTAAAGTTAAAAGTGTTCAATAATATCATGTCTCTAATATTTTTAACAAAGATGCTTTATTTTATATAAGTATATTTTTCTAACTTCTTAGCTTAATATTTTCTGTTGCAGCTATCTTTAATTAAATAAAATGCTTTATAAGGATACAAAATTACTAGTTTAACAATATTAAAGCTGTAAATAATTTTGTTTGCTCCACAAAGTACAGTCTGCTCTTCTGCCTAAGGCTGCTGCGCAATCAACATCAATCAATTTAATGCACTCATTGATCTATATTTAGCAAGGAATTTGCGCTTTGTCCTTTGTTCTGGTGAAATTTGTAGTGAAAAGAGAAATCAGCTAAGGATTTTATGGTTGACCTGCCTGACTAATTAGTCAGCATTTGAAAATAATTGCTTTCGTTTTGGCACAGTTTTCCACTGCCAATAGGCGCACAGCGATGCCGAATTGAAAGCGTATGTGAAACATGATGCAACAACAGTTTCACTAGTGTATTTGTATGAGTATGCGTGTGCTTGTGTGTGCGTGTGTGTGAGAAAGAGCGTGTGTCGCTAAAGTAAAGAGGATGTCATTCTAGCAACTGCCTGCAAATACGGTATAAATCATAGAGCACTTTGCTGGCGTTGGCACCCGCTGCTACTCTTGCTGACAGCGGCAAGGACAGCCTCTCATCAGCCGCCACTCGTCTACTGCCTCATGCTCCGCAGCCCAACACTTCAAGCGCCCCTTGCCCCTTCTGCACATATCTGTCGACAGCCAATCATAGTTTTCACACTCTAGTTAACATCATTGTCACCGAGTTTCAGTCAATGTAGAGTTTAAAAAAAGCGAGAGAGAGAGAGAGGGCAGGAATTTGCTTGACGTTTGCAGTTTGTCTCTGACTATTTTTTGTCTCCTCTCCAAATACCCTGTCCCACTTAGCTGTTGGCTCGTTTGCTTCATTTTGCTACACAATTTTATTTTGTATTTTTATTTTTTTTTTTAATTTTCTTTTTTGACATTTTGTTAGCTTTAAATTCTGCTTTTGTAGTCCAAAAAAAAAAAAAAAAAAATTTTTTTTAAACGTTGACATTTAAGTCAAATTTGCATACAACCGCAAAATGTTCAGGGAACATATATGTAGAGACGACTTCGCATATACTTATGCATAGGTATAGGTAGAAAGTAAAACTTTAGCTGCGCTCGACTGTCTGCTTTTAAAAAACTAAACGCTCTACAATTACTGAAAATTAACATACATGAAACTTTGTATACACATATATACAATGTTTGGCTCAATGTAATATGTAATGACACAGTCAGAAGCATATATCAAGGTATAATTAGCTATATGTGCATATTTATCTAAACATATGTTCAGTATACTTTCGAAGCTTTTCTATTTGTTGGGGATAATATGTAAGTGACAAGAACTCGATTCTTTAATTCAAAATAATAAATTCTGTTAAAGATAAAAATGATTTTTTTAAACATTTAATTCAAGAAAATAATCAATTTGTAATAGTAAATTATTGCAGCATTGGCTACTGCTGTCGACAGTTCTGGCAGGTCTTCTGGAAGGTCTCTTTAAATATCTCGTTGCTTTCCAAAGGCTATAATCACTCATATATGGATCAAGATTTCTATAACGTTTTGCATGTCGTTTTTTTGTTTCCTATAGTCTGGTAATTAGGTACTTGATAACCTTGTTGAATATCCTTTTGTCAATTGGACTTAGAGTTGTTTGCCAACTCAATATTTTAAAATTGTCTTAGTAAATCTATTCAGTTTGCTCCTTGAATCAGAATGTTGAAGTAGTTCAGCTTGCAAGGATATTGTCTTGGTAGATGCACTGCCGCAACGGAGATATTTAGCTGCATGCATTAAACTTAAATCGCTGCAACCTTATTTATTTATTTATTTATTTATTTTTTTGTGTTGAAATTGTTTAATGTTTTGTATATCAGGGTTTTTTTTTTTACAATAACGATTAACATTTATAATATCATACCCTTTAATGACTATATAATTTTTCTTTGGGATGTATGTTTCTAAAATTAATAATATGTCAATGTTCTGGAAAGTCCATCGGCATTCCATATGGCTATACGAAAGTCTACTTGCATAATTCGTTTACAAAAATCATTATAATGTTGAGTAAATTGGTTGTAATCTCCAACTGTTTTACTAATAAATGTTCAACTCTGTCAAGTGCTGATTTTTCTTGTATTACAGCCTCATCTCGTAGTGCTTGATTTGAGTATATATTTTCGTGATTAGGTTTTGTTGGAGTGTTTAATGTTGAACTCGGTCGATCAAGATTAGCGGAAGGTGCTGGCGTGCTATTCAGTACACTGATGTTTTTTTTTGTAATGTCCTGGTAGATTCTACAGCCTTTGTAGTTAGCCGCGTGATTCTCATGGCAGTTGTCACAAATGCTGACAATTTGATGATTCTCAGCACATTTAACGCACTTGTACCATTTATTGCAGTATTTGTTAGTGTGCCCGAATTCTTGGCATCGATAGCATTGCACCATGCCATTCAGTTTCCTTGGAAGTTCAAATGTAACTACGGCATTGTTTAAATATTTTATGTTGAAGATCTCTTGGTTGTTCTCGTTTGGTTCTAGGTCTACAAAGAACAAAGGTAGTGGCTTCTTGGTAACACGACTTTTTATGTTTTGAATCCCTCTAACTGTATGTCCTTGCGATTCAATAGCGCGTTTTATTGTTTCAGTTTGTGTAGAGTGATGAATATTTTTGGCTACAACTCTAAATGCCCTTTCCTGTATAAGCTGAAATGTATGGTAGTCTACTTTATCATTATTCAGTACTTTGATTATTTTCCTATATTTTTCAATATTATTCACCATAATCCAAACGTTACCATCTCGTTGTGCTTTGTACGTGAATTCAGTGACATCTAAGTGTGGATTGAGGTATTTTATGAATCCATTTAAATCACTGACACTGGACACATAAATTGGAGGTGTTTCTTCAGGTGTTGCTTTGTCGCTTTCCATTTCATCATCTAATTTTATGTTGAGAGTGGTGTCATCTTTCTTGCCTGCCATGAGAGCAAATTGGTTAGCCTGGCTGGATGTCGAAGGTTCGTCTATGACCATTACTTTCCTCAGTAAAGTGGGAGAGTTTTCATTCTTTTGCTTCATTAAAAGTGAATGGGCGGGCATTTTTTGCCACGTTAAATTATTGTCATCGCCGTCTAAAGACATGATTGCAAAATTGCAGTCGCTTTTCTGTTGTAAGTTGTTGAATTTAAGTTATTTTTGGGTTGTTTTAAGCACACAGTATGAAATTTGTAAAGAAATTTTCCTTATATTTTTTTTTATTAAATTTTTTAGAAAAAAATTTTGCACGTCTGCATTTGACAAGCAGCGATGAGCAAGTGTAATACCAACCAATGAGCACAAAACTTGATTTCTCGCATGCATGCAATATGTATATTTATGTGATAGATAAGCTGACATCAAAAGCTTAATTCAATTAAATCATCTTAATTCGATTTTAATGGCCCAGCCGATAATTGGCAAAATCAGTTGAACAATCTGTTCAAGGTCCTTCAAAGGGATTGCATTTTTGTTCTATTGGCCAATCATAAGCCATGTATGGCAAACAGCAGAACCAGATATACGTACTCAAACAGCTTCGCCTCTCGCGTGGCTCAGCTCCTCAGCCCATTTAAGCATTGCATATTAATGACTGCTCAAGCTGAGTAGGGAGCGCTCTATGGGCTAAGAGCTATAATGCCACACAGAAAAGCACAATTCCATCAAATATGCGCGCATAAACCAAGCAACAGCAGCCCGTATCCACAGTACGCATCTGCATCTAGCATCAAGCATGTAGCATCCAGCCCACCATCCAGCACATCTCACAGCCCAGATTCCACATTCCGCAACCCGCATCCACATCCGCAAGGGATCACACTTGTCTATTCGCGTTTAGCACAGTGGCTGCAGCCTGACGAACTGAGTCTCTGCTGTTGCTGCTGCCAACTGGAGGCAAATGCTAGTTGCCACCTGCACCCTTTCCACTTCCCGCAGCACCCAATTTCCGGTGCTTGCGTAAATACATTATGCAGCTTACAACTACTTAGCGGGCTGCAGCTGCAGGCTACAATGGGCAACTTTTCCTTTGTATGTGTCAAAATTATGGCGTGCTTTAAATGTAACTCGTTGTTAAATAACAGCTCTGGTCGTAAAAAATTAAGCCTTAAGTCGTTTGCTTTTAGTTGAGAAGAGTACTTCAAAATGAACCTGATGTCCTCTGTTAGCTATTAGATATCTTGGTTCACTATGAGGTAATTATTAATTACTTTTAATTAACATATTGATGTCTACATGACCCAGTATAAGTATGAGCGATACTCATTATTAACACTTTTCAATGCTGTTAGATTTCTTGCCCCAAAATGTCTGCTTTGACCCACCGTACAGCGGCAAGCAGGTGAGTTGGCTGGGCTTTCGGATTTGGTGCTGGCTACGTGGCATAAAGTGGCAAATTCAAGGCGCAACTTTTGTCGATACAAGCGGCAAGTGTTGCAGGGAAGTCGCCTGTAAGCATGCAATAAAAGTGCATGGCAAAGCTGTGAAAAGGTGAAGATTACGCACTGAATGCGAATACCAGTCTTTGGCCCAGACGACGAGCGCCTCGCCCGTCGCCGCAAGTGACAATTTTTTATGTGTTCTCTTCTTTTCATACCCTGAACCCATTGAATAAGGGAAATCAGGGTATAATGGTTTAGTGAAAACGTATATATCAGGCAGAAGAAGGCGTGGCAGACTCTGAAACGAATATATATTTTTAATCAAGGTGACGAGCTGAGTGGACATAGCCATGGTCGTCAGTCCGTATGAACGCAAAGACCTCGTAGATTACAAAAGTAAGAGACCTGAAATATATTTTAAATGTATACTTGTGTATACCATACACAGTACGAGTTTATGAATAATTTTTCATAAATTTTATTTATTATTTACTATGTAAATCCGTATAATTAATACGGAGATTTTGTAATTTTCATGTTTTGGATGCCAAACCTCCTTCCTCCCCAAATTTGCAAATAACGTATTTCAAATAGTAAAGACTTGTGCTTTGATAAATACACACATATAAATGCTATTATCTCTTTCTAAAAGTTTGATGAACAAAGTCCATCTACAGGAAAACTTATTCAACAATTCAATTCTCATAGTAAATCCTATACTGCAGACCAAGCGCACTGGCTACGGAAAGTGCGCAGTTGGAACACCGCGGGCGTATGCGTGTGTCTGCATCTATTGTTTATTATGTATGCCTAAGAGAAGAGCTGAGTGATTGGTATAACAGTTCCTCGCAGGGTTCAGCGTATCTCCTAGTCAAGCAGTCTCGTCTAGAGCATTCTTACTTGTTTTACGTGGCAAAAGTTGGTGGGAGAATTCGCACATTCGTGTCAGCTGAACCGCATCCACAGCGGCACAGCGAAACACACGCGCTGCACTCCGCTTGCATGACAAACATGTGTGATACGCCACTTGCACCTGTAGTCTATTTGCAGACACCCACCGCACCTCAGACTCTGCTGCTTGTAAAAGTTAAGGACTTGCATAACTTCTGGCATTTATGAGCGCTTTTCACCAGTTCTCAGCAGCTTCGCTTGGCGCTTTTCACATGCTTCATTACGCAAATGCCGTGTTTTCAAATTATTTTGCATGCAGTTCCCCCTCTCTTTCTCTATCTCTGTCTCTATCTCTCTCCCTCTCTTTTTCTCTTTCATCCGCTCTGTATCCCTGCTTCATGCCGCTTGTTAGTGGCATTTTTTGTACGTTTTGTTGCATATTTTATGGCCCAGTGACAAGCTCGCTGCCTTGGTGGCATTACTAGAGGCTGCCTGAGTGTTGTCTCGCTGATTAGCGTCGCATTTGTGTCATAGTTGCATTTTATAAGCCCTCCGCAGTGCCGCATAAACACGTTTAGCTGCCGCTCAAATTGGTGCTGCGACAGTTTTGTGTCATCTGCTTTGCCGAGTCTCCAAAGTTGAGCATGTACAGCCATATACATAAAATGTATTTGGAAAAGTCTGTTTCGTATTCCCAGAAGCTCACAGCTATCAATATGCATTAAACATGCTGATAAAGTAACTTATTGGCTAATAAGAAATTTAATACTTGCACAACGAAACTGACAGAGCTGTATGCATAGTAAAATATGGAATATATACATATATATAAATATACATTGTATCATTTATCATATAGTATTAATCATATATAGTTATCATGTACCATATATCATATACAACATAGAGCTCATTTTAAAATCGTTCCCTTTATCAACTTGTCCTTGAATTGCAACTAACTCTAAGTAAAGTCTTAGCCTTTATCGAATCAAAAGTGTGCAATGTAAACGACCACAATGCATTAGACTCATCAAAGCCTTGTTAATATAAGGTTTATTATGGTTGTAAACACTAAATTATATAGATATTGCCAGCAATCTGTAGCATAATAAATAATTCAACTACAGCGTTAAACTGCAATGTGGAAAGAATTAATGAATGTGAAAAACCACGTCGTTGGCCAGAAAGGTACCATAGCGGCAGCCAGTTGGCTTTTACATAATTATTTCATTAAGTGTCTGCCGAACGCTCAGCACAGGGTCGTCCTCAGCTGAATTGGGTGGAAGGACGGAGAAGGAGGAAGTGGGGCTCAGTCCAGTTGGGCTTTCTCACTTTTACACTTGGTAATACTTGCATTCAGCGGGCCAGACGCAGAAGTAATTCAACTTGAGGCGCCGCCTTGACCTCAGCCAACGTTCGGCAGTTAGTCAAAGAGAGCTTACAGAGTCAGTGCGAGCCAGGTCTGGTGGCGGTGATGGTGGTTGGGTGGCTCATTAACAAACATTAGTTACAAATGTTGTAAATTACTTAAGGAATTAATATTCCATGCTTCACACAGCGAGCTGGAGCAGAGCGTAAGCTATCAAGGCTGCGCACATATTAGGCATCCACCACCCCGCACACCTCACCACTCCTCAGTCCCTGCAGTCCCCGGCTAGCAAATGAGCAGCAGTCACAAGTCTCGACCATATTTCTTAAATCATGCTTGCTTAGCTTTTGCGTACAGTGCGGCGCATACTTAATGCCAACTAATTCATTTATATACACACACAGTCCATCAGCTAGCATGTGTTCTGCCCCTCCACTTATGTCCCATCATCATCATAATCTGCTTCATCGTTGATTAGAACGTTGATAATGGCATCGCTTATTTGTCTGGGACTTGGCCATTGACTGCTCCCCAGTTACTGATGATACTAGTTGGGACCCCGGAGTATTCTATGGGATTAATGAAGCTTTTATCAGCCGCTGGTTACTCCAAGCTGAAGTCGCTCGGGCTTTTGATGTCGAAGCAGCATAGCCTGAGCTTATTATTACTCCTTAGCAATGCGAAAAGAATATATTGCTTTTGTGCACTGTCCGTACTGCCATCCATCTGTCACTCTGTAAACTTCTTATTTAGCCACTATTTAAGCTACAGAATTCTGGAATATATATATTATTATTCGTTTCATATATCAGAATCAAAATCACTATTTATGTATAATTTATTAATTTAAAACAAAATTATTCAAAGTTTCAACTTAAGTATGTCGTAGACCAGACTTGGTTAGATTCAGCATTTAAATGCTTCCTAAAATCGAACATACAATATCATACACTTTATCATAAAAGTTTTTATTGATATTCAATATTATATCATTGTGAGATTTTTCAAATGATGATTCGCTTACATATATTAAGCGATCTGTTAACAAAACCCATCTGCCCCTAAAATGTCAAAGAGTTAAATTTATTGTGCAATTTCGAAGAAGATGCAGTTGGAACCAATCTGATTTTTCGCAGTTTCTAGTGCGCTCGAATAAATTAAAGTTTCCAATTATCATAAAAGGCAATGATTCTCTTTGGTGGAAACAGTCGTAAATCGAACTCCAACTGGTACAGCCAGTTTACTATGAATACTATAACATTGACAGTCGTGTTGGTTTTGGCCTCCACAGCAGCTGCTTTATACGATCCGTTAATCGTCGAGCTGCCAAATGGACATCTACGCGGACGCGATAAGGGATTTTACTACAGCTATGAGTCGATACCTTATGCACAGCCACCCATTAATGAGTTACGCTTGGAAGATCCTGTTCCATATACAGAAAGATGGGAGCATACCTTTGATGCCACCAAGCCGCCTACTGAATGTCTGCAATGGAGCCAAGCTATAAGGGTGCCTGATAAATTAACGGGCAGCGAGGACTGCCTTACCGTCAGTGTGTACAAGCCAAAAAACCCTATTCGCATCACATTCCCAGTCGTGGTAAATATTTTTGGCGGAGCGTGGACCTTCGGCAGTGCGCTTGATGACGGAGCTGAGCACTTTATGCATAGGGGCAATGTAATAGTAGTGAAGATCAACTATAGATTGGGTCCACTTGGCTTTTTAAGCACCGGCGACAAAGTACTTCCTGGAAACTATGGTCTCAAGGATCAGCGTCTCGCGATCCAATGGATTAAGCAGAATATTGGTCGATTCGGCGGAGATCCAGAAAACATAATTCTTCTAGGGTTCGGCACAGGCGGCTCTTCAGTCCATTTGCAGCTAATGAACAAGGATATGGAGAAGTTGGTGAGGGGCGGCATCTCTATTAGTGGAACAGCCACATCTCCCTTTACTGTGCAGTCCAGCGGGAATGAGCTGGCATTCCAATATGCCAGAATATTAGGCTGTGACAAGTCCAAAGCATCAACTGAACTAAAAGAATGCCTGAAGAAAATAGCAGCCAACGATTTAGTTAGTGGCTTAAAACAGCTTCGAGTCTTTGACTATGTACTATTTGGCGCATTTAGTCCAGTCATTGAGAGCTCTGATTCTGATAAGCCTTTTCTCACCGAATTTCCGATTGGGATTATTAAGAGTGGAAGATCTGCCCAGGTACCTTGGTTGGCCAGCTATACCACGGAGAATGGCATATATAACGCCGCCCTCTTGCTGAAAAGGGAAACCAATGGTAGAGCGAAAATAGAGGAGCTACAATCTCGATGGAATGAGCTAGCTCCATACTTCTTCTCATATCCTTACTTTTGGATACGACCTGAGAGGGACAATCATTCCCGGAAACTTAAACAGCAATATCTCGGCTATAGGAACTTCAGCGTCGAAAATTATTTTGACGTGCAGCGTATGTTTACAAATGAACTGTATAAGAATGGCGTTGAGGTGGCATTAGATGCACATCGAAAGTATGGCAACAGTCCCGTTTATACTTATGTCTACGACAATCCCGCTGATAAATCACTTGCACAGTTACTTTCGAGGCGAAAAAATCTGTTTTTGGGTAAGTTTTGTATTTAATGTCTTAAACAAATACGCTCTAATTTCGATTAAACAATTCACAGGCACGGGCATGGGCGACGATTACTATTTAATGTTCAGCAATCCGGTTCGCAACCCTTTGAGAGTTGACGAAAGAATTACTTCGGTTAGGCTAGTCAAGATGGTAGAAGCGTTTGCCAAAGGCGGAAACTTTTCCTATGAGAACTGCGTGTTTCCAGACAACCGAGGCAAAAGGCAGTTTCAGTTGGTAGCCATCAAACGTACCTATTGCCAAGTCATGGAAGCGAAGTATTTACCTGATATGGTGTCCAAAAATCTACCACGATCACCCTTAATCTTACATTAAGCAGAATAAATTACTTTATTATGATTTATCGCCATGAAAATATTGAAATATATTTAAAGAAAAACTAAAAAAAAAAAAAAAAAAAAAAAAAAAAAAAAAAACTAAATACATTTAATATTATTTTCGAAGAACATAAAACCTTAGTGGCGATCGCATGCTTATCGGAAATAATTCAAGAGTCGTAATATTAATTTGTTATTTATAATTTATTAGATTGAAGCTTTATTTGCAGTTGAAGATTACAAATATCTCTAGAACGTTGGGTCAGATAGAGGTTGGACTCCATTGGATTCAGCTTATGGTGATTTGGAATACATTACTAGTTCAAGTGTAAGCCTGTTTTTGTAAAGTCGGTTAAAGCAAGCTTAATGTGCTTTGATTAAACTTGTAATAGCTGCTATTCGCTCTACTTAGCATCTGACTAAGTTCACAAACTGATAATCAAAAGGTGAAAATATATTTCAGCTTACATAATTGTACGTAAAAGCATATAAAAGTCGCATCTATAACAAGTAAGAGTGCTCTTGGGCTGCCGTGTGGGCTATATAATGTGAATTTATTTCTTGAATAAATCTTTATGTAGTGGGGCTATCTTCATCAAACTTTCAGAACGTGTTAATAACATTTAAATGTGTATAAAGGCCAAGCACAAGTCTCTAGTAGTTGATATACATTTTTTTTCAAATTGGGGGCGAAGGGGCGTGGTAGCCAAAATCTATATAATACAAATTTTTTGTATTTATTAAATTAATCTACACAGTAAATCTGAAGTCTCTAGGTCTAACAGTATTCAAACTAGGCTTGAAAAACAAAGTCAGATTTTCGATTATTATCGATAAATAAGAAATGGGATGAGTTATCGAAAAAGTATGATAAGCTCGTACTGCGTATTGTATACACGAGTATACATGTAAAATTTCAAGTCTCTAGCATTTGTAGTTTAGGAGATCTCTGCGTTCATACGGACGGACGGACGGACGGACAGACGGACATGGCTAGATCAACTCAGCTCGTTTTCCTGATCAAGAATATATATATTTTATGGGGTCTGCCGTGCCTCCTTCTGCCTGTTACATACATTTAACAAAACCATTATACCCTGAATTCCCATTTCCAAAGTGCTAGCCTTTTGCCCTAGTTGGGACAACAGAACAAGTGTGAAACAAATTTTTGATTTATTTCTCTAAATCGCTTTTTACTTCCATAGCGTACGCCACTGGAGCGAATCCGATTTCGCTCTGTACGAATAAATAGGCGATGATTCACTTTGGTTAAAACAGTTTGAGTTGGAGCACATCATGAGCACATTCGCCTTGGCAATCTTTTTGCTCTCGGCATGCGCACCATCTGCCCTTAGTGATCCGCTTCTTATCGAGCTGATAAATGGAGAGCTACGTGGACACGACAATGGCATTTACTACAGCTACGAGGCAATACCTTATGCACAGCCACCCATCAATGACTTGCGCTTGGAGGACCCAATCCCATTTACCGAGAGATGGGAGCAAACCTTTGATGCCACCGAGCCGGCGACTGAATGCCTGCAATGGAATCAATTGATCCCACAGCCTGACAAATTGACGGGCAGTGAGGACTGCCTGACCGTCAGCGTTTTCAAGCCTAAGAACTCTTCTCGGCAGAGCTTCCCAGTCATTGCAGCTATTTTCGGCGGAGCATGGACCTTCGGCAGCTCACTTGATGACGGTGCTGAGTACTTCATGGAAAGTGGCAACGTAATTGTCGTGAAAATCAACTATAGATTGGGCCCGCTTGGCTTTTTAAGCACCGGCGACAACAAACTTCCTGGAAACTATGGTCTTAAGGATCAGCGTCTCGCGATCCAATGGATTAAGCAGAATATTGATCGATTCGGCGGAGATCCAGAGAACATAATTCTTCTTGGTTTCGGTGCAGGCGCAGCTGCAGTACATCTACAGCTAATGCACAATGATATGGAGAAATTGGTTAAGGGCGGCATCTCTATTAGTGGAGCAGCTACATCTCCATTTGCTGTGCAAAGTAGTGGACGTGAGGACGCTTTTCGATTTGCTAAAATCTTGGGTTGCAACAGAATGAAGTCTTCATCTGATCTGAAAGAATGCTTCAAAGGAACAATGGCCAGTGAATTCGTCAGAGCCGTTAAGAAATTCCAAGTCTTTCACCATATACCATCTGCAGTTTTTAGGCCAGTTGTCGAGTCCCCTGATTCGGAAAATCCATTCCTCACCGAATTCCCTATCGAGACTATTACGAGTGGAAGACATGCCCAAGTACCTTGGTTGGCCAGCTACACCACGCAGAATGGAATCTATAACGCTGCGATGTTGCTACAAAAGGATGTGAATGGAAAAGAACTAATTTTTGAGCTAAACTCTCGCTGGAATGAGCTAGCTCCGCACTTTTTATACTATCCAAAGGAAATGAATCAATTTGAGAAAAACACTCATTCTCAGAAACTAAAGCTGCAATATCTCGGCTACAGGAACTTCAGCATCGAAAGCTATTTCGATGTGCAGCGCTTGTTTACAAATGAAATGTTTAAGAATGACATTGAGCTGGCATTAGATGCGCAACGGAAGCATGGCAGCAGTCCTGTTTATGCTTATGTTTACGATAATCCAGCTGACAAATCAGTCGGACATGTACTTTCGAGGCGAATGAATCTGTTCATGGGTTAAGTATTTATTAAAGACGCCAAATAGCTGAACTAACTAATATCTATAAAACTATTCGCAGGCACGGGATTGGGCGACGATTACTATCTCTTGATGCATAATTCGTTGCGTGGAGTGCTGCGAGCTGACGAGAAACTGATCTCTTGGAAGCTCGTCAAGATGGTAGAAAAGTTTGCCCAAAGCAGAAAGTTGGCCTATGATGACTGCGTATTCACTGACAACCGGGGCAAAAAGCAGTTCCAGTTGGTCGTCATCAAGCGTACTCATTGCGAAGTTCTGGAAGCGTCACACTTGCCGGAAACCGTGTCTGACGATTTACCTCCATCTCCAGTAGTAGTATACTAATTCGATGTTTATTAGCCTATATATCAATCAATCAATCAATCCATGAGTCGATGGGTGCTTGGTGTTTTTGTTGAGACTACTGATAAATAAATCAATGCAATATGAAAAAACTCAAAGCAAACTGTATTTCTTTCCTAGACAGATATTTTTATAGTTACAAAATAACCATAAACTAAGCACTTAATTATGTATATTATATACTGGCAGTCTGATGGGTTTTTAAGTCTGAAGTCTAAAATGCAATTGTGAGTACGATAATATAAAACAAATTAAATCTCTTTCTATAGACTGCATACGAAAAAAAAAATTGAATAAATAAGATATGAAAGAAAATATTGAAATGATAGATTCATGCTTTTGAAGATCTTGCCATATATGCAATGAAGTCTAGTATATACTATTATATACAGTGTATAACAAATTACAACATCGATTTGCATATAAATTATTTGTTTTAATAGACATCGACTTGCTATTGATTTTATGGCTGGTCAAATGTCTCTCTTTAGTGCACTCTGCTATTACATTGCCCGCAAAGGAGAAAGGTCATATTTTTATGGGAATTTTTTATCGTTTTTGGTCATTCAAATGAAGTTGGAGCCAATCAAAAGTGTTTAAAAAGCAGAAATGTTTGAACAATCCCCACAAAAGCTTTGATTCAACCAGACGTGCTGTAGTTTAGCTTGTGATCCCGTGTTGAGTAAACTATGAAATATACAATTTTTCTGATCGCGTGCCTGTGCACAACAGCAGCATTTGGTGATGACCTGTTAGTTCAGTTGCCGTTTGGAACACTACGTGGGCGTGACCGCGGGGGCTATTATACCTACGAGTCCGTGCCCTACGCTCTGCCACCAGTTGGTCCACTGCGCTTCGAGCCACCTCAGCCTTTTAATGGAGAGTGGCGTGAGACCTTCGATGCTACACGGCCGGCGGTGGAGTGCCTGCAGTGGAGCCATTTTATCACGACTCCCGATCAACTGACGGGCAGCGAGGACTGTCTGACCGTCAGCATTTACAAGCCGAAGAACGCCTCTCGCACCAGCTTCCCGGTGGTGGCGACTATATTTGGTGGCGCCTGGTCGTTTGGCGGAACAGCTCACGACGGAGCTAGGGAGTTCATGGAAAGTGGGAATGTAATCGTTGCGAAAATTAACCATCGAGTGGGAATTCTGGGCTTTGCGAGCACCGGGGATGCCGGCTGGTCCGGCAATTATGCACTTAAGGATCAGCGATTGGCGATCAAATGGATCAAGAACTACATTTCCTTTTTCGGAGGGGATCCCAAAAACATACTGCTTCTTGGATTTTCCTCGGGGGCAGCCTCAGTTCATTATCAGCTATTTCACGAGGATATGAGCGATTTGAGGGGAGTCTATTCAATAAGTGGAAACTCACTGGAAGAGTGGGCAGTGCAACCAAGTCCTCGTGATCAAACGTATGAGTTGGGCCGTCTTTTCGGCTGTGGCACTCCCAGCAGTACAGCAGTTCTGAAAAGCTGTTTGAAGGCGGTGAATGCGGTTGATTTAGTGAGAGCGTTTAAGCACTTTCTTCTCTTCAACTATGTCCCCTTCGCTCCATTTGCACCCGCTGTGGAGCCCGAAGATGCAGTTGACCCATTCATTACCAAGCTACCCATTGACATTGTCAAGAGTGGAAAGTTCGCTCAAGTTCCCTGGCTAGCAAGCTATTGCCAAGAGGAAGGCATCTATAATGCTGCATCACTGCTGGAGAAACTGCCCACTGGCAAGGAGAGGATCTTTGAGCTAAACACGCGCTGGTATGAGCTGGCGCCCTACTTCTTTTCGTACCGCTACACCTTGAACAAACGAGAGAGGGACGAACGCTCCCGAAGGCTTAAGCAACAATATTTAGGGAACCGCAACTTCAGCTTGGATAGCTACTATGATGTGCAACGCATGTTTAGCAACGAAATGTTCAAGAATGGCGTCGAGCTGGGAGTAGATCTTCAGCGCACGTATGGAAAGAGTCCAGTCTACGCGTACATATACGACAATCCGGCGACTCAATCGGTTGGTCAATTCCTTACACGGCGCACTAATGTAGTCCTAGGTAGTATATTTGCTTAAAATGTCAAACCAGCTATATCCTTTAATGTCAATCGATCAATCCACAGGCACGGCCCACGGTGATGATTATTTCCTGATGATGAATAATCCAATCCGCGAACCTCTACGGCCCGACGAGAAACTCATTGCCTGGAAACTTGTTAAAATGGTAGAAGGCTTTCTTCAAACGGGCCAATTCGTCTATGACAACTGTGTCTTCAAAAACAACGTGGGCAAGAAACACTTCGAATTGGTAGTTATTCAACGCACCGGGTGCAGGAACTTACAAGCAGACCGCTTGCCCGACACTGTGTCCAACAATCTGCCAAAAACTCCAATCTTACCCACATAATTACAGATTGTATGACATTTTATGTATCAATAGGGGATATGCCACAATAAACAATAACTGGCTATGAAAATAATGGTTACTTTGATTTTAAGCTTTATCAATTAGAAAACAATTATAAGTAATAATAAAACTTTCAACAGCAAAATCTTTTTAGTTAAACTATCAAATGGCAGCATCGAAATTGCCCATTGAAAATAAAACTCTAATTGTATGTGGTTTAAATTCCAGATGTACTACTGATCAATGTCCTATTTTTAGTAGTAAAATTGTCAAACATATTATCACTACATCCATAGCTTAACAAATAAAACTGAAGTCAACTCTATATATATATATATATATATATATATATATATATATATATTGATTGCATGACAACCCTAATTTAGGCATTTTTATTTTTTAATTTTTTAATTGCTTCACGCAATTGCTTTTCAGCTAACACGGACTGAATATATTGTTAAATTATTCATAATAACTAGTAAATATATATACATATATATATATATATATATATATATATATATATATATATATATATATATATATATATATATATATATATATATATATATATATATATATATATATATATATATCAGTCTATTTTCATATTCACGAACTAATTGAGTATATATTGAGTTCGATTGCATTGAAACGAATTCGTACTAATATAGATATATATGTATATTAGTACGAATTCGTTTCAATGCAATCGAACTCAATATATGCTCAATTAGTTCGTGAATATGAAAATAGACTGAACAAACATCACCCTCGATACGTCAATCACAGCTAGAGCAAACTTGTTATTCAGTAACGCATTTACAATCACCTCTCACATCGATTTGCCAATTATAGAGCGAGTCTCATATTTCATATTCATATAATTTCACTTGCGGCATGTGAGAGAATTAATTGAGAATTAATCTGATTTGCATGCATATAAAGCTCAACTTGCCTAAGGCAACACTAGTGTGAATCAAGACTCGGTTGTGAAACCATCATGAAGACACACATAAGCTCGATAGCTTTGATTTGTCTGGCGGTGGCAGTGGCAGCGGTTGCGGCTAACGATGATCCACTGATAGTCGAGCTTCCAAATGGAAAAATTCGTGGTCGCGATAACGAAGGCTATTTCAGCTACGAGTCGATACCTTATGCGAAGCCACCTCTTGGGGAGCTGCGATTCGAGCCACCTCAGCCCTATGCTCAGCAATGGAAAGAAGTGTTTGACGCTACCACGCCTCCCGCCTATTGTATGCAATGGAATCAGTTTGTCGAAGGCGAGGATAAGTTGATCGGAATAGAGGATTGTCTAACTGTAAACGTGTACAAGCCAAAGAACTCAAGTCGAAGCTCATTTCCGGTAGTCGTCAACATTCATGGCGGCGCCTTCATGTTTGGTGCACCCGTGGAACATGGTCATGAGCCGATTATGGCTAGTGGAAATGTGATTCTCGTGAAGATCACCTATCGACTAGGTCCGATAGGTTTTCTAAGCACAGGCGACGCTACATTGTCTGGAAACTTTGGACTTAAGGATCAGCGCTTGGCTCTGCGTTGGATCAAGCAAAATATTGGTTCCTTTGGTGGAGAGCCAGAAAATATTCTAGTGCTTGGTCACTCAGCTGGCGGTGCTTCGGTGCATTTACAGCTGATGCAGAAGGACTTTAGCCAGTTGGCTAAGGTGGCTGTGTCGCTCAGTGGAAATGCCCTCGATCCTTGGGTGGTGCAACAAGGAGCACGTCGACGTGCCTACGAAATGGGACGTATTGTAGGTTGCGGCTTGTTAAATGACTCTGTGGAACTCAAAAAGTGTCTACAGTCAAAGGAGGCCTCGGAGATAGTCAGAGCTGTGCGTCAGTTCCTTGTCGTTGACTATGTGCCGTTTGCTCCATTTTCACCTGTGGTGGAATGCGAGGATGCTGCTGAGCCTTTCATTACTCAACATCCTATTGATATAATCAAGAGTGGAAAGTCCGCTCAAGTGCCCTGGCTAACCAGCTATACTCAGGAGGATGGCACTTACAACGCTGCTCTTCTAATGGCAAAACAACGCAATGGCAAAGAGCTGATTGAGGAGCTCAACAGTCGCTGGTACGAGCTGGCGCCCCATTTCCTGTTCTACCGTGACGCTAAGAAAACTATTGACGAAATGGATGACTACTCCCGCGACCTTCGACAGCAGTATCTGGGGAATCGGAACTTCAGCGTGGAGAGCTACTTGGACGTACAGCGCATATTTACAGATATACTGTTCAGGAATGATACCCTCCGATCTATAGATCTGCATCGCAGGCATAGCAAGAGTCCCATTTATGGTTACGTCTACGATAATCCACCAATTCGGGGTAGTGCACAAGTTTTGGCTCAACGGGATGATACTTATTTTGGTATAAGATACATTACTGAATATATACATATGTACTATGTCGTTACTGATATCAATTTATTTGCTTATAGGTACAGGACATGGCGATGATTATGTTCTGATATTTGACAAGCCAACCAGTCAACCCCGCGATGACGAGAAAATAATTTCCAAGAAATTAATACGCTTGCTGGAAGACTTTGTTCAAAACGACAAAGGCTCCTTGACGTATTATGACAACTGTGTATTACCAAATAATATTGGCCAGGAGCAGTTGGAATTTCTTTTAATTAAGAGCAATAGCTGTGAAATTTTAAAATTAGATCCAATTATTTAGACAATGTGATCCATAACCTAATTATGAAGTGCAATTTTGTAAAGGCAACTAAAAAAATATGTAACTATACATATATAAAAGAGTATGTTTAGATTCTGCTTGCTGTATAAATAAAACAGATTTTTTTGTATTGTCATATATGTGCAAAGCTAAAAGATATGTATTTCTGTTCGAAGGTTCTCGCATGACATTCCGAATGAAGAAACTCTTTATTGATTTCTACTACATATTTTTCAAAAATTATATATTCCTACCCACTGTCAAAATGACAAATAAGTAACAAAATTTTCTTTCATATTTAATAAACTAGATCATTAAGTTTCGTCGCATGTGGATCACTGACCTTGATATCCTCTGATAATCAATTATATAGATATATAACCGTGAATCGTGAATAAGTATTACGCAACGGTCTTACTTATTTATCGACTATATTCCTTATATAATGGGTTTCGTAAAAACGCAATTTCTAAGTTCACAGTATGTCTAATTTTACCATAAATTTGTTGTAGGTCATCCCGATATTCAGTTTATAAAAGAAGGCGCATTTTCTGAACATATAATAGTTCGCGGCGAAATTTGGTATAGTGCAAATCATGCATGTTATAGAATACCTCCTTTTTTCATTGCTAATCGGGTTAGTAGTCTCCACAGATCCGCTTCTGGTAGAGCTGCCCAATGGAAAACTACGTGGACGCGATAACGGAGGATATTACAGTTATGAATCGATTCCTTATGCGAAGCCACCTCTTGGGGAGCTGCGATTCGAGCCACCTCAGCCCTATGCTCAGCAATGGAAAAAAGTGTTTGACGCTACCACGCCTCCCGCCTATTGTATGCAATGGAATCAGTTTGTCGAAGGCGAGGATAAGTTGATCGGAATTGAGGATTGTCTAACTGTAAACGTGTACAAGCCAAAGAACTCAAGTCGAAGCTCATTTCCGGTAGTCGTCAACATTCATGGCGGCGCCTTCATGTTTGGTGCACCCGTGGAAAGTGGTCATGAGCCGATTATGGCTAGTGGAAATGTGATTCTCGTGAAAATCACCTATCGACTAGGTCCGATAGGTTTTTTAAGCACAGGCGACGCTGCATTGTCTGGAAACTTTGGACTTAAGGATCAGCGCTTGGCTCTGCGTTGGATCAAGCAAAACATTGCTTGTTTTGGTGGAGAGCCAGAGAATATTCTAGTGCTTGGTCACTCAGCTGGCGGTGCTTCGGTGCATTTACAGCTGATGCAAAAGGACTTTAGCCAGTTGGCTAAGGTGGCTGTGTCGCTCAGTGGAAATGCTGTCAATCCTACGGTGGAGTATCAAGGAGCACGTCGACGTGCCTTCGAAATGGGACGTATTGTTGGCTGCGGCTTACTAAGCGACTCTGTGGAACTCAAAAAGTGTCTGCAGTCCAAGAAGGCCTCAGAGATTGTCAGAGCTGTGCGTCAGTTCTTCGTCGTTGACTATGTGCCCATTATTCCATTTGGGCCGGTGGTAGAGCCAGCCGATGCTCCAGAGTCTTTTCTCACTCAGTATCCCGTTGACATCATTAAGAGTGGAAACTTTTCTCAAGTTCCTTGGCTCGTTTCTCATACCCAAGAGGATGGTGGTTACAACGCAGCTGCTCTCCTGGTTAAGCAGCCCAACGGAAAGGAGTTGATCGAGCAACTCAATAATCGCTGGTACGAGTTGGCCCCCCACTTACTGCTCTATCGTGACTCTAAGAAAACTATTGACGAAATGGATGACTACTCCCGTGACCTTCGACAACAGTACCTGGGGAATCGGAACTTCAGCGTGGATAACTACTTGGACGTTCAGCGCATATTCACAGATGTGTTGTTCAGAAACAACACCCTACGGGCCATTGAGCTGCACCGGAATCATGGCAGAAGCCCCATTTACTTCTATGTTTACGATAATCCACCTGATCGAGGTGTTGGACAACTAGTGTCCAAACGGGATGATATTCATTTTGGTATGATTTGAATATTGGAACATATATTAGCCATGATGCCATTGCTAATGTACAACTGTTTTCTTATAGGCACAGCACATGAGGATGATTTTGTTCTGATGTTCGACAAGCCAACTAGCGAGCCCCGAGCTGACGAGAAGATAATTTCCAAAAACTTTCTAAGCATGCTGGAAGGCTTTGTTGACAGTGATAATGGCTCTTTGACTTATGACAATTGCGTTTTTCCAAACAATATTGGCCAGGAGCAGCTGCACTATCTTTTAATTAGGAGTCACGGCTGCGAGGCTCTAAAAGTAGATCCGATATAGACAGTATATAGATAATATGCCAAAGGTTTATAACTACGAATAATTATGAAATAATAATTGGAACTACATATTGAGTTTATATCTAAGCATATTAAAATACCACATTGTACTACTGGATACAACAAATACAGTGTAGGTTTACGGGCATTGTAATGGTTTGCCGTAAGAGTCAATAAATTAATCTAATCTATAACTGCTAATTTATATCATTTATACTTGGCTACGGCAGCTCGGCTGACGTTTTATATCTATTTAGCCGATCAAAATGATTTTGTATGGTAGGAAACATATAACTTGACTATGATAAATGCAGAATATAACAAGGATTTGTTTGCTTAGAAGCACGGGATAGACGATGATAATTTTGTAATGTTCGATGGTTTAATGTTTGAGCAGCCCCTAAGCAGATCGCGATTTGAGCAAAAGAGAAGCTTCAATAATTTAATAAGCATATTTGAGTGTTGATCAAAGTGATACAGCATCGCTTACCTATTGTGTGTTCCAAGACAACGTTGGTAAAGATAAGCTTCAGTTGCTCCCATTCACATCAAAGAGAATACATGTGAAAATATAGAAATTGATAGTCTACTTTAAAATTAAGCCAAAATATTTATTATTTGTATGCAATAAAAATAAACAATTTAAATTATATATATATACATATATATACATTTTATGTTTGTTGATGAGATGCGAATATTTGTTGTTTAACGGCAAACCTGTTCTGTTCTTTTTGTTTTTTTTTGTTTTTATAATATTTATTATCAGCATTAAAATGTTAACAGAGTTCAGATAATTAGGGGCTATCAGCTGAGCAATAATATATGTGAGTTTCAAAATAAAACAATTGCTGCTGATCTTCGCTTGGCCCAGTGCACATTGAGAGTTGACAGAGTGAAGGTCATGAAAGATAACGCAATACGAATTCCGTTGCTCTGGCTCTGTGTAGCAGCTGCTGCCGTTGCCGATCCACTTTTAGTTGAGCTGCCACATGGAACACTTCGTGGTCGCGATAATGTCGGGTATTACAGCTACGAGTCGATACCCTACGCAGAGCCACCTGTTGGGGAGCTTCGTTTTGAGGCACCGAAACGCTACTCTCAGCAATGGAAGGAAACGTTTGATGCCACTCATCCTCCTGCTCAATGCATACAGTGGAACCAGTATACCGATCAAGAAGATAAACTGACGGGCATCGAGGACTGTCTGACAGTCAACGTATATAAGCCAAAGAACGACAGTCGTAGCTCATTTCCAGTTGTCGTCAACATTCATGGCGGCGCCTTCATGTTCGGCGGTGCAATGAGTAACGGTCACGAGGCACTCATGGCCAGTGGAAATGTGATTGTGGTGAAGATCGCCTATCGCTTGGGTCCACTGGGCTTTATCAGTAGCGGTGACAGCGCTTTGCCAGGCAACTTTGGCCTAAAAGATCAGCGGCTGGCTTTGCATTGGATCAAGGACAACATTGCTCGCTTCGGTGGAGAGCCGGAAAATATTCTGGTTATTGGCTTCTCCGCTGGAGCAGCTTCGGCGCATCTGCACCTATTGCAGCAAGACTTTCAGCAACTCGCAAAGGCGGCCGCCTCAATAAGTGGAACTGCGTTAATGCCGTGCTCGGTGCAACAAAGCGGACGTCGACGGGCCTTTGAAATGGGTCGCATTGTGGGCTGTGGCTTACTTAAAGACTCAACGGATCTTAAAAAGTGCCTGAAAACGAAGGATGCTTCCGAAATTGTGAGAGCCGTACGTGAGTTCTTGGTATTTGACTATGTGCCCTTCGCTCCATTTGGCCCCGTGGTAGAGCCAGTCGATGCAGCCGAGCCTTTCCTTACTCAACATCCGATTGACATCATTAAGAGTGGCCACTTTTCACAAGTCCCTTGGCTAGTTTCTCATACCCAAGAGGATGGTTCATACAATGCAGCCATTTTTCTAGCAAAGCAGCCCAATGGAAAGGAGTTCATCGGGGAACTCAACAATCGATGGTACGAGCTGGCTCCCCACTTATTTTTTTATCGAGACTCTATGGAAACGATAGATCAAATGGATGACTACTCCCGCGATCTGCGTCAGCAGTATCTGGGAAATCGAAACTTCAGCGTGGAGAACTACCTCGATGTTCAGCGCATATTCACAGATGCGATCTTCAGGAATGACACCCTTCGATCTATAGATTTGCATCGCAGGCATAGCACGAGTCCCATTTACTACTACGTCTACGACAATCCCCCGAATCGTGGCGGCGCTCAATTGCTGGCAAGGCGTAACGATATTGTAGTTGGTAAGCAAGCATTTAAGATTCACTAGAGTTTCTCCTATAACTTTCCTTCTTATAGGCACTGGACATGGGGATGATTACTTTTTATTCTTCAATAGTCCCATAAGGCAGCCTCTGCGTGCAGACGAGGAAATTATTTCCAAAAATTTAGTAAAAATGCTTGAGGACTTTGTTGAAGGCGACAAAGGGTCTTTGGCTTATGACACTTGCGTTTTTCCAAATAGTATTGCACAGGAGCAGGTCCAATTCCTTCTAATAAAGCGTAATAGCTGTGAAGTTTCAAAATCAGATTGGATTGCCTAAACAGATTAGCATTGCTTCCATAATTTATGTATTATAAAGATAAATAAATATATCTATCGGAAGCGAGTATGAATGCGTAAATAAAATTTGACAAATTAAAAATTGTACAAAGTAAACTATTTATTACAGCAATTTATTTAATTTGTGCTTAATGTAATTGCAATCATATCACCGCAATCTACAACTGCTGTACCTATATAATTTATGCAGATATATATAAGTCTACAAATTATTCTCCATGACTCTTTTTTGAATAATTTGAGCAATTAGTAATGCTCAACTGAACTCCAGTTTATTGAATTTTGTTTAATTATTCATTAAAGTGTAATTATTCCCAAATAAAGCTTGATAAATGTTGAACAAAATCTTAAGGAGCAATTATCCGAATATATCGTTGAGCACGAACAACAGGTTTTTCTCGAAATGCTTTGAGAGAAAGATGAAGATTCAATGCTCAAATGCAAAGAGTTTAATTACAGTATGCCATGAGCACGCATTGCGACTTTATGTTCTTGCAGTTGTTGTCGTTTAGGCAGTGCTCCTGCTCTGTTGCCCATGGTAATCCTTGGCAACACCTGAGTGCTGCTTAGTGCTCTTCGTTTTCATAAAGTTCATCTGGTTTCTCCCCCAGCACGAATGCCACTTTGTGCGCCACACGCATTTCGTTTTAAGCGGCTTTGAAATTTCTGGTTTGTGGGGCGCTATGCTTCACTATGCGAATTCAGGTTTAATTTGTGTCTTTTTTGGCAATTTACTTTTTTTTATTCTGAAATTGCCTGGCGTTTGGGAGAAAAACAGCGGGACGGTCTAAAAGCTACAAGAATGCAAATCTAAAAAAAAAAAAAAAAAACCTGCAGCAAATGAAAGAAAAGTGGGTAAGTTAAACTGGAAAATGTGCTGTTATCAAATATCTGGAAATATTTTAACAAACAAAATTTGATGCTATTTCAATCAAAATGATTCAATCAAAATTTCTGTGAGTTTAATTAAAATATGTGAAAGAATTATAATGCACAGAGAGCAATAACATCTGTTTATCATACTCTATGGCACTTCTCAAACATATGCTAATTGATGCAGGGTATAAAAACAAAACAGAAAACAAAAGCCAGAATTCATAACTGCAATAGAGGATTTCCAAAAACTTAAAACTGCAAACAGAAGGCAAATACTTTTGAGCTGAAATGTGCAGAAGAGGTCTGTGGCACAAGTTGTAGTCTGAAACGCGTGCCTTGCATATTCTATGATAGTTAATTATGTGCCTGTTGTTGTGTATTTCAAAATTTTCAGATTTATTTAGGGAAATTAGCCAAAAGCGCAGTTAAGGGGCGCAGCAATGCAGCAGCTGAGCGTACGGAGGGAAGGCTGCTTTCCTGGAAAATATGAAAAATAACTCACGCCTTTTATGTGCGAAATATTGAAATATTAGGCAGGCAGGATGGAAGAGGAAAGGGGGGGGGGGGGGCAGAACCGGCTGGGAGCGAACCGGACCCAAAGGATTCATCAGCGGTAACAGCTGTTGGCGCACTCGGCACTCGGCGCTGCCAAAAATTTTAGCATTTTGCGATGATGTATCGTTGGCATCATTATAACAGCTGCCGTTCCGGATCCTAACTGGCAGTCCCCAGTCTAACCCGCTGCCCTGGGCTCTCTGTCCGCTGCCAGTAGTTGGGCTGAATGAAATTTGGATGCGTTTGCGCCTTTTCTGGCATGGTCTGGCTCGGTCTGGCCTGCTCTGGCCTGGTTGGGGCTATTGAGCAACGGGCAACGGCTTGTGCGTGCCTTGGGTACTTGTTATATTTATCACAGAAGCGTACTTTATCTTGCCAGCACAGCCACGCCCCAGACCCGCCCACAAATGGCATCAGTCAGCAGCTGCTCAAATCACCAAGCCAACAATTTTACATTTTCCAGACTAAATATTCACATCTCTTATATAAAGCACATGTTTATACATATATATATATATATATATATATATATATATATATATATATACATATATATATATATTATATAAGAAAAAAATATTGTTTCGTTATTTATTGAGCCCTTTTTTGCGTGTCGAGTTGGAAATTAAACTTGCATTATGGCGTGGGGGCCCAGTTGTATCATCAAGGAAACTTTCTATATATTTTATAATACTTATGTAGAGTCGCAATAAAAGCTTAACAGATGTTTCGGCCTTACAAATTTGATGTTTATGAGCCCAACGAATGCTCTGGCTTGCATTTTTAATGATTCTCTATTTTTTATTTTATTTTGATAAATAGTAATAAAAACGCTTTGAACATGTGTAGAAAACGAATCCCTTTTCAACCATCAGCTGCTAGCAAGGATTTAATGGTAGTTGGCAAGGAGTTTTTCGTAGAAGTGTATCTTCCGGGTTCGTATCACAGGCCAGTTTCATCATGCACAGCCTGCAAGCCTTTAATAAAGTAATATGATTCCGACAACTCTGACATAGGAACGAATGTGTGCCCACACACATTCAAACATCTATGCAGACAGATGCATACGCTGCTGTGGTCTACATTCAAGGATATTGATTGAAATGCAGTTTACATGCGCGATAATGAGCATTCGACCTGTTAGTGTCATGGCTGGATGGCCGTGTGAAGCCGAACCAACCTCCCAATGTCAACGAGATTTAAATGCAACGCCAAATGGTCAAAGCTCTACCCTGTGCATAATTTGATGAAATGTGTGTGGCAACGGCAAGCTCTTCAAATTCCCCAATGTGCCTATAATTAATTAACGTCCACAAATGGATTAGCATACGAATGTACAGCAAATCGATAGCCTAACGGGCAAACGTACATATCTATGTCGCATAGTAGGTCGTAGGTTAACCAAATATGATTATCATAGATGTATGAAGGCTTCGTTTCTCAATTCTCGCCGACTGGGAATTTAGATTTTACAGAACTTATTCACAGCTTTAACGAATCCTTACTGTTGCATACTGCATCCATTGCATACAGTATAATTGAATTTGCGAACTGAAATGTATTAATGTAATGTGCGTTGTGCGCTACATCCGCCGTCTCATCGCTTTTGAAGACTGAAGATTCTCGTCTAATAAAGTGCAAAGATTTTCGCGGCACGCCCACTGGCAGCGTGGCAAATCAAAAAATTCTACATCCAGTATCTCAGAAGCGCTATTATTTCAAATGCTAATGAGTTAAAATTTTAAATAGATATAAGTACTTTCATTAATTATCGAAGATCAGAAATATTTTGGATATATGCTTATTGGCAATAATCAACATCTTCTAAAGCTTAAAGCTAAAGTTATAAAAAAAAATTGGATGATTTAGTTAGATTCATGCTGTTCTGTAAATGTATCAAGAGACACTTTAAATCTTTTGGGGGCGTGACATATCGAAAACACTGTATAATTTTCACAGTTTTGAAATCTTTGACCTAAAACTTGACTTTACTCCTTAAGACTTTTTCTACGTCTACTGGTCTGTGGCAATTCGGGAAGAACTGTATCCTTTACAGTTTGACAGTTAAAAACGGAAAATTTAATAACAGTCGGTAACTCCCAACTGTTGTATTCTTTCTTGTCTTAACCTTTTTTGGATAATGAATGTATTGCAGTCTGTTTTCGAACAGAATGTACTTGCAAGAGGTTTGCCACTAAAATGAATAACATATATTATTTTGTTACAGAGGATTAACTATACAAGTGGCAAAGCTCTTGTAAATACATTTTCTATATATATATTTCAACATTAAATAAGCTATTCATAAACTAAGCCATGGCATTTTTATTTACTTGCAAACTTTTCCTTTCGCCTAAATTTCCTGTCTCCTTTATTTATAAAGCATAGCAATAAAGAAAGTATTCATAAGAATGCTGCATTTTGTCAAGGGCAGCGAAAAAAAAGAATATGAATTAATATAAAGTCGAGTGAGTCACTGTCCCGCCCTTACCCCACTGGCAACAGACATCGTGATTGTCGAGTGGTTCTGCGTTGATAAACTCACAAAGCGCAAGGGCTTGCTTAGCGTCCATGGCAGTCCTCAGTGTAGCCATCTTTATCCTTTATAAAAAATCAAATAATGTTAATAAAAAAAAAAAAAGAATAAATATATATATATATATATATATATATATATAGCGAACAACAACGACCAAAAAAGAAAGCACACAAAAAACAACAAAGCGGCTTGCCCCGTCTTGTGTTCTAGTCTGGCAGGATGCGCAATAAAAGAATGCTTACGATTTATTGATTTCATATTACCAAACACACACACACACACACACACACATACACACACAGCAGCAGCACACCATCTCACATATATGTCTGTATAGATCAAGGCCTGTGCATAAATTTTATGCCTGAAAGTATGCAACAATCTCGCAGATTTTCCCATGTGTGCGTGTGTGTCATTGGGCTTGTGTATGTGACGTCGAGGTTAATGTCATGATTTCAATTTGTCAGCAGCAACTCCCCCCCTCCCAACCCCACACAGTACAGCCACGCAGACAGAAAAAACGAAACGAAATCTGGGTCACATTTTCGGTTTCACCCAGACGCTATCCGCGTAAGCGGCTGAGCGGACAATCGGGTATTGCAGGTTGACTAGAGGGAGCACGGCGCCGGAACAACATCTAATCGTGCTAATGCGCCGGGCAAACACACATAGAGAATTTTTAAATGTCCGCTAATTGATACACAATCAAAAACGCTTAACTAGTCCAATTTCATTTTCCTTATAGATTCGAAAGGTTTGCAACTGGCTACATTTTTCATTTAGTCCATTATATTAGAAAAACGAAACTTGCGGATTTTATAAATTACTGAATTAAATAAGATAACGACTTAAAAATTGTTAAAAGTTTAGTTCTCAAATAACTTCCTAAAACAAAAGCTATATAGAAAATATATTAATTTCAACATTTGAACAATGAGAAAAGGTTGAAGCCTCAATAAATTTAAATGAAGAAAACATACGAATATTGTCACTTTGGTATATAATAATTTCTATAGATACTAACACAAGCGGAGCTCATAATTTGCGTAATTAAATCATAATTTATCATTTGGGAAAAGCCAATTGAATTATTGTAAGCCATAATTCTGGCAATGGATGCCAAAGTCAATAAGCACAGCTAATGATAAGCTACTAATTTGTGCGCCAATGTTTAGACAGTTGTCGACAACGGGTTCTCACACACAGAAACCAGCACACACATAACAAACATACATAGAAATAATTACGCTAATGTGCAGAGCAAATGCAAATACAAAAGATAAATATCAACAGCTTTGAACACATCCCTGGATTAGAGTCTGCTCTGGTAGTTCTAGTTACAGCGGCATTCGTTGTAGTTGTCGCTTTTGCTGTTGCTGTTGCTGTCACTGCAACAGTCTCTGTTTAGATAACGAATGTTGGACAATTATGCCAGGATTAGGCACAGATAGTGCAAATATACGAATGGAAGCTGTAAGGGTACAGGTCAGTTGGGCAGCTGTGCCGCTGGCCAGGTGCTGTAGTTGGGATTTGCATAAATCCAAGCACATTTATTCAATAAGCAAAGCCACTACACAAACAGCACATCACTTGACCAATCGGCTTTAAAGCCACTTAATAACCAACGTGGACGACGTTTAAGCGCCGGCCCCTCCCACCTGTACGCTCAGCATGCTGATTGCCCGCAGTTCTGGCATTGATTTGGGTTGCAAGCCAGTTCAGCTCTGACCCCCTTCTCTAATTTGCTTTAAATCTGCTATGCAAATCGAATACAACTAAATGTAAACACATACAAATGCAACTGCCTGCCGAATGTCTGTGTCTGTGTGAATATTTTCTCTTACTCTCCCTCTCTCTCTCTCTCTCTCTCTCTCTCCCTTTCTCTCTGTCTTTCTCTTTTGCTTAGCACTTTCCAGATCCGAGTTCGAAGGGGTTCTCTAATACTTTGTCCGTTCGTCTGACTGTTCGAAAACTTTTGCTCGAACGGCTTAACTTTTTTTGCACGTGTGCCTCTGTTGGGGGCAACAACACGAGAAAGAAGAAGCTAAGACAGACGCAAATGTGGAAGAAGCACCAAAGTAGACGAAAAAAGCATGCGAGGGCCAGATTGAGTTCATGGCTTCCAACATTTGTATGCAAGCAGCCTTCGGTAAATATACCCAACCATATAGACACCCCAGCCGCACCTTACCAAGCCCCCCAAACACGCACATACACACATAGACGCATACATGTGCAGTAGAGCGCTGCGCTTGGTCTGCTTTGCTATTGGCCAAATTCTTCCTTAGCTCACAAAATCCTTTATATTGTTTTCGCATTTCATTCACTTGAATTGCTTTTGCACATTCATCGCATTTTTAGCATACTCTCAACTAACATTGTTTTTAGAACAGTTTTCTGAAATATTTAGTTTTTAGAGAAAACTGCAAAAGACGATGGTTATTTAAAAGGGATTTTTTTATTAAATTCTAAAAGGTATTTGTTTATCTACATAAATTCATTTTTAAAAATATTTCTTAAAAAAGCTGTACATGTCTCAACAAGATGTTAACAAATTGCAACTATTTTTTGTATCTTTTTTCGACATTCGTCTGTGTTTAACCCATGAATCAACATAATCAGTCATCAGTCTCACAGTCAACATTGTAAAAGTTATCCTAGTCAAGGTTAGTCTCGGTCTGCGGCCAACAAAAAGGTGGATGAGTAATTGTACGCGATCATTAAGATGAAACAAAGAGACTCGGAAGCTGATGTACGCAGTTCAGAAATACAGCTTAAAGTGAATTAGGAGCGGCTAATGAAAACGAAACCTTGGCGAAGATGAGCTGAACAGGTAGGCAGTTAAACGGTAAATCACCCACAAGCAGGTAGACATGCCGCAAAAGGGGAGGCAATAAACAACGGCACAATAGAGGGCAGCTAATTACACTCGCTCGAATCCAACGCAGACCACGCATCTGCGCAGACGCAACATGTTCGCAGCTCAACATGTTGCGTTTCACAGTGGCTTGGCTGTCGCGCAGCCGCAGTTGGCTGCGCGGCCGGTTCGCTGCATTTCTTCGGCTCGGAAAAATGGGTCAGGCTATAAAAAGGCAAGTTCAAGGCGATCGCCGTTTCAGACGTCAACAGCAGCCGTAGAAGCAGCAACAAGCAAACGCGTAGTGAAATCTCGAAGCAAACGAAAGTTTTGACGGCTAACAAACAACGAAAAGAAAAGACAACAAAAGAGAAAAGAAAGAAATAACATTATACTCAAACCTATTACCGTGGTGCTCAATTGCAGCGCTGCAGGTGAACTGCGCCTTTTCGATCATCGCGTGAGAGTTTCAAATCGTGCGAAATTTCGAGAGAGTGAACGAAGCTACGTGATCCTTGTGAATATCGTTATTTCAACTTGTAATTAATTTGAATTAATTTGAGCCTGAACGCTATCAGCTGAAACTCAGGTGAGCAGCAAGCAATTGTAAAGAGCAGCAAGTATATGTAAAAGTATATGCATGAAAATTGTAGCATTAATATTTGTTTAAAATATGTTACATGTTAATTTAAGTCGTTTTTAGTAATGAGTAGCTATTTCTGTAGACATTTATGAAACAAAAATGCATTTGTTGAAAAGCAATTCACCTTTGCAGACATTCTCAACAAATATATCTCTTTATTGATTTCCATAACAACCGAATGTATTCAGCTTGATTCCATTTGTAACCTAATACATATTTCATTTTATGTCTCTAAACTACTAATCAGAAATATTGTCTCACAATTATTTAAATCTAATTAATTTACTCTGCCGTGAGCTTAGAGCACCGTAAATTTGTGATAATAACATTACATTTATACAAATGCTGGCAATCAAAGGACTTCGATTAGGACTATCCAATTTATATTGAATAATAGTGCAATTAATTTGGATTGCTGTTTAAATTCATGTGTGATTGGCACAAACTAACAGCATTTGGCCAATCACATTTTGTCAGTTGTTGCTCGTAGCATTTGATTGAAAATTAATATAAATAATCAGCTTTGGAATGTGTAATGCAGATGGCCTCACAGCATATAGCCAAATTGATTAGATGACTATTTATACAACTGGAAGAAATAACAGCAAATGCTAGAAGAATATTTGGGTCAACAAAATAACAGAACCTGAAGCATAAAATTCTTAAAAGTGGCCAGCAAGAAAAATGTATATTTTGTTAAGCGAGTTAGCAACTTTGCATGAAAAAGCCAAAGCAAACAAAGCGAGCGCAACGGGCTTAAAGAAACCAACAGACAGGCAGACAGACAGCCAGACAGACAGGCCAAGTAGCACCTGGTCGTGCCATCGGCTGGCATTGGAGCTGGATGGAAGGCGGGATGAGGGCAGTCTGTGTAACTGGCGCACGCATTGACAGCCATATGGAAATGTGCATTGAGGCAAGAGCCAAGCATTGAGCTGCATTGCCAGCCACTTTTTGGGCCACCCACTGACCCAAATGTGTGGCCAAAGAATTTCAAAGCCCGCACCTTAACAGCAGCACTGTCAATGCATATAACATGTAGCACATATAAATGTATGTATGTGTATATGTGTATGAGAACTCATTTTTGTGGCTCTTTTGGCATGCCAATTAACGCCTTGCTTGCGGCTGCGTATTTGATCTGGCTTCAATGCTGAATTCAATGTTTGTTTTATTCATTATTAATTGCCCACAAAAGGCAGAACTGTCTCTTCACCTTTCTCCCCCTCTCTTTCCTCTTTCATCTCTCTTTCACTAACTAAACATTTCTAGTTGTCGCATGCCTTAACCCATTTTTGAACCACATTGCTTTGCTCAATTTGTCTTACAAACTCCATGACTTTGACTTCCATATTTATATATATCTATATATATTTACTTTTTTTCTTCAGCCCCCTCTGTCATAGCCTAAAGCAAGTCTTTTTGTAACTTTCATTCATGCAAGACATTTGTTTGTGGCTTTTGTTGTTGTTATTGTTGTTCGTTGCTTTGGCATTTTGCGGCTTCTACTTTGTCAACATGGTCTGTTGATGTTGTTGTTGTTGTTGCCCAGTTGGAGGTGAAAGTTTTTCTTTACGTTGCTTGAAGCGTGTTCAATCAATTTGGCTGCTAAATTGTTAGTTTAATGCTACGGCAAGTGTGGCTGTCTTTAGATATTATATTTATTTATAAATATGGAAAAATAACTTTTAATAAGGCTGTTGTTAATAAGATAACAATATTATTTGTAAAAGCTAACAAAAAAAAAAAACACTTTTTTTGCCGAATGAATGAATGAAGTCGAAAATATATAAAATAAATAAATAAATAATAAGAATTAAAAAAAAAAAACACACGAATTAAATAAATTTAAAATTAGCTACAATATATAAATTTAAAAATCATAATACTCTTATCACAATATAAATATAGATTATTATATATTAAAATTTCAAATTTCAAAGAAACACAAATATTATCATTATTATTATATATATTTTTTAACATTTAAATATATACTTTTCAATTCATTTAAATTAAAACTATAATTTACCTATAAATAATAAATAATCATAATTTTGTTTATAGCTAATGAAGTGAATGTTTTTTAGATGATTTGTGTTTATGTAGCTCTGAATAACAATATAAAATGCATGGAGTTCTTTGGGTTGGAGATGTGTAAATAAAAATATTCTAATTATATATTTATATAAAATGTATAAATATATCCAATTAAATGTATTTCGTTTTCTGACTAGATTATTTATTTACTGTGCATTCTATAAAAATAACTTTAAGGACAGGAATTTCGACATTATTGGCAAAGTGTTAGTTAATTTGCGTAATTATGTTACAAATGGATATGTAGTGAAAACTGGCATGGGCAAATGCTCTCAATAATTGTGAATAATGTTATATATATAAGAAATTTTTTATGGGAACTTCATTTATCGTTATATGGAAATATAAATCAAAAAACTATTAGAGACTTTCATGCCATTTCTTTAAAATTTGAATTTTAAAGGAAGAACTTCATTCATACATACAAAAGTCAACCATTTATTCGATTTTAAAGAATTCCGTAAGGGGTTCAGTTTCACACTCTGTCAATTGTCTGACAAATCGTGACAGTTGCAATTTGGGCTTCAAGTGCAACTGTATCTGTAATTTACAAAAAATATAATAACAATAATAATAGTAGTATGAGCTGCAATTGGTTCTGCTTTCATGACGCTTAAGTGTTACATGCCCATTGGGGTCAGGTAAAAGTAAACTTGCTGCATCTGCTGCAGCTGTTGCATGACACATGCAACTTTCCTTCAAGGCCTAATAATATATTTATATACATAATTTGCTATGCAAATTGAAACGGCTCTTCGATTATGCCCAGCATATTGCATCATTTGTGCGTTGGAAACCCGCTGGCACCTGTTACCAAAGAGCTCATCAAAACATTTAAAAGAAATGTCACATTTTCCAAATCGCATTGAAATGCGACACAGCATGCTGTTAGGTAGTGCACGTCGCACCGCGCCATTTGGCCATTGAGCGAAACGAAAGACTTAAGACACGAACTTGCTGGAAAGTTCAGAAAAAGATTTAACTACGAACGGGATTCGCGCCTTCGCCTGACTAACTTTTAGTTTTACGGTTTTATTCGTATTTTTGTTGTGGTCAATAAACCTGAAGGTACTCGAATTCTTGGCCAAAAAGAAAGTGAAACGCCACAAGGCACACGCGAGCTTTTGTATATACAAACTCACATTCGAGTTTCTCTTGGCGCAAAACCAGTCGATGACAGCGCTGTGATGTTGTTAACCGAAAATGAGCAGCAGCAGCAGCGACAACAACAACAAAAACTGAGAGATAATCTAGCTCTCACAGAATGAATCAGCGTCTAACCGCATATATACATATATATATATATGCTGCCCAGCTGCCGACAGCATTGCAAATGAAACGCTTATCGAAAATACACAAGACATTGTAAGAAGATAAAATGTAATTTGACCAAAGAACTACCAGCTAACACCCGAATCTACTCAGCCCACAGAGCCCAATTATCTCCCGCTATTTGGCATTTAGCGCGTGCTTCGTTTGCTGCGGTTTTCTTTACACTTTCTAATTTTCTGTGTCCAAGTCTATTCGGCATTGTATTTGAAAAATATAAGAAATCGTTTCAATTGCGGTTAGTCAACGCATATGTGTAAATTATTGTTATTATTGGTTACACTGATGTTTGTTGGTTATTAAAGTAAATACTTCTTCTTCAATAGTTGCTGATGTCGCTGGCCGTGAAAGTAAGAGTTGCGTGCCTGGCTGCAAAGAGAGTAAAAACTATGAACCATAAACATAGTTAACCACAAAACTACAATAAAAATTCAATTAACTTTTATATATGTATATAGCGCTATATCATGTAAAAATCGCTGATGCGTATAAAATGCTAATTACGAAAAAAAAAAAACAATGTGTGTCATAAATGTTATATCATGATCCATAGAGATACTGAAGGCTTAGCTCAGAATTTAATGTAATTAGCTAGGGACAATACTCTTTTTTAATTTTATAATAATATTAAATTTATTTATGAACTGGAACCCGTTGACCTATAGATATTTTTGCTGTTTAATACAAATTTTATACGTCACAGAAAATTCTCAAGTAATTCATGTAGAGTGATCCACACTGATCGACTGCTCACGTTTCAACGGATAGAGCTCATAAAAGACGCGTTCCCATGGAACCCGTTGACCGTTGCAAAGTGCTGTTGCACGTTCCTAACAGCTTTCTAAATTTACATAGGCGCAATAATTATAAAAGCGATCCACATCGAACTGTGTCGCAAGTTGATTAATGATCGCCGGGTAAAACAATTTACATTTCTATGGCAAATCTGATAGCCGTTAGCAGAAAACGAAGAAGAAGAAGAACTGGCTGGTGCTGACCCATTATGCTGGCCTGTTTTTGTTTGTTTGTGAGCAGAACAGGTTGTTGGGCAATTAAATGGAAATCAATGCAATCGCAATCGCATGTGCCAAGCACCATGGCCAGAGATTGGCATTCTTGGCGGCTCCAGCTGCTGCTGCACTCTTATTATGATATTTTAACGGTAATATGCTGCATGACATATCTCTGTGTGCAAGAACCGCTACGGCTGAACTGGTTCGACTTGCAGAGAGAAAAAAAATATAAGCACACAAATAATTGAGACTGCCTCACACAGCTCAAAAGTCTCAGCTAATTTCCCATTTGAATATTGAGGCATCTACATGCACATATATATATATATATATATATATATATATATATATATATATATATATATATATATATATATATTTATATTTATATATATATATTTATTTATATTTATATTTATATGCATATGTGTGTGTGTATATGTCTGTAATATACATATATGTATGCTAACTCCAGTTTCAGGAAGTCTAACTCTATGACTCTAATTGCATTTTGCCACCTCTTACGGCGGCTTTCTTACTTTGAGCTTAACAAGTACTTAATAATATATATATATATATATATATATATATATATATATATATATATATATATATATATATATATATATATGTATATATATATACATATTTAGAGTAGTGCTTGGGTCTTGTCTCGGGCTGCCCAGTCTTAGCCAATTTAGTATGTTTTGGCCGCTTTCTTGCCGGCTCTCTAATATGGCCTCTGCCACTGGGGAACAGGTTCGGTTTGACCGAGACACTGGCATTTTAATTGCGCGCAGTTAGACTTGTTTTGTCTTTTAGTTCGGAAGTGGTTCTCTCTAAACTTAATTACACTCAACAACAACTTTCATATTTTCTACTTCCATTGAAGCTTGGATTAGGCGTGTGAAGTCATTCGGATTTCTACCTAACAATGGATTCTGTATATAATTATTATTTAAAACCATATATTTGGGCATTTCAATTGTTTGTTATGGCAAACACCTCTCCCATGAACTCTATTTATGTTATATCATTCGGCAAAGGGGCAAATGAGAACACGCATGCAGTCAGCGCATAATTTAGGCCAACTATTTCATGTAACTGCACGTGCGCAACGGCCACTATTTGGTGGATCAATTGTTGTTCAATTACATTTTGTGGACTCATTTGCATGCCCGAATCGTGCGCGGGATCAAGCAACCCGCAATGTGAAAGTGTTATGTGGACTTTGCGATTGGGGTCTCGCACAAATTTGAAATGCGCAAAACGAAAGACTTGAGACACAAACTTGATGCGGCTATTTCTTTTTCTATTTCGCAAACAGAGCGCCATGTTGAATCAACGCAAACTACAAGCATACCTGCTGCTCTGCATAGTGGCTAGCAACTGCCTGCTGCTCACCTACGCCTTTCCCCAGCAGGAGCTCTACCAGCGACAGCTGGCCCAGTTCCAGTCCCAATCTCAATCGCAGTCGCCAGTTTATCGGCCCGAGAGCAGCGGACGTAAGTATGCTGTGAAACCGAATGCCTCCAAGAAAGTAGCGCTGGACGACATCGAGGATGATGTCGAGGGCAATCAGGTACAGGAAACCGTGGGCGGACCCGGTGGCTTCACCTGGTCCAACATGCTGTCCACAGTGATGACCATGTTCTTCAATGGAGCCGCCAATGCGCCGACCAAATCTGATGATGTAGACAACTCGATTGGTTTGGGTGGCAGTCCCTGGGCCAATGTCATCTCCATGGGTACGTTTCGCATACTACACACAAAAGTAGCTCAGCTATATTGATTGCTCCTTTTCTTCTAGGTCTGCGCATCATTAACACGCTCTTGGGCGGCGGCGCTCCCAGCGATGGCATCGACAAGGTCGATAACGGCGGCTCTCCCATGCAGGTAATTGGCCCTTCTGTCATACACTTTGAGCTGTTTTCTTTTGCTTTTGTGCCATTTTTTTGGAACTGTGTTTCGGGCGCTTTCAGTTTGTTTAATACTTATGTTTATACTCATCTGGTGATTGGTTTCTTTCTCTTATTATTTTTTGTATTATTTCGTTCTGTATTATGTATTTATTTCCTACTATTCCTCAACCTAAAAACCAATTCGCACAGGGCATCTTGGCGGCTGTGCTGTCATCCGTGTTGGGCACCAGAGATCCAGATCAAGTCAACTCGATGGCCAAGCAAGCTGGCGAGGTAAAACCATTATTGCTTACTCACCGAACGCACACGAAACGGCACTATGCAACAAAACAAACGAGCGCAGATAACAAATTCAACTATTGCTTGGGGAATTGACTAAAGCTTCAAGCAGTTCAAAACGTGCCTGGTTGCAAGCAGTTCACTCTATTTGCAGCAGCTAATCAAAAATCAAGCAGCTTTTGTCAGCTTATGACTTGCCGTGGAGTTGAAAATTGAAAAAACTTTCTCTTAAATTAAGAGTAAATTAAGAGTCTTAATACATACTTAACATTAGCTTTGCCTTGTTGCATAGTGTTGCCAATGTAAATTAAAGTACACATATTACACTACACAACATACACACACACATACACACACTTACACTGCTATTCATAGATATATATAGTTATTGGCACAAAACTAATTAACTAATGCTTCCCTATTACCTCGCCTTTTACACACACACACACACACACATCCACACCTTACCAACACACTCTACCAACTCTCGACGCTCCCATTCACAGTTCATACAGATCGTTATGAATCTGCTGGACGCCCTGAAGACATCGTTCTCGCACCGTTCTCTCACCGCCCGCTCCCTGGGCAAACGTGACTCGGTGAGCGATGCAGCCGTCGCTGGCATTGCGCTTCTCAAGGGCTACGTTCGCACCTACCGCAATGCGGAAGACAAGTGCATGCAGCGCTACATGTGTGATGCCAATACAGACTGCGTGCGTGAAATTGGCGGCAGCAGCATCTTCTGCCAACTGGGATCGTAAGTATTTCTTTTCTTTATATGCCTTAGCAAAAACTAAATATATGTAAATCTTCTTTTTTTACAGCTATGCCACTAGCTACATGCTTGGCCGCAGCAGCAACACCAGCTTCGAGCACCTGTATGATGCCGGACGCAGAGGGCGTTCTGGCTTCGATTGCCGCCAGCTGTATCTGGAGTGCAATGAGGTCTAAGGCGTGGCGAGTGCTACGAATGGATTGCACAGTGACTGGACGACTTAAAGTAAATTAAACTTATTAAATTAAATTAATTTATGTGCTTACTTGAAACTAGGTCTTAGCTATTTATATTATTTATTTAAATTCTGTATTTATTTAAAATGCTTATGCAATTGCAATAACTATTTGCGTTTCTCAAACGCGCCATTTCTCTGTAATTTACTGCGAAACAAAAAATTAAACAAAAAACAAAATCTTACATAAAGTGAAAGTTGAATGTCAATTAATGCGATTTAGTTTTAATTCATGTATAATCTAATGTATGCCTTACATAATTATTTTTTATTTTCTAAACGTTTAAAACTGTAACGTTAATTATAGCTATAGTAAACTGCTTGCGCTGAACTGCTTATGCATATCAACCAGCTATTGTCCGTCAATGCGCATTGCTCAATAGACAAGCAGTTTATTTTTCCTGGTTACTTTACGCTGGAAGCAGTTGAATATCAAATTTAAATTTCAGCAGCAGTTAAGATTTTTATTTTATATTTTTCATTCAATTTCAAAATTTAAAGTGAAATAAATCCTCTATATAAGAATCAATTTAAAATATTTTATTTTTATTGCAAACGCGTTAAGTAGACCTCAGGCTACGGTTACTAAGCATGTAGTCCTATTCCCCACCAGTTGACGGCAACGTTCACGCGGTCTCGATTTACAGCTCAAAACAACGATGCGCTTGGGTGCATGCAGCGAAGTTATGAAAAGTTTTTAAATAACTATGGGAACCATCAAAGGACTGTTTTATCCAACACTGCACAGCTGTAGCTGCAACTCGAAAGTTACGCCATTTTGATAAATGTTGACGCACTAAAATTTATTAGACAGACTGACGACTACGACGACGAACCTGAAATGAAATGAGTCTATGCAAATGAAGACATGCATATCTACACCTCGGCGTTGCACTACGAAAAGCCTAACACATTTTTAATAGCCTAAGTATCAGCATTCTATGATGGAGAGAGGACCAGCACGATGGTTGCTACGCGTGTGCTACGCGTAGTGCATTCCAATTCGGCAGCAGCAGCAGCAGTAGCAGTAGCAGCCTCCAAAGTTATGATTAATTTGTGCCAGCCAAGTTTTGCCGTTTACCAAAAAGTTGGCCGTCATTTAAGCTGCTGCTGCTACTGCTGCTGCTGCTGCTGTTGTTGCTGTTGCTATTGTAGCTTGTCGCTATGAAGTTACCAACAACTGCATATATCCCACTATCGTTTGGCCCACCAGCAGCAGCAGTAGCAACTGGATAGTAATTAAAAGACGATGCTGCCGAACGCTTAAAATTCCATTTAATTACGCTGAGTGTTGAATATCTTGAGAGCGCTAATTAGAACTGGAACTGGCTTGCAAAACTTTTCGGACAGCAACTGCAGACAACATCGAGAAGTTGTCGCACAGTCGACGCCCCAATTTATTATTTCAGTCATATCCTATTATACTGTCCGCCGCGCAAATGAAACAATCGAATTTAAATAATCATCTAATTTCTGCTGCAGCAAATGAAGCGTCGGTACGCTAAATATTTAATTATTTCCCCATCTATTGTTTTTCATTTTTTTTTTTTTTTTAACATTTATTGTTTTACGTGCTGGGTATAAATACTCAAAAGCGCATTTAAGCTAATTTATATAATGACATTATTTGTGTTTGCTAATTTCTATTGATAAAGTAGTTGAACGAACACTGGAGAGAGAGAAATATGTGGTGTTATGGGATGACATAGAATAATGCATGACTTCAAATTCAGAAAACATTTGTTTCCTTTAAAATGTATCAGTCAAAAGGCATTTAGGCATTCCTTTCTTAAATAGTTAAATGTCACACATTTATATATAGAGCACTTCAAGTTCACTTGGAAACTCTACTAATGGTCAAGATTATTCGATAAATTGCAGTTTGGTGAATATATACGCAACTTATTATTGACAAACAGTGCTAACGTATTCATAATAGATAATTAAAACGTAAAGGGATCAGTACAAAGGTAACAAGCACAGACTTGAAGACATGTGATAAACTAAATATTACGAGACATACATCGTACACACAAAAATGATCTCGAGCTAAATCGTATGACCAGACATGTGCCTATGAAATAGTTTTCCATCAAATAGTTTGGCCAAAAGCAATAAATTCTAGAACTCAGTTTTTCTTATAAGTCAACTTAGTAACAAAGAGGACTGCGTGTCTCATAATACTGCTGCTTTTACTTTCTTTTATTTTCAAAATTTTCCTTAAGCTAACATATCCACTTATGCCAATCAATTCAATAAGAAACTTACAACTTTTAATTCGCAATTTTTTGACAGCGCTGGGAGCTGGTTCGACGTGTTTGCTGAGCTTCATATTGACTGCGAACAAAATAAAAAATTATTCATATATATACATAGAAAAAATGTGAACTAAAGCCAAGTGACAATTGCCGCGTAAACAAAATCAAAATTCTGCACTAATCCGCGGCAGCTTTGCTGCAATTTTTGAGCGCATTTGTCAAGCCAGGGCTTTTGCAATATTTGTTTTCTGTTTTTTATTTTTGGCATGGATCAACTGCTCAAATGGCTGCCACAAGCAATGGAAGCACAACTACAACAACAACAACTAGTGCACAAAAGAAGTCCCATTAAAAATGTAATGTTTGCATACAACAATTTCCTGCCAGCAGCAACAAGGAGAGCTCGATGCAGGACGAGCACATAACAGCAAAACAAACAGGAACCCAAATAAACCACAGCGGAACGACAAGCCGTGAGGCTCAGAGCGGCGGGTCGCCATGAAGGCCGTTAAATCGATACACTAGAAAACGACACAAAACCAATAACGTGTGACACTGTGCCAAATTTGCTATTGGGGTTTTTAGAAGGGGGTTAAGGGGAAAGGGTGTACAGAGTGTAGAGGGGGAGGGGGCCCAGTGCAGTGAGACAAGGAACGTTGAGCGGATGGGCCGCATCCTAGTCGGTCCACACTATGCCACGAAACCATTATCCAAAGGCCTCCAGGCGGCATATACGCTTGCACGTGTGTATTCCAGTGTCGAGTTTGAGTTTGTGCGTGTGTGTGTGTGGGTGTGTGCGTGTTGTGAGTGTGTGGGGAGCATGTCAGTGGTTGTCACCATCAGCGTCGGCTGCGAAAAACTCTACGTTATTGGCTTTTTGGGTGTCACAATGAAAAGAAAAGAAAAACGAAAAAGTGGAGGCCAAATCAAAAGGCAGCGGATCCGCGCCAATCCGCGGCAGCAACCGCGCCAATCGCCAAATTCGCGAAAATTCACATTCGCATTCGCATTTTCATCTGCATCCGCATCCGCATTCAATTTTGATACATCAATGTGTGAAAAGCGCAACAAATTCGAATTTTGGCCTTTTATTACTTTGTTTTGTTTTGTTTTCTCTTTATATACTTTGTCGCAGATTATGTTGTATTTGTCTGGCAGGCAAAAGACAGAAATTGAATACGATTTAAACATTGTATGAAGTGATTTTGCTTTAAAATATCCTTAAGGGGTTTTATTTGACAAGCGATTAGGTTAATTTAACCAGGAGTTAAGGCTTATAGAACTTTCACGTATTTTATTCTTATCAAAATGTGGTGGGAAAGTCACACATCCGACTTTTTAGCTAAGCGCCAAAAGTTCTTTTACTTCTTTGACTGCTGAAGTTGACATGAAATACTTAAGTCACTTAACGTCGTATTCATATAGATGATCTTCAAATTTGCCTAAGAATGTCAAAAGTAACTGTGTAAATTCCTGTTAAAGTATTTGGAGTAAATTCGATAATAATATAATAAATAATAAACTTGAGAAGAGTTTACTTACTTTCTAATACTATATATGGTTAAAAATTTTCTTAAATGCTCACATTTTGTTACTAAAATTAACTTTGTAAAAAAAATTTTTAGCTGGGCCTATTTCACATATTTTTCGCCTTAGTTGTAACCACTGCATTTTCAACTATATATTTCATATAGTTTCATACCGAATTCTGACAACTTTCTAGCTTTAGCAATTTTGAATTTTCAAACTTTTCGATAGCTGCTCGGAATTCATATGAAATTTTTGTGCTTGGATCACGTAAAGTAAATTATGGGGCATTTTTTGTTTTTTTTGTTTTAGGAAATGTGCGGATTTGTGTATTGAATTATTCAAAAAGGGGCTTTTGGCTCTAAATATTTAATTGAAATGAGAGTCCGTAAGCAACAAACAGAGCTCCATTTGGCAGCCCTCAACACGTGTGCAACTTGCCTAATGCCCATGGTTAATCTGCGGCTCCATTTTGCATTTGACATAATGTCCTTTCTATATTGGAAAACGAGGCGGGCCACACACTCCATGTAGTTGGCTGGCCAAATAACCAAAAGCCATTTGGCTGCTAACTACTTTCCGTTTGGCCCCAAAAACCGAGCCGACTTTTACCACTTGTGGGTGGCCAGTCAGTGGCTATACGAGCGGGGCTCATCGACTGTGGAATGCGCCCGCATAGGCTCATTTTGCTTCGTTTGCTGGGCTATCGGAGGTCCATTGCCGCAATGCCCACTTCCCGAGATGTTGATGTAAACAAGCTGTCAGAGCGACCAACATCCATTTGATTTGCTAACGACGATTGCTCTACTCTATAGCTATTGAGCGCCTTCTCCAATGGCACTCAACTTGACCGAAAAAACATTAATTAAGCAGCCCAAAGAACATATTGTTAACTGACTTTGATTAATGACTGCATGAGAATTGATTAATTAACAGATCCAGTTTGCTTCGTAATTATCATATTAAATATTCAAAGCAAACTTGAAAATATTTGCTTTCTCTGCACTACTTGAATATTGATTTATGTAAGCTTTGTCATTTTTGCATAACTCTTTGTCCAATTTTCGCTTTGCCGAGGATCTCCTTGCTAATTTTCCATATGTTATCAAATATATATTCCCTTTTGAGACTCAAACATGACATTCCATGACATTCTATTGAAAGCTCAGTTTTTTTTTCTAAACTTTTAAATTCTCCTTGAAATTGTCTAAGTCATTTTCTTTGTGAACGTACATATTTTCACATTCTTCATTTTCCTGTATACTTGTTTTCCACGTAATTTAATTTTACTACTTAATTTATTCCCGCTCTCTTTTAGTTCTAGCTTACTTAATTCTACTTCGTTCATATATTTCCGGTTTATTTTTGAACATTTTGTTTTCTTCCACCGCATCGATTGCCTTATTGATGGCTTTTTATGATGTCGCATTCCTTTAATCTGCGACTTTGTTATGGTTGATCATAATGCGGATTTGATGACCCCACTGTAAGCGCATACAAAGTTCCACTGTTGCGGCTTGGCTCGCGATTTGGCAGATGAAATTTAACAGCCCGGTCCCACCATGTCCCGCCCCCTTTGAACTATTCCGCTGCCGCCCACTACAACTTGTATTTATAGCGCCTGTTTCAGTCAGTTTCATGTCGAACTTATCGACGCCATCTCCAACTGTCCGTCGTCTGCCATTGGGCAGATGTAGTGCCATCTTTTTTATTTTCTCTTTTCTCTTTCTATTTTTTTGGCGGCTCTTAGCTGTTGTTGGTATTGTGCCTGGCTGGACGGCACAAATTGCTTAAATTGGAAAATTGCTGGCGCTGCGTTTGTGCGTCCATCCGCCATTCGTGTATTTTGTTTCTTTTTAGCATGTGAGTGCCCAGCCGAACGAAAAAACCCATCCAGCTGGCAGCTATGCGCACGACTCGACTTGGTTTTGCCTAACGGAAAAAACGTATATATATTGCATTTATCTTTTATTGGTCTCCTTCTCGGCGTATCTTTCCCGGTGCTTGTTGCCATCAAATCAATATTCGATTGATGCCAATACTATTATCATTTTATTATGGCCATTTATTTGTCATGCTGCGAAGCAGCAGCAACAGCAACAGCAACAGCAGCAGCAGCAGCAAAAGCAACAGCAGCTAACTCAATACATTCTTCTTGCCTGCTACGCCCTTAGCTAAATTCAATTGTCTGAGCAAATTAGCAGGCAAAATTGATTAATTGAGTTGATCTGATTGGGTTCACGGACCACGTTGCTCATCAATATCAAATGTGTCTGTTAATAGATTTTCAGCTGTCGAGCAATGCATTATCTCCGTTACTCCCAGTACTTTAATGTGCATCCATAGCACTTGAAGTCTTTAAGTTCATAAAGCACTTGATTGAGTTGAATCGGAACCCTTTCAATTTTTTTATCTCATCGATAAACTCGGACTTGAAGCTGGCCTATAAATTTTCCACTTGCCTCAGCAGTTGGCCAGAGTTCTAGCTTGGGATTTCTTTTGAGAACAGCATAAAATTGTAACAACGAGGTCAGTAATAAGAAGCAACCGTGGCTTCTAATGGTTTGATTTTAAGATACCCTAGATAAAGAGTGACAGCTGATTTGCTTATGTATCTTCTAGAGGTAATGTATAGAATAGGAATCAAAGAAGTTTTTTAAGAAATTACTTAAACATTAATATGACTATGATTGCTATTCTGTTTGCCCAATTTAACATCTCAGCAAGTTAGGCTCGGTAGTGAAAAAACACTCTCCAATAGCATATACAATAATCGAATAACTAGGATAGGGTATCTCAACAGTACAGCTCACATTTTTTATTTACTAACTCCCACAGAATGTTGCCCAACTCAACAATTTTTATGACTGCAGGGTATAAGAAATGTTGAGCAATTTCGCCAGCCGTCGGCTGACATTTTGGCCAGGCTAAGGAATCGTCGCTTAATGCTAAGACATAAATATGGCGCGGCCATAAAAAAGTTCGCCTGGCTCACCTTATTGGCTTTTTAATTGCACTTGTCGAATCATTTTTTTATTGGCCTTTAAATGTTGCCTGGAATTAAAGCAATTGTCGGCTGTTTGTCAATAAATATCCGAATTTGGGGCATAAACAGGCGCCCGCAAATGTTGCAAGCTTTTATTGTTGTTTTGCATGTTTTCGCTGCTGCTGGAGCTTGCTAATTAAAATTTGTTCGCCAATTGGTTTCATTAGAGCTGCGAAAGCTGTCAAATGATCAAATAAAAACAAGCCAAAACACACACAAATAAAAAACAAAAAAAGGAATACAAACAATACAGTCAACATTTAAGCCACAGACTCGCTTTGCATTTGTATTTTATGCAGACAGACTCCGTAAATTGTTCTACGCATAAAATTCAAATGTGTTAAGCAACATGGCCTTAAAATTTTATTGTCTTGCACAGGTTAATTACGCTTGTTTTAGAATTTCAATTGTTTCTTTGAAAATGTTCTCCTCTTCCGCCCTCCCACCAGTAAATCTTTAAACAGTTAAACAAATATTTTGAGAAGAAATCATAATGGCATCCAGATAAGAAGAACTCCTTTCTGTTTGTTTGGCGCTCGACAAATATGTTGCAGGCATTGTTGTTCGCCTACTCAGACTTGATTTGTGGCGAGGAAAGTTTGCTATCTGCGGCCAAGCATCATCGTCAGCATCATCATAATTTTAGCTCCCCGCTTATCGAACGCCAAAAAGTTCGAGCATAATGTATAAAGCACTTCAGTGTTTGCCCATAGTTTTTACTCTACAAAAACCGAACTTTGGCCAACGAACTTCTGTGCCATTCCAGATTCGGATACGAATAAAGCTGATGCTGCTGCTGCTGCTGATGCTGCTGATGATGATGCTGTTGTCAAGCTGGATGTTGTTTTTTGCCGTTGTTTGTTTGCCTTGTCAGTTTACATAAGAGTATTGTGTAAATATTAAGCATACGCCACGTGCGCTTCGTTTATACAGTATAAGTTATGTATACGAAAGTAAATGTTGCCATCACTTTAGCCATTTAGCCTGTTTGCATTGCAGTCGTCGCCACAAATTGGATTTCCCGTAGAGTGCTCGCAGTGCCTGTTGGCGGGCGAGTGCAACTGCTAATTTCAAATATGTATTTATAACGAGCCTGGGCATTTATCAGTCCTAATAGTCGCGCCTATAACGGCAATACAATGCCAAACATGGTCGAGCGTTAAGCACACCCTATGCTCGTAATCCGCAAAAGCACCGCAGATAGCGCCAACAGGTCATTGGGGGCCTGGCTGATATTCTGCGGCGGCAACAACTGCGGAGTGGCTCCACCGCAACACGCCTGCTGCCATCCATGCCGCATTCCCAATGCAAATGCTCTTGATAATGATTTGCATTTACAGACAGAACCAGCAATTCGCACCATGCACGCACAGCTCCAACTCGCACAGATAGTTGATAGCCACCTGGCATCCCTGACTGTCTTTTATCCTGTTGCCTAGGCTGATGAGGCTAATGCCAAACGAATTAGATTCGCTGAGTGTCATTTATCTTCTTCAACTTTAAGCGTTTCGAATGCAATTCGATATGGAGGCTCATACTTTTGCTCTAGCAACTCATCCCATAGACTGCCAATGGATAGAAGAAACGCGTTGCTCTCTAATAATCCTGTTAAAGTTGACTACTAGCATTAAGTTTTCAATAGCTCTCAAAGCTTGTTTCAGCCCCACGCAAATGACAATTATTATACCATACTCTTAAATGCCAGCCTTAAAGCGTTACGACTGCTTGCTTTAAGTCTAGTTAATAAAACATTAAACCACAAAATATTACAGCTAATACTTTGCTAGAAAGCTTTTAAAATTAATTGCATACTTTTCAGCGGAGAATGAATTTAGGTGCAAGATAATTAGCTTTTAAAACGCATCATCAAATCTTTTAAGTATCTAGTATATTGCTATTTTGAAATATATTGATTGGAAAATGCAAAACTAATCCTAGCAATTTATACAATGCTATATAGAGTATATTTTATTAAAAAATTATATATAATAATTACATATAAAAATATATGTAAGTATATATATAATATATATATTTTTATTTTTATTTTATTTTATTTTTTTGAATATTATCTTTTGATGCTAGTCTAGGAAAACTTATAGAGTAATAATTTAAACATATTTATTTAAGTAAATATAACCGCATTAATATCGCATTACTTAACTAATATTTTCAATAGTTTTTGCTTTTAAACAATATTTAAAGAATCTGCTAGAATATAATAGAATGGAATAATAAAGTATTGAATTTGAGGAACAGCTTCATATTGTATCACATTCAATCGATATTCTTCCGTTCTAGAAAATATATAAAAGCATTTTAAAAAGCTGCTTATAAAGAGAACTTTAAACTAGTCTTAGGTTGCGATATTAAATTTTGCATCGTATGAATTCAATGTTTAATAAATAAAACAAGTCCTGAACGTCTTAGGAATACATTAAGTTCCATAGGCTTTGATGAATAAAAATAGACAACAGATGGAATTCATAATTTACTATTGATGTTAGATCCACAAAAAGCTAAAGCTTAAAAACGAATTTCAAGATATGCAAATAATTCTCATAGCTGAAGTCAACCTTTAAAATTGAATTGATATGGAAGTCATAGAACAGATTACTGCCTTTTAGGCTCAATATGAATTATTTAGAGCAATAAGAGGACGTGACAAAGCCAGAATGACTTCATCTAGTCTCAGAGTCCAAAAGTCAATAAAAAAAAATATATATATATATATATTTAGTGCGACATTTATTTGAACTAATTGAAACTTATTTGGCTTGTTTTGCTTAGTTTTCTTATTCAATTAGCCAAAGTTTTTTTTATTTTTAGTGGCCATGGAGTTTAAGGCAACAGTCAACAGCTTTGGTGAAGAGTCAAAATGCCGCTTATTTATTTACTTTAGACGTTTAGGACTTTTGGCTTGTACACGCTTATTTACTGTTTGCCGAAATGCGAAACCGCAAACACAACTAAAGCCCAGAGTCGACGGGAAACACTCCTAAGGCAGCACCGCACCAGGGCCTTCTCCCAGAGCAGCCGAACAAAACATGCGAAACTGTGGAGTGGTTGGACGCTTGCATGCGGAAAAGTTAAACCAGAAATACTTTACCCAACTTAAATGCCTTTCAGGCAGACCACACAGCAACGGGCTGAGAAATACTGGACGTCAAACAGCGGAAGGCGTAAAGCAGAGAAAAGGCCGTCTCTTAGACGAGGAGCCAAAAAATATGTAAAAGGCGCCCGTTCACAGCAAAAAGCAAAAGAGAGTTGAGCAGAGAGGACATTGTGGAGAAGTATGGCATGTTGTCCACACAGAGACTGAGGTAGAGGCAGAGACAGAGGCAGAGGCAGAGAAAGAGAAACGCAGACATTAAAAACATTCCCACCCAACCTACTCACAGAGAGAAGCTGAATCTGCTGTTGGGCAGTACGAAGTTAGCCTCGATGCTAACACAATTAAAGGGGAGGCAACTGGAACTGGTGCTCGATGACCGACAAGTCAGTGCAGGATGTCATTTTGTGCACTTGCCTTTCGCTTCCTATGTGTTTTTAAGTCATTATTTTTCATCATCTTTCAGCTTTTTGCTCTGCCAGCAAAAAGGGACAAGTCACGCCGGGCACTTGCGCAGCCTTTCTTATCCAAATATTGAGAAAAAATTGTTTCTCAAGAGAAGCTTACAAAAATAAAAACGAGCAGCAACAAAACAAGACAAACAACAGCACAAAAAAAAGAAAGAAAAAAAATTACTCAATGTGTATCATATTTTATAAAATTCTTTGGAAGTCACTTAAAGTGTCCTTGCGAAGTATCTGGTGATGCCCTGTGCTAAATTTATTCGTGTAATTTGATTGCGACACAAAGGCCAACAACAAATTGCTTTGCACATCCAATGTAAACGAAACCCATGCAAAAACACAAATAATTACGATAGTAATAACTCTTACTAAGTTTCAGCTTTCTGCAAGAGAGAAACTTTACATTTTGCAGAAACCAAGCAACAGCTGCTATATTTTTCTTTTTCCTTCACTATATTTAGTCGTGATTGCGATACGCGTCCATCATAAAATATTAATAATAAACCTAGCTATCAGTTGCAACATAAATACTTGAAATGCACCGTAATTGAATGTTACATACAATATTAATATATAAATTCATAACCCTATTAGATTCCATTAAAAGTAATTAATAAACCAAACAACTTGCACTTAACCCACTGTCATTTTATGTGTCTGGCTGATTTTAGACTTTTTACTGCATTTTAAAATAATTATGGTAAATTTAACTGAGCATTTCGCTCGCGAGAGACGTAGGCAGCACACTTAAGCTTTCAGCTAGCGACTTTTCTACTTAGCATGCACTTTAGCATGAAACTGCAAAGCGTCAACCTGTTTCATCTAGCTTGGCTTTTAAGGCCATAATGGTTGGCTTTCTCCGCTTTCTCCACTTACCCAAACACTTGCTCCTGTCTGCCAGTCGGCGCTGTTCTTGCTGTCAGTCACTCCGTCATCAGCTTCGGGTATTACGTGAAATATATTTACTGCCTCTAGATGTTTTACTTTACTTCTTTTTTCTCATCCTTTTTTCACTTGTTTTGGAAATTGCCCTTATTCTCTGCTCCTTTGCTGAACAAATTTTACGTGCTGCTTTGGCCATTTCCCATTCGCACTTCCCCATACTCTTTCTCTCTCTCTCTCTCTCTCTCTCGTTGTCTGTGTACCCTTGCTTTGTGGCTAACTGAGATGTGATTTCCGCTGCAATAAAATAGAGCGTCTACCTTAAAGGCTTTATGGTCCCATTTTGTCGCCAACTGGAATACGTCATTTTATGGGCTTGTGATTCCTTTTCTGCTTCCTTCTTTCTGTTTTTTTTTTTTTTTTATGGACTCTCTTTGCACTTTTAAGTTGGGTTAGGTTTTCACAGACCCAAAAAAAATATTATCATAAATTATTAAATTATTTATGCGCATCCTTTGAGTAAAGGACACCAAACTGCTTCTGTGTCAGTTGTGAATGAAGCGAATTTCCGCCCTCCATTGTGATAAGTATCCATTTATCATATACAGCTCCGAGAAAAGGTATCAATGCAAAAATAGAGAAACCCAAAAGCTTACCATTAAACCAAAGAAGGAAGATAATCGTTTTGAAGATTTCCTTTTGCTTGACTGAGGAAAATTCACATTAATTTTGTAGTTGAAATGCATTCAACTATTTAAAAGCACATACAAGTGTGGGCTAGAGTCAAAGGGCTAATAGGATTCAAAAAGTAAATCTGCAATCCTCATTGAAAATATAACAAGCTTCTGGTTTGTTTCACATCAATTCAATTTTATTTATATTTTTATATTAATTCAGATTTAAGTTTAGATGATTTGGCAATAATCTAATTATTAATCGCTTTCACAACTGTAAATGGCAACAACTTTCGCTTCCTTTCTCTTTCTGTCTTTGTTTCTTTGATTCAGAATTTCATTTGATTGTTCTTAGGTCTAGAATTCAATTATGTTAATCGTATATTTTTATAATTTTAATTTTATTTATACAACACACAGAGAAAGGCGCACACATGCATACGCATTGGCATAGCCACACGCGCTGCAGGTATGAGCTAACGTTTAACTTAATTATAGAAAGTTGTACCGTCTCCTCAGACCCGCGGCCCCTTTGCCCACTTTGCCCCCTTTTGCCGTTCCTATTTACAATGACATCTTTAATTAATCTCTAACCTAAATTACATAACTGCACAGTGTGCAAAAGCTTACAAATAATTGAAGTCCGGCCTGGCTGTTCAATAAGCGAGTCACGTCACAAGTCACGTCCCCTGACGCGTTCCTAGTCCTGCCAGGACCTCCAGCGCTTCCACCAACAACACCATCAGCAGCGGCGACGCCAACAGCAATCGGTACGTGCTGCGCTGTTTGCGCTCAGCTGCGCCGGACATGATAGCCGAAGCCGAGTATTCACCTGTTGGCAAAAGAGATGTGCGTGTGAGTGAGTGTGGGTGTGTGGGTGTGTGAGTGTGACAGTTGCAATTAATATGAATCATTTAACTTGCTGACAAAATAATTCACACGCACTCGCAATCGTTCACGTCACAAGAGCTACTATCTCTCTCTCTCTCTCTCTCTCTCTCTCTCTCTCTCTCTATATATATATATATATATATATATATATATATATATATATATATATATATATATATATATATATATATATCTTTCACTATCAATATATATGGGAAGGACTCACCGCTGAGCACGTGCAGGTCAACGGAGACGGACACGCTGTTCGACGGCTGGCACGTATAGTTGCCGGAGTCCTCTTTACGCACAAACGGTATAATTAATGAGCCGATCTGTAATTAATGCGAGTATTATTATCTCAGCACTAGGCACTGCCAGCTATAAAAAATTCTTAACCAAGTTATAGCATAAGTGCAAAAAAAAAAAATTAATTAGCAATTCCTTTGCTATGCTGCACACTGAAAGTCCTCCTACCGTATTCTGATTATCACCGACTGTGCCGAATATGTTGCGATCTAGTTGCGTATACCAGCCAGTGCGTTCGTCGCTCTCGCTTATCTTCTTCTGCCCACGGAACCAGATGATATACTTGGGCGGATCCAGAGTGCCACGCACGATGCAGTGCAGGGCAACCTTGCTGCCGGCCTTGACGAAGCGACTCCGATCGCCAATCAGCTCAGTCTTGGGCGCTGCAAAGCAGAGCAATTTGTATTTTCATATGGGAAATAGGTTTACGCTGCTTACTGATCACTTCCAGATAGACCTTGGCGCTGAGCTTGGGCTCGGTGGCCATTTGACACTCGTACCAGCCGGCATCACTGGGAGCCACATACTTGATCTGCAGCGACCAGGTGTAGTCGTTGTCCTCCTGATATATCGACTGGAAACGTTCGTCCGCTATGAACGTGGTCTCATCCACGCTGATTATGTGACCATCCAGTAGACGCACCCACGAGACGGGCTTCTCCGACAGTCGATGGATCTGAAAAAGAGATGAAATGACAAAGGAAAAAAAGGATAACTAACACACAACCGATAATTATCGACTATGAATTTATTATTATTTAAAAATGTACATGCTCTAGTTTTCATAATCGCTGATCAATCCAAATACAGCCAGACAGCCGGATAAACAAACAAACAAATACAGAAAGACGACCGAATGATGCCGAGCATGATCATATACTTTATGTAATTATATGAATCTGCTATTATAAGGAAGATTGCTTTCCGTTAAATAGAGAAAGAGATATTTCTTTAACCGGACCTTAGGAACAACAAAATACTATTTGCATATTGTTAACAAACAAAAAAAAAAAGGGAAAAAAGCAATGGATCCCGAAACAAGGACAGGAATAGAAGCACACTTATTTGCATACATCCATTCGAATTGTACAATGTACCAAAAACCAACAACATCAACAAAAAAAAAAAAACATGAAGAAGAAAAAGAAAAATAAACTATTATGAGAGGCCTCCAATTTACATTTACATGAGTGGAGATGACTGTGTGTGAGTTCCTTTAAAAAGGAGCTAAGAATGGAGCTGGCTGTAAAAAGTAAATGGTAGAAACGTATACGTATACGTATACGGCGGATAGTTGTCGCAGAGAGGTTGTTTGGCTTGTTTGCGTCATAAAAATAAACGTAAACAAAATAAATTTGTTGATATGCAAATGAAATTATGCTGATCTGTGCGCAAAGTTTTTGCCCACCAGACACCAGAGAGCAAAAAGCAGACATCACATAGCCGCAGGCGTAAGGTAGCTCGAGCTGCGCACTGTCCTCGGGAAATGGAAAGGCGAAACGGAAAACCAAAACGAAATAGCCAGGCAACTAGATATTATCAAAAGCGGGCTGAAAAGGCTATTATTATATCTTAAGTTGGACACTGAGCATATCATTAATTTGGTTCGGCTTCCCAAACGCTGTCTGGGTGGCATATAAGCAAATAGAAAAGGAAATATTTTGAAAGCGAAAACTATGTCTGAGTGCTTGGCAAATATGCTATCCCAAAGCAAACTGCTGGAATTTGTGGGCGTGAAAGGGTAATGGATGACATATTGGAGTGAAATTGAATTACGCTTTAAGCTTTTTAGAGGAAGCCACAGGCAAAAAATAAATTCCTTGAGATGGGACGATTGAGAAAATGAAAGTTACCAAGAAATGATTAAAGAAATAAAGTAAAGAAAACGAAAATTAGAAATTAAATCACATTGGTTGACATCGTTTAAAGCGTGATAAACAGATTAATTTGAATTATTATTGGATTATGCTTTGAATATATTCAATTTACGTATCTTATCAACACGCATCAAAATACTTTAAATTGCTTGAATATTAAAGACAAAAACGCGAAAGGGTTTCAACATAGAAAAACTATAGTTAAGTCTGCCATACAGAGCAAAATGGATAATTGAGGGCAAATGCTTGAAATATAGGGCCTAAAATATTCATATCATCAAAAAATAATGAAAAAGTTTGAATTTTTCATAGGGTCTCTTCTCTACGCTTATATTTAACCTACTCAAGATATTGCTTTCAACTCTACACATATGCAAAATAAAACCTTACACACTCACACAAGCACACCCATAAGCACACCCACAGGCACGCACACATACGAATATATATACACTCCCACATTTCTTCGCCGTTGGCAATGAATGTTCAGTGCTTGGGTTTTTGGATTAGGCTCAGGCCTGGTGGGTCTTGTCAGTGTTGTCGCCTGCACTCACCTGACATGGCATGTAGGCGTGATTTCCCATCTGAGCCGTGATGTTTAGCACGGGCATTGTCAGATTTCTGCGCGGCTGTTGGCCCGGCAACAGTTGCCCATTGTGGGAGGCCAGATACGAATGCTGCTCATTAAACATTTGTTGCCGCTGCTCTGCCGGTGACAATGTCACAGTCTCCGCTGCAGGAGTGGATGCTGCTGCTGCGGCCGCTGCGGCGGCTTCTGCGTCAGCTGCAGCAGCGGCAGCAGCAGCAGCTCGGTAAGCTGGCAAATCTGCGGCCGCGAACACGGGAAACGGCGGCAAAAATGTGGGTATGGAGAAACCTTTAGTCAGTGAATCAGCGTTGGCCGGATGAGGATGCTGCAACACCGCATTTTCCTCCACCTCCGCAACCGCCTCCGCAGCCGCCTCCTCATCCTCCGCCGATGGCCGTGACGTTGCTGTTTCAATGGAGTTGCGGGCTTCCGTTTCCGTCAGGGCTGGCACAGCCGTCGCGGGCTCTGTTGTTGATGTCGGATAAATTGTTGATATGAACAGCATCGCCGTCGCCGTCGCCATCGTCGACATTGTCGTTGTCGTTGTCGTTGTCGTTGTCGAATCGGTTGTTGTTTGTATTTCGGCCGCCGTTGCGGGCTGCGTAGTTAGCCCAATTTGTGCGGACTTAGTTGCTGCTCCAGCTACATCTACAGCTCCTCTTGCCAGCCTCCCAATCGCATTCCTTGTTATCGCTGGTGCTGCTGATGACATTCCCAGGGTCGTGCTCCAGTAGCCAGTTGTAGTTGATGTTGTGGCTGTTGTTGTTCCTGTTGGCTTTTTTGCTGTCAGTAAAGCTGTTGAGTTTGGGTCTGTCGTAATTAGATCGTTTTGTGTTGCCATTGGGCTATCTGGTAAAGTGGATCTCGGGTATGTCGTTAGCTCCGGCACTGCGGCAATCCTCGGCTGCTCGTAGGCTGTGCTGCAGGTGACTAAGTCTGCGGATAAAACACCAAAACACATACATATAGAAGTACTCCATTTAAGTAAATTGCTGATGATGAAAACATTGATAAAAACACATTCATAATTTTACAAACTTAAAATATATATATATATATATATATATATATATATATACATATATTTGAAGCTTGAAATTTCATATGTATATATTTTTAAATTAAAGCAGATAAGCTGTACATTTACATACATTTTCAAACAGAACTAAAGCATAATCTTTAAGATTTAGTTTTGCTACCAATTTCAGTTCATGTTGAAAACAAAGAAGACAAATTGAAGTTAAAAGATGTAAAATTAAATCTCTTTAATTAAATAAAATGTTAAGCGAAACAAATGCACTTCTTTCTTTCGCAACATTTTTCGCAGAAATTATATCGAATTGCAGATTTTGAAGCCTTCAACTGTTTTTATAGGTCTGAATATATATTTGCTTAATCCAAAACTGATATTTGGCTGGAGCTATTTACGTATTTGCGGAAGACAACAAATTCGATTGATTTTTGTAATCCGAAGCAAAGATAAACATGCCCCAAATCCTAAACAAATAAATGCAAAATTTCAATGGAACAGCGCATAAAATGGAAATGTCTGCGGGGCGTATCCAAAATGAAATCAAGAGGAATTTGCGAAGAAAGGTGAAATAATTAGCAGATATTCAGTGATGCCATAATGTGTGAGTGTGTGTGTGTATGCGTGTGCGCGCAACTTTATAAGTCAGTGTGGAGCCATCTGAAGCCTTCTCATTTGCTTGTTATGTATATATTTCATTTCAGTTAATTTTCAATTACCCTTTTATGCTAATTAAAATCATAAAAAATTGTTGCCGCTTTTCAGTTGGTTTTTCATTTTCATTAAGAGGAGAGGCTGGTGGGGGCTGCTGGGCGTGGCCGGGTAAACCATTGAAAACTTTTTGCTTTTCACGGGCTACGGTCTGTTAAGGGAGCACACAATACTTTTATTAAAAAAAGAAAAGAAAGTATTCACATGTTCAGGCAAAAGTTGCAAATCTTTTGCTCTGTTTGCAACAATAGCTAAAAGCAGCTATTAAAATGTATTAAATATTTATAAATATACTTATGTATATGTACGAGGCTGAGAATTCATTCAAACCAATTGAATATGTGATTTTGCTAACAGTTTTGTTATTTGACAATGAGTATGCATTTTTAATAATACAATAAATTAGATGACTGTTTAAAGGAATCAATGGCAAACAAAACTTTGCTAAAACTATATTAAAAGATTACAGGCTAATCACTGCGGCCAGCAAATTTCCCCAACTGTGTATGTGTGTGTGCAACAGTTTTGCCTGTGATTAGGTTGCCATACATCTTAACTTTTCACTGGCAAAAGTTGCTGTCACGACCCTCTAAAGGACTTGTCGCCTCCGGGTCAATAGGCAACAGCAGAATCAGCAGCAGCAGCAGCAGCAGCATCGACACAGAGAGCAAAAAAATGATGAGAAAATGATGAGGGCGTGAACTCAGAACTCAGAACTCAGAACTCAACGGCATTCATGCGGAAAGTTTAGCTGCCGCCACCCACACGAATTGAACTGCGACGATGAATCCAAAAGCAGTTTGGAACAAGTTACAAGCGATGTTGTTCTTCATTCACGCCATTTCTTCATTCTCCTCAAGTTTTTGCTTGGGCTTTGTTTGAGTTTTGTATTACAAAGCGATTAATTTGAATGAGCATTAAGTTAGGATTCGATTTGTCACTTCTTTTACTACTTGATGAAGTTGCCTAATTAAGTTAATATGCCTCAAAGATATTTTACATTTCTTTAAATTCTAAAATAATTCGTGTAATTGAATGCCCAGAATCTTGGCCAACACGCAGCATATTGCCCTAAAGGGTCAAAACCAAACAGAAAATATGTTTGCCAACCCGCAACTGGGCCAAAAATCAGACGTCTAGCCTTGGGTTTAAGCTGGTTGCAGGTTCTTGGTTTTGCTTCAACGAGCCGATAGCCAGAAAAAATTTGCATTTTTAAATTATTTCATTTCACGTTCTTGTCAGGCTCTGATAAAGGTACAATTTCTATCCCATTTTTTCGCTCTCGTTTTTCAAGTTTTCAGTTTTCCGAAAAGCGCAAAAAACCGCATAAATTTTGCCACGAATTGGACGAATGCGAATGTGAATGTGACTGCGTTGCGTGAGATTCGGGTGTGCCGATAAGGTCTCGGGTTAAAATGTAAAAAGGTAAATGGCCACCTGGACCCGCAAAAAAAAAAAGAAAAGAAAATTGAGAATGCCGAGCTTCAAATGTGAAACGCCGTAAAAATGCAAATTGAAAACGAAGCGAAAGAGTAAATTTGAGAGCTACAACAGCCAGAAGCGTCCCGCCCTCTTTTCCGGCTATTACTCAGCCTCTGGCCAATTGGAATGCAGTTTGTTGCATGACTGTTTTGTGGGAATGTATCCTAAAAGAAATGAAAAAAAGGACCTTTGCTTAAGCTTTCAATTAAATCGGCTTAGGCACAATAAGCCGATACTAGACTTTGCGCAATATACGCAATGCAAAGGCCATTCGTATCGAAAAAATCCTTTCAATCTTGACAAAACAGAATTTCTCTTTGTTTATTTTGGCTGCTAAGCCGATTAATTTACAGACCACAACAACGCAAAGTCGTGTATGTAGTGTATGTGTGTGTGTGTGTATCTTGTTACGAGAGGACCTAGTATGAAGTGTGATCTCAACAGTTATTGCACTCGGCGACAAAATGGCGACAGCAGCCAACACACGCCACACGCCACGCCCTGCAGCTACAATTGCTTGGCTAACGTAAACAAATACGAAGGAGCTGCCTCCAGAAGGCAGGAGGACACTGCGTGGCCCAGGACATGTAAACGAAACGTGCAATAACACTTAAATTGTTTTTGTTGTTTTTGCGGCCAGCTACTTGGGATTGCCCATCGGCATGGTAAGTGGCCCAGCTCTCCACCGACCCCACCCCGCAGCTGAATCCATTCCAAGCTATGTGCGCATAGCTGTGTTGAAGTCCTGGCAGTTGGCACCGCATCCACTGAAGCTCATAATTCAAGTGTGTTGCCAAAATGAACAAGCGCTTAACCTCCACTCACCTCGGCTCAGCGCCGCCAGATCCGTACGCCAACTGAATAGTAATGCGGTCAAATGAGACCTCGAATTACTAAAATTAGGTCTGTTGCGTTCGAACCATGCAGCTCGGCGCAAAAACCTGAAGCACCCACCCACACACACACACACACACACACACACACACACATTGATTGCGTGTATATGCAAATCCAAATTCCTGCACAGACAACATAATGGCATCAGCAACCATCGGTAACAGTGGGCTAGACTCGAACGAAAAGCTAAAATCATCATATGAGAATCGATATAAGCATAAACCTTCTAAGCTATTACTGCTCAACATATGGAATATATATTAATATCGCATTTTTTTTATGTAATTCATAAAACACACATTCGCAGCAATTTGCCACACTGTTCACATCGCACTCTCACAGCAGACAGCAAAAGGGGCTTTAGCTTTGCAGTCGCTGCAGCATACAGTTCCATATGCTGTTATTTAACCTTTTAGTCAAGCATTAATTAGCCCAGCACATGGTTGCCACAAGTTATTTGCTTAGACAGTGCATATAAGTAATGAGCAAACATCATTCTAAAAAATATGAATATTTATTTGATAAATAAATAGTAATATAAAAATGATCTCAAGAAATACCAAAATAAATACAATAAGGAAAAGGATTCGAAACACATTAAATTTAATAAAATTAAATAATTACAAAGAATTAAAATGTTTATCTGATAAATATATAAAATATATTAATTTTCTCAGTAAAAACAAACACAAAAATACCAAGATCTCGAAACGCTTTAATTTAAATAATAAATATGATATGTTCAGATAAATAAATGTAAGGCTTGATAATTCATAGCATAATCCCGCTTTTTACTGCTCTTAATTACGTGCAACTAATAGCAGCGCACATGTGCAGCATTCGCGGGCTCACGCCCACTGCCTGCCTCTCTCCCGCCCTCTGGCATGTTAAAGGTCAATGGATTAATTATGATTTCATGCTTAACGGCATTCTGTTGGCCATTTGATGCGTGTACACGTACATCATTAGCGGAGTATCAAAACGGGCAACAACTTTTGGCCAAACGGCAGTCACAACTTTTTTGATGGCCTGCTGCCTCTGCTGCTGCTGCTGCTGCTGTGAAACAGCGCGTCGTAATTATAAAAAATATGCGTCTGTAATTTGGAACCGCCCAGGGCCAAAAGTAATTACATATCCAATAAAAAGTCATGGCAGCAGGATGCGTAGCTGGCAGGGCTCATAATTAAAAACCCAACAACTAAACACTCTACAATCTGGCCAACACTCCACTGGCCGTCGCCTGCTGATGTTTATGCAAAGACCCACTCGGTGCGGCTTAAGGAAGCCAAGTGGAGGCTCCATCAGCCAGCCATGACCATGGCTTAGAAGATGGTCCAGGCTGGCCGCGGCATTCAGCACCAGCCAGCACACACACTCACACACAAACACACACATAAAAGCAAAACTTTCCATTGGGGAGTACTTTGGGTTATGGGCGCCTCGAGTGCGCATAAAACTCGCGCCAGCAGATTGCTGAAGGCGCTTGGATTAGCAACCAGAACCGATGCCCCTAACCCAAGCCATGCTCGCTGAGTTAAGATAGTTGGCTAAGCGTCTATTTGTTGACAATTCTCTTAACTTGTTCTTTTTGCTTGTGCGGTTGCGACTGCGATTGCTGCTGCGTGGAGCCATGCTTAATGGATGTCCTTGGGGTCCTCTTGAAAAGCAATTGTAAAATTGACTAAAACTTTAAACTAAACAAGTGCTCTTTATAAGGGTTTCCTTTATGTTAAAGAAACCTTCTTTACTTCTTATAAAGAAAGTTTTAAGAGAGCTGCAGGTCTTAGCATACTCTCTTTTTGAAACCCTGTCTCTTACCCAACTTTTGAAAAGTGCCCTCACCTATCCTAACTTAGAATTAGTTATACAACACTCAGACACATTTATTTATATATAAGTTAACCTGTGCTCTGTACTTTAGTGCAATTAAACTTCTTACCCTAACGAACTTTAGACCAAACATCGAAACTTTGGACCAAACTTTTCAACCAAATCGAAATTTAGAATGGCATATTAGCCTATCTCAACTGCGAATTAGTTAGTTAAATACTAATTTACTTATTTAGGAGAGTACCCTGCTCTGTACTCCAATTTTCTTGAACTGCGATGATTGTAGATACAGACAACTTTTGACTACTCAAATCAAATACCCACTCTGGATCAATGTTTATTCATCTGTTTAACACAACTCTTTATGTTCGAAATACGCAAATATTGAGCTAACAGTGTGACAAATCAATTTGCACTTATCGTCAAGATGTTGTCAAGTATTTAACCTCCTGCTACTTATGATTTACAACGCATTTATTCTAGATGAATTGTAATGGCACTTGGCATTCTCATGAATTTCCCATAAATATTCAAAAAATGTGCTGGGGAAATATTTATAAAATCAATCAATAAGCAATTACGCCCGTCTTTTTTCCGCCTGCAAATAAATAAATAAACATATTTGGCAGTGTGGGCGGAAGGGACAGTCGTAACATTAAATAGGAAATTGTACGAGTATATATTGCTAAGCAAATACACAATTCTGTCTACGCATGAAACACACATTTGCATGCGTGTGGGTAAGTGGATCCTTACGTGGGTGGGGTGTGGTGGGTGGTGGGTGGTGGGTTCTTTAGGTTGGTGGCTTGCTGGGGTGCAGGCGTGCGCCAACTGCTGCGGAATGTTGTGTTTAGTGAAAATTGCTTCAACAATTTTCTTGTAGTCATTCAAAGTGAAACATATGTTGGGTGTCACAGTTAAAATATGTATATACGATACGCCAGCACACAAATAGCGGCAACAGCCGCGCATTGGGTTGGGCTGGGTCGAAATTCAATAGGAGGCAAACAACTCCAAGAGTCAGTCGACTCGACGCCTACTTCTGTTCCGCCCCCATCGCCACCTTCTCTCTGTCTGACTGTCTCTGTTGCTCTCTTTGTTTTTATGCAGTACTCTTGCTTTTTGGTTTGGGACTGGCTCAATTTATTTTTATGGCATCATGTTTGGTCGCTACGTGTGGCAAAGAAGGACTCTTCTTTTTTCGCCTTTGGCTTCTGTTTCAGCTGCGTAAATTGAAACTGGAGCATTGCTCTGCGTCCCATTACGTATACGCACCGTGCTCGTGCAAGTACTTTACCACGCTCTTATTAATGTGTCTAAAAGCAGCCACATTGCCAGAGACAGTCGTATTCTCGCATCACTCCTACATCAAAGGCTCAACATAATATTATATCAAAGTACAGATAGCAAAATATAAAACAAATCTGAATATCTCGTATTCTGCTGTGTAGGTAAAATTACTCAAACAGCAGAACACGAGACGCTCTGAGGCAATGAGCGATAAACCAGCATTTGTATGGTACAACATTTTCCATAAGATATAATAAAATCAACATAAATTTGTCATTGATAGTTTTGTACCTCACAAATATAGTTGTGTATCTTAAGATACTTTTTGTATCTCTTCGGTAACATTTCACATGTCTTTTGAATATTTTTTCATTACATTTTGTATACGTCAGCAGCCAAATCAAAGCGAATTAAATAAGGAAATCAAGTCACAGGTCACGTCTCAAGCGACTGATTATGATTGAAAATCAAAACGGAGTTGAGGTAAAATTCTGTAAGCCAAATGATTATTAACGATATTTGCATTTTGGCTCTGATTATGCGAAAGGTTGAGCAATAAACTGCGCACATTTCAATGTTGTTGATTTTGTTTTGTTAATGCAGAAGCTTGAGTGAATCAGAGCGAATTCTTTCTGCTTTCCCTCAGAGGGCAACTCCCAAGTGGTTGCGTATAAATCAAGTAAAATAATTATGCGAATCTGCAGGACATTCCATTATCTGTGTTTTGGGCTCTTCCGCAATGCTTTTTATCGCGCCGCTCGCTTTTATTGCCGTTTGCCAAACACTGACCCACACAACCGCGCACCCACCTACCGACCCACCGACCCACCGACCCACCGGCCCAGCCGAGTTTAGCACTCAAACCAACACCCGCAACCGCACCCACCGCCAATGGGCTGTGCCCTGTCCAACAAATACCGCCACCGCCGTCGGCACAGCTCATAAATAAGTTCCAACGTCGCCAAAACAAAACATTTTTCATCTGCCTCTCGGCCGAACACGGCTGTCGGTCCTCATCCGTCGTCGTCTGTCGGCATGTGCTCTGGGAATATTTCATAAATTTCGACGCTCGCCCCGAAACTGAACCTCTGACTCGCACTGCCCCTGTCGCTGCCTACCCATATAGACCGATATATAGACCATTGCTCTAACATTTTTGCTAGTTATTTTTGGGTCCATTTTAACACTTGGACGGGAGTGGAGCCGGACGGGAGCAGGCCCCTCACAAGACTCGTTGACTCTTGGTCGACTGCACTTTGTCATCTGGTGGGCACTTTTCCTATTTTTCAACAATTACACGCCCCAGCCACTAATGCCACACGCTTGTTGTTGTTGTTGTTGTTGCTGTTATTATTCTAGTCGCTTTTGTTGTTATGGTTATTTTGCCATTGTTTCACACAGCTTTCCACTCATGTCTTGTGATTGGTCACCAGCGCAAACCCTCTGAATAATTTAAAGTCCACCATCCCTCTCAATTTTTCCAGGCCAAAAGATCAACGCGGACCCTAAACAAAATTGTTAGTTTAGGGCGTGCGACTAAATGAACAGTGGCAACAATTGCTACGAAATAGAACTAAATTATAAATCATAATGCTCATATTAAAGGTTAGATAGCTATAGGAAATTTGAGATACCTTCTTAGACTTTATGGAATTTATGCTTTATTATAAGCTACTTAAGTCAATCGAATAATGTTTTTTAAATTCCCATTAATAATAAATTAAAAAAAAAAAAAAACGTCAGGGCAGGAAAATGAATGAATGAACTTAGCATAAATTCAAATTCAGTTAAAAGTTGTTTAAATATTTTTATATATTTCATATGTAAAAGAGAAAAACAATGTATTCAAATGATTTCGCCTCTAAGCTAGAAATATTATTAAAAAAAAGAAAAAATATTGAGTATACACTAAAACAAGAGTGCGCTAGCGTACAAAATATGCAAAATGCCCTCACTGCACACCACTGTGCGTCATAAAGCAAAGTATTTGATACTCGGATGCAGACAGGATGTAGCAGGAGCTCCGCTCAGCTCACAGCTTACAGCTGGCGTTCCGGCACGCTACGGCTCGGTTCGGTTGGGTTCAGCTCGTTTTAGTTCAGCATTTTTCAGCATGTTGTAGCTAGAGCTAGGTGTTTGCAGGGCAACACTTCGGGCACAGGCTGGCGACAGCAACAGCTAAAGTATCGTCAGCAGCGACAGAGGTCAACCGACATGTGCCCATGTGCATGGCCCAGAACATGTGGGTTGCCATCCTTGTTGTGCAGATTCATAATTTATGAAGGTAAACAAACACTTTTGGCCGGAATAACCCAATTGGTTCGTGCGTTGCCTCGGTATGCTTCTCTAAGCCAAGCATTAGAGTATTTGCCATTTAGGAGGGCGTGGCAGAGCTAAGCATTTTGAAATTGCCTGGCATAGTACAGACAGCACCAGGCCACGCCAGCACCGGCTTGTCCAGCTTCAAACTTTGCCACATTCTCCAAATTAGCCAAGTGCACAAAGTGCACGGAGCGCACGAGTACCAAAAAATTTTGTAATATTACAAAATTTATACAAAAAGCAGCAGCAGCAGACAAACTTCATTTATTTGGCATAACGAGCTGCACTCAAACTTTTATGAAAGCGCATTGGGATTGCTGCCGAAAATTCCCCACATGCTTTACACTGCAGGTCCTTGAAATTGGATGATCATTTGTCTGGCTGGCGGCGTCCACAAAATGTTGCCACTGCAAATGTGTTTATTAAACATTTTCTGGCAAGTATTCAATTTCGTTAATGTTTTCAGCGCATTTTTCAAAGCTCTGCCAAGCCGTGCCCTGCTCGAGCCACAAATTTATTGTTTTATTTTGTTGGTGCTTGCCTGCATATTGGTCAGCGAGCATTTACCCAATCACCCCTTCGCTCCTTCGCCGGCTACCAATTGCAGTTGTAAGTGGTTTCTCGCATTTAAGCGTAGAATGCTGCTCCAGAGGGCAACCAGAGGGTTAAGGAACTCTCAGCTGCGGCTCATGAATTATGGCCAAGTGGATTGGCAATGGGGCGGAACCGGCCGGAACGCTTGAAACTTTTGTATTGAAATGTGCGCACATCTGTTAATAATTTAAATTGCATCAGAAGACGAGCGTCTGCAAAAGGCCATAATAATACCTCCTTTAAAATAGCATCAAACGGACCATTTGAGTCAATATAGCCAATGGAGTAGTTCAATGATCCCAATACGATATCAGTTGATACTGTGTATTGTGTATTGTGTAGAGAGCTATTGATAGTGCTGCGAGGCTGCACTACCGATAATGTTCAGTAGTGACACCTATAGTTTGGTTTAGCAAGGAGCGGAAAATTGTCACTGACAGAAGGACAACACTTTAGAAGAAAGCGAAAATATCCTGTTGTTTTTAACCAAAATCTTGAGATTCAATAAAAATTCAAAGGAATAATATAAAGCTTTTATGTTGCTTATACATACTAATATATATATACATTTTTTTTTTTTTTTTTGGCTTTTTATATATGGGTATGAATACAGATACATAAAATATATAAATCAAAATTTAACAAACTCAAAAACTTAATTATTGTTCAGACTTTGAAAACACATCTATCACCCAAAAGTTTATTGGAAGTGCCTATTTTTTTGGATCGTCTATTTCGCTTAGAAGTGTGTTGATGATTCTTATCATCGAATCAAATACTGGCAAGACAGTATACATAACAACCGTCGACAATCAGTTGTCCAACTGAATTTCTTAATTAAAAACAATACTTCTTAACTCAAAGATATATATATGCTATAATGTTTCTCCCTGTCATATGTAATCGATGTTTCAAAAGTAGTCGTAACATTACACTTGATATATTTAATTGCATGTTGGCAGCTCTAACTGACTTTTAAGTATATGCCTAAGTAACTAAAATCACTGCACAATAGTTTCAGTATAATAAAGAAATAGATATATAGCATATTGTACATTTCGTTATGGACCATTATGAGAAAAAGGAAATAATAGGTGAAGGCGCCTATGGTGTAGTCTACAACGCGCTGAATCGCATGACCGGCAAGTATGTGGCCTTGAAGAACATCAAATACTTGACTGGGGATGAAGGCTTGTCGTCGACGGCAATCAGAGAGATATCGCTGCTCAGGGAGCTGAATCATCCCAACATCGTAAGACTGCACGGCGTCGTGGTCATGGAAAACAACATATACATGATACTCGAATACATTTCAACCGACTAGCGGAAGTACAAGTGGAAAAAAAGCTGGTGCGCAGTGTTCTGTTCCAGATGACCGACGCGATACTTTTCTGTCATCAGCGTCGCATAACGTATCGGGATCTGACTCCGCACAATCTGCTGATCGACAACGTTGGCCGCGTCAAGCTGACTGACTTTGGTCTGGGCTGCTGTTTCCCCGTGCCTATGCGTGCGCTCACCCACGAGGTGGTCAAACTCTGATACCGGGCACCCGAAATTCTGCTAGGCTGCTCGAAATACGCCTGCCCCGTGGACATTTGGTCCATTGGCTGCATCTTCTTTGAGATGGCGACGAAGAAGCCCATGTTTCAGGGCGAGTCAGAGATAGATCAGCTCTTTTGTATATTCCGCATACTGGGATTTGGACGGGAGTGACTGCAATGCCCAACTATAAGTGCTCTTTTCTCATCTGGATCAGCAATACTATAATCCAGCTGATGAAAAATCTGGCCTGTTACCATGCTGGTCTCGACCTGTTGTCCCAGATAATCGTCTATCAGCCATCAGAACGTGTGTTCGCTGAAAAAATTCTAGAGCACGAGTATTTCAACGGAATTGATACCTTCTATAGCCCCTAAGAGTCCACAAATGTCAATAAAATTTTTAATATATTCGTGTGAGGTATATCTTTTTTGAAACGCGCCCGTACTAATCGGCTTTATTAACGGATTTTTGTGCGCGCGTGTAAAATTAATTTAATTATTTTCCGCTACGCTTAAAGCTCATCTGTGCTTCACAAAAGCGACAAACTGAGCCAAAGTTAACAGGCTAGACTCATGCTTGAGTGCCCGAAGGGTCACAGAACCTTGTAATCTGATCCTGGCACAGTGGGTCGAGTTTTTCTCAAGCTGCGCTGCTCTGTGCTGGCACACTGTTACACTGCCCTGCTTTGACAAGCAATTAATCTTTGCTCTTCATTAAATATTATTTTTTAATTTTCTTTGAGGTATTTTCCGCCTTTGGCCTGCGCTATTTGTCCACTGTACGATTGGCAGTCGGGCGTTAAGAAAAACAAACACAATAAGCGAATTCATGGAGTGGAAGTTATAATTGCCCTTAAGCCATTGCGCAGTGTAAAGAGGAGTCGAATGATGACCGAAAAATACCCTGTAATTAATTTCACAAACATTTTACCCAATCGATTCATTAGAATTTTTAATGAAATAAATATAATATTCTGCAAATAAATGTTATTTTACATCAGCAAGAAAAAAATAGTTTCTTTTTAATATTCTGAAACTATTTTAATTAAAAATTACATATAAATAGCCCTAAGCAATGACATAGTTGAACACGATTTAAAGACTTTCGGGATCATTGCATATTATTAAATTGACAGATAATTGCATATATGATTTCAGCTTCAGAAACATTGCCTGAAACGAAACCAATTAACTGCCGGTAAATTATACCAGGAGAGTGTGAGAGCTTTGGCATATGACATATTCAATTATAATTTTGCATGCATATAACGCAAAGTTCAAGGACGAACGAATCGAAATCAAATCGTAGGTTCGGTCTGCGGGGGATTAAATTAAATAAAAACTGTTTAAGCTAGACATAAGAACACACAGACCAGGCCACAGCCACAGCCACAGCCACAACCATAGCCACATATGGCCCCAAGCTATACTTACGTGTCCCCAAGTTGAGGGCAGCCAGGAGCAGAGGGAGCCAAGCTGTCAGCCAGATGCGTTGCCAACTCAACGTCTTGCCCGTGCGTACAAATTGGCGCCGCTGTCCGCCATTTTCGTCTGAGTCTGAGACTGTCATCTTTGCAGTTGCTAGCTTCCTTGTGCTGGTCCTATTCGCTCGTCCGCTCGTCCTGGCAGTCCCACTGGCACAGTTGCTTGCAGCGATGACACTTAGAGCTGCTTTCGTGCGCTCATTGCTGGGCGAATGCCGCCATTGGGGACTCGTTTGCGGAACCATCGGCGGAGCATTGTCTCCAAGTGTTCGGTACGACGCTGGTCTCTGATTCTGATTGCAGTGCGCCCCGTTGGCTGTCAAAGTTTTTCGCATTCTATGCGAAATGTGTGCGTCTATGTCTATTCCCAGTCGCCGCTGCTGCCCGTCCCAGATAAATAGGTTTATTGAATTAATTCGCTGGGGTCGGGATACGCTCTCGTTGCCTTCCTTCCGTTACTTTTCAGCGGATTGCAACTTGCTTTATATATATTTATTATTTTATTTTTATTTTTTACTTTTTTTGATGTCTCTTGCGTCGTTCTTTGATTTTATTACCACGCGTTTTCATTGCTTTTCCTATTGCTTCACCCTGTGCCAGTTACAGCTACAATCTTTGGTCTATTTCTTGAAATAAATTGCGCAAATTCAAAAGATATATCTATATATATTTATATATATATACATATAATTTGATAAAGCAATCGTGTAATCAATCAACAAATTTTGATTTGCTTCGAGTTAGTTTTTATTTTTATTTTCTTGTCTCTTTGAAATATATGTTAGCTAAAATTAATCTTAATGCTCCCAGCTGATTGGCATAATTTCAAATTTAAACTTTTCTTTAGATCTCACTATTAATCATGCAAATTTATCAAATTACCATCCAATTGGTTGAAAGAGTTCTCTGGATATATATTCACCTACCATATGTCAAACTAGCGTGAACATTATTTTCCCATGAGTTATGTGGAAAGTTTTTCACAAAAGAGATTGGGAAACTTGCGGCACACTTACACTGTTTAACAAGTTTTCAGCTTTGCACACATGCTTTGCATCACAGCTTGATAAATGATATTTTTAATGTTTCATTTCTTCACAGGACTTAGCACGTGAGGCAAGTTATTTACAGTTGAGTTGCACTTTATGGCTTAAGCCGCCGGCTCGAAAATATTATTCAAGTTTTTATTCTGTGCCTTCTTATAATACACAATAATCCCTTTTTACGACATTGCGGCCGCAGCATCGGCCAAGTTCCTTTTCATTTTTCGCTCCTTTTTTTCTTTGCTTTGCACATTTAGTTCCCCATTCTAATATCCATTTTAATACAACAGAAACAAACAAATTTGGAAAGTGATTTCGGCACTTGCTTAGCCAACACGCTGACTCAGCCAAGACACTTGGGACACACGCACACACTCACACACACACACACACACAATCATACACAATCTTCAGTTCGTTCCTTAAAATAGCTTTGCAACTGCCAATCCCTTATGCCTTGCACCTATTTGTGGCACACTTAGCCGTCTCAGTTCGCATCTAAACAAAAGCACTTGGCCAGACATTGGCGCCTCGCACGACTTGCCACCGATGAGTTTCGAGACCGCGACAAGTTGACATCCGTTGTGGTCCTGGCGCTCTGCGAGTCACGTCCGCTCGCAAAGGATGCAAATTTTCAACTGAATCGCGTGCAGCCAGCGGCAGGAAATTCGTGCTGCCCCGCTGCGCCTGCTATCTGTTAGCTAGACGCATGTTCCAATTGCCAGCATCCCGAGCAATACGCTTGCCATTGCCCCTTGTTTCATTCCATTTGCCTCACGTTTCAACGGCTGTTAACGTTTCTCCGTCACACTTGTGCCGGCTCTTTGCTCTGCGCATGTCCTTCGCGCCTTAGCCGTGGCGCTTACAATAGACTTCAAATTTATTTGCTTAATGCTTAGCAGTTCTTTGTGAGCTAACAGCAAATTAAACAAACATTTTATACAACTTAATATAACTATATTTGGCCAGGCATAATTGAGTAAAGAATTGAGGTAAAATTATTTTTCATTGAAATTAACTGATTTGTGACTAACAATTCACTTATAGTAGTTTATAATGAAAATTATTTAGTCAAAATATATATTATAAGTAGCCGTTTGAGATTCACAAACAATACTCAAAATAGCCAGCTAGTAAAATGTAGAAAAAATTTAATAAATATTTTATGACTTTGAAATTTAAGTAATATTAAAATAGACAACTTTTCCTTTAGAAAATTTTATATATATATATATAGTTTATATATATATACATATATATATAGCATATTGTCGATGTACCTTTACTCCAGCTGCAGCCGTATTTTAAGGTCTCAACAAAGTTGGTCTTAAATCAAGTTCAAGCTCAACAGATTAGTTTTGGCCACCGGCTATGGCTGTTCGTTGTGCATCCCATTGATGTTCAATATTCTTTTTGGGGCTTTTGGCATTGGGTTCTACAAATTGTCGCACTCTAAATCAAAGCCCAGACCACTTTAGACTGGCGCCTTAAATTAACTTAGCATTTTGGGCCGCTGAATTCTTTGTCTGCTCGTTTAATTTACTGCGTGTCCTGCCACAAGGCGGCTGCTTTCCCCCTGTCCCTATCTGTGTGTGTGACAATAAAACTACGCAACGCCATTAAATCTGACCCAATATGCGAGAGGCGTGATATATAGGGCTTTGGTCTTAATCTTGTGTGCTTTTGTCAAAGAGCAAGTAACAAATAAATAAATATTATTGAACTTTTCAAGTCCCCAGAGAATGCGGGCGACTCCCCTGCACAGCTGGATGAAAGGTATGGAAGCACCCATAGAGGGGCCGACTGGTGGAGGGTGGTCCGCTGCTGGAATTTCTGTGCTCCCTCACAAAGTGCCAACATAAATTCTTGCACAGTTCAATTTATCGTGTATTGACACAGCTTCCGCATAAAAAGCAACAACAACAACGCCGGCTAGTAAAAATGTTTACAAAGTGCGGGCGGGATACTGGTAAAGGATCCTCGCACACTGCCTACAGGAATGTTACACACGCACACACTCACACACAGCTAGATACAGATAGCGGGGAACCTATTGTTATTACCTCTTTGTTGTGTTAACACGCCATTTGTGGCATTTGCAGTCGTTGCTAGGCTTCAAGATCCTGGCCCAGCAGCGCAGTTAAACTCGAATGAATTTGAAATGCAAATCATGGCATTTCCCGCTTGCTGCCCGAGTCGAAGCCGTGGCCGCTGCCAAAGCTAAAGGCCTGTCTGAAATGTTCAGCTTTTGGCTCAACAAATAATCAAAATATACTTTATGTGACACAGCCGACTAACTGTGTGCAAAGCTCATGAATTCGAAGGACAAACCCAGCCGTCGACAGCACATGGTGTCACACAAGCCTCACACTCGAGCCCAGTTCACAGCTGTTAATTTGAGTGTTTCACATTATGTGCCCAGCTCGTAAACTCAAAATGTTTATGACTGAAAATAACAACTACATTTTTATAAATGCACATTAAAAATTCATGCTTTATGCGTGCCTCTTATAAATCGGAAAGTTGCGATTACTTATGCCTGTTAGAATTGACATAACAAGGATAACAAGAGCAGAGGGTTCGATGGAAAACTCCATCTGATATATGCATTGGACATAGTTGGTAGAATGCCTTTCAAACCTATGCGGAACGCTGCTGAATTAGGGCTTTTACTTGAATTTGCTACAATATTGAAACAAGAGACTTGAGCAATTTAAGGCAATTTAGCAGCACAAGAACTACATCTTTAAAATTTGATACGTTGCCACTTAATGCCTTGTGCTCACATAAGCTACAACTTCTGTAAATTATTTGCTACTTACATATAAACTTATTCAGTTGTAGCCCAACCTTTCAGTTAATCATTGGGAATTAAGCCATTTTCTAAGGGAGACTTACAAAGCTTGGCACGTTTTTACTGCTTAATTATTGATAAGCTGTTGTAGAATAAGATATATAAAACATCATTAAACGGCAATTTATGGTGCTTATGTATTTTAATAATCTGCAGTTATAAATAAGTTAAATAGCCCGATAGTTATGATTATAATATCACTCTTGTTGGCTTAGTATTTAAATCCAAAGAGCTTAAGCATTGATGCACTGCTAAGGAGCTTGGCTTTTAAAGATTAAATCATCATAAAATTCGAAATTTGAAATATTAGTAATTAAATCTGATTCAAATCAATCTTAAAATAAATAAACTGTCCCATATATTTTCGATTCCTAAGGGAGAGCAACTATAATAGCTAACAGCAAGTATACAAAGTGTGCTCAATAAAATGTTAAAAATAATTCTAGTAAACTGTATGAAGGCAACTTCCATTTACATTACAAGCAGACAATTCGCCGTGCTCTGTTTAAAGAAATAAAAAGTAAATAAAACACATATCGTTAAGATATGCACGCACGAATAGCTGCAATTACGCAGGTGCTTTCGCAACTGCTGCGCGGCTGCTTTCGTCAGGTGCTTTCTTGCAGCTAGTGAGCGGCAAATGTAAATGTAATCCAAATGTTTATGCCCGTATCTATATACATATATACTTTCCATTTCAGCTATTCCCTTACATTTTCTGCGGAATAAGAATTGCAGATGTGCTTGAATGCAGCCAATCTGTGTGAAGGCAACTGATTCGATGGCTGAGTGCACAGCTGCCTGAGTGAGTGCATTGTGCGGCGCTCTACTCGAACTTGTCAAACTGCACAGGCAGAGCGATAAAAGAGAAAGTCAGATAGATAGACAGCCAGACAGAGAGAGAGAGAGAGAGAGAGAGAGAGAGAGAGAGAGAGAGAGAGAGAGCGAGGACGAACGATTTTCATTGAGAAAAGCGAACTCACTGTTAAGCAAAACGGATAAGCGCTGTAATTAAAAGCAAACAAAACGCGTAATCGAATGCCATTCAAATGCCAATTGACAATCGACAATTGTGTTTCAAATGCCGCAACACTTTAGAGTTTGTCGGGTCGTAATCCTTTGTACCCTTTTGTTGTCCGATTTCTGCTGTTCGCTCTTTCTTTTTGCTATTTGTTAGTCGTCTGTTTTGTGCACGGCCTTCGCACAGCCAAATAGGTTAAAGGCAAGTATGGGAATTAACGGTAAATATAATTACAGCGCCTCGCTCACAGTTAATGGATACCCTGCCAATGGCCGTGTCCCGTCCTGGGTCGGTCGCCGTCTTAACGCTCGTCGTGTGCCTAATTAGTGCAAATTGCCCCTCATAATCATAACTGTAAGATTAATATAAATTTTGTATTTCATAATAGCTTCAACACGCACCCTTTGAGTGTCACCAGCCCCCTCTCTCTCCTCTCCCCTCTCCCCTCTCCACCATCCCCCATCCCCCATCCCCTATCCACTGAATGTGTCTACGTGTGGCTAGCCGCAAATTGAAGTGCCGCATGTTGTAATTAATTGGCTTCTGCTGACAAATTAAACTCAATTTGTTTAAGATTTGATTTGATTTGAGCAGTGCTCCGAAAGTACACTTCAAGTGGGCAACCTGATGACAGCTCGACATTTTACGACCCATTTGTTGACATCAACTTCATGCATTCATCTGCAAATTTGGACAAAAGACTCCAAGTGACCTTAGCTGCTAATTAAATCTGTTAGAAGCCACATTTAGCCCACAATCTCTGCGTAATACGCAAACAGTAAATAATCTACTTAATGTCGCCCTCGAATATCCACTTTGTTGCGCAGCAGGCAGCAGCAGAAGCAACAGTGCAAAATAAAAGGCTGTAGCTACAAAAAAAAAAAAAGGCAAAATGAAAAGGAACAAATTTGATGTAATTTATTTTAATTTGCGAGCTGGAATGTTTAGCTTTAAAGCCAGCGACGAGTGGGGCAAAAAGGCTAAACAAATCTCAAGTCGAGAGTCAAGCAAATGGCCCAACAGAAATGCCAAAGCAAGTTATTTTTTTTGCCAACTCACTTAAAGCCAGCTCGAGTACTTGATGCCAGCATTTAATAAAGTTATTACAATTTAAACGACACACTAGCTAAATTCGTTTTTATTCAACTGCTTTTAAATAAATATTAAATTTGCTTTTCAAATGTAATTGATGCAAATAATACATATATTGAAATAATCATATTGCATTTACACTGTAAAATAATGTGCATATAATCACAATATTAAATCGCTTGTAAACAGAAATTTAAACAAAAATCAAATGAATGTGAAATGTAAAGCATTGAAATATAATTATATTGAATACATGCAATAGTAATTCCATCACAAAACATGTTATGCAGTAAGGACAGAGTTTCAATAAGGTATTAAGAAATTCGCCATAATATATTTCATTAAATTTAAATTGAGTTAAAGCTGCGACCGCCTTCAGAAAGACCTTTCCTGAGCTTTTTTAGCATGCATTTTTGGGCAATTTGTCTTTGTTCAAAATCGATTATATAACATCATTAATTTGTATTATTATTGTATCTTCATTTTGAAACTCATACATTAAAGCCTCAATTTAAACTTGAACTAAACAATTCCGTGTTACATATAGTTTTTGTATAAGATTACCCAAAATTTCTTTCAATCAAAAACAAATCAATTAGTTGATTGATTTGTGGCATATGCCAGAAACAATTTACCAAATGTTTTCTACAATGGGCAACAAATGCAAAACAATTTTATTGCCTTACCCAAATGTCTGCCCCGTAGAGGCAGCCCAATACATATCCCAAACACCCACACACACAATACACAAACATGCATGTAGGTGTAAATTTTTGGCAAGAGCTGTGCTAAAAAGCAAGAAAAACATTTGCACAATTTGCTCATCAGCTGGGTAAGAGAAAAGCAAATCACCTGCTCAAATCAACGACTTTGAAAAAGGAGCACAGTCTGAGTTGGTGGCAACATCATCAGCAACTGTGCGGCAGCAACTGGTGCTGGTTGCCAGCAAAGATTCCTTTGCTTTTCCCTCGGCCACACTTGAGCTGAGTAATGTGAGTGCTTCCGCTTCCGTTGGCCATGCCAGCCACTTCCGCCTTTCGGTAGTGTATTCGAAAATACTTAATACTCAATTTGCTCCAATGCGAAATGTTATTTCGACACTGTATAAATGTGCCTGTGTATGTACTATATGTGTATGTGATTGTGAGTGTGTGTATGAGTGTATATATGTGTGTGAGTGGATGAGTGTGTGTGTATGATATTTTGTTGTGCTAACTGCTGACCAGTGGCTCGCATAGCTGTGTCAGTCGCCTTTGATCTCTTCTGCTGCTGCAGCTGAGAGATAAAAGCGCACTTTGCGGCACAAAAAAAAAACAAAACTTGAATGCTTGCTTTTTGCTTTTTGGTACTCGCTATGGAACTATAAGGAGTCTCTTGGTTTTATATATGTAATATTTAATTTTTTTTATAATTAGTATTATTATTTCAGGCTCTCTGCAATTGTCTAATTTTATTGAAGCTCGAAATATGTAGTTTAGTTATCGATGAATTATTAATAACTAAATGATAGCTCGAATTAAATTTATACTAATATTCAATATTGAATATTGAATTTTAAATTTTATCAAATTTGAATTTTTTGTTCATAGCAAAATTCAACTTTAAGCCACATCTCAGAAATGTGAACGGGCATCACACAGTCATCCGCATCTTTCGCTTCCTTTATACTTTGAATGCATTGCTACAGAGCCTGTGCCAGGTCCATAAATTTTCCCATTGAGAATACTCGAGGGCTCAGCTGGATTACGGCTGCTTAATTAAACAATTTGATAGCACGTTTAACTGCCACTTAATCATTTATTCAATGTATCTTGCGGCATACAGCAAAGGGAAAAACATGCATTAATGCTTTTGACAAGTGCACTGTTAAGCTGGCTGTCGAATTACACGCAAGGCTGCACAGTGCACACTGTACAGTGGAACTTAACACTGAATTAAAGGGTTCAACCAAATACATATTGTTGCAATTGCAATCGGCTTTGAGGTGAGCGAATGGTAACAAGCACATACATATTTGTCAGGGAAGACGAACTGTGAACTCGTCCAGTGAGACGAGACGTGTGCTGCAGTTGCAGCTGCAGGTCTTTGGGCGTTGCCAGGCTATTTGCCAATATCGCAATGACACCAGTAACAAGTTCGACGTGATGTCAACAAAAGCCACCAAAAGTACAAACATATATCCATTTAGCACATAGAAGGGCAGGCGGGAAGACGGAGAGCCAGCGTGGGGCTAGCAGAAGGAATTGTTGTTACGCAGCGTTGCCACCTTGCACAGCAACAAAAATTTCATTAGTTGAAATGTCGAAAGTTGGGACACATACACGCACACACACAGACACCCACACACACACACACACACACACACATATACAGGCTACAATCACGTAGTGCTTCTGGTGTTTGTTGCAGGCGACGTTTTGGAGACAACTACTTAGGAGTAGAAGGAATCGATTGGATTGCCAAGCTGACAGCAAAGTAAACTTTATTATATCCTAAAAACTGAGTACAAGTCGTAGAAAATATGCGAATTGCATTTGCATATGACATTTCATTTTTACTTCTCGCAAACTTAAAAAAATACGAAATATAAAGTTTGCTGTGATAAGCAGGTAGCTTGACAGCTCTTCATATTATTTTATAATATATGTATATGTATATAGCCTAGTCTTGGATATCAAAATAGTAGAGTTAATATTAGATTTTTCACTCTCTCTCCTTCTCTTTCTCTCTCTTTCTTTCCCACTGTTCCTCTCATCACTAGTAAACTTATTAAAAAGAACTGGTTGATTTATAACTTTATTAAAAAGTTAATAAGTATAATAATTACAAAAGTTACGCAAAAAGTAAGATTTGTCAGGAAAAAACCCATAGCTCAACTTTCACATGACACACAAGAAGGCAACAGCAGAGTTAGGTAAAAGAAGGAGGGCGAAAAGATCTAACAAAGACATCAGATAGCGACAGCTTTTCTCGAGTGAACTTCGATTTGGTATTGAAGTATATTGCGCTGTTTGGCACGGGAATTACTAACACAGTAATGAACAAAAACAAATGTAAAATAAAAAATAAATAAAAATACAATAAAAGAAATAACTTGAGTGGGAAAAAAGCAAAAAGACGGTGTGATAAACAAAAAGACCTAAAGTAGATGGGGGTAGGCTAAGGGTGGGAGTCGGACTGAAGCAGAGGCAGATCTCGGTAGTTGGCAAACAGATTCATATTCTATAGAATGCTATTCAGATGGATGATGCATAAGCTGCACTTAAATCATTTAATTATGAATAGCTTAAATGACCCTCAAAAGCGGAGCGAGCTCATTCAATTTTCGCCTAATTGAATGTTAATTAATGGAATGAAAAACCGCACAGAAACTGTAGACTAATAAAAAAATATAAAAACAAAATATTGGGAAGAAAACTTCAAAGCACGAAATAGTTGAATGAGTGGCCATTTGCAAGGCTAATCCCCGGCGAGCTTTCATTTATATTTGATGGCTGTTAGTGAATGAAGAAAAAATCGCTTCGAAATATGTTTTAATTAAAAGCAAACTTTTTTCGATTGCGCCGAATGCAAAGAGGATGAGCGCCCAAAATCGCAAATGCCAACAAACAAACAAACATAAATTTGAGGCCAACTGGAAAACAAAAATGAATGGAGAGCTCAACGAAAGGGCCAACTCCACCTCGTCCTGATCCCATCAACTGACTCAAAGCCCCAATGGCTTCACACAAATAGATTTTTAATTTTTGCAATTTCATGCAGAGCTGCCCCGCCGAGGCACAACATGCGATGCGCAACTGGCTCTCAGCGAAAACAAATATGATTTAAATTTGTTTGCACTCAAACTTTTAAATTCGCACACACACCCACACACATGCACACACACCCACACATGCGCACATACTCAAACTAAGCTCGTAAATGTGCCAGTGACACACTTCGTACTCACGACACATTTCTGGCAAACAAACTGAAAAAACTTTTGCAGATCTGTTGAAAATATTTTAGTTTTAACTACGTTCAGAACTAACTGCAATTATGAAACAAATTATACATAACTATTTAATTATATATGTTTTTATATTAAAAACAAATCAACTTCGCTTGCGGCAACCTTTTTTGCTGTCCCTAATTATATGGCCATCAAATCGATCTAGCTTTAAAGAGCGAAATATGGAGAGGAGATCCTCATCTCTGTCTACATGATTTACCGGGACAAGCAGATAGTCAAGCTCACACAGTTTTTCGCCTTACCAATCATATATGCATTATATTTGCACAAAACCAATATACTCTTTTTGTGTATAACCAAAGTCCATCAGCTCTAAATATTCCAGTTACTGCAATATTTCAGAAAATATTCAAGCATTAGCACATATTTGATTGGTATGCCAACATCTCTCATCATTAGCATTCTTTATTCAAGCTTAACGCACACACACATACACACACTCACACACACATACGCGACACACACACATATGTTATCCTACAGCCTGTTATTAAGATTCATATGTGTAGTATATGTAATTAATCTGATTTCGTTACTGAAATGTCTTTGATATATCAAATTAAGGAGAATGTTCTGTCTACTTTGACCGCTGCGGGCGAGCAGCTATTAATTACTTAAGCACATTATATAACCTTAATATGACAAGAGTATGTCATATTTGCTTTATGAACACGAACAACAAATGGCAAATTAAATGTTCAATTGAACCAAAATGTTATGTATTATTTTATACTCATCAAACAGGTAAGTTTTCCCACGGCATTTTCATTGCTTATAAATTTATGACATATATATATATATATATATATATATATATATAGTTTCATTTATAAATATTAATTATGCTCAAACTGTAATTAAGCAAAACATTAAAAATGCGAAACATTTTTTATTGTTTACTCATTGTATCATATAGACAAAACTCCACAACAAATTCCATTAAAATAGTATTGATATCTAAGATGTTTAAGCTGTCCGCTGTCTGATTATCGAGCTCAACAAGCTGAAACATAAATAAATGTATGTAAATTTATATGTAAGTGATGTGAACAATAAATAGAAATCCATTAAAAAATGCAGTGATATTTGCGATTTGCGATTGTTATGCATATTTGGCCCAATCCTCCCTGTGTGGCTGCAGAAATCAAAGAGATTAATATTTCGCTCCTGGATGAATGCAAACACAATACATTTGCACAGCTCTCATTATTGTTTGATTCTTAAAAGCATTCCATCAGCTGATTGATGCACGCTCGGGTTCCATTGTGCGCTGTTTATCTATTTGATATTTTTTACATTTTTTTTAGCACTTTATTATTTTTAGATCCATGCCACAGCGTATTATATTCACATCGTTTCACAAAAATGGTTTTTGTATTAATTGTTTTCAATTGTTTACCATTGAGACCTACCGCAGATGTGGACTTTCAATTCACAATTGGTTTGACCCATTTAACAATGGATTTCGCAAATATGCAACAAAAGTTTAGATTTCATTTGACATTTTGCCTGTCAAACTTCATGCTGCAAATGCGAACAGTTCTTTTCATTCTAAGCTAAACCAGCGTCCAAACTAGTTGCCCAAGCTCAAAAAATAACAAAGTTCACACAGATCAATATTTTTGTTAAATTAAAACAATAAACTTGAGGGCGAAAGAAAGGTTAGTCACTACAAACACACAAAGCCAATTTATGCAATTATCCAATCAGATTTAAAGACCCCACAATTGAGCTATAAATACAACAGCGCAAACATCTCTTAGAGATGAATATATTTTAATGAGGGTACTTACAATGTAAGCTTGTAACGTAAACAAATCTTTTATTTTATTGTATTGATGGCGAATGTTGGTTAAGTACTTTCTGTTCGTCTGCACGTGAAGTTAGAGACATGCAAATCGATATATGTATATTTGTATGGATTTCATAGGAAAATGAAATATGTTAAGTATGTGAAGGAAATTGAGGTGGATCAGCTGTTGATTGACAACAAATTATATAGAAAGCTTGCTAAATGGGAAACATTTATGTTTACCAAAAAATATAACTCTTGGAGCCTAATCAAAGTTGAGCGCCTGTACAGTCTAGTTATGTGCACATACCATTATAATGAAGGAAATTGAAATTTTTATTGAAAATTACATTCTGCAGTCAATGACTTCCGTTTATCTTAATAGGAAATTGGCACTGTTAAAGCGCATTTGAGAAACTAAGAACATCGCTCATATATTCCGGATAAAAGCATGGTTACATTTTTTAAGACTGATGATAATTATTATTATTTTCTTGATGCTCATGAAAATTCCAGTTAACCGACTTTAGTTAACATTTTTTTGCAGTCCTTTTAAAGTAAATGCACTGAGAGCAACGAGTGGTAAAAGTTGCAGAAAAAACTTGTTGTTTTTTTTTCACAAACTGTGCTAAAAAAAAACATGCTGGAAAACGTTTTAATAAAAACCATCAACTATGGTACTTACTTATTTTCCGCATAGTTATTTTATTGCTTGCAAACTTTTTTATTGCAGCTGTGTATGTGTGTATATATTTGTATGCTTGCTGTTGTTTCTGTTATTGTTGTTGCATTTTAAACATAATTTGAAATTGTTTTGGTTGAAAATGCAACGGCACGCTTTGGCTTTGGCCTTGTCTGACTGGCGGTCGGTTCTGTAGGGGGCGCCCAAACACATACACATAAACAAACACATACGCACACACGCAGAGCTGGTCCACACTCGAGCACGCACGCACAGTCGCACACAGGAATACCAAGTTGACTATGTTTGCTCGGATGGGCAAGCATGTATATTTGTGTGTGTGTGCATGAGTGTGTCTGTATATAACGTATACGCCTCACTCTAGCTCGCCCATGTGCTAGCTGTCTCGTTTTTCACAATAGACGATTTTATGCGTGTGTATATGGGTGTGTGTATGGGTGTGAGTGTTTTCATATAAAATGTTCGCACATATGCCAAGTTGCTTTCAACCATTTGCTGCAATATTAAAACAAAAGTACTGCAAAAATCTTTTAGTATTTTTGTTTGTATTGTCTAGTTTTTTATTTATATATTGCATATATTCACTTACAGTTTCATAGCGCCGGACCGTTTCTAGATTAAAAATTGTGCATCTCTGGCATATGCGAATCTTCGTTTTCGGTTGCATTTTCATCTAGCTGCGAGGCAGGCAAACAACAACAGCAACTGGGGCAAGCAGCTTTAAGCAATCAACAAGCCGTTTGGCTTTATTCATTTCAGTTATTTAAGAGAGTGCGCGAATAATACAATATCAACTATAAGTGTACAGTGAGAGAAAAGAAAGAGAAAGAAAAGAAAAAACAAAATATTTCCATAATGACTATAAGCCTTTTGATGGCAGGCGAGTCTGGTGACATTATACATCCTATAAGTTTGTATATATAAAATACATATATATACATATTTGTTTCCCTATTCCATCTCAATGTTCATAAGACTTGGCTTTAACAATTTATTGAATTGTTGCTAACTCATCTTATAGAACTACATTATTCTCTTACTTAAAAAAATAGCATGATGCTTAAGTTCTAGAATTATTTTTCCATTGCACAATTCATTGGCAGAATAACTGCAATAACTTCCGCGTAGTCAAACTTTACTGTGGCAAGCGTCTGTGGCTGTGAGCAGCTGCTGTTTTCATGATAATGGGTCCGTCCACGTCCTCCAAGACTATGTTATTTTTATATAATAGCCTCTGCCGCTGCGGCTGCTCGTGGCATCGCTGTTGAAGCCGCCCGCACCATCTCTGCTGGCCGTGGCAGTTGTCATTGTTGTGGCTTGAGTAGAAAAATGCGTATGTTCCATTTGTAAGATATGCAAAATAAGTTGAGTTGCTTTGGTGGAAAGACGACCAAAGCCATACAACCAGCTACAATGTGCAATATATTGCTCAGCAAGAGAAAAGTATGAATGGAAAATTGAAGCGAAACTTTTACAGTGCGCAGGAAAATTATATTTCTTCCTTTCTAAACAAAGGCCAAACGACTTTAAGCTATTGCCCAAGTAACAGGATTTTCTGTGGGCAGAGCTCCACATCGCCTGCTGCTCTGCCTCCACACAGGAAGCAGGGTTTGCTGCCAACCCATACTCAATAAAATAAGCAGCAATTCAAGTGCCACAGTTTGTTATATTTTCCTTATGGAAATGATTTCTACTTGCCTCAGACACTTACAAGCGCTGCAAACAGTTACGAATGTCGATTCCATTGCCGTTATTTTTGTAATATTTCTAAAAGTATATGTAAAGCAGTTGAAAGAAAATCTAAAGACTTACAGACAGAGCTGCACTTATATACGCATTACATGCAGCCCAATGCGATGCTTGTGCTCAATGGGACGTGGCATTTTGGAAATTGGGCACTTACAATGTTATCGAATGGAGTTTATAAATAGCAAATATTAAATAATTAGTAAATATTTTGAAATACAGCTATTTACCATGTGAATCGGAAGCTTTGAAGTTGTATTTAAACTGAGCAAAGTCTTGACTTTGGCTTTGGCTTGCAATCCTAAACCAAGATTCATGAGTCCATGATTGACTTTGCTTCTTCAACAATTTTCATATATAATTTATACAACAATTATAATATAATATAACAATTCTATAATATATTTCAGCATTGTTGAGCTTGATTTATCCAGCAACAAAGCAAAAGCTTTACAATGTCACAAATTAAGTGTACATAAATTACAAAAAGAAAATATATTTATTGACATATATATATATATATATATATATATATATATATATATATATATATATATTTTTTTTTTTTTTTTTTTTTTTTTTTTTTTTGCGACATTAAATAACAATTTTAATTCTATAAAAGCAACATTTCAACTGATAATTATCCTTATTAATTGTATAATTAAATTTGCTTATACAGTCAAAAACAAAAAAGTGCACGTTAATCGGGTGTCAGCGTATGCATAACACTCGTTCAAGTTCCGAAAAGAAAAAAGTTGTATTAAATATTTATATTTTATCTTTTGTCTAACTTGAATGAGTAAACAGAAGGTTGTCTCTAGGGAGTGATCCTAGCTGCAAAGCTGCAAACATCGTCTACTACCAACAGCAAATCTTAACTATATTTTCTATTCTCAGATTCAATGTGGACAGATAGAAGCACATATATTCTCATTTGAGCTTCGGGAACGCGTATTGAAATAACCATATTAAATCAATTTTAATAGGAATTTAATTGTAAAACAATCAAATGTTTGCTCAATATATTAGCAACAGCAGCAGAAAACATGCATTTGTTGATTGTTTCCACTTAACGCGCATGTAACTATAACATGCATTGTGTACTTCAAGTTTTTTATCCCTACCTATAAAGTTTGAAATAGTTTTCTAAATATTAGCACTGCAAATATTAGCAAACACCTCTCAGAACACGTTGCAAAATGTGCCACAAGCGCCTAAAGGTAAAATTATTGCGATTACGCTCAACACTTAATGCTCTGTTGAGTGCGGGCGTAAGAAGAGAATGCGTGGCTTGGGTGTTTGAGTATATGTGTGGCGTGTGGGTGTGTGTGTGTGTGTGTGTGTGTGTGTGTGTGTGTGTGTGTTTGTGTGTTTGTGTGTGGAGAAAGTGTGAGCTGTGAGCTGTGGGAACAGGAAGAACTCGCTTTGTTTCATATCTGTTGCGATGGGGGATGTGTTTGAGGCAATTGCTTTGTATTGCGCTAGCTGGTAGTACTTTCATTGTGTATATCCTGTTAATTCAGATAGGAACAAGTTGGCTATGATTATATTCGTAGACTCGTGATTCAACAAATTGCAATATTCATGCTTTCTTCAATGAATTATAATATCTTTCAAAGGAATTTTATGGCACATACTTAAATTTATCATATATTAAGTAATCCACTTTGGAATTTCGATTCATATTTTAAAATATATTCATCATTAAATAACTTCCACTTCAGACTTGTTCAAAAGCAGCTGATTTTATTTATCTTAGATTCAAAATAATTTAAAGCTGAATAAATTGCAACGCGCAAAAAAATGCTTGTTTTCAGGCAGTTTTTTCCCTTATTTAAACCAATTGAAAGTTAACAGCCAAAAATGCAAAAAATATATATATATATATTTGAAACAACTTTTTGCTGTTTTAACATTTTGCCACACAGTCTGTGCACAAGAACTCTTCCATCAACGAAAACTATGAAAAACGCCTGCCAATTGATGGGGGGCCATTGTGCGTGATGAATGATGAGCCTGTTGTTCTTCGTCTGTCTCCTATCGCCGTGCATGCTATTGTTGTTTTTGTAGTTGTTGTCGTTGCATAAATTATACGTGTGTGTGCGTGAGATGGGATCTCAGTTTGCCCAATAGCTCAAATCGGATGATGGCAAGTGATAAACGCTCTGACAGCTTGATAGACGTGCCGAAAGCGCCCGCATGCCAATTAGGATGTATTGGGGTATTGGCCTAATGGCGGCACATCGCCGCCAATCGTACCACGTGGCGTATGTGTGATAGGCAGAGCATTCAAACTTCGAAACGACACTTTAAGTCTTAAACGGCAATGCAATTTAGTTTGGCCCCCAAAATGCAGAAATATTAAGCAAGGCATTTCGAGTTCTTATAATATAATTTGAGAGTATTAGTGACACGTGCACGTGCATAGTGAGTGAAAGCTGCTTATTGAAAACTGCAAAGCGCTTAATCATAATTGAACCTTAGGTAAAGGCAGACATTGTGCAAATCGTAGCACGAAGACGTTTGAGTACGAGATATGAGTTGTAAGCAATAGCTGCGCAACGTTAATTAAAATATTTGTGAGATGTGAAGTAAGGGCGAATTCTCTCCTACTTTCATTTCAGATTATGTATTATTGATAATGAATCAAATATAAGCTACAACGAGACCTGTAGTGTGAATTGAATTTGAATTATCATAATTCAATTTCATTCCAGGGCATTATTAAATTTGGTAACTTGACCTTAATTCTCTGTATTGAACACTTCAGCTGCCATGAGGCTAATCCGATTTGAGACGTAAGCAAACTAATAGCAAATGGAATACCAAATAGTTAAGCCTCTTCTCTAACTTCTCTAAAATTGTTCTGGCGCGTTTGCTATTGTGTCGAAATCAGTTTCTGATTATACCTCAGCACTCACTTAACTTTTAGAAGGCGCCCCATTCAAATGGCTTTTGTGTGCTGACGCGAATTATGATTTGCCAATGCCTTCAAGCATGCTAATTAAATGAAAAGCCTCTGCCCGAAAATTTCACCAACTACAATATGTTTGCTGTGCTTAAAGATTGCGTAGGCATAGTGTCTGATTTAATTAACTCAACACATTTCTGGGCACGTTTCGTGTTTTACGTGTTGAGCTCGAGTGCTGTCTACAATTCCGGCAAATTAATTAATTTATCATTGTTTCTGGCTTCAGATTTTGTGGTACGCAGAAAAAAAAACAGAAAAAGTTCATTTGCTGCTTTTTGTTGTGCACATTTGGCTGCATAGGCAACAATGCCAACTTTTGTATTAAGTGTTAGTGGCCAAAATTTGATAAATAACCTCAACAGCTGCCACTTATGAACTTACTTAGTCTTCGGGCAAAGCAAACACACGCACAAAGGAAACGCAACTTGCCTCAACTCGACTCTCAGCTGTCTACTAAATCAATATCTCCACAGTCCAGCCAACGGCAGAAGGCGACAGTCTGTTCGAGCCTTCAAGCCCTATCCTACCCTACCACAAATCGCAACTCGTGCTGATCTATGTGCTATCATTTGTTTCAATTTATTCATCGAGTGCCGAGACTCAGCAGAGCAAAAATTAAAATAAAATAAAGCAAATAACGCTTCAATATTTTGTATTAAGAAAAATGTTTTTCTCTTCTCTCGGTTCGCTTTAAGCCAATTAAGTCCTTGCTACAGAACTTTTAAATTTGATTAAATGTAGAATTTGTCTGCTCTAAAAAAATTTTGAATTATTTGCTGTGACAAAATATTAAAGGAATTCATTTAAATGTATGTTATATTTATTGAAATCTGAGACCATTGAAATGGAAATTCAGGGTATAATACTTTTATTTGTTATGTTGTCCGTACGAACGCAGCTAGAACCTTGGTATTTTTATATGCATTGAGCTTATTATTAAGAACAAGTAAGAGTGCTCTAGTCGAGACTGCTCAACAGGGAGATACCCGTAACCCTGCAAAGTACTGATATTCCAATCATTTTACACTTCTTTCATGCACATATAAAACTAACTGCGCTTGGACTGCCGTGCGGGCTATATTATGTACATTTATTTCTTGAATAAATCTTTTTGTAATGGGACTATCTTCATCAAAAACATTCAAATGTGTATATATGCCAAAGCCCAAGTCTTGAGTAGTTGATATACGTTTTTTTCAAATTTGTGGCAAAGGATACCACGCCCATCAAAAATCTGTAAGTTACAAAATCTTTGTTTTTAGAACATAAATCTACACAGTAAATCTGAAATGTCTAGGTCTAACAGTATTTAAATTAAGCTGAAAAAACAAAGTCAGATTTATTATCGATAAAAAAGAAATGGAATGAGTTATCGAGTTATCATATGGTATACACGAGTATAAATGTAAAATTTCAAGTCTCTAGCACTTGAAGCTTAGGAGATCTCTGCGTTCATACGGACGGACGGACAGACGGACATAGCTAGATCAACTAAGCTCGTCATCCTTTATGGGGTCTGCCACGCCTCCTTCTGCCTGTTACACACATTTTCACAAAGACGTTATACAATGAATTCCCATTTTCAATGAGTTCAGGGTATAAAAATCGTAGAAGCGTAAAATAACTGGAATGTCAACTCTTCGCAGGGTTCAGGGTATGTGGTAGTCGGGCACATTCAACTAAACTAAATAAATTTAATAGTATCTTTTCCACAGAATTTATTGAGTGCGTATTTAATCATTGAATTGACTTTTAAACTAATCACTATGAATATCAAAACAAATAAATTGCATGAATTTCACAACCCTAGAAGAATCATAAATTTGAGCCTCTTTTCAATTTCACAACATAAAATTATTATTTAAATAAGTAATATTTTATGTGATTAAAATCTCGACCGTATAAAATACATTCTGCTGTGTAATAAAAAATCAAACTAAATATGTAGCAACTTTAACATGGCTAAAAAACCTATATAAATAATCAGAGGGGTTATTTAATTAATATCTATATAACACATATTAAATATATTAACAGTAATTCAGGTAAAATCAAGCTTTTTCTATAATTTCTATTTTAATGTTCAATTGCAAATCTGTAAAATATAACTTTTCAAATGTGTAATCAATATGAACAGTAGTAGCTTAATTTCGCATGTGCAAATTAGCGAAGATGTGCCGAAATGAATGCAGGTAATACAATACAGGTAAATACTCACACATACATCAATCCACAGGAGAACATGCATTTGGCAGGCAGCCATAATATATAAAAAATGTTTGCCATCTGCAGCTGAAGAGATTTCCACAATATTATGGTTAATTGAAATGAAATTACTAAAAGGAAGCTCTACTGTATGTGCTTTATACGCGCGTCAATGTGTCAGAATCTAAGCATGTGTCAAGCTATTTGCATCCGAAAATGCAACACAATGTTTGCTGCTGCTGAATGCAACTTGTTCGCAATTGGGTTTTAGCCATGTTGTATGCAAATGCCAGGGCATATGCCATTGACAAGTGCAAAAGTTGCAAATGCTGTGAGAAGTTCATGTCCAGTGGACATGGCAAGAGTAAATGCAAACCCAAGCGATTTTTGCCAGCCATAAACCGATTAGGTCATATGAATATTAATGCTTTAAGCGCGACCCGACCCGGCAGTGGCAGCTGCCTTCAGTGCTCATCCGCGGGCAGTTGAGAGGCATGCAACAAGCAGCAGCACACAGCTGCCAGACAACTTGGCCATAACGATAATTTCATTATGTAAGCGATGGGAATTTAAGATAAGCCCATTCGTGCAATGTGAAGCACAAATTGAAATACGAGTCGATTTTAGAATGCAAATGGGAGGATAGAAGAGATCTTTTAACTACAGAAACTATCATTGTTAAAGGCTTAAGCATGCAATACCAACAAACAAGGAAAACATTTTATATTCTGAGCTGACAACATTTTTAAGCTGTTGTTGAAAATTGAGTACAATTAGTATTGCTTTAATATAAAAAAAAATCAAGTTACAATGATTTTGGTTTTGTCAAAGTCTAGATATTATTGTCAGACATACATATATTGATATTGATATGTCATATATTGAGAAAATAATTGAAGGCGTAGACATAAATATATACATATATACAGATGTTAAGAACAGACATTTATGGGAATGTAAATGGATCGAAGAAAACTTTATATATTGAAGCTACATTTAAAATTTGAAATAACTTACTTCTAACTAATTTACTTCCGAAGCTTTTAGATGGCTAACGCTTTTATATGCTGATAGAAAAGGTTAGTACGCAAGTCGTATGTTGATAATGATTCAGAATGGTCTATTTCATATATTTCATATATTTCAGTACAAATAATTAACGTTAAGCTGCCAGTCGTATGTTGATTATGATTCATAATGGTATATTTCATATATTTATAAAAATAATCAACGTTAAGCTGCCATTTTAAGTGCATACAAAGTATAAAACCAATCCCTTAACAAATAATAATATAAATAATTTAAATTTACAGGTGTTATTACTCTAAATAAAGTTAAAAAACAAAAATCAATTATTTGTGTAAGCACCCCAGGCAATAGATTAACTGAATAGCTAAATAACTCAAATAGTGCACGTTCCATCATGCCAATTCATTCTGTGGGTATCAGTGAGCTATATATCAATGATAAACAGTATTGTGCGGTAAATGTGTGTATGGATGCCGCATATCAAATATTTGTTTGCGATAAAGGTAAACATTTCTCACTATTCGCAATGCATAGCCATATGTATATCGCTCCCATAACTCTATTTATATGGATATAAAAAGGGCCTTTGTTATGATTTTATGGTTGAAACGGTGGCCGTTTGATAGCCCGTGCCGATTGCCGCAATTTTGCAATTTTATGTGAATCAATAAACAATTTCTGCACCGAGATAAATACAATATTTACATTTAAAAGGCGTTTATCAAGCGCGCATTGTGCAATTTATTCAGCTAGCCTAACAATAAATCGTTACATGGTTTGGTGCACGCATCAAAAATAGTACATGATGAATGAGTTTCGCATTTGTATACAAACTGTCAGAGCTGCTTTCAGTGTAATGTTAAGTCCAGCTGCATGCATTGCTACAAGTACTACATCCTTGGCCATACATCATGCTCATTAATGGGCAACTCGACCTTGGCAAGGATTAGATACAAAGTGTTCCATTGCCTTTGCCTTTGGCTTGCAGCTCGTTTGCAGTTGATTTATGCTACGCATGGATTAAATCGATTTTAATCGTCCCATAAGTGTGAGCAATGAAGTGCTCAATAAAATACACGCGAATGCTATTGCGATTGCGAGCGCCAAGTGCCGAGTGCCTGTCGCTCTCTCAATCTACTCGAGGACTCTTAGGCACACGAGCCATGGAGGCCCGTCTAAAGCCGGAAGGGTAAAATGGCGGCATGGTGTATATGTATGTGTGTGTGTGTGTGTATTGTTTCAGTTGATTTGCTCATCGATAAATCTCTTTATCGCCATAATCGTTAAAGTTCATTCGTCATGGACTTTGATTGCTCCACCAGCGAACGTTGAAGCTAAACCTGGCGGCTAATGTGCACCATGGTACCCATTGTAAAACATATCAAATCTTTATTTGAAATTAATATTTATTTATATGCTATATAAGTAGAACGTTAAGTTCTTAACTCCTTCCTCTATACTTTTAAATTTTGTATTTCTTTATTAATTCATTTACATTTTATTTAATTGCTCAAATAATTTGTGGACTTCTAGAATGATCATAAGCATATATATTTTTGTCAATTTTTTCTGTCACTTTTCCTCAGTTTATTCCACTGTACAAGCACTTGCTTCTGCATCGACTACTAGGGCATTGTTTTTGTTATAGCTGAACGCACTGAGTGTGTTCATTGGCTCAGTACTTATTGCCGAGCTCCCTCGCATGAGCTTCCACTTGGAGCTGTGTACCGACCCAATCGCACTTCATCTCCTTTAGCCAGTATCGTGTTCAGTTGGGTGTGTGGGCAGGCGGTGTGGACATGACAAATTTTGTGCAAGCAAACAAACAATTTAATAATTGATTAAACGAACACTTTGGACGCATAAATATCAGTCTTAAAAGCAGAAAATTGTTCGATACTTGTTCAGTTCAAAATGTGTGAAATAAGCTGACAATAAGCTGCTCTTACAAAGTACTGCAATATTGATGTATTTGAATATTATGTAGCAGGAATATTTACTCAAACGGGTAGCTCAATGAGAAATTTGAGTTCTTTGTGCTACAGTAATACTTAGTTTAGCCAATGTTTAGCAAAAAGTGGATGGGTTATTCATTAATGATATAAGTGGCCCTCAAATCGAGTGTCAGTAAGGTTCTTCACGACTCAGTCCCTCTCTCCATTGAATGCAAGCAAAAGATATCTTCTATATCACGCTTCCGTCTATCAAGATATTCTGAATTTCGAGCAGCAGCTGCCTGCAAGCAGCATTGTAAACAAATTTTCAGTGGGCATGGCAAAAAGTTTTCGGCTGGCTATAATGTGTAACAAATTTTCTGATTTATTGTGAAAGTTTCTGCAAATTTGTGTTCGAATTGCTGAATGCGCTATGTGTGAACGACGCTTATTACACGAACTGTCTGCATTGTGCAAGTCGAGAGTTTCCAGAATATTTTTTCAGGCAGCAAACTTCAAGCAAGCAATTGTTGAAACTTGATAGGGTATTTAAAAATACAATAACTAGCTAAGGAGACAATAAAAAAGTTATTGGTGATCTGAAATTCAATATCTGCAGCTTACTTCTGTTGTTCCCAATGAACGGAAAGCGTAATATCATTATACATATATACATGTATATAGCTGTATAGTTGCAAACATGAAACAATCAAATATTGATTGCAATTCGAAGGAGATTTAATTTCGAGGTAAACTTAAAATTGATAGAATACACAACTGAGCAGCGTTTAGAGCTAAAGCATATTGAAACAAGTAAACGTTTTTCTCGCAACTTTTCAACGTAAAACTCAAAAATTTTATAACAAAAAATATTATTATTGTTATGCCATGTGAGCAGTAGCTAAGTATTTATGGCATTTTAAATAAACGATATCGCCTCAGCCCGGCGACCTTTGGCGCAGCATCTGCACCTGCAGCTGGAACCGTGTCCCACTCTCAGGCCCGCCCAATGTGCCTTTTAGCCATTTGCTGGCGCCTCGACTGCCAGGGCAAACCAAACCTGAAATGAGACCATAAAATTGTAAACGCTTGCGTTGGCGCTGCCAAAAAGCGAAAGCAATAAAGACTAAAACAACTGCTTTGGGTATCCCGCGAAAATGAGAGGGAAGGAAATCGAGTGTGGGGGAGGGAGTTCTGGTGGAGTTCTGGGTCTGGCTAAAAAGGGCAGGTGGAGCGCATTACTCTGAAAGCACATTGAGCTTGCAAATGACTTTGTAAATGGCGCTCGACAAATATTTTATCACCAGCGAACAGCAACAAATTTACTTTGTATTTTGCGCACACAGATTTAAAGCACGTCCAATTCCGCACTTTAATTATACCCACGAAATTATTCATAGCGAAATTTAAAAAGTTTCAAATGCTATTGCAGCAACTGGTTAATATTCAATACGCTTCAAATATTTATTGTTTTTAGCAAACACTTGCTTTTTGAAAGGAACACATTTCCATTTGACACTGTTATTCACCAAAACGAAACAAATATGACAAGAGCTTTAATTAGGCTTGCAACAAAAGGTGTACAAAATAGCTCGCGCTTATCTTTAAAGTCATAGTTTTATCTTGTTTTGCTATAGTTACTTTTTTTTATCTAAGCTAATATTTTATTAAACATTTTCATGCTAAAAATCAAATTGTTGTAAAATGTATATTTGTGTGTATAATCCCACTTCAACTTGATTTTTTCATTTCTCATTCTTTTCGAAATTATAAAATTGAGAAAAAATATATTTAATTATTTATTTATATAAATATTATGTAGATTAATTAAACAGAGCTATCCATGCCTTGAGCTTATATTATTCAAGTTTATTTAGTTCAATATATTTATCCTGTACTTTTTCTCTGAGTGTATTTAGTACGAGCATATTAAAAAGCTTTTAGCATGCTTGCCTGCTGTGTTTTTATAACATTTTTGTTCTTGAAAAACTCAACTATGCTGTTTTTTATTCCTCTTTCGGCAAAACGGTTTGATTGTTGAAATAATCCTGTGTACATGCCATATAAGAGCTTAATAATTATTTTTTATTTACATTTTTATTCCTAAAAAACTCTACTCTGGTGTATTTTAATTTCACATTGTGTTTACTGCAGTGAATTTAACTACTGGGCAGGTGACAATAGTGGAAGCGGTTACTGCCTATGAAAGCAGTTCTCGAATCGCTCCCGATGCCAGTTTTAGTTATCCTTTTGCCGTGCGTCCTTTGTGACTGGGGCCATTGTTCAGGGCATTGTTTAATGACCGGGCTGGGCGTTGTTTGCTCTTTGCCATAAGCCATTGTTTTCATCATCAGCCTGGTTTTCCCCTTTAGCTCATTTTACTTTCTGTCTTTGTTTTAGTTGTGAAGTGTTGGCTGTTGGGTTTGCGGTCGCCTTTGGCGTGGTGCGCGTTCTCGGCTAAGCATAGAAGCATCTTTATTACCGAGCGTTAACACAGTCTGGCATCAAGTATTTTGAAAATTGACGCTCATGCTGGGCTTCCTTCTTAATGTCTGCGCTCGCTCTCAGTTTCAGCTTTATTTTAATTCACAATTTGAGAATCGGTTTTCCGTTACGGGACTCCGGGGCACGCGGCCGCGTAGTTTACATTAATTTCACGTTCATTTCGCGCGATAATCACATTTCACGTCCCGTTTATGCCGCACAGTCTGGGGCTTCCATATTGTTTTAATGGCGGATAACGTCCTTAATGGCATCTATTAAACATTTAATTTATACACTTGAAATTCACTTTTAGGCGCCTCACTCGCTCGCCCAGCTGCAGTAAGTGCGAAAATTTGTTGCCAGTTAACCGCCAGCGGAATCGTATTTTATTTCATTATCAATTTTAATTTGACCATGGTCAATGGAAACTGAAAGCGGAAAACTGCAAACTGAAAACTCTGGTTATGTTCAGTGTCCGTATCATAAATTTATACCCAATTAAATATTCCAATGCACTAGCAAAAGCGACACCAATTGAGCTAACTCTGATGCCTAAAACCCGCATAGGGATCCAATAGCGAGGCGATAGAGAGAGTTTGATAATTTGCTACTCATGCACTCAAATTAAATGTAGCATGAATCAAGTCAACAAAGTGATAGCCAGCCCAGTCAAAATTTTGATTGCTTAAAATGCTGAACCATCAAATACCTTGTTAATGGAGACATAAGCTATTCTCTTTATAAGGAAAAAGCAAAATGCCTTAATATTTACCTGAACATATCTGCATAGATAATTACAGGTGTATATATATGTAATTTGCCCAAAACTGAATTATTTAATTAGAATTTGGTGTAGGAAGAGCCGTGAATATTGTAATCAGATTTTCAGATTAACGGGAAAATGAATTAATGTATACCCTTTGACTTGACTATGGCATGACGTGGTATATAAGTGAAAACCTTCAACAAATTCTAATTATTCATTGTAAACGCGCAGCGCTGACAGCGAAAACAATGAACGCACTCAACTGTGAAAACTGCAACAATGCGCATTCCAGACGCAGACACACGAACATGCAGTCAGACATCGCAGACTGAATTTAAGGGAGCTGGGAGATAACAGCTGGAAGATGGGAGATGGGAGCTGTTCATGGGTGGCGTGGAACTAAAGGGCGGGTCATGGGCAAGGATTTGAGCAATGGAAGGCATCGTTGACATTTTTTACAATTTTCTAGTCGTTATTTACCATTGTTTCAGCTCGCTTTGTGAAGACAGCAGAGAGAGAGAGAGAGAGAGATGGGGGCAGAGGGACACATACACACACAGATACAGATATAGATAGAGATAGAGCTACAGATACAAATGCACTTGCTGCAGCTGCAGCTGCAGATACTTTCATGCGAGTGTACGTATAGTCGTCGTATTTCTGTTTACTATGGCAGCAATTTGCAGCATTTAGTGCAAAGTCCATTTAAGTGTAATGCACTGCAATTGAAGTTATTTCGCAACCCTTTAGATACGACACTGAACCCACTGGCAATGTTTATCCATAGCCATTGATAAGAGAGCACAATACCATTCTACACTAAAGGTATATATATATATATATACATATATGTACACGTAACTATGCACACGTAACTATTTGCTGACCCTGAGTGTTCGCGACAAGCGTTTGGCAGCGCGGCCAACGAGTTTTGCATCTGACCCACGCGTAATTAATGAATTTTACTTTTGGCAAAATGACAAAATGTGTTTCTATAATACCCTGTATATATAAGATGTGGGGAATATGTAGTCATGAGCCTAAAACAACATAATTGTCAAGTTTCATTGGAAAATCTATAAGAATTCAGCGATTACAGAAGCTTTGTGGTATTATAAGATATTTAGCTAAAATTAAAAGCAATTATTTGCCATTTTTATCTAAATAGCTAAAATTATAAGCAATTATTTGCCATTTTTATCTGAATTTCTTCAAAAATAAAATCAAATTCTCTCCTCCAATTTTAAATATGAATATTAATAAATCAAGATATTTCTTATCAATTCAAATCATCCCTTTATAAAGTATAGCCAAAGTCCAGGGTATTTTTTAGAGCACTAACTCGCACATAAAACACTTTGCGCAATGCGACAAAGCTAAGAACAGAAAAACGGTCGTAAACCACAAAGTAATCAGAATCGAACAAGGCTTCAACGTAAAATTAGAGTAAAATTAAGGTAAGTCCAGAAAAACACTTTGTAAGCTGGAAATAAAAAGTAATTCTATTTTTTCAAGCTCTTTCGATTTGAGAACAGTTTCACAATCGGAGTAGGCATTGATATATAGTTTAATAAACTGTAATGTATTAGTAACAAAATTTTCGTTTCTTTTATATGTAAGTATTAAGGAGAATTTTTTTCTAATTTTTTTTAAAACAAATTGATATATGTTTTCACATATATATATATTTATATTGTTGTTTATGGTTGTGCGAAAAATGTTTTAAGGGAGATTCGATTTGACTAACCAATTTTTTGGTAGATGAATGCTTTTGAAGGTACCGCTGGGAACAGACGAGTGCACTCAAAATCTCAGTAGTTCCGATACGGAGACACACGTAGAATAACAGGAGACCAAATGGCCAATGTAGTCGTGAACACAACCTCGCCCATGGCCGGACGCCGCCTGAATCGGGACGTGAACAGGCTGTTGGCTGCGGGGTATCATACAACCGTTGACGACGACATGACCAATTTGGACGTGCGCCTTGAGGGTCCGATGGGCACCGCTTACGAGGGTGGCGTCTGGACGGTGAATATCGCCATGCCACAGGAATATCCTTTGAAGGCACCGCGCGTACGATTCGTTACAAAAATACTTCATCCGAATATTGAGTTCACCACCGGACTGGTGTGCATGAATGTGTTTAAACAGGCCTGGTCGGCCAATTATGATCTGGTGAACATATTTGAAACGTTTTTACCGCAATTGCTGAGACACCCGAACCCGCACGATCCGCTCAATCATCACGCAGCGGCCATTATGAAGCGTTCCGAACAAGACTTTCGTGACACTGTTTCCATGTTTCTTAGGATGTACGCACTGCCGATTGTCTTACCAGGTCAATCCAAGGACAATGAAAATCTTGAGAAACGCTCCTCAGATTTGAGCTTGTCTGACCTGATATCCGATGATGATGACGATTAACTGTTGGCTGGTCTTTTGTTTTTTTAGTAGTGTGCATTTCCTTGAACTACCTAAATGCTATTTTTTTTCTTCCGATCAGAATTAGTATTGAAAATGTATTTAATAAAGTATTAGAAAGTCTAATCGTCTAATAAAAATTGCACAATTGTCCAAAACAGAATGATTTTTCTAACTAAAAAGAAGTAGAAGTAGAAACACGCAAGACACTTCCATTCAGACAAAAGATCTAAAATTTATTAATGGAATCATTGATACCTCATTTGCATTGAGCGCAGCTTAGTCGTAACCGTAATAAGCTTAAAAGCATTCACAATGGACAATCTTTAAATATTCATTGAATACTTAAGTCGCTTTAAGATGGCCACATGCCACAGCTAATTGCAATTGGGTTTTGACCCATAAATTTAGAACAGTTCAATCACAGCTCGTTTGCCTGAGTGGGGTCAACGTCCAGGCCAAGCGGTAATTACCAAATTGATACCACAAGTTCAAGAGTGTCAATCGCAATATTTGTAGATTGAATATCTAATGCAACAGCTGCCATTAAATGTCAAATGAATTTATTCATTCATTCAATAATTGATGTAATATCGCATTTCAGCTTGAATATGAGAAGGAATTTCAAACGTTTTCACTTTAAACCAAATGCATTTCAACTGTCACCGACAGCGTTATAATTCACGTAATTTATATAACTATTTGAATATTAATCCTTAAAAAGTAAATATTTCTATATCCACAATTATATAAGTTCGTGCTTAAGCTTTTGTCGATATTTCAATTAAAATTTATTTCGGACACTTTGACAATGTTCATATTTCACAGTGTTCCTTCCACAAACGAGTTAATTAAATGGAATTTCATCCAGCTTGTCCATTTTTCAACGTCAAGAGATCCAGTTACCAGCTAGTTGGCATAACTTTGTCGTAAATATTCCTATTAAAATTCTACGACTGCCACATAATTAGCCAGAGAAATGGCTGTGAAGGGCCTTGGAATTCAGCACAGCAGCTGCCGTTTAAAGCTTGAAGCTCGATTTTCAGTTTTTGGCCAACGGTTTGTTTAGTTTGCCTCTCATTAAAGGCGTTCCGTCTCTCAGCCTTTTTTTTCTTTTCCAATTGCCACAATTCAGCAGCAGCCATCGATTGACAAGTATGGCCCACTGAAAAACAAGCTAAAACACAATTCGTCTGTTACCTAAATTGGTTTAAATCGAAAGGAGTATTCGAGCGCATACTGACACACCGTCTACCTCGTTCCCTGTCACGTCCAAACGCCTGGGCAAAGTTTCACACTGGTGCGGCAGCACTGGGATAACTAGTGGAGCAGACAGCCATCCAGTTGATGGTTTGCACGTGTGCCAAAAAAAAAAAAGTAAAAATATATATTCAAGCAAATTGCAGAAAATTCGAATTTTCGTTTTTTTGCCCGAATTAATGCAGTAGTCGTTCTCAGCTCGAAATGACTTTTTCGCCATCGACATCGACATTTAAATGATGCCGGCATTGGAGCATTTCATAGAAAATTACTTCGTCTGCATGCAAATGACAGAAGTCTAATGTATTGTACACACGCATCAAGTGAGATGCAACATGTTAATGGGATAAGTTACCGCCTGACTGAATGGGGCATTCAACTTGATGCAAGTTCATAGAAATTGCCAATAATATTTGTCCCTGAACTCAACGAACACGTTGCGTTTTTTGAATAGAAATCGATCTATTGCAAATGAGCATTGAATACTTGAGATGCGATTTGTGTAAATTCTGTCTGGCTAATGTCAAAAGTTTAGTTGGTATGCCAAACACAAACGATGACATGATAAACAGATAAGCAGCTTAGATTCGTCCTTAAAGGAAATATAGTCTGCAGATGAATTTATTTATCCTGAAATGTTTAACTTGTCTTTCATGTTACTATTCTATATTTTAGTGCCCATGTGTGGCTGTAAGTCTCTATGATTCAATGGTTCTCTAAAGTTTCTAATCATCATTTTAATCTAATTTATACATTGCTAATCTAGTTTATGTACATCAAATTATATTTCTACACATTGTGTAGACCTTGTTTGGCATAGAAATAAAAGGTTTGATATTCTATCATTTCACTTTATTTTTATCATCATACAGATTCTTTAACTTGTCTCAACTTTGCCCACAAGTTGGGGGCTTATTTATTTTATTACGCAGCTTCTACGCCACTTACTCACTATATAAATAGACAGCATTCATTTCTAATCCAACCCATGCTCAATGGAAATTATCTTAGGTGTACAAGTAATAAATATTCTAATTGAGTACATTGCGTGCAAACTTTGGCTCACAAAAGAACAAAAATACTTGAAGTCCGCTGGCTTGCCTGTGCGGCTTTCTCGACCAGAATGCCAAATGCTTGTAGAACCATTGAAATCAAGTAGGCGAACTACATGGAGAGAGATGCTAGGACGACAGTCGACATTCGAGAACTGAGAACTTTAAATGCTGCTGAGGATTCGCCTGCATTGCTCGCTAATTTATTCAACGAAATTAACTCAGGCGCTCAATGGAGGAACTGGGTCTTAGCAACAAAGATGCTGATGGCCGGGCGTAGGGAGGTGCAGACGTCTCTGTACGCACGTTGATATTGCGAAAGCAACTCATTAGCATATTCTAATTAATTTATATTATTCCAAAATGCACAAACTTAATTGCTACGGCCACTTAGTTAATGAAATTGTAGTTCAACTCCGGCCCGTGAGATTTCAAAAACTTATGCGGCTGCCAATGACGATTTCAAACTGTCTTGCGACAACCATGAAAGGTCGTTGACAGTATGCATTAGAGATGGAACTATGAAAAAGTTGTATACGATAGCTGTACATACAGCATAAATGTACATATATAATCAATATCTGTATCTGTATCTGTATCTGTATCTGTATCTGTATCTGTATCTGTATCTGTATCTGTATCTGTATCTGTATCTGTATCTGTATCTGTATCTGTATCTGTATCTGTATCTGTATCTGTATCTGTATCTGTATCTGTATCTGTATCTGTATCTGTATCTGTATCTGTATCTGTATCTGTATCTGTATCTGTATCTGTATCTGTATCTGTATCTGTATCTGTATCTGTATCTGTATCTGTATCTGTATCTGTATCTGTATCTGTATCTGTATCTGTATCTGTATCTGTATCTGTATCTGTATCTGTATCTGTATCTGTATCTGTATCTGTATCTGTATCTGTATCTGTATCTGTACCTGTACCTGTACCTGTATCTGTATCTGTATCTGTATCTGTATCTGTATCTGTATCTGTATCTGTATCTGTATCTGTATCTGTATCTGTATCTGTATCTGTATCTGTATCTGTATCTGTATCTGTATCTGTATCTGTATCTGTATCTGTATCTGTATCTGTATCTGTATCTGTATCTGTATCTGTATCTGTATCTGTATCTGTATCTGTATCTGTATCTGTATCTGTATCTGTATCTGTATCTGTATCGGTTATCGGTTATCGGTTATCGGTTATCGGTTATCGGTTATCGGTTATCGGTTATCGGTTATCGGTTATCGGTTATCGGTTATCGGTTATCGGTTATCGGTTATCGGTTATCGGTTATCGGTTATCGGTTATCGGTTATCGGTTATCGGTTATCGGTTATCGGTTATCGGTTATCGGTTATCGGTTATCGGTTATCGGTTATCGGTTATCGGTTATCGGTTATCGGTTATCGGTTATCGGTTATCGGTTATCGGTTATCGGTTATCGGTTATCGGTTATCGGTTATCGGTTATCGGTTATCGGTTATCGGTTATCGGTTATCGGTTATCGGTTATCGGTTATCGGTTATCGGCTGCAACTATCGGATGTAACTATCGGATTTAACTATCGTCGTTGTGGTCAGCTCCTAAATGTTTTCCGGGAGAGTTACCGTAGTCAACTGTATCTGTATCTGTATCTGTATCTGTATCTGTATCTGTATCTGTATCTGTATCTGTATCTGTATCTGTATCTGTATCTGTATCTGTATCTGTATCTGTATCTGTATCTGTATCTGTATCTGTATCTGTATCTGTATCTGTATCTGTATCTGTATCTGTATCTGTATCGGTTATCGGTTATCGGTTATCGGTTATCGGTTATCGGTTATCGGTTATCGGTTATCGGTTATCGGTTATCGGTTATCGGTTATCGGCTGCAACTATCGGATGTAACTATCGGATTTAACTATCATCGTTGTGGTCAGCTGTATCTGTATCTGTATCTGTATCTGTATCTGTATCTGTATCTGTATCTGTATCTGTATCTGTATCTGTATCTGTATCTGTATCTGTATCTGTATCTGTATCTGTATCTGTATCTGTATCTGTATCTGTATCTGTATCGGTTATCGGTTATCGGTTATCGGTTATCGGTTATCGGTTATCGGTTATCGGTTATCGGTTATCGGTTATCGGTTATCGGTTATCGGTTATCGGTTATCGGTTATCGGCTGCAACTATCGGATGTAACTATCGGATTTAACTATCGTCGTTGTGGTCAGCTCCTAAATGTTTTCCGGGAGAGTTACCGTAGTCAACTGTATCTGTATCTGTATCTGTATCTGTATCTGTATCTGTATCTGTATCTGTATCTGTATCTGTATCTGTATCTGTATCTGTATCTGTATCTGTATCTGTATCTGTATCTGTATCTGTATCTGTATCTGTATCGGTTATCGGTTATCGGTTATCGGTTATCGGTTATCGGTTATCGGTTATCGGTTATCGGTTATCGGTTATCGGCTGCAACTATCGGATGTAACTATCGGATTTAACTATCATCGTTGTGGTCAGCTCCTAAATGTTTTCCGGGAGAGTTGCCGTAGTCACAACTTTATCTGTATCTGTATCTACATCTGATACAACTATCGGATACAAACATCGAATGTACCGATATTACGATATTATCGTATGCAACTATCGGTTATCAAGTTTCGTGGTCAGCTGCGTATAAATTATACGGCACACATAAGGTGTTTTAACACTTCCTAAATGTTTTCCGCGAGAGTTCCGTAGTCACAACTTCATCTGTATCTGTATCTTCATCTGATACAACTATCGGATGCAAATATCGAACACAACAACAATCGTATGCAACAGAACTATCGTATGCAACTATCGGTTATCAAGATACGTGGCCAGCAGCGTATAAATTATACGGCACACATAAGGTGTTTTAACACTTCCTAAATATTTTCCATAAGCGTTGACGTAGTCACAACTTTATCTGTATCTGTATATGTGTCTGTATCGAATGTAACTATCGGATACAAATATCGGATACTACTATCGGGTGCAACTATCACTTATCAAGTTTCGTGACCAGCTGCGTATAAATTATACAGCACACATAAGGCGTTTTCACAGTTCCTAACTGTTTTTCCGAGAGCGTTGACGTAGTCACAACGGATGCACCTATCGCATACAGATTTCGAATGCAACTATCGGATACAACTATCGGCTGGGTTGTCAAGTATCGTGGCCAGCGGCGTATAAATTATCTCTATGTTATATGTATCTGTATCCTGTATCCTGTATATGTATCTGTTATCGGTTATCGATTGTCTGTTATCGGTTATCGGTTACCGGTTATCCATTATATGTTATCGGTTATCAATTATCTGTTATCGGTTATCGATTAGCAGTTATCGGTTATTGGTTATTGGTTATCGGCTGCAGCTAGGTTATCGGTTATCGGTTATCGGCTGCAACTATCGGATGTAACTATCGGATTTAACTATCGTCGTTGTGGTCAGCTCCTAAATGTTTTCCGGGAGAGTTGCCGTAGTCACAACTTTATCTGTATCTGTATCTACATCTGATACAACTATCGGATACAAACATCGAATGTACCGATATTACGATATTATCGTATGCAACTATCGGTTATCAAGTTTCGTGGTCAGCTGCGTATAAATTATACGGCACACATAAGGTGTTTTAACACTTCCTAAATGTTTTCCGCGAGAGTTCCGTAGTCACAACTTCATCTGTATCTGTATCTTCATCTGATACAACTATCGGATGCAAATATCGAACACAACAACAATCGTATGCAACAGAACTATCGTATGCAACTATCGGTTATCAAGATACGTGGCCAGCAGCGTATAAATTATACGGCACACATAAGGTGTTTTAACACTTCCTAAATATTTTCCATAAGCGTTGACGTAGTCACAACTTTATCTGTATCTGTATATGTGTCTGTATCGAATGCAACTATCGGATACAAATATCGGATACTACTATCGGGTGCAACTATCACTTATCAAGTTTCGTGACCAGCTGCGTATAAATTATACAGCACACATAAGGCGTTTTCACAGTTCCTAACTGTTTTTCCGAGAGCGTTGACGTAGTCACAACGGATGCACCTATCGCATACAGATTTCGAATGCAACTATCGGATACAACTATCGGTTTTCCGCGAGAGTTCCGTAGTCACAACTTCATCTGTATCTGTATCTTCATCTGATACAACTATCGGATGCAAATATCGAACACAACAACAATCGTATGCAACAGAACTATCGTATGCAACTATCGGTTATCAAGATACGTGGCCAGCAGCGTATAAATTATACGGCACACATAAGGTGTTTTAACACTTCCTAAATATTTTCCATAAGCGTTGACGTAGTCACAACTTTATCTGTATCTGTATATGTGTCTGTATCGAACGCAACTATCGGATACAAATATCGGATACTACTATCGGGTGCAACTATCACTTATCAAGTTTCGTGACCAGCTGCGTATAAATTATACGGAACACATAAGGCGTTTTCACAGTTCGTAGCTGTTTTCCGTGAGCGTTGACGTAGTCACAACTTTATCTGTATCTGCATTGGATACATCTATCGGATACAAATATCGAACCCAACTATCGTATGCAATTATCAGTTATCAAGATACGTGGCCAGCTACTTTATCTGTATCTGTATCGGATACAACTATCAGATGCAACAATCGGATACAACTATCGGACACACCTATCGGACGCACCTATCGAATACAAATTTTGAATACAACTATCGGATACAACTATCGGCTGGCTGTATCCCGTATCCTGTATCCTGTATCTGTATCTGTATCTGTATCTGTAACTGTATCTGTATCTGTATCTTGGATTGGTGTCTTTTTCGTGCCACGCGCTCACCTCTAGTGTGCAGTTAACAAAAATGAGACTTAATATAAACTTTTAACAAGAATCGCAGCATGCCAACATCATTTTAAGATGACACAACATTCGTAAGCCTCATTACCAAGCTGTGTGTGGATGCCTGGGCTTTTGCTTGTGCCTGTGTGGGTGGCGCTGCCTTTCATTAGGAGACACCAAAAGAAACAGGCTTGAGAAGATTTTGTTGGCAAACAAATTTTTGAGAATCTATTATGGGGTAGCAGATGAGGAAGTCGAGTTACGTTGCGGCTACGAAACTTCCAGGCACACATACCCTCTGGCACCCCCTGGCAGCCAGACGATTTGCATTTGCCTTACGCCTGGTAAACAGATTGCGTTGCGTATACGCCCAGTTGTCTGTTGGCCCCTTTGAACCAGCTAGCTCCCCATGCGTCCACTCGCCCGACAGGCACTTTGTCACGAATAAAGTTTGAGTGCTTGTAAGTTATTTCAGTGTACGATTGCATGTCCCTCTCTGTCAGACTGTGTGACTGCCTGACTCTCTGACTGACTGTGTGTGTCTGACAAGTGACGACACATGTTTTCAGAGACGCTGGGATCTGCTGGCACAATGCGCCCGCCTGGCAACTAATTTATGCCGCACCGAATTGCGTTCCAAAGATTGCCTGAGTGCCGAGGCCCCTTTGTATGCCTGCATTAATACCTTGTTAATAACATGCGCTGCCACAATTCGACAGCTCAAAATTTGTTTTCGTCTTTCGTCCCACTCTACAGACGAATCGGAAGTTTTAAGTGGGTTGCCCAACAGCAGGTCCATTGTTTACTGAGACAATCGCAACAATGCAACAGTGCTCAACTACGTATATTTGGCATAAAGTGCACAACAGGTATTGTGCACCTGTGCAATGGCATCAATTACCAGGCAGTTCTCGTGCTGTTATCCAAAGCAAAAATCCTGTCTGCAAACATTTAAAAGGGCGTCAGCATGTAGTTGATTGTTTTGTTTCCTCTGCTTTTATTTTGAAACTTTTCGTTTTATGTGCAAGAATGGAATTGTAAGTCCCAGGAAATTTTTTATTTAAATTAATTGTGTACATGGAATTTTTTTTTTTTTATAGCTAAGCTCACATTTATTTAGTTTTATATTTCATGTTGCCTTATGGCTGCTTTCGGCTCTCCAAATATTTGTCTTGACTTCACAATTATTTTAATTGCGATACTCTGTACTGCACTTAATAATGTCATATTACTTTAACTGCTAGCTACTGTATCCAATCTCATATTAACTGCATAATCCGATATACCCGTTTCAGATAGTTGACTCTTAGATTCGTTGCCATGCCCAATAGTCTTTCCGTCTTTTGCGTTCAACTACATTGCATTTATTCTGGTTCTTGTTTACGACGAAACATTTCTCGCGCCTTTGTAGTATGAATATATTAATAATGCAGTAACCAAGAAAATCGCCTGGGGAAAAATAATTTTATAGGACAAGAGCAGAAGCAGCTGTCTGCATATAAAATATGACTGTAGGATATTAAAAGAGTTTTTTTTTGTAAGCATAGATAACTGGCATAAATACGAGCGAGCCTAAACATACATAAAGTTTCTTAGTTTAGCTTCACATAAATAGAAAACAAATAAACTTTATTTATGCTTTGTCCATTTAAATCTCTCAAAATGCGATAAGCCAATGTCAAAAGTAATTTTAGCCGGAGGTTCTTTTTGCTCCAGATTTGTCAGGGCAGACGCTCAAATAAAAATGACTTTCGAAGTAATCGACAAAGGGATAAATCCGTTTTGTGAAACTAGTTTTCAGTGCCAAATGACGAGGCGACCTTGACTGGATCAGTCAACAAACGAGCCGGAACGAAATATGCGCAGTTTCCATTCAAATTGCTAGCCAAAGTAAGAGAAGGCAATAAAGCGAATGTCGATAAATGAGATTGACAATGACAAACATGAAATCGAATGCAGTAAGGTTAACACAAAGATGAAAAAATGCCAGTTGCGAGTCAATAAAAAACGAGAGAACGAGCCCGAAAATAAAATCGTGCTGAGGTCAAATGCCAAGCGGAGAGCAAGCAGCAGCACAAACCCCCAACGATAACCGAAAAAACCAAAGACCTTAAAACAAAATGAACCCAACAGAGTGACAGCTGAGCAGAGCGTCTAGGTTAACAGATGGCCGAACATTTACGGCCACTGTGGCCATGTGTCAGCCGGTGACCAATGCTTTCAAAGAGCAGCACGAAGAACAAGACAACTCCAAACGAATGAGATCGGCGATAATATACTCTGTAGCTGCAGGGCCTTAATGTAAGATACATAATTAGGTCATCTACAATAGATATTTATCGAATATATAATGTTAGGATGTGATCATGTTAATTGCAAATAGCAGAAAATCAAATATTACATAATTCTATACAATATTGATGTTATTAGACCAACTGTAACCACTCAATTTGAAAGAAAGTCAATCTAAAATCCTACTTACTGATAGCAACATATTGACATGAGCTTACAAAAACTTTAATCTGTACTCAGACATCAATTTAAACCTAGTCATTATACCCATTTTAGACGTTTTCAATGTATTAAGGGTATGAAAATAGGGAAAACCAAATGAGAACTGAAATGACCAAACGTCAAGTGCACAAATACAGCTGCTCTGTGCGGTCCTTACATAAGGAAGGGCAAAAAGCTCGCTCGCTTGCTGGGTTTAAATGTGAATTAAAGAATTCCCCAAAGGTCCGCAGCTGACTAACATATGAAAGATGGCTTATATGCGACTAGTTGGCCACTTATGGCTGGCAAAGGTTTGGGGAAGCAACAACAAATGTGCAAACATTGGCTTAGAGAGCGCTGCTGCCCACTCGCTACTCGCCAGTTGCCAGTTGCCGTTTGCCAGTTGCCAGTTGCCAGTTGCCACTTGCTGCATTTGCCATTTGCATAAATCAAATTTGAATATGCATCGCTGGCTGCCACGGCCAGCACCAGCGCCGGCGCCATTTGCTAGTGGGTTGTCGGCGGCGGTTGGTGCTGGGTGTTGGGCAATGCGGATGCGGATGCGTATGTGGGGCGACAAGCTCAAAGCAGCTGCACAAACACGTACGAGCAAAAGCGAAGCATGCGTGTGTGTGTGTGGGTGTGTTGTGCTCCACCTGTCCTCGAACACGCACGAACTAAAAAGCACGCACCAAACTCACACAAACACACGCACACACACACAGGCACAGACAGCAGATAATGCATGAGGATATACAAAGCAGCTAACTCTGCGGTGAACACCCGACAAAAAATAAGCATTTGAGACTTAAACTAAATGTTGTAGAAATATAATATTTATTGTCAATCAGAATTTAAACTGAAGCTTAAAATAATTAGAAATATAAAAATAATATTTTTAAATTTAATCAACTTCTAGAGCAGTTAAAATTTTATAGCTAAAACCATACAAAAATGTGGGAAATAAAGTTAAAAGCCAAGCCAATCGAAAATGTATCGTACAAATGAAATATTACAAAAAAGTTAATAAATAATTAAAGCCGAAAATACGATTCTAAATTTTTAATTTTTTTTTTTTTTAAGTTTAGAAGCTGAATTTTTTATTCAATTTCTACAATTTTTTTAAATTGCATACATATACATACATTTATAGACTTAAACTGATATTGTTGTATTTAATTTTGTATAGGATCTCTTGTGAAAATTTTGTTGCCTGTATTCCTGGGCGTTTTCTTTTCCATCGACTGGCACGTTAAGATTAACTTTTCTTGCTAATTTATGTTGCACAAACACATTTGAAGCACATTACGCAGACCAGGGCCCTCAGCGACTCGTATGCGCCAACACTTTGTTGCAACCGTCATTCGCAATTTATGAAAATCAGATTTTAAAAAATGTCACTGCTCAGTTCAGAATGTCAAAAAGACAAATCTTATCGCTTTTCAAGAGCTTCACCTTTAATGCATTCTCATGCAAGTATATTTGATTTCAGATTGTAATGCTTTAAACAGCTGACGTGTGTTTAAAGGCATTAGGCAATAAATCGTATTCCATAAAGATATTAACAGTAACTGAAGAAATATAATAATATATTACAAATATAATCTCCATTATTATAATGCTTATTATTATTATTATTATATCACATAAATTTTATTATTATTATTATATACTTAAATTTTAGACAACTTAAAATATTAGTTGGTTCTACAGGAAAATAAAGTTCCAGCAGTTAATTTGATTTCTGGTCTGGCTTGTACACAATTAAAAGGAATTTCATATAATATATATATTTAGCTTAGGAATACAATTCATGTCACTTGTGAGATTTCGGGTCGGTTTGTGTTCCTCTAGTATGGTCATTATCGGTTTGTGTCTCTTTAGTATGGTCATTATCTTTAAGGAGCACAAGCAAAAGGTTTTGTTAGTCGAAGCGACAAATGCTAATACGATATTTACCACGTGGTTGGGGACTGGAAGGATGTAGACGCTCATCCGGATGTTGTGTATCCATTTCTCCTTGAGAATTTCGAACGTTTTGAGAAAAGTCCTCATTTATGGACTGATTTGCGTCATGTGTCCCTCGAAAGGATTCACCCTCCAATATTTCTGTAGCATTTCTCACAAATGGTTCCAATATGTCCGTAAGAATCGTTATTACAGATTCTTTTAGTGTCCGAGTCTCCTCCTTTGGCTTATCATCATTTGGCGTAGCACCATCATCAACCTCTGTAAACCCGGTTAGCATATCTAATGGAAATGGGTAGTAAATTTTAAGCCCACGCTCATGGGAAATTGATGTTAAGATGTGCAAGTGCCGCAACTGTAGAAGTATACCATATTGTCCATATTTCATATTAATTATTTTAAAGATTCATAGATACCTGCAGGGCAATTTTATTTTTAGACATCACATCAGATGCCTCCTTCAATGCCCTCGATGCATTGCGTTCTCCTTCTGCAGATATGATCTTGGCACGAGCTTCCCTTAGAGCCTCAGCCTCGCTGGCCATCGCTCGATGAAATATTTCCGGTAGATTAATGTCCTTACTAAACATGAACGTAAGAATCGAGAGGATATGACATAAATTTTGTAAGCTTACAGTGCAACTCGTTCTATTTTCACACCCCAGCTCGCAATAGCTCGTTCGCAAGCAATGCGAACTTCTTTTGACAATGATTCTCTGGAGGTCAGAACTTCGTGAAGTTTTTTGGTTCCCACGATACTACGCAGTGTTGTTTGCGCTAGAAGGATAGTAGCTTCGTGCACATCTTCGACTATTAATGTCGATTTCAATGAGCCAATAACATAGTAGAATAGAACCGCATCGACAGTAATTGTGACCCCGTCTTTTGTGATCATATCTTGAGTGGGAATGACTTCCACTCGGAAACGTAAGTCCACAAGCCCGTAGGAATCGATGCAAGGTAAATACCAGATAAGCCCTGGCCCTGCTGCGCCTTTCCTAAACGAGAACGGGTCATACAAGATAATATCTTTAATGTGAAAGTCTTACCTAACCCGTCCTAATCGAAATAAAACAGCTCGTTGGTATTCGGGAATTATGACATAACAAAAAAATATGCTTATAGGAAAAGTGATGACAACAACAACCCAAGTAAGGAATATTGCAATTTTCTCAAATGTCGTACCTCCTCTGCTTTCTTTGAGATTTAGGTTCGTGGCTATCGGAAAGTTACCTATTTGTAAAAGTCTTTCTCTGGATTTCTGTTTGGAGATACCTTCCGATTCGTCTTTGGAGTTTTGCACTTCTTCGACATTGTGTTGGTTGCATGAACTGCGTTGCATAGCCATTACAACAAATTTTGTGTTCTGCATAAACTACGAACGGCATATTTACAAAAATATTTTTGCCTAAAAATTCTTAGAGTTATTGATTCAAAAAAATGGGTCCTCAAGTAAAATGCTCTTGACAGGTGAACAATATATTTTTAAAAGTTTAATTGAACTAAAAACAGTTTTCTCAAGTTACATTCTCACACAAAATGTGCTGTATTAACTATGGTGATATTCCTTACTTAGGAATTCAGAGTCTGGAAACTTTTACTCCTCATCAGTTTCATTTTTTGCAATTGAAGTCATTGACGACATAATTTCAGTTCGGGGCGTGATGATCGGTATCAATGAATCAGAACTAATACCTCCACCTTTTTTACGAGCCTCAAATGGTGTCAATATCTCCAGTGGGAAAGGATAATAAATCGTGACCATGCGCTCATGGGCAATCGATGTTAGTATTTGCAAGTGCCGAAGCTGAACAATTTTACAACTTTAATTTAGTAAACTGCAAAATATTTATTTAATTGATTAATGCACTCACCTGCAGTGTGATTTTATTTTTAGCCATCACATCGGATGCCTCCTTCAATGCTTGCGAGGCCAATACCTCTCCCTCTGCAGAGATGATCTTGGCACGAGCTTCCCTCAGAGCCTCAGCCTCGGCGGCCATGGTTCGATGAAGTATTTCCGGTAGATTTATGTCCTTGCTACGACTGAATATGAGAGCCGTCGAAAAAGACAACAATTTTGTGAAACTTACAGTGCAACTCTCTCGATTCTCACACCCCACTTCTCGGTGGCTCGGTCGACAGCAATGCCAATTTCGTGTGACAATGATTCCCTGGAGGTCAACAGTTCGTGAAGTGTTTTACCACCCACGACATTACGTAGCGTTGTCTGGGCTATGAAGAGAGTAGACTCATGCACATTTGAGATTTGAATTGTCGCATGCAATGAGCCAGTGATATAGTAGAAGAGTACTGCATCAACGCTTATTGTGACCGAGTCCCTGGTGATCATTTCCTGAGTAGGAATGACCTCCACTCTGGTACGTAAATCCACAAGTGCATAGGAATCGATGCAAGGTAAATACCAGACAAGACCTGGCCCTGCTGCGCCTTTCCTAAACGAGAGAAGGTCATATAAGAGAATATCTAACGCCTGATAGTCTCACCTGACCCGTCCCAGACGAAAGAAAATTGCTCGTTTAAATTCGGAGATTGTAGTAAAACAAAAAAATATGCTTAAGGGAAAAGTGAGGATAACGACGAACCAGGACAGAGCTATTGCAATATTTTCAAATGTGGTATTTTTTCTGTTCTCAGCTAACGAGGGATGAGTTAATTAATAAATACGAATTTTGGAGTACATAGATGTTTAGCAATTACTTGTTTGAATATATTTCTTTCCTGTTTTGCGGGGCTCCGCCGATCCATCTAGCATTATTTCTGAATCGGTTTTCTTATCACCCATAGCTAGTAATTTTGCATTTACCACTAGAATACTAACAATTTCGTTTTTATATAAATGCTTAATAGAGCGTGGGGCTCTCGATTTAATAAATTTTTTGAAACTCTTCGTTGTATACATTTTATCTAATGGTGCACTCTAATTCCATTAATCTTCTTCAGTTTTTCTTTTAAGTTAGATTAAAGTACTTTGCGATTTGTATATATAGTTGCAAGTGCAGCCTATGCCTATGCCTACAAGTTTGCATAATATTTTGGGAAAAACTATGAAAACTTTTAAATTTATATGCAGTTGCATTTTGGACAATTTCACAGAATGTCAAACTTCAGGAAAACAAATAAGAATGCTTGAATAAAGTGAAACCGACTGTAAGATATTCTGCAGAAAGTCTGTATTACCTATTATTTACTTTTATATATGTCATATGTCATTTATAATTATTACACATGGAATTTATAATTATTGTTATTATTATTATTTTGACTCTGAAAGTGTTAAATTTCTTATATAAAATCTATATAGGGTATGAACGCATTATAAAGACATGTATGCTATGGTCCGAATTGCCTGTGCGGGTCAGAAAAAATAAGTTTGTCACTGAAAGTTGCCAAAACTTTGGCAGTCGAAAAACTTAAAACTTTTGTTTTCTCGCCCACATTATTTTCTTTTATATTTACTTGATTTTTTTTTATTATTATTATTTTTTTCGCAAATGGCAAAAGACAAAGGCTAGCGGGTGAGATGGCGTGGATAAAGAGGGTGTGGGGGATAATAACTTCGGAATGACTTTTGTTGCTTCCTTATAATGCATTGTGCGGCAGTGGCAGTGGCAGCTACTAACTTTTTCACTCCGTGACCACATGTGCCAACCAAAAAGTTTTTTCTGTGCTCCATTCAGTTTCACCCGCTGCCAGATTCATGCGATCCCATCATAAAGTAATTTATGTGATTTGCTCATCCTCATCCGATTGCAAATGCAGCGCCATATGGTCAGCACCAGGCAGAAAACCATCCAGTTAGCCAGCCATCCAGGCGTCCAGCCAGCCAGCTAGCCAATTGTCTCACAGAGCACACAGAAAATGACTCTATTATGCTTTCCCGACTCAAATGGGGAGCGCTCACTGATGGAGGCATAAAGTTATTAGTCTACTGGGAAAAACTGACCGCAGCATATGAAGTAATTCCATGAACTCTGACTAAATGAATGTCACATCGGACTAAACGAATCCGTCATTGTCAGCATTTGTAATGGAACATAACTACATGAATGCATACACAGTTTACATATATCAAATCATTGACTGCATGTTGAAGCCAAGCAACCTAAAGTCCTAGTATATGAGAGGCAGAAAATGCAGCAGCAATTAGTAGCTGAGAATTAAAGTAATGTGTTTGAGAATTGTTAGAGAATCAGTTAGAGAATTCGCTGAATTTTAAGCGATTAAATATAAAAATTCACCTAATGGATGGAATTATAGCGGTTGTGAAAGTTTTGTTGAACAAAATTTGTATTTGGAGGGAACTAAAACTTTTTGCAAAAAATGCATTAGGCATTAAATAACGATTTTGAAATAAAAATATAAATGTTGTTAAACAAAATTTTCACAACCTCTATAATTCCATCCATTAGGTGAATTTTTACATTTAATCTTTTTTTATTTTATTTTTAATTTTTACATTTAATCTTTTAAGCGAATTCTGCGAATTCTCTAACAGAAATTACAACACATTACTCTAATTCTCAGCTGCTATATATAGGTAAATGCATAAGTATGATGGAACTTGACGGAACACAAAATGCATTAGGCATTAAATAAAGATATTTATATATATATATATATATATATGTAAATACCACTATCAGACCACTATTAGTTAATGCACAGAAAGACGCTTGGAGTAATTGCTGGAATATTAGTCTTAAGTCTAATGTATATATTTTATTGAAATTGGTTTTCCTTCAAATTTTTCAAATTTCTTTTTATTTGTTGGAAAGCTTAAGTTAAATCTATGTACCTATGTTAGCAAATCAAGTAACCTACTATGATGTTCATACACACAATTTCTCTTAACACACATACACATTTTAGCACTCCAAACAGACACAGTAAAAATAGTTACAAATTTCAGAATCTTGTAAAAAAATAAAAATAAAACTAAAAAATTAGGAGATGAATAAGCCCATGAATGACGAACAATATGCGGCTACACGCGAAGCCATTCGTAGGGCCCAGATAGGTGTGTAGAAACTCAAGTGTTACATTTTAATCGAAATCAAAAATAATTAATTGACATTCAGATTTCTTGTCGCTGCGGCCCACTCTTATTGAGCTTGCATTGGCAATGATGAGAGAAGCGTACGAGCGCGTCAAGATCTCCTTGATATTGCCAAAGCTGATTCAGGATCGGGAGATGGTTAAGAATGTGTTGACCGGCACACCATACGAGCAGGCAATAAAACTGATCGACGACTTTCTGCGACGACGCGATATCATATTGAGGGAGCGGCGACAGCCACTGATGGATTACGGCATGATCCAAATCATTGATTATTTTCAGCGGAACATGCATATCTACACTCTGTTTCCTAAATTGATAAACACCATGTCCGAGAGAGAACGCGCTCTCTTGGTTACCTTCGCTAAGCTGCTCAAGGTGGCCGAAACCCATCTGATGCGGGATTCTTATGATCAGATAGCGATCGAACGCCATCTGCACAAAGTACTGAAGGAGAAGCAGAAACTCTGGGATGATATACAAAAGTTTCAGGATGAAATTGAGCAACACCGTATCGACCAGAATACTCAGCAGCTCGCCAAGGATGCCTATGTGGCAAAAATTATGGAAGAAAGGAGACTAAAAAAATTACGGGAAGACAAGAAAATCGAACGTGAAATGTAGATTAAAATTTATATATAAGCAGTTTATCATATAATTTATAATTTAATTTTCACTCAGGGACCGCGCACGTCGAGCTGCGGAAGCTAATGCCAAGGCCAGCCGAGAGAAGCAAATCGAACTGGCTGAGGAACTAGAAAAAGTGAGATACGAAGATGCCAAACTAACAAAGGAGAATAAAAAAGCTGAAAAGGAAGCTCGCGAAGAAAAGTAACTAGTTCTGTTTATATATATATAAATATATATATTAACAAGTTTCTTTAAAGGAACAAATTCGAAATACAACTGCAGAGCATTATTAAGAAATATGATACGATGATGGCTGAAAAATTTCTTGAGAATCTGGAGCTGACGGATAAACTTAATATGGCAAAGAAAAACCTCGAAGAATTTATGGTTTACTATCGCAAAGAGAAGTTCATCTACAATGAAATCGTGGTCAAACGCGAAATGGAAGAAGAACATAAGAAGCAGGCGATTATCCTGAAATATATGATGAATCGGGCTGCTTCCAAAATTCAAAGGTATTGGCGCTTATGGCGCCAGAGTCTGAGGAAGAGAAACAAGAGAATCAAACATCAAAAAAAGAAATCTAGTACTGGTGATAATTTAAATAAATAGAGGAAAACTAACTAAAACAAGTTCCATTCTATTGTTAATGTGTCATTCCTGATACTATATATAGTTGCAGCAATCAATTTGTATATTTTGAATTAAGCTGCAGGCTGCAGACAAAACTTATCGCAAAGGTCAGTTGAATAGACGGAAATGAAAAAAGTTTATACATAGGCGTTAATATGAATTGGAAGAATAAAGAGCTAAAGTAAGTTATTTCAACTTGAGTGAAGTAATTGCTTAAGGTTTTTGGGAATTCGAGTACATAAATAAAGATCTTTGAATATGAATACGCCGCTTTATATAAAAACTAATAGGGCTCTATTTTCGGAGCTTATATTGTATGCATTTATGTATAGAAATAAGAAAAAAAAAATAATTAATGCACGCTTCGAACAAATAAGATGGAGATGCGGCTCGAATGGCGCTAGCAAAAATTCATTGAAATTACCAAGCGTGAAATGAGCAGCTGTCACTGGAGCACAAAGGACATTGAGCAGACAGACCAGGACACGCAAGCACACACACAAGCACACTTTAACATATATACATATATATATATGGGTACACACACAGAGAGACTGGCGTGCAGACAAAAGCTTGACAGCTTGAGATAGAAAGCGAATGGCATTTGAAATTTCATTAAATTTCCCTTTTTCGTGCAATGCGAAAAGTCGCGCCATGGAAATTCTCACAGCTGTATTGACATCGATTCTATACATATATATATATATATATATATATATATATATATATATATATATATATATATATATGCTTATATATATATATATATATATATATATAAGTCAATAGCCTTGCGGTACTTGCGGCCAGTAAAAGTTTCTATTCAATTAAATGATGGCCATCAGTTGCCAAATTTAAAAGCTCACGACGTGCCGTAGAATTATCTATTCCGTTGACCTTACGTCGCATTCCATATTCCGACTATTTCGATTTCTATGTGTCGCCATAAATTAAGGTTGAATAAGCGACGGCTTTAATCTGCGAACTTAGGCAGAAGCAGTGACTGGACATGGCCTGGACAACGCCATTGTAATCAGCACATTGTTCTCTTCACATAAATCCGGAGAACTCCGATAAGTCTTCGGCCAGCGTAAACACGCTGCAGTCGGAAACGGTCTGGCAACGCTGCTTGCGAAGCTACATGGAACCACGTCAAGCGCAACCTGAAGGATGAAAATCCCTCGCTTCAAATGGATTTACGCGCACTCGCAAAGTGCCGGAGCGGAAAAGATGCCGTGACTGGGCGTGAATAGTAAGACACGTCTTGGCGTCGCCCACTCGCCCATGCTGCAGGATGCGTAAATTTGCCAAGCTGGAAAAATATGCGCAAATGTGTTGGCATTAACAATACCTCAGTCAGGGGTGGACTCGGATAAAGAACTCGCTGGAGCACGGGAATTCCATGAGATAGATATCAGCAGCAAAGCGGACTCAGCCAGCTGGCTGACTATCCTTTCTGCTTAATTTACTTCATATAAAGCGCATAACATTTTGAATGAAATATTTTTTGACAGCCGACTTAGCCGTAAAGTTTTTAAGTCTGATATTTATTTAAGGAAAATTTGTGTGCTTAAACATTAATGTTTTTCTGCAAAAAAAAAAAAAAGGTTAAACGATAGGTATATATATATTGAAAGGATAGGGCTGTCTTAAATTTTCAATAAATTTGTGAATAAAATGCAGAAAAACGATCGTTTATTAAAAATGATTCAGGGAGATCAAATAAAGAACTGATTAAATCAATAAGATTATTCATTCTAAATATTTTAAAGTAAACCCATATTTGGTTAAAGATTAATTTCAATTAACAATTCAATTCAAATTTAAAAGTAAAATGGAAATTAATTTTGGAGTTTCTCTCGTGAATAGTATTTCTCGTGAAACATGGATATTTCGTTTCCATCAACACACTAATTAATTAGAAAGAAATCAAATATTGCAAAATGCACTCATTGCGCAAAAGCAGTGCTAACTTCATAGCTTACATTTGAGTTTTTGAAAATTGCAAATGCTTACGTGGTAAAATAAGGCCTCAATGATAATTAAATCATACCCTTGGCCAAATAGTGCTTTCGTTTTTAGAGCCTGTTTGGCAAAGTGAAATACGCACAGAAATTTATGATTTGAAAACATGCGGATTTTAGTTGCAGCCACTGCACGAGACTTGTAGCAGTCGAGAAGAGTATTTGCCACAATTTATGGCACTCATATGGACACACGCACATGAATAAGAGCAGCTGGATATGCAACAGCCACTAACAAGTCAGTTCGATCGAATTTTTGTTTTTAAAATCTGAAAAGTCGAGGCTGGCGTTTTCTATTCAAGTCTTTTACTTCATTTTTGCACTCATTTCGCACTCTCTCCGCCGTGTTTCTCTCTCACTCTTATTTTCTGACTGGCCAATGCAAGTAAACTCAACACGAATGCACTCGTAGCCATGCCAATACCTCGCACTGCACTCTGGGCTTAGCAATAGCCACATGCTATGGCTCTCGTTTGCAAATGGGTTCCTAGCTGCAGTCGGCTAAAGTCGCATATTAGGTGTAAGCCAGCTCGACCAGTTTAAGCCAGCAACTGCACGTGCACTGCAGCCAACAGCTAGTCAAGAGCCAACCGTAACCCATAAATGGAACCTACTGTCGCTCGATTGAGCAGTTAGCATGAAATTGCTCATTTTACACATAAATAACTGGTGCAAACATGATTGCTTTGCGAATGTGGACTGAGCCAAAAGTAATAATTTTTGTCTTTGATTGCTGCCTTACGTTCTTAATTAGCAATTAGACTTGGCTCTTCCAATTACACCTGAGATTAGAGATTGCCTTTACATTACATAACATATATTAATTTGTTTTTAGCGGTAAGATAGATTTATAATCAATATTTGGTGAATTTCGCAGCACTTCTGTGGTATTATGTTTCATTCCATTTCGTTTCAATTTGTCGTTTTTACTTGATTCCATGTGCTCTGCTGAATATTGGTATCTAACTACTTAACAGATATAATTCGTTCTTTGTTCCATTCCAATTTTTTCGACTTGCCTTAAATTTTTTTGTCAAGATTAAAGTTTTTTTATTATTTTATTATTTTTTTTTGTATCGCGTTTTTCTAGCTTCTTCCATAATTCATCAGCTGTTTCGCATCCTAGAAACTTACCCATTTTATTACATGGTTACTCGCTTTGTAAAACTCTGAAGCTGCAGCCTAATCCACAAAATATAAGGTTAATCCTCTAACCAAATATATATTCTTCTCCTATTCCACGCCCACTTTTCGTCTACGCTGAAATTTGCAATACTGCGCAGCAGCCGTCGAAAATGAGCAATAAAAATGGTTTAATTGGAATTCTAAACAAATCGCATTGAATGTTAATTTGAAATTGGCAAATGCTGTCGACAGCCACCGTCCGATCGACCCACCGAGCCACCCATTAGGCGACCCATCACATTATATTCAATGGGTATAAAATAAACCAATTTCCCGCCGCATTGCCATCGGCTATATCTGGTGGTCTATATTGGGTTATTTGGGAGTAGGCCGGGTGACCGCAGGCCCCGGGCCGCAGAGCGGCTGGCACGGATATGAAAGTTCCGCCGAACATTTTTACCATGAAATTGTGTAAGCTTTTGGCGCCCGAAAGTTGTATAAATGTGCTCGAATTCGAGTCGGAAGCATAAATTTCAATATAGGCAAAATGTCATGCAGCCACCGCATGGCCAAAAATGCAGCTCGCAAATTGAAACAGAAACATTTTCTGGCAACATTACTAGGCCTGCGGCACGTTTTAACCCAATTTTTGGGCCATGTACGATGCTCGTTGAGCCACGTGCTTTTTAATTGAGCTCAAAGCGCCCACATCTAATTATAATTGCCGATGTGTCCTTGCGGCTGCTGCCTGCCTCCTGTACCAGTCCGTCTCTCTATCTCTCTTACTCTCTGTCTCTCTCTCTCTCTCTCTCTCTCTCTCTCTCTCTCGTGCTCTGTGTACCAGCTGCCTTTGAGCCAGGCAGGCAGCCAGCGCGTGGCATGGCTTGGCAATATATTTCAATGCTATCTGGCAAGTCATCGTCACGTTTACAGGTATTATCATCAGCTGCCCAGACCTCCGCCGCCACTTCGGACTGGTATGCTGTCAGTCATCAATGGAGCTGACTGCGTGTCAAATGCGACCTTGTTACTCCCAGAAAAAAAGGAAAGAAAAAAACGAAAATTAGGAACTTTCCGAAAGCGCAAATTCCATTTTTCCATGTCAAGTTTTCGACACGCCGAAGTGTCGCGACTCCGTCGGCAAAGGAAAATTCTTGCTTCCTGCCATTTTGTTGCCTGTAACCATCAACACTTGCCGCAAATTAAGTTGCACCTTTAGTTGAAGTAGTTTCCCACTTGCCAACACTAAACTGCGTGCAAAGCAAATAAATATAAAGTGTTCTCAAAGTGATTAACTGTCATATACCCTAAATGATTCAGCATTCCACAAGAGTTTTGCTTCAATCAAATTACGTTCGCTTCAACACATATTGCCAAGTAAACATTACACAAAATATTAACTATAATATTAACTATAAGGTAAACAAAATATGAAAACTCGGTGAATTCATTAACTTATAAGCAAGTTTTCTGAATTTAAAAAGGATCCATTAGATCAGGACAATATATCTGTTTTTTTTTCAAATTCCATAACACCCGCTCAAAGTCTTCCAGTGAGCATTAGCAACGACCTCGCACAGACAACGTTGGGTTAACTTTTGTTTATTTCTTTGGATGCTGTATACACATATACATATATAAATACTTATGTACACATACATACATATGTGTGTTTTAAGTGCTTGGAAGCGGAAAAAGACAATTTATGAGCATTTGAGGTCTTCTACATTTGCCAGCCTTATCATTAAATATATATTCCGTAAACACTTAAACATACTTTGTAAACATAACTACAAACAGAAATTCAATTTAATTATGTATTGAAATATAAATCAGAAAATAAATTTAAATAGAAAAGAAAAACATATGCTCAGACAATGCGGCGCTTGAATTCAATTTGTAAAACACGTCCAGCAAGCGCCGCCTGCGATCATTGGCAGCGCGAAATATGTTCGCGGTGTCCCAACTCCAAACTCGGCCAGGATCAGAATCCCAACAGCCCCGCCCAGAAACTTATTACAATTGAGGAATGCCAGCGACTGAAGCGAGAGCTCCAGGCTACACTTTTTACCTACAAGCCGAGCTTGAATTCGATGACCTACTTGCTGATCGTCTTCTTGATAGCGTTTTTCATGGCTCTGATCGTTTGGCTGCTGGCCAAGGCCTTTGTGCTGAAGAAGCCACCGACATGTCCCGACGACTGCATTGAGAGGCAGTCGGGCGGACAGGCATCAGTGGACGACATCATGCAGCAGATGAGTGACAGATGCAACGCTTCAACCAAGATGATCGGCTGTATGGACCACAAGGCGCTGTATGTGCCACCGAAGTTTTGGGATAGCTTTTCGATGAAAAGATTTAGCAGAAAGCCCAAGAGTGTGGAGCATAATTATGAGTTGCAGGTCAACACATCGGAGGAAACAAGTGACTTTGAATCGAGTGCATCTCAAACAGATGAATGCAAAGAGAACACCACCGATGAGGAAACAATCAGCACAACTAGCGAGCAGTTCGACAGAGCCACGCCAGATGAAGATCAAACCTCCATCACCATGGACATACAGAGCGAGGCAAACAAATGCGATGATTCCATTGGTCGAATGCCAACAAGCTATCAGCCACTAGCTACAAATCAGTCAAACAGCCAGGGCCGCAGGAAAATACGCTGGGCGAATTGGCTAAAGCGTGGAAAGCAATACGATTATTAGGTCTAGCTGCGCAACAAGTAGGCATAGGCTTCCTTCACCCTATATATATATTTATGTATATTTATATTGGTGTCATTACACATTCATACTTATTGAATAAAACGAAATGAATCCAATTTGCAAGGAAAATATCAACAGTCCGGAGTGCCAGCAGTGGATAAGCGAGGTATACGCTCACTGCAATCGTCTGTTGGCCGACAATCAGCTAGAGTTCTGGGACGAATGGTGGCTCAATGAGCAACCGGTAGCATCCTACCAGGTACCGAATCTAATGTCCGCCTACGAATGCCATAATTTGAAGAAGCAGATAGAACGAGAGATCGCTGCAGCTGCCAACTTGAAACCGGAGTTACGCTTCGACTTGGAGAATATGGACTCCAACTGGCGCTTAGTTATCGTTATATTTGTCTTATGCGCAGCGCTGGGCATCATTGGTGCCATGGTCTGGCTGCTAAACACCACACTGGGACGCATTGCGAGGCCCGGCTACAGGGACTGCGAATGTCAAGGTGCTGGCTTCAGGACATACAGGAAGTCGCCCAGATCTTTCATCTCCTTTGGCAGCCCCTGCCATTCCAAAACCCGTTTTGGACCCTATCGGCATAACAGACTTGTTGTGCCACGTGGCGCCTGCAGGGTAGTCAGGCGATAATTCTTCAGCAGCCGCATTGCGCTCACCCTTGACCATTGACAGCAGCGACACATCACAGGGCACGCGTGACCAAAACTTGAATCCGAATCCCAACCAAAACCAAGAAGCGCAGCCAAAAAAAAAGACAATTAAAAATAATAAAAAAAAAAAATAAAAAAACGAGTTGTCCTCAATCGCGGCCAAGATTTATGAAATGTGTTCCGCACCGTTTTTTGTTTTTATTATTTTTTATTTTTGAACTCAGTTTGTTTTTATTTTTGCGGGCCAGCAAACAACAAACAAACAGGCACAACACAGGAGCAGAACACCAGCGCATATAAATAACGCTCCTGTCAAGCACAATGGCTCCAACTGGCAGATTTCTGGTTTAAAGTTGAACATATGTACACATATATTTATTTATTTAATGTATATAATATATTTCAGATATTATAGAGCAAAAATATATATAAATATTCCGCCATAAGAAATATGTTATATATATATATGTTCGTTTTACAATAGCATCAATAATTAATCCCCTCATTGTAAATTAGGCAATAGCTAACTTAATAATATTTTTGTTGTTTTTTCAGGGTGTAGAAACATATCAAAAGGTATTTGCACAAGTTTTGCATTTGAGGCCCACAGTAAAAGTCGCTGATGATAAATATATACACACGCGCCATATATTCATTTTAAAGAGAAAAGACCAAAAAAGATAGAAAAAATACCCACAGTCAAGCGCACTATCAGCATTTGCCTGTGCAACGGCCTATAAATCTGCATCTAAGCCCAAAGCCAAGCATTTTTCACAAATGCAGCGGAAAGGTCGAAACTAAATTGTAGGACATAAATAAAAATCAATTGAGTTCGATTAATTTGGCATTCAAATAAAATGCTAGCGAACAATTTGTGCAAATGCTGTTCATATTTATGCTTATGATTAAATGATTGTGCGACTGTACAACGGCGTTACTATATGCGCTTTCTTTATATACTCTTTCTTTATGGACTGATCGGTGGGTATTTGAGTCACACTAGTCGCAATAATTGAGTTTTTTCTTTACATAGTCCATGCTCGTTGCAAAAACCAATATGCCCCTAGTCTTTATAGAGAGCAACCTATTTCAACTATTCCACTATTGACTTTTTGCTCAAAGCCCTTTATGTGAGCACCACATATGTGAAAAATCTAAATTTCCTCAATATTCCTCGGGCTACCGTCAATCAATCAAAGCAAAGAATGGTTTGATATGATTCAAGCTCTATTGGCACTCTAAACAGAGTATTGCGCAGTCGATTGCATTCGACAGCTCTCACATTCTCTTCGCTTTGTATTTGTTTTATTTTACGAATTTTATTCTGGTGGCCGCGGCGTCCCAGCCAGCAAGCCCGACACTTAAATCACAGTCGCAACTGTAGCGAAATTGAAAACTTTCCCTATATTCCCGCATGTAGCACACATACACTTATACATATATGTACACTTATACATATATGTATGGATGTATGTGTGCGTGGCTTGTTTGTTTATACTTTTAATTCATTGGACAGTGCAGCTGCCGCAATTGCAGACCCATATCCCGGACTCAGACAGAGACCGGGTCACAGCGTGACTTTGATTTATTTGTTGGTTTCAGGCCCAAAGTTTAACATATACTGCGATTCAGTTTGAGCAGCAAACAAACAAATATTTATGGGCGGAAATAAAAAGGCCGTTTCATGTAATTGACAAATTGATTTTACTTTAAATGTCAATATCCATATGGTATATAAGTAAAACATTATTAACGAAAGCCATTCGGATTATGACCAAAAAAAAGTCATAATAAATCACGTATACGCCACCGCAGGCGAGTTTGTTTATTAAAACTTATTTCGTTATTCGTTAACGAATTTTTCCGATAGAACATAAGAGGGGAGAATAAAAATGAAAGATCATCGTACAATTTTTTCGCATTCTTTTTCAATTAAATAGACTTGTATACAACGATCAAAAAACAAAGTTGATTATAGTCTTGCAATTTTATAAAAATATGATCAATTTGGTAAATTTATATCAAAAACTGGTTGATATTTCTTTCTGACTCTTGTAATACTTTTATTAATTGAACAAGTTATTAATGTCACGTTTAATATATTTCATATTGGAAAATGTCAATAGAGTAGTCGTGAAATTGACATTATATGTTCGAATAAATATTAATTAATGTGCATTTAATTAAAACGCTTGACTCTGTGTTGATTTGCGCTGTCAGCTAATGAGTTGCTCGCTTTGTGCCTATCAATAACATGGATATGCATAATTGATGGTATGCCAAGTGCTTTAAGAACCAATGTATATTTAATGCCTTGGCACAAGTGGCCGTCGGAATTTATATTTGAATTTGTACTTGGTTAACTTTGCGGCTCTTGGGCAGTATTTAAAATTTTGATATTAGTTGGCCAAGCAGGTTCTACAAACAACAAGAGAACTAGTAGTTCAGTGGTGAAATGAACGCTGTAGCCGTGACTCTGTGTGTGTGTGTGTGTGTGTGTGTGTGTGTGTGTGTGTGTGTGTGTGTGTGTGTGTTTGTGTGTGTGGAAGTGGGAGTATGTGTGCATATATGGCTGACTTTCATGCAGCTTTGTTCTTTACAAGAACTAACTCGTTGATTTTGTGGCCAGCACTCATTAAGCCAACATGGCCAGGCAATGTTTGTCCGTCCTTTCAAATCCCCCTGAATTCCAAGCCCCCAGCTGCCTGCCAGCCTGCCTGCCTGCCTGCCTGATTGCTAGCTCAGAGGAGGAGCTCTGAAGTTTGATATGTGCAGCATGTTGACGTGCATTTTTATACTCAAAGCTGATTTATTTATTATGCTTGGGGCTCTGGTCATTGTGCCTGCTGCCGCTGCTGCTGGCCTAGCTCACATTTCAAGAGCTCAAACAAAGCTGGCATACAACAAAATAAAAAACCGAGCAAGCTGAAAAGCAGTATGGAAAATATTAATAATCCATGTTGTCTGCTCAGCCTTCTGGTTGTCCACACAATTTATAGCAGCTCGGATTTTATTTATGCTTACGCAAATCAACATCCACTTCCCCTTTTCATATCTTATTTAGCACGCAAAGCCACATTACACCACGGTCGATTGGCTCAACAAAAAATATATTTATATATATAAATACACCTGCAACATTTACAGCCTGGCAGTGCAATGATTGCGTGTAAACACATAATATTTTTCCCCAGCCCAATGCAAGAATAAAGTTGGTCATAAATTATTCAATACACGCTCTTCATGATTTTTTTTCCACGCATTTCCAACCATCGATTCCACCAAATTTGTCAGCGTCATGCAAATCGTATCCGAAAGCTTAACTCTTAAGAGTATCATCATCATCAACATCATCAACAACAGCGGAGCTATCGAATCTCTTCCTCGTGATAGATGTTGATTTCATTGAATTTCAATTTCATTGCATGCCCCAAATCGTTCAATGCTCCAAGCAACTTCGATTCATATATCTCAGTCAAATATGTGTTGTACTTCACACTTAAATTGAAACCTCTTCGGCACAGCATCAATTTTGAGGCTTCAAGTATCTATTGTTGGAATTTAGGTTGTAAAAGAATTTGTTAGATTTTCTTTACATTTTGTTTTTAGATATATTGATCTAAATATTTACGAGCAAGTTACCTTTTACACTTTAAAAAAAAAATTTTTTAAATTCAACAATTTACAAAACTTGTTGGTATGATTTCTTTTGATTGTGGATATCAACAAACTTCATTGTCTTAAAATCTTACATACCTCTACCACGACAATTTTTCTGCTTTTATCAATTTTATTTCTATATTGCTGTCGATTGCATTCAAAGGATAAATTTCGACTTACGTTATATTAACTTGAATTTACGCACTTTCAGCATTGCATTGTATTGTTAGCAAGAAATTCAAAGGATTTTCGTTTGCCTTAAATTTAATTTATACAACAATACGACAATTAAGTATTTTAGATATTTATATTTTAAAGTCTTCAATTAATAAACAAAAATAGAAATATAAATAAAATTTTCAGCATTGAAAGCAACGAATTTAAAGAATTTAGTTTTCACAATTTTTGTTCCCCTATCTAAGTTTTTATTACATTTAAAGTGCTTCAATTGATAAACAAAATTTCTTGTTTTATTAATCCTACTCTTTTCCAAAATTAATTTTTTTTTTTTTTTTTTCATATTTAAGGCTCTTTATTTGATACACAAAAATATCAATATAAATTGCAAGCTTAGATTTTTTATACAAAATATAATTTCAATTTATATACGTTTGTTTTTGAAACTATTATTTATGGTTAATTAATTAATATTTGTTATGGCAATTAGATGGCTTTTGTTGAGAGTTTTAACCTCATTTAGAAGCAAATAACCGAACTGAGCATCGCTTTCATTATGTGTGAATGAGCTTTCACAGCAAATTAGCCAGTCAAACGGCTCAAAGTTGTACAGGCAGACAGACAAAGGGGCATGCAGGCAGGAAGGCAGACGAGACTGGAGTTTGCCCTGCGGTTCTTCAAGAACAAACACACTTACATGTGCTGACATACGCACTTACACATGTTGCAGTCCCTATAAAGATAGATATCTAGATGTGTGTGTGTCTGTGTGTGTGTGTCTGTGTGTGTGTGTGTGTAGCATAAAAGTTTTCAAGCGCTGGCTGCTTTGGGGTGCGGGAAGCCGCTTTTAAAATGTCACAGGGGCCAAAAAACTTTGACGGCCACAGAAGCACGAAAAAGCCAAGGAAATTCAAACAAGAGTGCAACAACTTTCCCAGGGAACAGTGGAACAATGTTGCCACATTTTTTAGTTTAATACGTGCTGGCACACGCCTCTCCCCTCCCAAAGATTAGCCTTGAAAGAGTTTCCTTTGTCTCTCATTGGACGTGCACATATGCTGGTGATATCTGTATTCACTTTTTCACTTTTCACTTTTTTTTTGCATCAATTTGATTGTGTTGGAATTGATGCGCTTATGGCTTAATTAAACGGATTAATGTAAATGTGGGCAATTAAAAAACTGAATATAAAAAAACTGAAAGGCTTAAGGGTATTGTGTATCCAAATGAATGTGGATTATAATTGTGGGCATTTATTCGCCTGGGTAAATACACTTGATCTGATTAGCAGGTCGGTCTTTTACTTGTATTTTGTGCTAAAATTGGCGCCTGTCGCGACGCTAAATTGACGGCAAGTTCTTAATCTGGGGCTAGGCGACGCCGCTGGCGCTATTTACCAGCTTTTTCCCTTCACCTTCCTTGGGTGTCCCTGGCAACCCACGTCGCGCCAAGCGAAGCCCACAAAATTTGGGCTGACATAGTTGTCCGGCTAAACCCCAAGAGAAGTGTACAAGCATTCGTCATTTGACATGGCCAGAACCAATACGCTCTACCATTTAATCCCTATTCGCCGAGCCCCACTTTCTGCCCAGTCATCATCCGCATGATGTAACTGCAATTAGCAGCAGCAACAACAGCAGCCACCAAAAGTGTAATTGCGAGTGTTTCTGTTCCACATGGCCATGTACCCTTCCGGCACTTATGATTCCATTTCGTGTAGCCCCTCTTCACCATTTGTTATTTGTTTTGTAAAAAGGACAAACTGTTGCATCCGCGAATGCGCACTGCGCATGACTGTTCCCATCAAAGAACGCACTGTTAACCGATTCACTTGAGACAACTGTTACCAGTTTTTCAAAAGCGTCATTTTGAAATTCTCTTTTGCTGTTCTGCTAATTAGGCAAAATTTTGTCTTTTATACACTAAGTCTATATACTATATGTTCTATATACTATTCTTTAAACCTTAAGATTAAATTATTATTTAGTCTTTTAATTGTTAATTGTTCTTTTTGATGTGTAGAACTATATGGCTAATTTAGTAAATATGAGTGCCCGGCGAAACATTACTGCAATGTGACGGTCGGATTAAGACGGTGTAAACATTTTTTGTTAGATATTCTCTATATGAAAAATAATTAATAATTTTAGTCGAGAAAAAAATTATTATCTTCGTATTTATTCTGAGAATCAACCAATACAAAATATTATGAGCCTCTAAGGCCCTTAAGTCATGCAAAATTATTGATTGATTTAAAAAAAAAATAGAAAGAGATATTTAGGAAAAATAAAAATTAATAATATTATCTAGAAATCCGGAATACATGAGGATAAAATCTCAACACAAATAACATACTTTTGCTTAGAATAATTTACTTATTTTTAAGGCTAAGCTGAGCTCAACTCATAGTTGTTTTTATTTCAGTTGAATATTTCCAGATAACAAGATTTTAATTGAAACCCTTTTAATCAAATAATATTGTTCCAAAATAACATTCAAATTTCTCGCATGAGCTTATGGTTATTTCCGACTCTTCAAGTAATGTAAATGGGACAATGTTGAATATAACTAAAACAATATTAAATATTATTTAAAAGTTTATTTTCCAACTCATTCTGCAATAAAGCGTTGGTAAATGTCAAATATATCTCTGTTATATATATATAATCAAAAACTAATTTCAGTCAACAAATTTTATAACATTTCGTCAATAAATCCTTTGAATAACAAAGTCAACGTCAATTAAAATCTCATTTCAAATGCTGAGCTTAAGCTAATTAAATTGTTATCAGTTTCGGCTATTAAATTCAATTCGATTACAATATCAAATGACTCTTGTCACTTTACTAATTAATCAAACAAGAGCTTTCATTTACAAAAGAGCCTCGGACCTAAATTTAAGCCCCATTCAACAAAAAGTCTCCCTTAACGTTGTAGCGTTCAACTCTGGTTTGTCGTCGGAAAAGGCTGAGCTTATCGTGTGTCAGAGCTCGGGTCCAAAGATACCCATTTCGAATACTCAAACATCTATGTCAACTCAATCGCAAAGAGCTTGAAAGAAAAATCTGTATAGCGTTATGTGTTTCTGCTTCGGTTTCGTTTTCAGTTTCACTAAACAACTGCTCACAGCTGTCAATATTAGAATTAGAAGGAAACTAATTAAAAAGTTCTTCGTGAAAGCAGGCATTGATTTGGTGCGAAAAATTGCCTGCATCTTAAAAGAATAACATATACTTTAGTAAGTAAGTAAATCAAAAAGCCAAGTTTGAGTTTAAGGAACAGTTTGGATTTCTGTTGAGTTTCTATGTTTTTTCAATTTAGTTAGTTTTTAGTTTTCTTTCGTCGAATGACTACTATAAAGACTTTTTCTGCGGGCTTTTACTTTTCATTAATATGGTATTAAGGTAGTCAAAAGGCATGCCGAACAAATCGTTAGCGCATTTCATTGCGCACTTTCAATTTCAAGAGAAAGAGCTCAATAAGAGGATAGAACTAAGTTTCCTTTTTCAATCAATGCAACTGCTGAATGATAAAGAAAGAACTAAAGCTCGGCAAATTTCTTTAAGACAACACTGTTTTTTGCTAACTGTTTTAACTTTTCGTAAGAACTAAAACTTAATATAAAAGTTTAGTTGGAGACTAAGCTGAATAATTCCGGTACATAGAAAATCAAACTAGTTAAAAATGAATTAAAATACTACAAAAATTACTATTTAATATTTATTTCACTGTTAGGCAAAAGTTTCCATATATTTATGAACATTTTTAAACTTAATTCATTCTAAGTTTATACAACTTAAATTCGCAGCTAACAGAATCTAGGATAATCTATTTTTCACCTTGATTAAGCTTGCTAGTGCTAATTCGATATATATCCTTTAAAGAAATGCCTGTCTGCTGTTGGCCATGGTAAATGCCAAGCCTCATTCCAAGCCGCTGGCAGTGAAAATGTTGCTTTTGGGCGCGATATGCGATATAGGATACGCTCTGGTCTGGCGACCTTCATGGACAGGGGCCAAACGGGCCAGGCGAGCGCGCTCGTCTGTCGAGTGTATTGACTTCTTGTGCTGTAAATTGGGTACGTGACTTGACAATACGTTGACGATGGCAACGACAGCCGCATGAAATGCAAATTCGGCAACATTAACAGGCGCGACAGCTGAGCCCCCAGCCAAGTTTTTGCGTTTGCCTCTTTTTTTCTTTAGCTTAAGTTGCCGTAGCGAAAAGGCTGCTTGTTTTCATTAACTAGCCGTTGGAGCAGTAACATAATGCGAGCACGGCTGCTCGTTAGTCCAACTTGGCGTATGAGCAATCGATTAAAAGTAATGCGAGGAGGAGGACGACGACGACGAAGACGACGATGACGACGTTGACAACATTCAATTTACAGCTGCAGCGCGGAGCAATCAACGTTAAGCGTTTAGCTGCGCTCCCTTCAATCACTGCTGTCAGAGCGAATGATAGCGAAATTAACAGCACAGCATATTTCCAGCAGACGCTACATCGATTCAGAACAGAGCAATTCATACACAGAGCCAAGTATTTTCGGGTAAGCGCATCTGCGTGCTTAAGAATCTACATCTGTTTCTGTATCTGTGTATGTGTGTGTGTGTGTGTGTGTGTGTGTGTGTGTGTGTGTGTGTGTGTGTTTTTTTTTTTTTTTTTTTTTTTTTTATATTCGTTTATTAACACTAAATTATAAATTAAAACATAATCTGGGTGTTTAGGATATTAAGAATAGTACACGATGCTTGCGGGACGGCCGTAAAGCATTGCTTCGCAAGCATTTTGTACTATCCTAGCCTGTGACAACTCGTCTTCGTGCTCGCTCAATTCTGCGGAGCTCCATCATGACTGTGGCCGCGAAGGTGCTTATTAGATTCCAAGCCACCTCCGATTCCAGCATGGCACTGACTATATTGTCTGCTCTAATGGAGCGGCCCAGTGCCTCTTCCAGACCACGCCTCTCCTCTAGAAAGCGTCCGCACTCGAAAAGGACGTGTTTGGCGTCTTCCACCAAGCCTCGTCCACACCAGGGGCATTCATCTGTATCTTCGTGGCCAAAGCGCTTCAAGTAGCTCCGGAAGCATCCGTGTCCAGAGAGAATCTGCGTGAGATAAAAATTTATTTGCCCGTGTTTGCGGTTTACCCATTGCTCAAGCTCCGGGATGAGCGTGTGCGTCCACCGTCCTTTTGAAGAGCTATTCCATCTTCTTTGCCATCGTGCAATGCTATTCGCCCTGATAGCGTTGCGTCGTGCAGGCTCGTGTGTGTTCCGCTCCACGGCTTCGGCGACCAGGTCTTCCAGAGGCACCATGCCGGCTATGACGAGCGCTGCGTCATCGGAGACAGTCCTGAAGGCGCAGCAGACTCTGATTGCGCTCAGTCTGTAGGTGGCGCAAATGCCCCGGCTGTAGCTCGGAGTTGCCATCGCTCTTGACCATATTGGTGCAGCATAGAGGATGACGGACCTAATGACGCTCGTTAGAAGGAGACGTCGTTGTTGTTTTGGTCCCCGCGTATTAAGCATGATTCTTGAGAGAGCTCTACAAGAATCAGCTGCTTTTTTATGCACATATTCTAAGTGCTCGCGGAAAGTTAATCTTGTGTCTAACATGACGCCAAGATACTTTATCGCCCTCTTTGATGCGATGGAGACGCTGCCGATTTTGATATTGGCTGTTTCCACACTTTTACGACTGCTGACTAGGACGACTTCCGTTTTGTGCGCCGCTAGCTCGAGTCCTGCTCTTGACAACCAGCTACTAATGCGATTGATACTTGCGCTGCACATATCCTCTGTATCTTTAAGCTCCTTGCCTATGGAGACGACTGCTACATCATCAGCAAAGCCAATGGTGTGCGCACCTGCTGGAAGTTCCAGCCGCAGTACGCCGTCGTACATAACATTCCATAGGAGAGGCCCCAGCACTGAACCTTGGGGAACTCCAGCTGACACTGTATGAGTTTGGGGACCCTCACTCGTGTTGTATACAAGTGTTCTTCCTCTGAAGTAGCTCTTAACAGTCTCTGTTAGATATTTAGGGATATTATATTGTGACAGCGCATCAAATATCATATCCCAACTAGCAGTGTTGAAGGCATTCTTGACATCTAGAGTCGCAATGATGCAGTACTGCTTTGTCCCATGCTTCCATCTGGTGCCTTGGATGGCGGAAGTTGCCAGGCCAACAACTTTATCCAGCGCATCTATTGTTGACCGGGCCTTCCGGAAGCCAAATTGGTTTGGCGACAGGCCTCCAGCACTGGCGATAGCTGCCTCCAATCTAGAGCAGACCAATTTCTCAAACACCTTTCCCATGGTGTCTAAGAGGCAGATTGGTCTATAAGAGGATGGCTCCTCTGGTGGTTTGCCAGCCTTGGGTAGCAGAACCAGGTTCTGGATTTTCCAGGTAGCAGGGAACGTCTTCTGAATCAAGCATTCGCTGTATAACTCAGCAAACGCATTTGGGTGCAAGGCGAGGGCTAGCTTTAGCGCACGATTTGGGATCCCGTCCGGCCCTGGAGCTGATTTAGTTCTAAGACCTCTAAGAGCTACTAGGATTTCTTCGTCCGTAACTAAGACAAGGTCAGTGCACGTCATGTCCTGATTAACAGGTACAGGCTCCGGATCGTGAATGGAGCTTAATCTTTCTGGAAAGAGCGTTTCCACAATCGATTTAAGCTCTAAACGATCCGTAGGCTGTACCTGTTTACCTGCGTATAGTCTTTTAACTACCATCTTATATGCCCTGCCCCAAGGGTCATATTCGGCTGAGTCACACAACTCTAAGAAGCATTCTCTTTTACTTGCCCGAATGGCCTTCTTCAGCTGTCTTCTAACCGCCTGATAAGCTAGTCGTTTTTCTATGTACGTAGACCTACCGCGAGCCCGTTGGTAGCTTCTTCTCGCCTGAATGCATTTGTGTCGAATGTCACTTATTTGTGCATTCCACCAATACATAGGCGCTTGCTGTCGCGTAAACTGCTTGCGGCGTAGCATGCTGCTATTGCAGGCACTTTGTATTTGGGCTACCATTTGGCATGCTCTGGCCTCAGCATTGCCAACTGTACCCAGCGACTGAATGGCCTCTGAAAAAGCCGCGGGGTCGAAAGTATCCAGCTGATATGATTCTCTCCACAAAGATGGCGCCCTGGCAGATGGCTCACCAATTGTGAACAGAAGTGCCGAATGATCGCTACCCGTATAGCTATCGCAATGGCTCCACGTTGCTTCCCGAAAAAGGGATGATGTGACAAAAGTTATGTCAATTACAGATCCGTATCCAGCCCGACTGAAGGTGAACTCGTGACCAGTGTTGAGCAGTGCAACATCCAGTGTCGCGAAGATCTCCAGTAGGATACGGCCTCTGGCATTTGTTGTGTGGCTACCCCATTCTAACGCCCATGCGTTGAAATCTCCTGCTATAACGGCCTTCCTGTGTGTGTGTGTGTTTATCAATGTGTCTGTGTGTACGTGTGTTCAGGATGCCCAACATACAGTTGATTATTGAGCGCGGCCTTTGGGATGCAGCTTTTTCGTTTTTAATGGACCGAGCTACATTTTTCCTTTTGCTTTATCCTTGCGATTCCATTGACTCGGCTCGCATTGTTGTTGTTTGCGTCTGCGTTGCACTGTGTGCGCCCCACAAATAGCTTTATTGCTCTTTTATTTAGCCAGCTTCGGCGTCGTTTACCGTTTCAATTTATCGGCTCCATGCGACGCTTAACGATGTGCTGGTGCTTGAGCGTAGAAATCTCCTCAAACTTCTCGTTTTAAATTGATAAATGTATGCACCTATTGCAGCCGCACAATTATTTGTCTTCGCTTTTCTCTTTGAGTATTGAAAAAGATATTTGATTTACCTTCTTTACATTTGAATTGCAACTTACTCGATAAATAAATGAAAAATTGCTGTTAATATTTTGAAAACAAATGTTGTTTTTTTCCTTTATTACATATCATTTTTACAAATATAAAAAATATATACCATTAATATTTACAAATTTAACTAATATCAAATTAAAAATTCTGTTATATATATACATAAAACTAATATATGTATAATAACATTTATAATTCTTACATATATAATTTATTGTTATTAGTATTTTTGTCAAATCTGAGCTTTACGTAAGGAAGGAAGGATTCTTGACTAAATTCATGTCGTAAACCTTTTAAAGCTTTTAAAAGTCAAAAGAGTCTTGAATAAATTAAAATTTTAGCCGATAGTTCCTAACGACAATCCAAAAGGAAGAAGCTACAAATATATTTTATAGCAATAAGCTTTCATTCGGTTTTCGAAGAAAACTTTTGGGTGGAAACTTGGGAAAATCAACTAAACATATAGGCTTAAAGCTTTTGTTGTCAAAAGCTACTTATAACACATTTTCTGAGACAAAAGAATTTAGGTAAACAAAAAAATAAATAAAAAGCTCAAATTTTTCAAAAGTAAAATTTCCTAGAAATTTTGTCTGCACTGAGATATTTGAATTGTTTAAAAAAAGTATAGTCATACTTAGCTTTTTGTATTGAAGAAAACACAGATCCTAAATCATATAAAATAAGTATTTTCATCTTTGTACGTATGCACCTAGACAATCACGTCTTTTTATCGTAATATTCTCAACATTCGCTTGTCGCAAAAACCAGTTTGAGTTTAATCAAAAGGGTTCCATGTCCAATTAGACTACCCAAATAAGGCTAGCGACCCAAAATGTCGCGTGTCAATATACGGAAGTTTGCACGCACACACACACACACACACACACACACACACACACACACACAGTACACACATGGCTGATAGGAAAACAGTGAAAATATTTGTGTTTCTGTGTGCTGTGTTGTGATGAAAATTATGGTATAAATATTGTAAGTAAACGCGTTGTATGGATATAAAAAAAAAACAACAGAGAAGTCAAACCGCCAAGAGAACGACTAAAAGTTACTCTGCAAAATTATATTGTATAACATAAAACCAAAATAAAACAAATATAGAATTTAACAAGTAAGAAAACTCTAGTCGAGAGTGCTCGACTAGATAATACCCTGAACCAAACAAACACAAAATACATTTAATATGGTTAAATACTTAGACTTCAATATATTTCAAATATATATATATTGAAGTCTAAGTATTTAACCATATTAAATGTATTTTTTGTTTGTTTGGTTCCGGGTATTATATATATATATATATATGTATATAGTTATATTTATATATATATATATATATATATATATATATATATATATATATATATATATATATATATATATATATATATATATATAATATAAACATATATATATATATTTATTAAATAAAAAAAAATTAATTAAATAATAAAAACTATTTACATATCTTATACAATATTATACATATTTACACTAAACTATACTAAATTTCTCTATCCTGAATACTTACTGAAATACCACTGTGGTAACTATAAACTGTTTCAAAAGTCCTAGCGCTAATGTATTCATTAGATAGATTTGAAAACGCCCAATCAATGTGCGAATCACAATTGGTTGTAGGCGTTTTCAAATCTAATAAGCTTCTGAAGCTTCTGCTAACTAACTCATCATGCAAAGTCCTAGCCGATTCAAATTTGCTCAAACACAAATTAAAATCTCCTAAAATTAGACAGCTTTCTGCCAAAAAAGGATATTGCAGAAATAGATCCTGAAATTCTGTATTAAACAATCGGACTGGATAAGATGGACTTTTATAAACAACTACGAAGCTTAACGATTTGTACCTAAATACGGCACACTCAAAAACGGATGATCCGTTTATTTTCCTAACGCTCAAGCAGCTTGATATATTATCTACAATAGTGTCCCTAGCATAAATGATGATTCCTCTTTTAGGTCGGATTGCGTTAGGAATTACCTCGCAATCAAGACGGACAACAATACTAAAACCTGGAATATTGATATAATAACCTGGAATATTGATATAAATAAAAAATCATTCACATATTTTCACTGCAATTTAAAGAATTTGTTCAAATTTATGGTCGCTATCCAAAATGTTGACTTTCCATTTTATTAAGACACCAAGACTCAAACCGAGAAATTCTCGATGAACGTTCACCTCGATCACCTCAAAAAGTCACCTCATGCTCTCATGCTAAAAAGATTGAAAAATTAAATTCTACCGACTTTGCCTCCGAAGTCGAAAGGCGCGCCTCGCCTTTAATAACAACGCCACCTCGCCACTTAAAATCGAAACGACAAAACTGCAATAAGTTGACCGCTAGAGCGCCATCTAGTAAAACTAAACTAAACTAACAGCTGAGAATTTTAACACAATAAATCGCAATTTGATTCTTAGAATATGCTAGAAGAGGTTTGAGTGTATGTGTGCACACGTATAGGAAAACTCTTTTTGCTGCTGCCACGTGCGTTTGTTAGTTGGCCAAACGTTTTGTTTATTAATTTGTGTTGACTAAACGGAATTTAATGAAACTTTTAGCATATTATGTACATATTCTATTGAATATTTTACATTTTATAAAAATGCCAACTCATTCACAATTAGCTATACATGCAACTGACCTTCAAAGGGGAGTTTGGTCACATTTGGAGCCGGTATCCAAAATATAACAAAAATTGAAATTCTGTAAAATTCATCTAAACCTATATGCAAAATTTGGAGACTCTAGCTTTAAAGATGTAGGAGATATAATTTTAAAACGGATTTTCGATAGGGTTTTTAATCGATAAAAAAAAAACGGGAGTAGTTATCGTTTTTTGGAGATAAACTCGATCTGCGCGTGCAATGCACGGACCTAACAAAAAAAATTTCAAGTCTCTAGCTCTTATATCTTCTAAGATCGACGCGTTCAAACATACGGACAGACGGACGGACGGACGGACGGACAGACGGACGGACGGACAGACGGACGGACGGACGGACGGACAGACGGACATGGCTAAATCGACTCAGCTCGTTGCCCTGATCAAGAATATATATACTTTATGGGGTCGGCCACGCCTCCTTCTGACTGTTACATACATTTAACAAAACCATTATACCCTGATTTCCCATTTTCAATGGGTTCAGGGTATAATAATAAAAAAAAAAATAAATAAATCAAGCTACGCTAACTGTTTAATGCAGCCACCCGACCCTAAGCACTTCACTGAGTATTAAAAAACAAATGACAAACAGCCAAAAATAACATTCGCATACAAAATATGAGAGACCATATCAAAAGAATGCCTCAAATCACCTTTTTTATTTTTATTTTATTTATTTTATTTTGTTCTCCCTGTGTTTTCTGATTCGCTGCGTTTGTTTTTTAGCACTTTACCAGAATGTCCTTATGCCGGAGGACTTGGACACACGCGGTGCGGCACACCAGCAACCTTTGCCGACCCCCTGGTCCCGGCCGCCCGGATTTACGATGCTTAGATGGATGTGAATGGATCTGAACAAATGGTATGCAATGGAACGAGCCGTACGCTGGCATGGATGGGGCTGGCACATGCACGTGGCGGCATGCGCAAAACAAATTCAAATTCAAATACAAGTTCGCACGCGATTTGCCATGTGGAAACCATAAAAGCGCTTCCAACGATTGGATTATGGTGTGAATCGAGTCAGAGCCACTGGGGAATTGGGCGCATAGCCCTTTTACAACTGATTACAAGTTTCGGCTGGGCGCTCGGCTATCAATAGCAAATTTATTTCAGCGCCCACACACACACACACACACCTTGGCAGCCTTGACCTGGCCATGACTTCTGTATTTTGGCTAGATTTATTCTCAGCTTTATTTTTATATCACAAAATTTACGAGCTAACTTGCAAATTTAGTTAGCTCAAGCACTCGTATTTTCAAGAGCCGTTCATAAAGGATTTCCCGCATTCTGTTTCACCTTTATCCATGTCAAATCATAACCGACTCCAGGTAGTGCAGTCAGATAATACCTTTCAGCCATAATCCTGAATGCAGTGTAGCCGAAGTGCTTCGCTCTTATCAACAATTTTGCATAATTCATGCTGTTATTAAATATGCAAAGGCAACAACAATCGCAAGCTGTGCATCTTTAGACGTTCTTTTGAGCGCTTGTCAAATGACTGTTGTAAACTAGTGCTTTATATTCATTTATGCCATGCCGACTCGAACTTCAAAAGTAAAAGCCAAAAACAGACTCCACCTGCTTCCTGCTTTCACCTGCCATAAGACTGCATAATTTCAATGAATATCGTCGTAATGCATAAGTCGAATGCAAAAGAATGCGACGTGCTCACGATTTGCAGCAAGCAAACGAAAGTGAAAAGAGAAATGTGACTTACAATCAGCTGACAAATTTATTATCATGTCTTATTATGTGCTACGAATCTATTAATATTTGATACAGCTGAGAAGGCTGATGTTATAGAAGATTTTTTCTGACATACAAATTAAATGTACATATTAAACTGAATATAAAACTTGTTCTTCCTCTTAATTTTTTATGTTTAAATATAAAATAGAATAGCACAAGAAACACTCATTGAATCTGAAAAGTTTGAAGCTCGTGCCTGGCGCCAAATATTTGCTTACACTCTCACTTGTAGAAGAAATACAGGCAAAATCTTGTTGTTAATCAATTGTTAATTATTTGAAACTAAAACAAATTTCTAAAGCCGAGCTAGCATGCACGCTGAGCGGCATGACATTGCGGAAGAGGAAGATTGACTTCCTGTCAAGCTGTAGGGACAATAATTTAAATTCCGTCGAAATCCTTTACAATGTAGCGCAGTGTTACGCTTGAAAGCAGCGGCAAAGCCAGCCAAACAGACAAAAAGAGCAGCAACAACAATCACAACAACAACAACAACAGCGATAGCACAGGCTCATAAAGCAGGCACGGCGCCAATCAATAAAACGAAACAACAGCGAAAAATGTGAGCATCAAATATTTGTAGGTCTCGGCCGGAGTTAAGATGTGGAAAATCCCCCAAACAGCCGCCGACCATTAAAAGCAAACGCTGTGGAAAATGGAAGCAGCCTCTCTGCCTTAAATGAAATGGTACACGATTGCCCTGCTTCCCGCCGCATAGGCCCATTTAGCAGGACGGCATTGAACGGGATTTGCTTGTAATAAAGTCAAACAAATGAAATAATTTCGACTGCAAACAATAAGACATAAATTTATATACAACTTTATATACGAATACATATATACATAAACACACACATATATATATGTATATATATGTTTATAGCAGAAGGATGCGCGCGTGAAACTGCCAAAGTTTTTGCTGGCCTTCGATAGTAGATGGCTTGGGTACACTCTGGCATAGACAACAGGCTGACGGGCCGGTCTGCATATTACGCATACGCACAGTTGGCCCAGTTTTGCCAGGACCGGAGCGCACATAATTCACAACACACGGCGCTGAGCCGCTGCCAAAATGAAGACATCGGCTACGTAAATTGGTTTAAGCTGACGGCGGGTAAATGCCACGCCCCATACCCCCACACCCACACCCGCATCCGCATCCGCACAGATGACCCATTGGCCGGGCATGAGCTGGCGGACTGGGTGCGAGACTAAGCGCACACAACTGGGCTATCAACCTTCTGGCATGGCTAAGGAGCAGGCTCGCAAAGGTTATGCCAAATTACGTAAATTTTTGAGGCTCAGCAATAACAAACAATGCTCACAGCCCACAGTCCACATCCCACAGCCGCAACCATGCCCACCTAGCTTCAGATATAAATCATTTAAATTAACAACTTTTGGTTTATTAACACAATTTATTGGCAGCAGTTTGTGCGGCATCAGCGCACAGCTTCTGTCCACGCTGAGCGTTGAGCACGATTCGGCTATAAGCCACGCCCCCAACACGAAAACAGGTGGGTGTTTGTATGTCTCGGTGTGTGCTTTATGCTCTGCGCCTCATTGCCTCATTGCCCCGCTGGCTCGATGATTTGTTGTTTGTTGGTGCAAACGATAATAGCAACAAATGAGCTTTTATTGTTTCGATGGGCAGGACTCTTAAAGACGCGTGCCCCCAATTCGATATAAATTCATGAAGCATAAGCCATTCAAGCAGATTTGCATAAATTGCTGGTGTTAAACGGAAAATGCAAGCTTACTCAGAACAGACTTATCGATTGGCTGACAACAGCCAATTCATCAGTTATCGATTGTCGGAGAGACTATATTGAGTTTGTATTTGCTTATAGAGAATGCCCATTTATTGCTAATCGTTCTACAAATAAGATCTCGCTTAACTTACTAACCATTGCCTTAACTTACCTTACTAGCCTTTGTCGTCTATAAATCACTCATTAAAATAATTAAACTATCCTTTTTAAATACATATATTTATAAATGTGTGTATACGTAAATAAATAGCTTCAGTGGCTATTATTTTCGAGTCAGAATACGTATCGTATTCAAATTTACCTTTTTCCCAGAAATAGATAACTTGCTGGTATGGAATCTAATTTAATCGTTTATCGTTGGAAATCTTATATATGTATTTCATTTTAAATTTGTGCTTTGATCTAATGCGTTTAAGTATTTGATACAGGGATCTCACGCAGATTTTGGCAGACTTTCACTCCTCTTAGCTGTTTATATTTGTGGTAAAACATTGTTAGCGGCTTTCCCCCACACGAATAGAGTGTTTGTGCATTTGGGTGTGGGTATCCGTGGTTAGACAGCACCACGAAGGCACGTGCCATTGAAATTTGAAAACGGCTTCGCAATTGTTCGGTTACCCCACAGAGCATCTGTCTGTCGACCTGTTTAGGTTGGGAGTAACTAGGCAACCTTTACGAGCAGCGCATTAATCAGTCATTGATATCTTACGAAAGACACGAAAAACGTTAACAGGCGGAAGCAGAAGCCTCTCTCGCCTACTCAACTGGTGTCTGCTTTCTCTTCTCTCCCGTTTGCCATGGCACTTATGTGCATTTGCGAAGCTAAGGAAAAGCGCACAGCAGCAAGGGAAACGAAAAGAAAATATGATTGTTTTGCCTGCCTGGTGAAATTAAATTTTCTCCTTACCGGGCGGCTTTTGATTTTGCATTTAAATTGGCACGTGCCTCGTTGGCAAACAGCTGGGTGAAGGCCCAACGGAGCTCCAGCAGCAAAGCTACTGCAGGAAGCTTGTGGTTGGGTGGTGGGGCTGTGGGGCTGGTGCCCGGCGGTGGTGCAAAATGAAAGAACAACCGACTGGCGCCAAAAGGCTTTTACATTCTATATGATTATTTGACAGTTTTCCAATGCCATTCCAACTAACTGGGGACAACTGAAGGCAGGGACAAAAAAAAAAGGCTCCCAGCTGGGAGCTTCAAGTTATTTTTAAAGCTAATCTCTGCATTTGACGCCAGATTAAAGGTCAAATCTGAGTATAAGTATATCAAACGGCGACTCTTAGTGTCGCAAAAGCTCATCATTGAGACCTTACGCTTGGAAATGTGGAACTAAAGAACTTCAGCACATCAGTTTCACAAAGAAAATAGTATACTATTGGAATTGGCTAAATAATTGAAATTATTTTTTTGGGAATATATACTCACAATAACTTTCTTTTAATTAAGCTCTAGTCAAGCTGACATCTCTCAGAAAAAAGAAATCCAGATAAATGTATTCTGAAAACAATTTAAAAAAGTAATTATGAAATCATCTGAATTCTTATTCAAATTGATTTGTATTCTCAGCTATTCACATTTATCTCATTGACTTTAATCTCTGTCCGAAAACCGGAGTAAAAATATATCAATGCATGAATCGCAACATATAATTGAAATAAATCGCCTGACAAACTATGTATAGCAAAAAGTCAGCAAGGAAAATGCTAGCAACAAAAATCTATCAAAACGAAAAGAGAAAAAAGCTCTTAGCACTAATCACGAGCGGGTGCTAGGACGCACAGAAGAAGAGACTCACCAATCCTGACCGAAGCAGTTCCCAAGTTTAGGCACGCACACACACACACACACACACACACACACACACACACACACACACACACACACACACACACACACACACACACACACACACACACACACACACACACACATACACTCAGATTCACTTACACACATACATATTCACATTCACATGCGCACTCATGCTTCCTCTTCCAATTCCGATTCCGAATCCGCTTCCGCCTTCACACTGTGCCTCTATTATGCTCAACGATTGGTTCAGCTTGATGTTAAGTTTCCTTGCGTCACTGGACACCATCGATTAAAGGCCAAGAGCGGCAGCGGGACAGAGTGAGCAGGAGGAGCAGCTGTCGCCTGCCGCCTGTTATTGAAGCCAAGAGTTTATAAAGCTCTTTCGAAATGTTTTGACAAATGATTTTGTTTGTATTTTTCATTTCATCGAATTTGCCAATGGGCAACAATTGCGGCCTGGCCTCAACATCGGCCGGCGAAGACGCTGGGCGTCGTTTACGGCGGGACGGCGGAAATAAATAGATAGCTAACCGCCAACATTAGACATTTGGTAACTTTTTGGGCTGGCCTCAAACTGTTCTGCTCAGATCATCAACATTGATTTCCAACTTGAAGCTCAGCTATCATCAACAATTTCCTCATCTTAATGGTGCCAAAAAAAAAAAAAAAAAAAAAAAAAAAAAAATATATATATATATATATATATATATATATATATGTGTATATATATATATATATATATATATATATATATATATATATACTATATGTATATATGTATATATTGCCCCAGTTTCTGGAACTCTTATAAATTGTGTGTCATTATGACTCTTCAAGTTTTTCCCGCACATTTGTCAAGTTAAAAAAAAAAAAAAATTGACTTTAAATAGGACCCTCTCTTTAAAGGCTACCAACTTACTGTTAGCAAATATGTTGCTGTCAATTATTGAATATATGCTCTGTGCAATTTGGCACGGCGAATTTAATCAGCGGATAAACAAGCACAAGTGCTGCTCTTCCAGACATTGCCAGCATATTTCCGCAATTACTATAATTGCATTGGCATAATTAGTGCAACATGCAAAAGCAGAAATTCATAAATTTTAGTCTAACCCAGTTATTGTAAATCCCCAGAATACGCTCACAGCTGCCACAGCGACGCTACCAGAGCCGCATTAGACAAAACGCCTGCATTATCAATTTAAAATAATAATAACAAAAGCAAACAGAACAATTTTACGAGATACGAATTTGTTTATATACGGGCGAGCATTACGGAGGCTTAGCTTTACCATGTTCAAAATTAAAAAAAAAAGAGATTAAACAGTGGAAAATAGATAAGGGAGCAAAGCTTATGGATCTAGAGGAGCTCGGATGAAATCAAATTGGGAATGCGGAAAGCTCGGCACTTATAGAGGCATATAGAAAAAGATAAATCCACTAATTTATAGTGCTGATTTCAGCATTTTCTTCATATTTAACAACCAGGATATCACATAGTCGTGCAATGCTTATTAAGTGAGCAAATGCGGCTTTTATGCAAAATGTTTCCAAATATTGTCCATGGTCATTGGTGATTACGAGTATGATTTTTGCATGCAGCATTCAGATGTGAGCAGCTTGCAATTGGTTTGGCCAGCAAACACAATTCGAATGGATTTTTACCGTTAAGCATTTCATTTATATTATGTTAATATGCCGAACTGACCAGCTGACCGAACCGAACCGAAGCCACCAGAACAACCAACCAACCAACCAACCGACTGTCAATGCAAATTAAATTTGCAATCAACTTTTGCACGCCGGCATGAGTCTGGTTTATCATTGTGCCAATATCCAATATCGAAATCCGCAATGATTGACAAACTCGTCAGATTTCATCAGTGAAATTTTATGTGGTTGAATTTAGGCCTACAATTATTTTATATCCTTAAAAGATAACTCTATAATGAAGCTATTCACATTCACATAGAGATAATTTCGGTATTATATATTTATCCACTTATATGTTGTTATTTTTTCTGGCATCATGTGAAAGTAATCTAATGACCCATTAATATATAAATATTTATTATTCACACGACAATTTGCATGCCAAGAAAAATAAATAAGTAGTAAAAACTAATCGTGACCGACTGGCAGACACTCTAGTTTTATTATTCACACCCATAGCCTTTTACTTACCCAATTTAATTTTAGAGTTTGGTATAACTAAAAAGATGATGTATATAATATTATATTATATATTATATTATATTTTTTTAAATATATGTATAATATAAAAGATATGTCTGCCAATAACAATGACATCATTGTTCAGATATTGAAACGTGCCAGTGTGCACAATGAGATGATAATTAAAAAATATGTGTGTACCATTGAAATATCTGAATACATCTGGTTAATCGAGTAATATACTTTGATATTTAATAGTTTTTAATCATTAGGTAAATAAATAAAGACTATTACGGCTGCAAATGAAAATTTTGTTAGTGAAAAGTTCTAATTTAATAAAATAGTTATGCTATAAATACTCATAAATTGTTGGAAATAAATGAAGCTACAATTAATAATTCAAAAATATTATGCACACATATACAAATATACCCACATATATATATATATATATATATATATATATATATATCCACAATATTTGTGAAGTGATATAAATTGAAAGCGCAACAAAAGCAAATGCTATGCAAAATTAAATTCATTGACCCCAAATGAATAAACCAAAAACATATTTAAATAAAATATGCAAATAATGAAGCAGTGCATAAATACAAATACTGTTGCACCCACCTACGCACACACACATATATATTGGTATATATGTTAATAAGCATATATCTATGTATGCATGCGCAATATATTTTTCAAATAATTTATGTATATGCACTTTGCTCTTTCTCGGCAATGAACAGATTTTATTAAAATGCAGCTACACCTCTGGCACAATGAATATTTAAAACATAAAGTAAATACAAATATCTATAAGCTATATGCAAGTATATATAAACTTATCGGTTTATATATGTATATATATGTACATAGATATATATAAGAGACGCAGAGATGCATAGAAATAAAAAAAAGATGATTAAAAAAACAAAAAAACAAAAAAGAAAACAAAAATGTTGAAAAATTCTGGAACGAATGCAGCCGGCGGCTGAGTTTTCACAGTTTTGGCTAAAATGTAAACACGTAAATGTCGAAAAAACGTAAAATCATGTTCTAAATATATACAACGAGCGCTCACGAGCATGAGATGAAATGAAGGGAGTGAGAAGCAGAGAGAGTGACCGAGAGAGAGTGAGCGAGAGAAAAAGAGCTTGAGAGCAAAAGTTGAGAGAGTAAGTGCAATGCATGGGTTGTTTAAGATAACTCGTCATACGCTCGATTTAAATTGATTTTCATATTCTATGCATGTAAAATTTAAAGAAAATGTAATCTCATAATGCTATGATAAAAATTGTATGCTCTAAGTCATCTAATTTATATAAGAAACACCTAATTAAAATAAAATAAAAAACTCAAGAAATACAAAAAATATTTTTTAAAAATAATCAAATTGTATATATGGAAATACATTAAATTCTAATGTATGTATAGCTAATGATTTGAATGTTTACTTTTAAAGAAGATAGCATACAAAACCGATACAGAAGAAATAGAATAGTAAATTTTAATATCTTTGATTTAAATAATATATACATATATAATAAAATATTGGATCATGAACAGTAGCAAAATAAGGAATATTTTCTTACGTTTTTGGATGAAAACATTATAATAGAAAATAACAAATATATGTGCATATATTATATGTGGGGCGACAAACCTGTTGTTAAACTGTTTCCTCCCCACAAATTTTACAAGTGTTTTCGTTAGTAAAAATAAAATTTTGTGTAGGTTTCGCTGACATGTCCAAAAGAGATTTGAACAGCAACAGCTGCACAGCGTTCACTTTGGAAAATTCGAAACGAGTGGCAAAGAATGCTTTTCCGACGATCAGTGCGCGAGAGTGCGTCGTCGAGCGAGGACCCCAAAATAAAATTAGAAAAGGCGGAAAAGTCGAAACGTCGAACGGGAGCCAACGGGAACAGTGTAGCCAAGTGAAAGTGTGAGAGTTATTTATAGAGCGTCCACATATAGACGCCTGTATACAGACACAGACAGCTAGAGAACAGTCCGCATATATATAGTTCGGTTACAAGCAACTGCAGCAAAGCTAACACACAGACAGAATGACGGACGTGCCGGAGCCCGTGCGCAAGTGCGCCAATCTCTTGAAGGGCACTCGCAGCGATACCGAAAAGTTTGCTGCCCTCTTCATGGTCACCAAGCTGATGAAGGGCAAGGACTGCAATACGGCTGGCAAGCAGCTGCTCTTTGAGGCCATCGGCTTTCCCTTCCTGCGCAAGCTGCTCGTGTCCAAGGATCTGCCCAGCGATTGCCCACCACTGGTATACAAGAGCGTCGCCTTGTCCATTCTGACGGGCTTCTGCCAGGAAGAGGAGCTGGCCACGCACAAGGACATTATCGATGCCATACCCACGCTCCTCGAAATCGTGGAGCAGGCTGACGATGAGGACTACGAGGACAATCTGATTGTCGTGAGCGAGGCGTACAGCTGCCTCAAGAGCATTGCCAGCTATGAGCCGGGCCAGCAGGCTCTCTTGGCCACAGGCGCAATACCCAAGATGTCGCAGATTTACTCGGCGCAGAGTTTTCAGACCGATGAGGCACTGCATCTGATTGTGCTGCTGGTTAAGCAGTTTGGCGTGGCCTCCTGGCCGGAGGATCCCACGGCATTCCATGCACTCATCCAGCGCATTGCTCTGGACATGGAAACGGATCACACCGAACGCAAGTACGAACTGTGCCGCATATTAGCTGACATCCTGATCACCTGCCGGCGCGAGATTGTGCTGAACTCCCTGGAGGGCCAGATCTGGCCGGAGAGTTTGTTCAAGGGCTGCGGCGACATACTGAAAGCCAAGATTGGGCCCAAGCAGAGAGATCCGGCGCTGCACTTGATAGCTACCACGCTGCAGGTGCTGGGCATGCAGTGGGCCTTCATGGACGATCAGAAACAGTTCTTCTTGATGCTGCTCCAGCTGGCTGCAATTGAGGTACGCATGCAGATGGACGAGAAAAAGCTGGAGACGACCTTCAAGCAGGCGGAGCTGCTTACCTGCTGTTTTGTCATACTGGAACAGTGCATCGAGTATATGGCCACCGATCAGCTGGACCTGGAGCCCAAGGAGAAGCAGACTACCTACACAGCACTGAAGGGTGCCTTCAACCAGGTGATGGCCGTGCTGACGCGCGTCAGCCAGGATAAGATCAAGGACAGTAACAATCCACGCGACAAGGCCTTCATCATAGCCACAGTCCGCATATTGTCCGCTTGGCTGGCGCAGGAGACAACGGCCATGCGCCCGGCCATCTACAAGCTGCTGCCCTTCATGCTCAAGATCGGCAACGAGAGCTTCCAGGAGCTGAAGGCCTGGCGTGCAGGACCACGTGAGGGCACCCCACCCGTCGACATTTTGCGCGTCATGATGCCCGCATTGTGCCACTTTGCCGTCGAGGATGAGGCGAGGCGTGTGTTATTCACGCACAAGCTGGACGAGGTGCTGCTGGAGGCCATTGAGCTGTACTTCAGCATTGCTCACTGGAAGCGGCCGCCAATACCGAGAGCGGAGCGTCTGAAGCGCATGAACGAACCGGATCCGGTGCCCACGCCGGAGCAGCAGGCGCAGATGAAGGAGGCACGTAGTGCCATTGTATCTCTGTGCAACATCCTCATGAACTTTACGGTACTGGAGCCCAAGCGGGCCGAGGATGCCCCTACTTTTGCGAATCTGATGAAGTTCGTGGTGGAAAATCTGCCCGAGCTAAAGGATACGCCCGATAATCTGGTCATCCATGGCAATCTGGCTGTGCTGGGTCTGCTGCTGCTCAAGCAGCAATCCAAGAAGGTCAAACAAAACGATTTCTCCATTTGTCGCTACATCCAGGCCACCATACGCTTCCTCTGGGATGCCTACAACATCGATGAGAGCAACGATCCGACAGCTCTAGTGGTGTCCATCGCCTACAAGGGCGTCTGGTCGGACGTCTCAGAGCTCTGGTTCCTCGGCATGCAGACCATGTGCGGTGTGCTGCCCCTCGTGCCATGGATCTCCGAGTTCGCTCTCGAATCCGGCTGGGCTGAGGGCATCGTGAAGACGCTAAAGAAGGTGAAGATTGGCACGCTGCCCGCCAATGTGAAGTCCGCCTATGAGGACTTCCTCTCCCAGCTGGTGGATGTCAATGCCGACGTTGCGGCCGTACTTAAGAAAGCCGATGCGCTACGCGTTTGCCGCAATCACAGAATGATGGATCTGGGCAAGAAACTCTTCGGCGATTAGACCTGCAGATCTATAGAATTACTTTAGGAAACGTTTCCTCAACTATTTTTGTATGAGCTTTGTTTTTTTATATCTTTTATTATTCGGTGTATTCTCTCATTTTCTCAATCTCTTTTTATGTGGGCATTTGTGTGTGTGTTGAAACGTGACGTCACGTTTTCATTTTGATATTTAAAAAAAAAAGAAAATTTCGAGGAAAACTTTTGCTTGCCGAAGACAATACAGAAAAAAACATTTTATATGCACTTTTATGTATTCGAAAACTATTTTAATATTTAAAACTCATTTAGGATGAAAACAAAACGATTTACAATAAAATTCACTTTCAAAACAGTTGCCAGTTGCTCGTCATTCATTCAAGTTTGCGGAAAATATAGATATGTTAGAAATATATATATATATTTAGCTATATATAAAAGTATATATTCATATATATATATATTCAGCACACAAACATTTATTTATATAGCATGTTGGATTAGTTCTTGTTTTTGAACACAACGCAACATAACACGTCACTATTTTGATTTGTCTGCACAATCGAGGGCACATCGAGCAAAAACAACAACAGAATCAACGTGAACGACTAAATTTAACAACATACATATATGTAAATTTGAATTTAGATAAAAACCTATTGAAGGTCAGGTACCAAAACAAAACAAACTAATTTATACAAAAATTTAATTGATTTGAGACCCAATACGAAACCAAATTAAATGATTATTATAACCATTCATTTCTGTGTGGTTTTTCTCGCTTCCCGTACCACATCAAAAGTCGTGTTAGCATGCGAGCTCTATTTTATAGTAAAATACCTATATTTTGTAGGGTAATTTAAGTAGCATAACACTCCTTTACAGCTCAAAATAGATCCCTGTTTGAAAAGCAAACTCATTGAACGCTGCAAGGACATCGTTTAGCTGTGCGTATACGTAATATGCACATGTCAAACAGCTTGTTAAAACAAAGACTATACCAGCAGTGGCAGCAGTGGCAGCAGTAGCAGCTGCAGCCCCAGCTAAAGCCGTCGATAAATCTCCTATAAATCTTGAGGCATTGCGACAATTCTCTCCTGTGTGTGTATGTTTGTGTGTGAATGTGTGTGTGTGTGTGTGTGTGTGTGTGCTCTTATCCTCTCAACCTCTCATTCTCTCATCCTGTCGACAGGCTCAGAAAATATTACACGAAAAGTATTGCTCAATGGCATGATAACGACCCTCAATTTACACCCCTTGGAGCGTTCGTTGCCGTGTGTTTGCTTTTTATTACGATATAATATTTTATTGTATACTTTTAGACGTTTGAATATTTGGTTGTGCGCCCGCACGCCGTCCGAAATTGGAGCGGCAAAGGACATGTGGTCGGGTCTACCTTTCGCATTACCCTTTTCTTTCTGTTTCTTCTATTTTATTTATTTATTTATTTTTTTTTTTTTTTTTTCTGCCGGCTACAAAATGTGTAAATTTGTTGGGTTAATGGGGGAAGTGCGGCTGCTTTGAGCGCTGTGGATTTCGGCTATTTGTGCATTTGACAAAGGTAATAAAAAAGGACATTTGGCTTTTGGCGCCGACTGCTTGTTGATGTTTACCCAGCTTCGGGCTGTAAAATATTTAACATTTCTTCCACTCAGCTTTTGTTGCCTTTCTACTATTCGTGTTTTTTCTGTCTACTCGTTAAGGTTTTAAGTAAACCTTTTATAGTTTTATACTGGTAGAAAAACAATTTTTGTTTGCTTATCATTTAGAAAAATATCAAATATATTTGGTTTAGTTATTAATAAGGAAAATAATTATACATTAATGCTTTTAGCTTTCTTCCTATAGACATACATACATATTTGAGTGAGTCTATAAATGTAAACAATTTAATTCAAAACCCTAATGCTCATCTGAAGCAACTATTGACTATTCTTGGAAACACATTGAGCATGACTTTTTGCCTTTTATCAAAAATAGTTAAGACAATCCTTAGATACCGCATTGATGCACAGCTCTCTTCTTATCACATATTCTTTTGGATATAGGTGTTAATCACTGTGGCTTAGGCCATAAAACACATCACGCTCACAAAGTCACCGCACCGTCTAAAGATATAAAGAAAAAAACAAAATGAAAAATGAAAAAACTGAGTTGCGTGAGAGATAACACGACAAATTCAGTGCGCTGCCAGCTCTCTAACGAAATGGTCTCATTCTCAATTGAAGCACCGCTATGTGTTATTCTTTCCTTACTTTTATATATAAGGTTCAAATAACAAAGACAATTCTCTCGAACTTTAAGTGCTTTAAGTTTAATGATTTGATGATTTGATTGTATAATGTATATTCCTAAGCTGATTAGAAACATCTCAAATTGCATCGATTTTTTTAAGCTCTATGGAATTTGAATATTGCTTTAATAATAAGTGAGGGCTCATTGTGCTCAGTGCTCAACTAAGAATTACCCTTCATTCGATGGAAATGACCTTAACCCTTTATATGGCGGTGTTGCATATCTGCAACATACCGTTTAAATCGAATTATTTCCCAATGGGTATCAATAAAGTGGCATGTGTATATTTTTTTTAAAGCAGAATTAATCGTTTTAAAGATTTATATGGCTGGTCACGCTATTCCACATGTCTTGCAATACACAAATTTAATTTTCCCGCCAATTTTTGGAATTGTGTATGTGGTGTGCATTCTAATTTTTAAATTGCAAATATTTATTATAAAGAAAGTTATTTACTAAGGAACGACTACATCATATGAAAGGTAATTTTATCAATAATGCGTGTGTTATCAAGTTATTGTGTTTGGAGTTGTGTATAGTGAGTAACTCTTGAATATCGGTATGTTGCAGATATACAACAAACTACAATTCGAACTTTTTTTTTGCACTGTCAATTTTGTTGCATATCTGCAACATACCCATGTATGTATCTATGTTTAATATGTTGTTATATGATTTTTGTGTTGTTTTGTGCTATAAGTCATCGGAATTTGATTGTCTTATGTGTTTTATGTTCTTCTTAGAGGCCTACATACATATGTATATATTTTTGGCGACGGTATTTCTTACTTAGGAATAATGTCAGCAAAGGGGTTGACGCCTTCACAAATCGCAAGATTTTTTAATAGTTTGGAAAGCGAGGACGAACTAGATTTTTCTGAGGAAAGCGATTTCGATCCGGAGAGGGAAGATATCGATTGTACGGATGAGGAAGACATTGATGATCAAGATGAACGTCCGAGTGACTTGGACGTCTCAAACAATAATACAAAATATGGTGTGCCTCTTGACGTTGATGTAACTGCAGCTTTTAATAGCACTGCTTCTTCCAACATCCACCTAAAAAGATCGCTGCTATGGAGACAACGGAATTTAGTTTTGAATGAGTGTCAACTGCAGTTTCTCGCGAGTACTACCTTGTCTCCGGAACTAATGGAGCTTTCGGAGCCCATACAATTCTTTTCACTTCTGTTTCCAAAACAACTTTTTGAGAATATTTCAAATGAAGCCAATTTGTACATTCATCAAAAAGACCAATACAATAGCTACATGGGAGGCGTTGATCTGATTGACAGCATAATCGGAAGATATAAAATTTTACTCAGAAGTAGACGCTGGCAGGTTCGTTTTTTTTACCATTTACTCGACTTGGCAGTCAGCAATGCTTGGCTTTTGTACAAACAGCGTTCACAAGGCGAATGGATCACGCACTAAACTTTTAGGATCTTCCGACTTCCGGATAAATATTGCAGAGGTGCTAACAAAAGTTGATACCAAATCTATAATGGGAAAACGAAGTTCTGTGCTCGAAAACGAATTACAGCAAAAAAAACAGAGAGGTCCTACTCAACTCGTGCCCAATCAAATGGTACGGCAGGACGAGTTTGGGCATTGGCTTGTCTGGACTGAAAAACGAGTTCGGTGGAAATACCCAAACTGTACAGGATTCTCACAAGTATTGTGCGATAAATGTGAAGTAGCCTTATGTTTCAACAAGAGAAACAATTGTTTTAAAAACTTCCATTTAAATTAAAGTTAAATCAGCTTTAAATATATGTTACATAGTTTAAGAACAAAAGAAAATAAAAGATTAAGCTTTTCTAGATACTCTGGGAGTTATAAAATTTTTTTTTTGACCTTAAGCACATCTGTTGCAGATCTGCAACAAATCCTTTTTCCTTGATAATAGCGTACTGAAGCAAAATCAGGAAAAACGAAAAAGAAGTGTATTTTTTATTTTTCGTTTTCCATCTAATAAAAAAAACCGCGTCTAAATCGGACGTGGTGCCATATAAAGGGTTAAGTTAGTGTACATTTTTTGTGAAAGTACTTGCGATAATTATTTAGAAAATAACATTTTTTAGGAGTCTTTCCTTTCAGCGTTCCAAGTGTAGTAAGTCTTTCCTCTCAGCATGAGTCTTTACTGCTTAGATCAACGATCATTAACATTATCTTATGTCTACAGTTTTTCTTATATCTAATATTTAAACAATTCTTAACAATTATTTTTAACTATTACAATTCTGCTTAAAGTACTCAACATTATTAACAAATCAAATATTTACCTCACCACACTTCACTTCACTTCACTTTCACTTTCACTTTCACTTTCACTTTACAGCACTGCACAATTGACCACCACCGGGCCTGGACGACTGAAGAAATGCGGCAGCTGCTGCTCTTTATATAGGGCCACTTTCACTCAAACTCCAAGGCGTGCTCAAATGTTAAGCCTGCGTCGAGTTGCCGTCGCTGCAGTTGATCGTGAAGTGACCAATGAGAACACTCTCTGCTGCTTCAAGCATTGTACATGAGTTTAACTAAAATGTAAATGTAAGCAAACATTGCTGAACACATAAAGAAAACAGAAATGATCTCCTGCAGCTCATCTTCATTGCTTGCTTTGGTTAGGCAAACAGATAGAGAGACAGACAGACAGACAGACAGACAGACAGACAGACAGACAGACTGAGAGACAAAGAGAAAGAGAGAGACAGACAGATTTGCAGATATACAGACAGACATACGGTCAGATCAATAGGCAAACAAAAAGGGAAGAAGAATTCAAGAATCTTTTTTCTTCCCCACCAATAGCCAATGAGAATACATTCTGCTGTATCAAGCATTCTAAATAGGTTTTACATATGAAGGTCTTAAACTCGTCTTCTTTTATCCTACTTATAGGAATTGAGTTGTTCATGCACTATCAAAATTAGGAAGCCACTCGCACAACAATCTGACAATTATACAGACAGACATACACATACATAAATACACTATGTGTGTGCTTGCAAAAGCACAAGTCTCTAGTATTTAAAATACGCATTTTGCAAACTTAAAGGGAAGGGGCTGCTTTGGGGGTGAAATATAACAAAAATCGAAATTATATAAAATACAAATGAGCCGATGAAACTATATAACATGTGTATGCATGTGTATGTCTGTTTGTATATCTGTCTGTCTGTGTAATTGTGTCTCTCTTTATCTCTAAGTCTGTCTGTCTGTCTGTCTGTTTGCCTAACCAACGCAAGCAACGAAGATGAGCTGCAGAATATCATTTCTGTTTTCTTTATGTGTTCAGCAATGTTTGCTTACATTTACATTTTAGTTAAACTCATGTACAATGCTTGAAGCAGCAGAGAGTGTTCTCATTGGTCACTTCACGATCGACTGCAACGACGGCAACTCGACGCAGGCTCAACATTTGAGCTCGCCTTAGAGTTTGAGTGAAGGCGGCCCTATATAAAGAGCAGCAGCTGCAGCATTTCTTCAGTCGTCCAGGCCCGGTGAAGGTCAGTAGTGCAGTGCAGTAAAGTGAAAGTGAAAGTGAAGTGTGGTGAGGTAAATATTTTATTTATCAATAATGTTAAGTACTTTAAGCATAATTGTAAAGTTAAAAATAATTGTTAAGAATTGTTTAAATATTATATATAAGAAAAACTATAAACTACGCAGTAAAGACTTAGGCTTAGAGGAAAGACTTGGAAAATGTTGAAGACTTTAATAACTTAGAAAAATTGAAAGACTTAGAAAATTAGGAATACTTAGAAAACTTGACAGAACTAGAAAACTTGAAAGATTTAGAAAACTTGGAAGACTTAGAAAACTAGAAAGACTTAGAAAATTAGGAATACTTAGACAACTTGACAGAACTAGAAAACTTGAAAGACTTAGAAATCTTGGAACTCTTAGGAAACTTGAAAGACTTAGAAAATTAGGAAGACTTAGAAAATTTGAAAGACTTATAAAACTAGAAAGACTTAGAAAACTTTATAGACTTAGAAAACTAGGAAAACTTAAAAAATTAGGAAGACTCTGAGAACTCGAAAGACTTAGAAAACTGAAAAGATTTTAACTGCCTGAAAAATTATATTTTCTAAATAATTTCCATCGAATGAAGGGTAATTCTTAGTTGAGCACTCACGAGCCCTCACGAGTCCTCACATAAGTGGAATTTTAATATTGCTTTAATAATAATATTAAAGCAATATTAAAATTCCATAGAGCTTAAAAAAAATCGATGCAAGTTGAGATGTTTCTAATCAGCTTAGGTGTTTTTAATACAAAAAAAAACATACATTCAGCATTTAAAGCTCAAGAGAATTGTCTTTGTTATTTGAAACTTATATGTATAAAAGTAAGGAAAGAATAACACATAGCGGTGCTTCATTTGAGAATGAGACCATTTGACAGCGCACTGAATTTGTCGTGTTATATTTCCACTGCCCGAGCCTAAGCAGACTGAAGAGCAGGCACGTAGTTAACTAGGCCATAATGCATACTTTTTCTTCGTCAAAAAATTTTGTACAAGCTGTCCAGTCTATGTGTTGTATGCTTAGTGTTAGTGGTTACCATTAACCATACCACGTTGTATGGTTACTGATGTTTCGCTATTCATCGCATAGCAACATCGACGTTTTGATTTCACCATCGATAATCATCAAAGATCGATGTTCATCGAGCATCCCTATTTGGCATTCAAGCATTCAAGTGGCAAAAGAAAATGTTTAGTTAAAAAAGACAGTTAAGGGATTCAAGTGGTGCTTCTTAATTAGCAAATAAACTGCTGACTACACGATAGTTGTCAACACATCCCTCATTCAATGAACTATTCATTAGCGCACTAAATGTCAGTCATTCAGTCCTGATGAGAAAAACGAAAAAATAAGTGGATAAATGGTCGCTTTGCAATTTTGTCTGTTGTCGATGCTCGATAGTAATGCGATTTTTTTGCCGGCGCTGTAAAAGAGGGAGCACAACAAGCACTGCAACAAGTTGAAGCTATCTTGATTGCAATTAGTAGCCGGCTTATACATTGTAGCGTCGTTAATGAAAAGAAAACAAAAGAAATTTGCTGGTATGTCAGTGTGTCTGCAAATGTATGTATGTATGTGTGTATGTGTGTGCCATAGCAACATGTAACGTTGTTTGTGTGTGCGGAGGCAGCTGTTGGTGGACTTGATGGCACTTCATGCAAGTCGTTTGCTGTTCACATTTTGTTCTCCTCTTCACAAGTCTTTGTAAGTTGGGTAATCATTTTGAAAAACAGAAAACTTACTAAGCTGTATACCCAAGTTGAGCTCATTTATGCGCAATAGCAGGTAAGTGCTGATAAGACTTGCATAAATTAAAAGTTTTATGATTGTATTTCTTTTGCAAACTAATTTAAAAACTCATTACAAATTGAGCCAACTATCGGCTTCAAATACTGCACAGCTATCGATAGTCGCTTGACGCGTGCGTTATTCGTTTCACAGGCCGTTTTACAGCACCGTTTTGCCGCTGGGTGAGCTTGATTGAAAGTAAACATTATGTTTTATCATGCTAAAATATCATAAGTACTAATAAAATCCAATATATGCATAATCAACTGTTTTGAAGTACGCTCTCAATTCGCTCTCCCCAAGCACAACAAATGCACGCTCAATGGCAGGGATTTTATGTGATTTTGATTGCCAGCAGATTCAATTGTCATTGCCACTTGTTGGCGTTCGAGAAGTTTAGAGCCCGCCGTCACAGTCTCTGGCACTGCAAAAAGCAATCGCACTAAGTAAAAAGGGTGGAAAATGCACGCACGAGTGAACGCGTTTGTGTACAAACTCTGGACCTGAACCCGGATCAGCGCCCCCACACAAACTCCGCGCCCTTTCCGAGTCTGGACAGAGCTTACAGCAGACTATACAATAACGTAAAATAAAGAAAATCCTTTGCGCGAATTTCCAATTGCGACGATTTCTCCTCGAAAGCCATCGCTTGAAATGCCATAATTGGGGGTGCTAATGGAATCAGCTCGATATTGGTGGCGGTAAACTGATGGAATATACTATAACTTGACGCTTTATTTAAAATTGGGTTAGCTTTCAGCGTGAGCAGGCCCCAGCAATTCGAAATTAATTTACTCTTCATATGCGGCTGCCCCCCAACCTCAGCTGGAGGCTACCGAGCATCACGCAGCTGCGAACAATTCATAAATTATTCAGGACACTTGACAGCTGCTGCTGGCAAATGCTCCTGCCCCAACACCGGCTGTGTCCTATTAACACATGTACCTGATTTGTGCACTCGTATAGGCTAAATGATTCTACCTATCTGTCAGTTTAAATATTTAATATTAATATATTTGCTACGTTTGTCTACAGCTAAGCAATTATAGTATTTGATGACATATTGTACTAGATTAATTCAATATACTACGTACTAGCATATAGTTCTAAGAACTTTTTTGAGTAAATTTTTTAGCTGTAAGCATGGTGAACTTAATAGTTAAATGTTTTTGCAAAGTTATTTTATACTCTCAATTGTATTTAGAGCATACACACTAAAGAATAAATTAAATTCATTTTTATTCATGATTTCTGAGAGTTTTACAAAGAGGGTAGACAAAAATGTATTTAGCATTTGCTACTGTAGACCGTATTCTTCACTTAAAGAGAACTGTTAAACAATCTTCCAATAAATAAGACAATATAATTTCATAGCTGGCATGGTAAGGCTTTTTACTGATGATAGTGTTGATAAATTAATATTATGTAACAAAAAAGTTGACAAAATCATAATTATTAATATACTTTTATTGCGCACATGAAATGAGGTATTATTATATATTACACATCCATTAGCGTAAACTTTAACTTAAACATTTTTGCCCTTTGTGACGTCGTTAATTAGTTGAGCTTTAAAAAGTTTGCCAGGTACGCTTTGCCCCTTTTAGAGCAGCTGCCAGGTAGAAGGTGTGACCTTGCTAAAGACTTTTTGTGATCAGTGCGCAGGCATGCCAGAAATTTTAATAGCTATCAATTGTGAACGATTCACTGAACTTAGGTCATCAATTGCAGGCAGGGCAACGCTTTGCAACTGGTAATTAAATTTGTCATAGCGTCCAGATGCCAAGCTCTAAAACGATGGAAATAATGTGGGCGAGTTGGGACGGGAGTCACGCGCCTTTTAAGACATTCGCCTAAAATTAGGCAACACTTTATAATGACAGCCAAAAAGAGATTCGGCGACAATTTTCACCAATGCGCCGCTCTCTTTGCTTGGCTCTCTTAAGAGACAAAAGCTGTTTCCTGTCAAACAAAAAGCTTGGCTCGCCGGCTTGCTATAAATGTGTGTTGTGTGCGAGCTTTTGGCCAAGTTTGTTGCTGCCCGTTTGGCTGGCGCCGTTAATGATGCGTTAAATTTAAATGGCCATAACAATTAATGATAATTGCCTTTGAAGTTATTGTTAATAATATGTTTGCATTTTACAAGAACAACATTAACATTTCTCATCTTTATTTATCCGCTTTGAAACTTGACTCTTTCTTGTGCCTTGACTGCCGTCTTCAGCATGGCGGAAGTCGAGCACATCAAGCAAACAGTTAAAAGGTGCTTAATTTTGAGGTACTCAGCCAGCATTTGAGGTGTATTCCAAAGTTGGCTTTTACTTTAAATTAAATTCATAAGAAAGGGTTTTTAAGTGCAGCTAATATTTTAATACGTAATATGCTACCTTGCTACCTTGGAGGCTAAAGAGAATTACCTATTATAATGGTTTTAAAAACGAGGCTTAAATCAAACCAGTTAGCAACATAGCAATCGAACAAAGTCCAAACTAAAAAATATTTCCATTAGTATTCAGTTTGTTTCAGAGAGAGTTAGGTAAGAATCATAGCTTGCTTTGCAAATTAACAGTCCTTCCTTTTATCTATCGTTTTTATTTATTGAGCAATTTAAGCTTTCATGTGGGCCTATATTTTTTGTAGAAGAAGTCAGGCACATATATTGAAAAGGAAATACATTGATTTCGGATTAAGCTAAAAGCTGTGTTTAAGGCTGTGTGGAATACTCGCTTCATGGAAAAAATTCTTAGGTATTTGGCCCTTGCGCCTGGTTCTTTCGATTAGTTTTGTAGCTACTGTAGCTCTACCACTTCCTATACAAGTTACGCAATCACAATAGGCGAAGCTCCAGTAGCTTTGCTACAATAACACAATATTTTCTTTTATTTTCCATCCTTATTGAAATGGCGAACAATCGAAACTGCGTTTATTATTTTTAGTGCACTTTTGCAGCTTATTAAATAAATTTGAAGGGCTGCCCCTTGAAGCATTACAAAACTGCACTTGCCGCATCTTGACCTTTGTAATCAAATACAATCGAAACTGTGCCGAGCAGCTCTCATTCTCTCTCTCCCCTCTCTCTCTCTCTCTCTCTCTCTCTCTCTCTCTCTCTCTCTCTCTCTCTCTCTCCCTCTTTTATTCAATAACCCTTCGCCAATCGCCAAGCACTTCAGTAAAACGAATATCAAAGCCAAATAAGAAGTGGTGGGGTCGAGCGAGTGTTGCTGCTAAAGGCACACGAAGGGCAGCCCCAATGAGTACACTTGTTGCCATTCGCAAATTGCTTTCAAAAATTACAAAAACTTTCGTCAGGTAAAAAAAAAACAACAAATAGCTCACAGAAGCTATAACTTATATAGATGTAAATGCACACAGACAAACATATATGTATATACATATGTGTATATGCACATACTTGCAATTATTGGATTACAGTGCGATTTAAGCGATCTCTTTTGTGTTATATTGAAATTGAATTTGTGGTCGGAGCACGCTGCGCAAGCATAACACTATAACTAATTGGAATACACATGGAGTGTCTGGCAATGTCTGCCAACTCCTCCAACTCCAACTGTGAGCGCAGCGTCAAAGGTTAGCTCGTGTGCTTGCTCTGTCCCCAAAACAAACTGAATAAATACGCCCCACTGTCTGCAGATATATGTATGTTTGCATGTGTATGCAGATGTATTTGTGACTCGGCTGGCGAATACCAAAGATATTGCTTCGAATGCATTTTTATTTCTATTTCCCTGCGGTGCCTTTCGAAGCAAGCCGAATGCAATAATTTATCTCGCAGTCGTCCAAGCCCACATATATGTGTGTGTGTGTGTGCATCGTATGTTTAGTATTTGTGGCTATTTGTCTGCGTGTATGCCTGTGTGTGTTTGTGTGTGTGTGAGGCTCGTTTCTAATAAGATAATCGACGCAAGACAAGGCCCGATTTCAGATTGGGTTTCCATCGATGACGTGTTAATTGTAGCCAGCGCTGGAAGCAGTGCATGCTGACTTGTTACTTTGTTGCCATGTCAGGGGGCGTGGCTGCCACTGGCTGGTGTGAGGCAAGGCCGAGGAAATGGGTTACGTCCGTGCGAAAGTACGAGTAGGCGGCGTGTGTGCATGTAATATAATAAAAGACTAAATAATACATGTGCAGCATACACGAAATGTTATGTGTATGGGAAACCATTGTCAGCCAGAGTTGCCAAGCCATTCGAAATGTTTAAGAAAATCTTATCTATAATGTCATAAATTAAAACAAAACTTAACTTATTTGAAACTCAATTATTAACTAAATACATTCCCATTTGTTTATGCGAGTCTAACAAATCTATTTTGTATTATAAAAAAAAAATATAATTAACATAAAATTACATTATCCTTTCCTTCCTAAGTTGTTCCTTTTCACTGATCCGCTTAGAGCATTTAGCTAATAATTTGTTAAATTTGTAACGGCTGACAACCCCTTGGCCAATTTCCATTACATCATTCACCATCCCTTATGTATATTTTCTTTAATTATTACTTTTTTCATGTCCTTCTTCCAGAAAACAATGCATTTTATCTCGGCACGGCAATGAGACTCTTACACATTTTATTTTCCACTCTGCTTTCATTCAGCTTTGACATAAACCCACACGCAGACACTGAGGCGCTTGCACGCAAAAATCAACTGGGCTGCTTTTAGAGTGGACCCAATTAAGCAGCATTTAAATGTAATTAATTAATATTTACAAATTTTGGAATGCTTGAAGTCGACTTAATTGATAAACGTTAATCATTATAATTTTAGTTTTCACTAATTATCTTAATCATTTTTAACAGTACTTGGGAGTTATAAGTTTTATTGGAAAGTAAATTAAAATCTTTCGTATATTATTTTTATTATTTTCATCATTCAATTCAATACCTTTTCTTTACGCTCTTTGGTCCACCCTGCGCCCAAGTGACTTTAAGTATTGCCGTACACACTGACTGCCGCTGTCTCCACCTAACACCCCACTCATGCCGCCTACTACCGCCCCACCTCATCGTGGTGCTACAAGATGCAAGAGGCAGAATGCATGTCTAGCTGCGATAGATACTATATAGAGTGCTTGTACTACAACTAAATACTTAATTTCGCTCTTTGCCGTTGCCTTTGATTCTTTTAATTTTCCAACAACAACAGCCTGGGGGAATAGGGGGAACTCTAGGCAGTGTGCAGGGCTAATAGGCCGTAGACAAGAACGAAATAGAATGAAACAGAATGAATAGAATAGAAGGGAACGTAACAGCACCTCCTCTTCCAACGACTCATGTTGTCTGCGTTGTCTCGCCTCATTTACGGCCTACGCACACCCACACACACTCCCACACACACATACACACATACACATATGAGGCTGCCTGGAAGAGCAGCTGTTTGGAGCGCTGCGCCATGCAGTTAGCTGCAGAGTAAGTCTGTCTTTTAAACGTTGCGGACGGTCCCGAAAAATTGGCGCTGGCGAACGAAATATCGCTCATACGCCGCGTGCCGCGATCGATGCTGACAGATAGTTCGGCCAATGTGAGAGTGAGATAGCCTGTGTGACGCTGCTGCTGTTTTCTGATTGAAATGTAAATAAGCAACAGCAAAATTGCATATCGCGAGCAATTTCCATTCGCTACAGCCAAAAAAAAAAAACTGTGCTCAATTGACGTTGCATTGCAAGTGCAGACATTCGGAGTGACGTCTCTGTTGTGTAATAAATCAATTTGCAAACAAATCACAGCGATAAATTGAAGGCCACACTTAAATTTTCGAAAAAAATACATACTTACATATATATACATATATATTTACATATATATGTATGCATTTTATTTTAAATAAACTTTAAGCAATTATGTCTAGCTGCTGTTTGGTTTATTAACAATTGGTTTTAAATTACAAAAATGGATTTTCAATCACGGCTGTCAACTCGTTAAATGTTGACGTACCGCACAGTGGTAAAAAGGATGTTAAAAACTGAAAAAAATTTAGATTGATTGCAAAATCGATATATACATTTAAAAAATAATAAGTTAATTAAACAGTTAGTTAACATTAGTAATAGGTTTCGTATATGTTTTTTAAGCAAGCTGTATATACTATCTAGCCATCATAATTTTTAAAGGAGTAGGTTGAAATGTGCTGGTGGCACACCAACTAATGCCCAGTACTATATTAAGACAAAATCAACTTTTTAGCTAAGTCAATATATAATTATGTTAAAAATTATTATTTATTATTTCACAAATGTTATATTTTGTATTATATTTTTCTAAAAGTTATATTATATTTATATCTGGCATCCCATAGCTACTACATTTTTGGAATAGTTGTGCAGATGACTTCTGTCAGCCTTTCCCATGCACACAGATTCTACAGGGTATACCAAATAAATCAAAAAGAAAACATTCAAATGTCATGCAACAAAGTATTTAATGTTTTGCTTGCCATAAATTACACGTTTAAATCATTTTCATAACATTTTTATTTAAGATTTGAGCTGAACAGTCGAATGAGAAATTTTTGTTTCATTCAATTTCAGCTCAACAATATATATATTTTGTTTATCGTTTAAAATAACTCTCTCACGTCATGAAGTGCGAACAAAACTCGAGACCATCAAATTGATTTTTAATTATTGGACCTATAAAGCACACGAATTTAGATTGCTTTCCATTAAGTAATTTATCGAATGAATAATCATGCTGTGGCGATCTTTAATCACTCATGTTCTTCCACCTCCAATCGAAGCGCACTGAATGAGTAATTCGGCTATGTGAAATCAAACAGGTTCTAGATATCATTAAGCAATGCCCACATAGAATACGCGGAATTGTAAGGTATGTGGGCTCTAGACGAAAGTTCCGTTCAACTCGATTGCTAATTCGCATGTTTATGTCCCGACATGTCGGCAAGGAAATTGGCCAGAGTACAAGGCGAACTGTCTGCGGGTTTGTCCGCCTATAGCTAAAAGGGGTTTGCGGCTAGGGGTCGTCTTTAGCGTAACACTAGAAACATTTCGAATGTGTATAAAATAAACACAAAACAAAACAAAAAAAAACAAGCTACAATAAATTGAGGCAAACTTATACAGACTGAGCCAGCGCTATCTATATATACATATACATATATATGTATGTATGTGTAGGTATAACAAAAGTACAAGAAAATACAAATATCGAACACAATGGAAACAATAACGTGCGAAGCGATTGGAAATGCGCCACAGACGCAGCCACAGTAGCATTCGCAGTCACAGCCGCAGTCGCAGCCGCAGTCGCAGTCGCAGCCGCAGTCGCAGTAGCAGAAGCAACTACTGCCCGGTCAGCGTCCGGTGTGTCAGTCAGTGGCAGCAGAAGCAGCCGGTTAGCCAGTGTGCCAACAACAAGTAGCAGATAGAATATACAAATCGATACGAATTATCGAGAGATCGTGTCGTGCTGTAAATTTTGTTCATCTACAAATCTTGTGCATATATTTATATATATATATATTTGATTTAATTGAAATGCCGTTGCAGCTGGAAAAAAAGTAATAAATTGCGTTAAAAAAAAAAAAAACAACAAGAATAAACAGAAGGAAAGCAGCAGCAAAAGCTGCATCAAAGTGCATTGTGCTAATTATGCGGGCGCACGGGGCGTATGCGTGTTGAAAGTGCTAAAGCTAAAGTGCAATACGAAAGTCAAAGCAGACGAAGGCAACAGCCAACACACATACACACACACACACGTACACACCGACGACTTGTTGCAGGGAAAAACCAGCGGAAAATTGAGTTATTATTGTCGTGGAAAAGTCGCGCACTATGTGAAGAATGTGTCTGTGACGAAGTGTCAACGTCTACGAATTATCAATTCTTTACGCTTCAAATGTGATTTACCCTCTCTCGATCTATATATCTATGTGTGTGTGTGTCTGTGTGCGTGAGTGTGAGTGTGAGCGTGTGTTAGTGTCGACTAATTGAAATAATGTCATGCATTGGCTCGACGGCATTTCTTTGGATGACAATTTAATTAGCGGACGGACGAGCGGCAGCAACGGCGACAACGGCGACAACAATCAGCGGAAATCAACGCAAAGCTCATCGCCAACGAAAGCAAGTAGGTTGCAACATAGTTAAGTACACAAACATGCACACACACAGACAGTTACACACACACACACATAAACACATAAACGTTACTACTCATTTACAGCGCGAGCTACTCGAGCGTCTTTATTTAGCTTAGTTCAGCGCAAATTCCTTTCCAAGTCTGTGAGCGCAACTTGTTTATGGCCAAAAATGTTACAAGCCTCAAAGTTGGCTAACACAATTATTTCAATTATTTACCACTAAATAACAGAGCAATTTACAAGTTTATTAACGAATTGCAAATAAATTTTAATAGCATAAAGATTTTGAAATTGTAGAAATTTATTTTTTCATTTGTAACTATAGGCTACATAATTAAAGTTTGATACGGCATAAGCTTATAGATATAGTTGAGTATAGTAGCTCGACTTAGAGTGTTTTTTCTTAAATATTATACGATAAACCGAATTTACATCATCCTACAAATATAAACAAATTTAATAATTATTTTTAGTTTATTTGAAAGTATTAAATTATAAATTTTAGTAAGTGAAAATCTTTTAAGCTCTAAATAATCTGTTAACAATAACAAGTATGAAGGCTCTAGTCGAGACCGCTCGACTAGGAGATACCCTGAACCCTACAAAGTACTGATATTTGAATCATTCTACACCCATACGCATGCATCCATACGAACGCATAAGCACGTGCTCTGCTAACTGCGTAGTTACCAGTTACTGCGCTTGGGTTCCGTGTGGGCTATATTATGAGAATTTATTTGTTGAATAAATCTTTTTGTAGTAGAACTATCTTCATCAAACTTTTAGAACGTGATAATAACATTTAAATGTGTGTTTATGATAAAGCACAAGTTTCTAGTACTTGATATACGTTTTTTTCAAATTTGAGGCGAAGGGGTATCCAAAACCTGTAAATGACAAAATCTTTGCCTTCATCACATAAATCTACACAGTAAATTTGAAAATAAAAAGGAAATGGAATGAGTTATCGAAAAAATATGATAAACTCGTACTGCGTATGGTATACACGAGTGTACATGAAAACTTTCAAGTCTCTAGCACTTGTAGTTTAGGAGATCTCTGCGTTCATACGGACGGACGGACGGATGGACGGACGGACAGACGGACAGGGCTAGATCAACACAGCCGTCATCCTGATCAAGAATATATATACTTTATGGGGTCTGCCATGCCTCCTTCTGCCTGTTACATACATTTTCACAAAAACATTATACCCTGATTTACCATTTTCAATGGGTTCAGGGTTTAAAAATCCTTATTAGGCTGCAAATAGTAAAAATATTAGCTTAAGATAGTGTTCAGCTGAGCAGATCTGTTAACCATGAGTTGATAAATACTTTTCCACATTGTTGATGGCATTAAAAACTTTAAATGCACATGAAAAATCAAATTTCAGTTTACATTTAAGACAATTAGTCAATAACAATTGCTTTACACGCACAGAGCTAAGCTGTATTTTGACTATTTGCTGGGTTACCAATGGCTTCACTTGTCCTTGTCGAGTCGATTGTTCTTTTTAAAACCAAATGAGCATCAATTGTTGGCATACTGAAGCATTGTTTAAAGGCATTACGGGACCGAGATTTATTTCAATTACGCCGTAAAATGTACTTGAAATCATTTAAATACATGGGTATATATAAATTGCCTACATATATATTCTATATTTTGTATCCAATGAATTATTATGCGGCTAATTAAATGACGGCCACGTCTGGCAAATGGTTTGTTCGGTCGCATAAATTTGTCTTTAGCATCAAAGAAAAAATTTATTGAATTTCATTTTAATTGGGCAGCACATTATTCTAGCTTTAGGCCGAAATTATCGAACGAACGCGGGTTAGTGGGGAAATATTGAACCGATTTCCACTTTTTTATTCAAATTTTCCGTAGAGTTACTTGTATGTATGTGTATTGCAATTAATGGAAACATATTTATACCTACTACATATTTCAATATGGCTCGTACAATTAGCAGCGAATGAAATTAAAATTGAAAACGCTTTAAATATTATTATTTGCATTTCATTTACGCTCATAAAAAGCGTCGTCGGTACAGTGAACCTCCGAAATGCTGCCCGTTATATTTTCCTTCAATTGATTTTCAACAACAACAACGAAAACGATTTCATATATGATTTTATAGCTGGCGATTTGTGCCACGATAATTTTTGAATAATTAAATTGATCTCGTTTCCGCTACCTTGATCGCTGGCCCCCACAAGGAAATCGACGCGAAAATCGCATTGATATACACATATATATAACATAACAATATGACGTTGCAGTTCAATAGATGTAGGGTGTTTTGATTTTCCAATGAGGTTGGTGACGTAGCAAAACATTTTTGCATGAGCTATATATCTATAGTGAAAAGTATATTAAGTGGTTGACTCAATTGATTAACTGTTGTAAACTCATTATAAATATCTCTAAACTTTGATTGATTGCGTGACATATCCGCTGACTGCGATGATTGTCTGATTAAAAAGGCGACAAATTGGCTAACAGACGAGTCAGATTGTTACTAATTGGTAACCAGAGCATAGACCGAAGCCTAGTGAATAGTTGGAATTAGAATATGTCCTTGAAAAGCTCGAAATTCTAATTTAAATAAATAGAAATAAAAGATTTCTTGAGGAAAATCCCAAAAGATATGGTATCTTAGGCATCGAAATGAATTTCATTCAACTGCGAATGGGCTACGTATCTGTATATACAGACATTTGATGTCTTCAGTAGCTGTCAATCAGAATTTCAAGGGTATTTAAGATTCATCTACCCCCAGCAGAACCATTATTTTGCCGCTTTTATTTCTTTCAGTTGGATCGCTTCAATTAGCACTGCCAAACGGTGTGACGCATTGTTTTTATTTTTGAAATTATTTACAAAACAGGCCGAGGAATGGAAAAAGGCAAAGGCCATGCGAGTGTTAGCCCGCACTTGTACATATCATTCAGCCAAATTATCGGCATATGGCGACCTCTTTATCCCTCTCTATCTCCCTCTTACTCAATCTCCACCTCTCTCTCTCTCCCTCCCTCTATCTCGCTCTGACCAACTGGAATTCTGGCCAACTTTACAGCTGTGATTCAGCTTATGGCTGATTTGTGTGAGTGCGTTTCCAAAATAGATTTTGGCTGATCTTCGCACTCACCTTTCCACCAGACTTGTGTCCACAGCGCAGACAGCCGCAAAACATAAACAGACCATTTTGTTGGCAAGAATCTAATTTAGTCAAAATTCTGACACATTTAAAATAAATAAATGCGACAAGCTGAAATACATTTGACAAAATTGATGTGAAGACTTAAAATTCCTTATCAAATTGAGTGGAACGCTTAGCGATTTTATGTATTTATGCATCTCATCTCTAAACAGTTTAGTTGCATATGTATATAGGGTATAGGAGCGCATCCAATTAGACTCACATTGAAGCATGTCATGTCTGAGGAGCTCCATTCATCATAATCAAATTAATATCACTAAAATCAGTTGAGGCATTAGAATCGCATAAAGTTTAGTGCTAAGTAAAGGGCACACACTTTGTAAAATAGAACAGTAATTAAGCTTATTCAACGAAGACTGGGATTTATAAATATTTTTAAGCCCTTCTGTTGCCTGCTGGAAATGTCAAAGCAGCAATACATAAATTATGCTTTGAAACGACTAAATCCATCTGGAAAACTTTTGATCGTAAACTTGTTTATTTATGTGTCGCTGTAATCCAGTGCGCGGCCGCCTTGCTCAAGTCGCGAAGAGCCTATAAAATTAATGAGAATTTTGTTTAAAACTATACAAAATGTAGGTGACATTGCCCAGCCCACACTTCTTTCGCACCTCTTTAAGGCGTTCCAGTATTGAAGTCATATGTTGTCCATTATAGGAAACGTTCGTTCATCAAAAAGTCCTTTCAAAAGCAGCTTACAGTAAGCTTTATGAGAATTTATGAGTGGCTGCATTTTTTGTAGAAACAAACAAGTTTCTGGCGCAAAAAAACTAAGTGCCAGACGAAATAAAAAGCCTTTCCCACAAAAGTCAAATGCACCAGACGCTGGGCGTATGGAAAAATCACTAGCAAAAACAAACAGCAAAGTCTTTTAGGGCCTTCTTTGCTTGTATTTCAACTGTGCATTTGGCTTTGGACACGCACACAAAAAGTTTCGGTTTATATACCCTTTAGCAGCGGGCGTGATGGAGTTGTCATGAAATGTGTAAGGCTTAGTAGAAGTTAGATTTGATGTAATTAAGTATAAGCAAATATTTAATATATATATTATATATTAAGCAGGATAAATGAAGGTGGGGTGGATAAATCTATTCTACAGCCTAATCAAAACAAAGAATAAATTGAACTTTGACAATAACACATACTCATAACATACAATATCACTAATACTTCAACTTAAAAGCAAAGTTATTTGCGTATTTGTATTATTGCATTTAAATTGAAGTCAAGGGTGTAGTGGACAAGCTAATCCAACTTATCAATTATATTTGTATGTCGTAAAAGATATTTTATCCAAGCTAGCTAGCAGGCTGCTAGGGATTTCTTTCATTAAAAAGAAAGGGTATTCTATGTTCGTCAATTGTTACTCTTGCCTTTTTTTATGCGGTCTCAATTTGTAGTTCGTTCAACGAATGGATGTAAATTTCGACTAGAAGGCGCACGCACATTCCGTCACTGAATTGGCATGCCGTATGCAACGCTAGCCCCGCCCACAGCCCCAGCGTGCGTTTGTGTGTGTGTGTGTTTGTGTGTGTTAGCTGAGTCTAAGCAACAACAAATAAAATGTATACGCAATTATTTAACATCAAACACACAAACAACAAAAGCAACGCACTCTCGCACAGCCGTGGGGCATGCGGCCAAGTGGTTGGCCCCAGACGCAGTGGTGCAGTTGGAAGTCGCGTGCCTGCCAGGCCACAACGTATCCGTTGGCCCGTTCCGTACGCGTTCAAACCTGTGCTCATCCCCGTCCTCTCTCAGTCGCACGCCGTATCTGTGTCTTGGCTGCATTTGCATCTGTATTTTTGTCAACGCATGCGAATGCCTTCCACAATCTGTGCCTCTGTACGAAGTGTATTTTTAAAATTCCATTTATGATGCACCTATTTAAAGTATGCCTAGTATGCGCAAGTGTCCGAAAATAAAAGGTCGAATTCTTCATGAATCCAATCGAACACTCTCCGTCGACAGCCCGTTAATTGTGCTCGAACCCATCGGAAAGCCCACGAAAATAGCATTTAATTAATAAAAAAGCGTGTTTATATTTATGAGTTCTTATTACGATACTGAGTAAGTTTATAAATAAACAGCTATGCATCGCAATCAAACGACTAACAGATACTCTTTTTATCATTTCTGGGCTGAATTGTGAACGGATATCTAAAGAATGATATTCTATTATATCACTAACTGAAGTACATTCAATGAATCAAACTTAATATTGATTGCAAATGGTTTGAAATATGAAAATAGTTAGCAAACACTATTTCTGATAAACTGAATATGGTAGTCGACCGACCTTTCCCTGAGAATATTTGTACATCGAATAGACAGCAATTGGCATAGAAAGCACTTTTGCTTTAAATAAAATTTGTATTTGTTTATTTTTAATTTGATGAGCATTATATGCTTTATTTAATCTGCAACTCAGTTCTTTAATGTTGTTTGGCTGGCTATAATTATTCTGATTTTCTTTATAGAGTATTGTATTTTAAAAAAGAAGATAGCTAAATGATTGAAAATCTCCTTTATTTAATGCATAATACCCTTACAAAATCAGTTCCATTAGCTCACATATGGTGCTCCAATCAAGGACCTGGTCTCGATTGTAGCACATGTGTAAATACTGATTGAATGATGACAATGAGCACTTGACAACTTGATCGATAAATCAATTGCCTTGACAGATAATGCTGCTACGACCCTTTGAATAAAATGCCTTGCAAGTTCCCAACCAAAACTCTTGGGTGTTGTTGTTGTTGTTGCCTTTGTTGTTATCGTTGTTGGGAAGAGGAGCCTATTTGAAAAAAGCCTTTGTGCATTGTCGTTGTGAAAGGCACACACATTTTCATATGAATATGCCGACATACATACATATATACATATATGAATATATATTTATGCGGTCGACTCGGCATTGTGTTTGGGGCAGACAGGTCCTAGAAAATGTCATTGAACATCAAGATATTAAAGCAGTCGTTAATATGCCACACAAAAATTTTTATTTGTGTCTGGAAAGTTTCGCTCTTATTATTTTTTGTACCTTAAAATGGCAAAGTTATTTGCAATACAGTGTAAAATTCGCAATATCTCTCGGTAAATATCTCATTTCGAAATGTTTTCATTTGAAGCTCTATTTGTATTATTTTTTGCCGAAATATTCAACATGCGCTTACACACTTTGGCTCTATCTAAATAAACACGCTCTCGAGTATTTATAAACAAAGTAAAAGTAAATTTTCGTATCTAAGAAAAGACGAACAAAACACAAAAATCACATGTCTACATTTTACACATTTACAACAGCAAAAATAATTTTCTCAAATTTTTGTTGTTCTTTTGTTATTGTTTTTCTGTGAATGTTTTTGTATTTTTTTTAATTTTTATTTTTGTTTGTTGTGGTTATTTTCTTATTTTTATTTTCTTTTGATTTTCTTTTCGTTCTCTACTTTATGTGTCTTTTTGCATTTGTTTTTTTTTTTCGTTTGCTGGTTTTTCTTTCATATGCGGCAAACTAACGCACGACTATGCTCCGAGAACGAAGACGTCATGCACACTATAAGCTAAATAGCAGGTAATTTGAAATATTTTAAATATTTTTGCTAGAAACTTTAGTAATTTTTTGATAAGAATCGAATTTGAACCGCCAGCTGATCAAATGAGCTTTTAAGCAGTGCAAAGCTCTGTGATCAGTGAGAGAGCAAGCTTGGAAAAAGTTCTGAGCAAACTTATTTTAAGGCTCATGCGCATTAGATTCTACGAAGTTCTCTTATACTATAAATATAAGTTATTATGTATAAGTTTAATAATATTTATGACCTTTTTTATAAGAGTCCAACTCAGTCAATGCCAAAAATTTTGATATTTTTTACGAAAAAAAGTAAATTATAATTAAATACTATTAAACAGAAGAAAACAGATTTTAGTATATTTTTAATCATATTTTAAAAGGTTTTCGATAATAAAATTTAAAAAAATTTTTGGGTCTTTCAAAAGCAAACGAGTGGAAAATTCAAATTACAAATTAGTAAACAAATTTATGAACGAATATTTCCCATGATAATTTTATTGTTAGGCATTCCATAAATAATACAATAATTTCTTAAGGAAACATTTCATCGGCATCTTAACACAAATATTAAAATATTATCGGCTTAGATTAAGCTGTCTGCTTCAAATTTATGTCAAAGAAAACAATGGCAGACAGCAACAATAATTAGAACAGCAACAAATTGGCACGAGCTTGCCAAATGCATAAGTATATTTATATACAAACTATAAAAATAACTAAATAAAAAAGCAAAAAAAAATAAAAAATATTTATATATTTTTTGAAAATACGTTTTTTTGTATTCATAATTAATTGGCTCACATAACCTCTGTTAATTTTTTAATGGCTTATAAATAATTTAAATTCACAAATTAGCATAACCAAACACATAAATGAATGTGAAAAAGATAATTTATGACAGGCACTGTGAACTTTAAATTTTTAAAGTATAAACTAACATATAGCGAGGGCCAGTTGAAAAGTTGTTACAGTAATGGGGAAAATAAAGATCATTTTGTAGCAAATCAAAACATATATGATTAGTTTGATGAAGCAGGTGCAAAAAGCAGTTGATGGATATCAATAGATATAACTGAAAAACATATATAAACGTTACAGTCGGGCGTTACCGACTGCAGAATACCTATTCACGGCCCATTTCCCGATTTGCCATGTCCCTCTCTCTCTCTCTCTCTCTATATATATATATATGCTTAATATATATATATATATATATATATATATATATATATATATATATATATATATATATATATAAAGCTATATATATATATATATATATATATATATATATATATATATATATATATAATATATTTATATTCTTTATTTTTATTTGTGTGTAGATCAATATAAAAATAAATCTTTATAATCCGAGGGTATACACGACTATATGTTTCAAATTTCAAGTCTCTCTCACTTTCGTGAATATATTTCGTATACAAAAATTGACTTTTTTTGATAAGTCTAAAATAATTCACTTTCGTAAATGAGTATAAAAGACTTAACTTTCATGAATGAGTATAAAAAAGTCATTATGTTATTGATAAATATCTGGAGTGAGAAAGAATTCTTGATCACAACTTAAATTAAAAAAATATCAATTATAGATCAGGTTCTGGCTATTAAATTTGAGAATGTGATCAAATTTTGTCATTATATAAGCTAACCATAAATCAGACATTACTCTTTTATAAAGTTGAATATTCTCACATTTTTTGCAATACCCGAAATTTAAAGTGTAAGATGGGCGTCCTTTCCGATATATTAAAGCTCCTTCAAACTAAGGATTTTACTTTTTATTTTAAAACTAACAGTTCCGACATCCCAAAGTATTCCTTCTTCCAAAATTAAAAACTTAAAATTAAATCAATCCTGTTACCTCCAACAATATTAGGGTATGTTTTTGATTAATAATTTTTAACAAATCGGATTGTTTATGAACAGATAGCCATCACTTGCGTCAACGATTACACATAGATCATGTATTTGGTTTTCAACTGTCATCTGTGTTATGTTTCCCAGGAAAATGTGTTTGAAGTACATTTGCATGTATGTTTACAAAATAGACCAAATAGAATTATTGACCTTAGTTGGCAGAGAGATCATTGGGTTAAATAGTCGTACTGTCGCATCTGTCTCTGTGCGTGTTGATGTAAGATTTATTTGCGGTTCTGCTCGAGTGGGCGTGCGAGATACTTTTAATTTTCACCACTTATACTAGCGCCTGTCAGCATCCGTGACACATTTCAGATACCTATTTCGGTACACTTTGGCAGCTGGGCATCCAGCTAATCATTGGCCAGTGCATGCCAATAAAATCGAAAATAGTGTTAAATAAAAAAAAAAGGTTAAGCAATTTACAATGTTATTTAACTCAGTAGCTAGAGAGCTGTAAAATTAATTGAAATTGCGGTGCAGCTGGGTAATTTATATTATCTGCTGCTTATTGGTAAAATAAATTCACTTTTGTTGTCTTTTTGCTGCTTGTATTCATACTGTAATTGTGCAAAATAAAAAAAAATAAAAACACTTGCAACTATAGACAAATCCGATTAATGGCTCGATTAAATTGAATTTATTTGGCCTGCAATCAAGTTACAGAATCAAATTAAAATTACAAATCATATTAAGCGTAACTATATCAATATAAAATGAATTTATAAATTCACGATATTTACAAAATTCTTGGTAAGATTATTATAAAAAAAAAATATTAATAATTAATTTAAATAATAAAAATATAGATGTATCTTATGTGTTTTTTTATTTATTAATTTTTTTCAATGCAAACGAATATAGTTTTTTTTTACTTAAATTTAATATATAATAAATATAAATATAATATATACGTATATGATATATATACAAAAATATTTTTTCATACTTGTATATAAGTTAATCGTAAAAGCTTTAAAAACTCACTGACCGCATACGTTAAAAGTTCAAGTTCTGACGCTATATCTCTTCTCGTATACTCTATAGAAATGTGCTCAACATACTTTTATACTCACTTTAGACTTTGAGTTGAATATAAAATTGAGAAAAGTCATAAGCATTTTAGCTCGTCTAATTCGAAAAGATTTTTTTATTATTATTATTTTTATTATTATTATTTTATTTTATTTTTTTTTTTTTTTTTTTTGAGAAATTTAATATACACTTATTTAGAATATTAAATAAACACTTAAATAATTTTATAAACTGACTATAATATATAAACAAAGTGTTATCTTTAAAATATAGCTATAATATGCATATCTTCAAAATATAACAAAAATAACTAATTAAAATTTGCCAAAAATCATTGCGCCTAATTTATAGTTGCATAAAATTTTGAAATAATAATATATTGATAAATAATATATATTTTCGACAAAAACAAGACTGCTTTATCACTAGACTACATCTCCAAGTTATAAAAGGGACGTTGTCTAACACTAGATTTAGCTTGAGATACAAAGAGATAGAGAGAGAGCATTGTTCCCATCGGTATTTGCTTTTAGATATTCGACGTCTGTGTTTTTATTTTCATATTTAATCTCTGAGCAGAGTGCCCTGCCCGCCTTTCATTGAGAACGATGATTTGTTGATATTGGTAGTGCCTTAAAGATTTAGCCGCCGCCGTCTTTGCTTTATGAAACTTTTCACAGTTTTCGTTTCGTATTGTTGGTGGATTTTTTTTTTTCATTTTAGTTTAGTCTTATTAAAAATTGAACCAGTGGCCGTCACGGGCAGAGCTTGTTGCTCTTGGCGGCATTCAATGCCAGTCGTTGGCGTTCGTTTGTTGCCTTTGTGGTGTTGTTGTAGTCGTTTGTTTTTGGCCAAAACTGATCTCGCCCAACTGTCAGTTTTCTGTTCATAGCCGAATCGTGCGGTATTGCAGTACGAATACATATTTCACGTCTTTGCTGCGCTGAATTTTCTTTTGTTATCTAATTTTTCACATGGTTAAGAGCAAGCAGAAGAAAAAATGAAAAACAGAATAAAAAATGTTGTACAACTGTAAACAAAGTGTGTAGCTAATTAGTTTCGGTCTAAAGTTAAGTTAAGCACGCGTCTTGCGGATTTACATATGTATATGTGAAGCCAGCTAAATTGTGTCACCGTTTTGAAATATTTACCCCATTATTTGTGTATTAAATGAAAGGCGCGAAAAGTACTCGAACGCACAATGAACGCAGTCGCAAGAGCAGCAAGCGCTCCGAGAAGTCGGCAAAGTAAGCTTGTTGACATAGTTTTTGCCTGCTATTCGAAAATAAGAAACCTTTTCTAAGTTTCTTGCACTGAATTGCGTTCACGAACATCTGGTTCTCGTGCCCTATATATCGATTAATATTAAAAGTCATTAAAATTTCTAATATCCATACACTTTAGTGATCGTAAAATAAACATTTCTCGCCTCAAACAGAAACTAAAAATAAAGTTTATTGTTTATCATCGAGTCATGTACATTGTCCAAGTTGAAATTACACGTTTCACACGCACACACGCACACACACACACAAACGTACTCACAGTCTGAATCTGTTTACCTCGTTTCACTGCAAATCACAGGGCAAACGATTGTTTTAATTACGTTCCACATACACACACATACAAACAGCGCATTTTATGAATAAAAATGCCAAACGGTACGCCTTCTATCGATCATACATTTATCGATTTAATTGTGTATTCCCACGTTTTGCTCACGCATACGCCTCCGCACGCTTACACGGATAGCAAAAATAGATTTTCGACTTCAGGGCTGAGGCGTCGATTGTTCATGAACGGAATCAGTACTAGTTCACCACAGCTGTGAACTTTTTATGAAAATAAAACTCTGTCTCGGTTATGTTTGATTCTGTATTTTGATTTGAAATATATTTTAAAATTAATTTAAATGCATATTTCAGTATTACTTTCTTATTTTCATAATGGCTTTATTATTAAATAATAAAAAAAACTAATTCTAATAAATTGTATTTTCACACTAAAAAAACTTAAAAATTGTCTCGTATACAAATTTTCTTTTTTCCTTACCTTAGTATAATTAAGCCTTATTCCAGAGTATTTTATTCTCCATTATGTCTTCTTTTCAAAACAATTTCGAAACATTTCTTACATATATTCTTGTTTTGACAAACTTGCCGAAAATAAAAAAGAAATTGTCTAGTTTCCAAAGCGACTAAATATGAAACCCACAATAATCTACTATAACATACCCTATAAGAAGCATGCTGATTGACCCTAAACTTTATTGAGTAAAAATAAGTGAGGTGTGCACAAAACTTATTAAAATTGCTATATATATTGCCATATATAAAAAGCATAAGTTTTTAGAAATAATATGCCCATTTAACGCACAATGTACAGGGTATGAACATGCTTAGCTCGATGGCATTTAGTCCAACAGGTCGGCAGTTTTTCAAAATTGTTCAGACAACAGTGTCAAAAATAAATTCACGCGCATATCTGCTTTGAAATACATAAAAAAGCGTAAGTTATGGAAAATTTGCAGAGGCTTTTTATGGATCATTTGGGATTTGAGCATAGCTTTTAATTGATTTAATTTGATTGGAGGCTAATAGAGCTTAGTTCTATGTGCAAATTGTGGATAATCAAATTAAAGTGTACTATTTAAGGCGCAATTTCTCAGTATCCGATATTATATATACAAAGAGGAATTTATGTTTTTGAAGTCTATGTAATTTATAGTTTGTTTGCGTTCTTTTCCTCCCTTGCCAGCCACTAGATGGGGCCTATCACCTCCAGTTTATTGGTCGATATGTTTTTTCTTTAAATGTTGGGTCTTTTGGTACATTTGGTATATGCGTGAAAAATATCATTTGTATATATTTATTTGTCTACGTCGCGTTCATATTATTTATTTATGCACGGCAAGTGTTGAAAGCCCAGAAATACAGACCGAGAGGAATGCCTAATTAATGGGCAAAACGCATAGAGTCTACCCTATTCAGTTGACCTACAGCAGTCGTTGAGGCATCATCTACCAACCCAAATACGACATAGCTGATAAGATACATATATATATATATTTCTCAGATACCAGAGAACATAATAACTTTAAATACTTATAATGCTGACAGGCCGTCGTTCACAATGGCAGCCCCTAACAGACGAAAGGCAATGTTATTAAGACAATACTCTCTTTCTTATTATATAAATTATTTGCTAATATCATTTTGTTTAATTACAGATTGGACAGAAAGTCATCACGTGGCATGATATACGAAAATGAGGAGCTCAGGTTGCGCACAATCAACATAAATGCGGAGGTCGAGCGAGGTAAATAACAATAGAAACTTAAAAAGCGCTTCAGAAAAGTGCTTTAAATTGGTCATATATATACATTACATATATATGTGTGTATATATATATATATATATGATCTATATATTTGTTAAACCGGAAATGAAATAAGAATAATCCAAGAGTCCAATTAAAAAGACATTAGAAACTGAAAAATATATCTAATGCGTGAAACGCCAAAAAAAAAAAAAAAAATCAGAAATATATAGATACAGCTACACAAAATTAGCTAATTCTATATATATATATATATATATATATATATATATAAATAGATATATGCATTGTTTTCGTGACAAAACGTAGGATGAGGAAATGTAAACAATGTGATTAGAGATTTAAATTAGTAAAATTAAATTAAATTAATATAAATATATACATAATATATTATATATATTGATTAATTGTAAATCTGATCGTTTTTGTTCCAGGTCAATCGGATATCAAGCGACTTCGGCGCGAAAATGAACACCTGCGACGGGAGATTTGGTCGCTGCGCGATGAATGCGATCGACTGAACAAGCGCTTCAAGGCGAAGCTAAGCGAGCATGAGTACGGCGGTTGTCGCGGCAGCGGGGGCAGCGGACGTCGCTGCAGCGGCGGTGGCAGAGGCAGCGCTGGTTGTGATGGAAACAGTGATGTAAGTGGAAAGTCGAAATCGTCTATAAAGTTGCTCTTTGAGTACTTAAGCTTTCTGCCCTGCAGGACTCCGAATCATGTGATACGTGTCGCTGCGATGATGATGGCCACTGCAGCGACGAGTGCTGCCAGGAGCGTGGTGGCTCCTGTGTACCAATCAAACAGCCACTGCCATCGGAGGAGGCCCAAGTGCAGTCTGTTGAGAACAATGCGTCAGCCAAACCGGATAACCAGCCCATGCACTTTGACCATCTGTCTGTGGTGTCGGAGGAGACGCTTAGCAACCCGGAAATGCTGCAGGCCCAGCTGCCGGAGCATCTCATGATATGCACACCCGATCTCAATAGCTCGCAGAGCACGCTGCCCAGCTTGGTGGGCCCCCTGACACCCCTAACGCCCGTCGAGCTGGTAGCCAATCAGCTAAACGATTTGCAGGCAACGGTGCCGCCGCTTTCATACTTTGAGAACATCCTGGTGCATCATCAGGGCGCCAATACGGGTAAGTAACGGCGAGCTAGAAATGTTCTCACAACTCATAACTGACATCCTTTTGGATTGCATGCAGTGCTGACGCCCACGCCTGAGCTTGGCACCAGCTCCAGCACCACAACTGGCAAGACCATGAAACATACGAATGGCTGGGATTACAATTTGCAATCGCCCTTCTCACAGCGCAAATATTCGAATACATCGTCGCCCTCTAGGTCACCGCCGCCCGTACCGCTGACGACCTTTGTGCCCACATCCACGCTGCAAGCGATGCCCAAGATAGCGCTGAATGTGCCAACGACGAACGGAGTTGGCGGCAACATAGAGACCGTAGCAATAACGACAAACGCCACGCAACAAGCGCTCAATAGCCCCAAGCACTTCTTTGCCCCTATTAAGCCGCGCCTCAAGCTCAACACGGAGCTTGCCAATCGGGGACAGGATGCACTGCCACCGGGTTCGCCACCACCGCCCCTTCAGCCGGAGGTGGCACCGCCGACTCGTGATCCCCCAGACATATTTGTGAACAATGCGCTGGCGACACCATATCAGCGGCCCGGTCCGCGGCTCTCACCCCAAGTAAGTCCGCGACATCGCGCGCGTTCGCATTGCCAGCTGCACCACCAACCGTGCCACCAGCACCAGCACCGCCAGCGCCATGGCCAGCAGCCGCCTGTACCACAAGCCAACCTCCCTCCTCAGCAGCAGCAGCAGCAGCAACAGCAGCCGCACCAGCACTGCGCGCTGCATCGGGCGGTCGTGAATGTGGCCGCTGCCGTTGGCTTGGGCGTTGCCGGTAGTGGTGGTGGTGGTGGGGCGAATGCCTGTGGCGGCAGCGTGGTTGATATTTATACCGCTGCGCTAGCTGCCGCTGCTTCGGCCGCTGCCAAATCGGCTTCAGCGCCGCCCTCTCCGCTGCCCCTGACCCGTTGCGTAACTCCGGTGTACGCAACCGCACAAAAGGGCTGCCACAGCGGGTGCATCTCGGCCAAAGCCCTGACCCAGCCCCTGATGACAGTCACAACAAACACCACAAGAACAACCACATCGCCGCTGCACCAGAGCTTAAAGCTAACCGCTTCTGCAGCCAGCTGCCAGCCACTCGCCGCGTTTTCCACATCGAGCATCGTTGATATTGGCAGTCAGGTGAGGGGATCTGTTATGCGGATCAGCCCACAGTCATTGGCTTTTTAGCTTTCCCAATTCAAGAATTTCGTTTACTTTTCAATGATTCTCATTGTTTCGTATAGCTGCGACCCAGTCATAATATGTATGTGGAAAACTTATAATTTAGAGTTATTTCTAATAAGTGTTTGTATTCAAAAGTCCTGTCATCCCATGAATAGATAGTATTTATTTTTATTTGATATCCCATTGGAATACATGTATTATGAATTCGAAATCCTTTTCATGATTCAATGATTTTTTGACTCTATTTGTAACCCAATTTGAGAATAGATTAATAAACCTCATCACGTCCCATGTTTGTTATTATAGTATAAAGCAAAGTTTTGAATTTGTATATTCAAAACAATTTCCACACTCATTATATAATTTAATAATCAATTGATGTCTAGTTAAATGTTAGTTAATGTTCATATTTGTGTATTGTATTCATTGCCTGTCATCTAAATGTTTCAAATGTTTTTCTGCCTACATGGATTATATTTAATTATTAATTGTATATTTTATATATATTTTGTAAAACATTTTTCCATAACCAAAGCATTGCGCTCTACTTAAATTTCATATAAACTTATTATATAATATATTAATTCTATACTAATTCCCTTTTTTCCCCTACAATCAGACGGATTCCGTGAACTTGGAGTCGCTGCTTAATGACATTCAGACAATTTCGGGCGACATTCTGGCCATACAGCTAGAGAAGAGCAAGTCTCGCGACAATCTCATAGGCAGCAACAATGACAAGGAGAAGAGTAAGCCCTATCGCTCTGAGATGAATCTCTACTTGCAATATGACGGCACAAATCCAGCCAGTTCGAATGCCACCAGCAGCACGGCGACAACCACTGTGGCTGCCAGCAACACCTCCGAATCGAATGGCAGCCACAAGTTGTCCAGCCGCACCCGGTCACTGGAGCGTGAGCACACGGATAGTCCGGCGCCCCACATGCCCGATCCAATGGCTCCGTTCCCAGAGAAGTGCACATATCTGGGCTTCGAGCAGCTCAACCAGGCAGCTACCGTGCCACAGTCGCCTTTAGGCCAAAAGCCGCCGCTGGCCGTTAAGCCCAGTTTACCTGCCAAGCCGCCACCGCCGTTGCCGCCGGCACGCCGTCCACCGCCAGTGTCCATGCCCACGGAGCCACCACCGCCGCCACCAGTCGGACTCTCGCCAAACAAAAGCCATCTGTACAAATCGCTGGCAAATGCCGCATCCAAAAGAGCCATCTTTCAATCCGCGCCAACGCAGCTGACGCGATCCCTGGACGTGGAGTGCACAAGCGATGAGCCAGCTGAGCTTGGGACAACCAACGAGGTGACATTTAAGGGCATAGACCCTGCTTATGGAAAGTAAATGATTGATTTTTATTCTTTTGACAGGAGGAGGACGCAGCCAAGCGTAAGGCACGCCGTGTGTCCATAGTCTGTGGAGAGGATCAACCGCTGGCAAATGGCGCACTGGACTCTACTGCAGGCACAGTACCCACAACGACGGCCAGCTGCGGTGACTTGACCAACGCCACAGGCAACGTCCTCATCCATCCCAACATTAAGGCCTTCCGGCAGATAAGCCACAGCACGCCTAGTTCCCCACATTCCTTGCGCCGTTGCATCAACAGCAATACAATGACAGCCGGGCATGCGGAGGCGGCAACTACGGCCTCCGCACCACCCAGCACCACACACCACCATCACCACAGAAAGGAGAGCAGCGATCCGGCGCCCATGACGGCTACGGTCAGCCGCACGAAATGCTCGCGCCGACACTCGGAGGGCACCGTGCACAGTGGGCATCGCATAAGTGGCGCGAGTGGTGGCGCTACTGGTGGTAATAGTGGGCATCACCATCACCATACGCACCACCATCAGCACAGCAGCCTGATCAGCAGCAATCCGCACCACAGCCACCATTCCCACCAGGACAGCAACCACGAGACGGTCACCTCCCAATCCGATCGTAATTCGAATAGCTTTGGCTCCTCCCGCGAATCCTCGACCAGCTTCAGCATGCGTTCCAACCGTCGCAAGATATCCATCAGCTCCCACACGGGCGGCAAGATACCATGGTGCGGCTGCTGGGGCAACGGATGTCTCTAGACTCTACTCATCCTAGGGGCCTAACGAAGATTGCTTGACAGTAGCTCATTTGCCGTCCTGTGAACCAAATGGAAATCATATTTTTAGACCCAACAGGCGTATTTGTACAATATATGGGTTAGCTAGTCTTGAAATGAAATGAAATGAACCCATTCGAACCCGAATTCATTTAAACAGCATTTTTTTAAATTATCAAGTACAAAATCAAAACAATATTGAAAATGAAAACACAATTCGATGCGGTTCAGTTCTAGGTTAACGCTTAAAGTTTAATGTTTTAATGTAGCCTAATAATTATTTCCGTTCCGCACCAAATTGTTTTAATTATATACGATTGTACATAACCTTTCAGAGGAGTATTTCAATTGTATGTAGTGTCTAATTTACGAGTATTGACTTCAAATTATTTGTAAAAATACAAATAATTTATTATTGTTGTTCAATTCGGATAAACATAAATATAATAGTCAAATGTCAAAGGAAGAATTGTGTTATTATTTCAATGACTATGGTAATATATGTTTAAACACACATGATTCTTTAATATTAGTTCCATATACATACATATGTTCATATATTATTTAGATCATTTTGAGTTGACGCAGTATTCAGATCCTTTGGGCAGCGGCTCATGTGATTATTATTTTGCATATTAAATTACATATTTTTGTAGCATTTATATTGAAAATTGCACTGTGGCATTTGCTGCACTTGTTAAACAATTTCCACAATGCAAAGTAGCTGCTAGTGCAAAATAGGAAAGAAGACAGCTGCAAATGCCACTGGAATTGCGCACCAAGCGAAAATTCTCATATATAAAATGCAAATTAGCTGCAAATTAAGGTGTAAAAATGCATGACACACAAACGCCTCTAGAAACAATTGCAAAATAAATTAAATTTTACCATGCAGCTGCGCAAATTGTACCAGGTAAAATACAAAAAGTACAAATAATAATATAACAAACTGAAATGAAAAATATCAAATACAAATTGCAGCTACGAAAGAGTAAAATAAAAAGCTGAGAGCTGACAGAACAGCATCGGGTGGGTGCGAAGGCTCTAACCCCACGCAGACTAAGGACAGCGCATCACGACGAGCTCGCAGCTGTGTTAATTATGCTTTCATTAGCCCATAAAGTCTACAGTGAAGACAACAAAGAGTGATTTGATTGTTACAGCAGTGAAAATAATTACAATTTGTAGCAGCTGCATTTAATTTATAACTCGCTGTGTTGCCAGATTGCCCAGCGCTTGATTTTATTGCATTTTTTATTTTGACCACTTCTATTGCTTCGATCTTTTTTGCCTCTTGACTAATACCAGATGCTGAAGCATACAGATTTTTGTCTGCAGATGAGCTATAAATTGAGCCCATTAGAGACTGTTTACAGCAATTCGATTCATTTCGTCAGTCCTTCATATATATACATATATATATATTTTTTTATATTATAAAGTTTGTATCTCAAATATTTTCGACAGAAATCGTCTTAGACGCTAATATTTCACTTTAAAAAATGCTTCTTTTCTTTCATTTGCCATTTAAATGTTTATTGGGCTTTTCATTTAATGTTTTTAATTTTTATTTTCATTCAAATTTGCTTACTTCTCAGACAAGAATGTTTAAAAAGTTTCTTAAATTTATAAACTCTCATGCGAGATGCTAACCGACTCCTGCTAAAGCGCACAACTTAAGCGCTTTTAATATCGCTTTTTAGTATGCTGAACCAAAGAGATAAAAAGTATTTAGATATACATACAGACACATACACACGCATATACATATATGTACATATATGCATATTTATATATATATATATATATATATAAATCTACTAAATAAACCGACGACACCATTCAAAAAGTCGCGAGGCAAGTGCTTGCATCATTTGCGTTTAAGTAATTGCTTCGAGTGTTATAAACAGGCGCATTCAGTGTGAGTGAGTGTGAGTGTGCGTGTGTGAATGTGTGTGTGTTTGTGTAAAAAGACACGGGTATGTGTGGGCTGGCAATTTATATGTAAATACACGAGCACCTGCCCAGTGCCAAATGTGTTGGCTTTCGGGCTGGATCTTTCCCTTTGGTGTTAAAATGATTTATGCGCCGGGCATACGCGGCGTATACGCATTTTATGATTTCTCTGAATGCTGACGAGGCCTGTCCTGGCGCCTTATGCCAATGAGCTGTTTCTGCACACACACACACACACTCACACACACACATCCGCATATTCGCTTACTCTTAATCAAGGCGTATTTTAGACAATCACACAATCCCACAAACACGCACACACTCCGGCCACAGACGAGGCCATGTCTACGGCTTTTATTACCATAAATTCTGTTGGCTTCTGCCGACGGCGACAGCTTTGTCATCAATCGCTATATGGCTTTATTCTTTATCATTTCTATGCGTTGTTGTTGTTGTTGTTGTTTGTGTTGTCAGCGCTTTGACGTATTAACAATTTGTCAAGCCGAATTAGGCAGCAGCAGCAGGCGGCATCGCGTAAAAATCAATGCACAGCAACTAATTACTTGGTAGAGCTCACTCACTCACACACAAGCACACACTCACACACACACCGGCACAGACTGCTCCCAGTTGGCTAAGTTGGCTGATTACTCTGGCTGCAACAGATGGGAATCCATCCGCCTTGCTTGCTGCAGCTGCAGTTTTGCTGCGCATTAACTGAGTGGACAGACAGTCCACACACACAGCTGCCTGAATCTGCTGCATATTGCAAGTAGCAACTGATGATGTCCCAGTTGGCACCCTTGGACAACTACGTAGACACATACATACACACACACACTCACACACACACTCACTTACTCATTCCCTGCATGTGGGCAGCAACTGACACTGTCACTACTTCTGCTACTGCTGCTGCCTTTTTTTTTTTTGCAGCATCTGCACTTTTCCAGCCAAACACTCACTTTGATCATTTCTCATTTCAGTCGGTGACACATGAGCTGTGCCCGCCCACTGCCACGCCTTGCAGCCATGTGGCATTGTTGGACTTGCGTTATATTTTTATTAAGAAATATATCAAATGCGCATAATATACATGGCCCTGGTCGTCTGCTCATGTGATGCAGACACGTTTGCGGTTGCACAAAAGATTATGCTTAAATGACAGACGAGCATTATTAAAACAAACAATTTACTTTGCAAGTTCATTTTTAAAGAGAATAATGCTATACGTCTGCGAAAGCTCAAAGGGCGATATGTGTTAAGTCAAGTCATATTTAGATAATTGTTCATATTAGTTGAAGTTCATGTAGTCATTGAGCTTTGCATAGAATATGTAATATTTCATAAAAGTGCAAAAAGATATCCCTGCTTCAAAGGAGGTATACAAACTTATACAAATAAATTGTATGAAGCGGAATAGCAATATAAACACATAAAACACTAACCGCATCACTTCAACTTTCTTGAAGAGAGATTTCGCCAAGCTACATAGATTACCCGAAGCACTGGATATGTGAAGAAAAGAGGCAGTATTCATTACTGAAATTATATTTTCCTTTTTGTCTTATAAGTCAAATATTTACACTAAGTAAAAATTAAATTTGGAAACAAATTAGTTATCAAAACAAATTAATTAGTTCCAGTGAGTCTATTTAAACGAACAAGAAATTCAAAACAGCTTTAATTAAATTTTAAACAACTTTAATAAAATGTTTAATAAACGCTATTTTGTTAAATTTCAATTTCTTCCGAAGGTTCTTGAATACATATTTTTTCTGTTTTATTTGCTTTTCAAACACAGTTTGTAAATGAAATTTTAGAACAACTACGGTATAACACATTGTCGAGCAGTCTATTAGCTCTAATATGCTTTTTATCAAAGATTTAAATATATATAAAATATCAAACCCAATTATCATATTTAGCTGAGGCTCTTTAAATTTACGCAGGATTTCCGTTTAGCTGCAATTCGCTAAAAATCTACATAGTACATACATAAAGGCAATCTACTTCTCACTAAAATGTTTCACTCTTAAATTTTAAATTTCTGCCATTGGCAGTTGGTGGCCTCAGCCACCATCAAAGATCCTGGAAATAAACTCAGTGTGCTTATTGCATGCCACTCGTACAATAAGTGAAATCTAATTTATTCATACAAATCTCTCGCTTGCCCAAAAGGGAAGAAGAGCGACGGCTAAGTGACCTTTTCGTTTGGGGGGCATAGCCCAAAAGTGGGCCACAGCCAGGCGCAGAGCCCATTGCAGCATTGTACGTAGTTAAGAGAAGAGTGAACACTATTCGCAAATTTGCATAATCGCGTGAAGCTTATTTGTTAAAGCGTAGCTGAGCAAAACAAAATGTCACAAATTACACGCTCCAATGACGGCGTTGCCGGATTGCTAAAAAGGTCAACGTGCAGGATATGTGCGAATGTGTGAATGTGTGTGTCCGTCGTCCGGACAGGCTGCCGGAGCGGGCTTTTCGCAAGCATTTTGAATAATTTGCATTTAACATGCGCGACATGAAATCCAAATAAACAACGTCTTGCAACACCTACCCCATACAACTCCAGCTCCAGCTCCAGCTCCAGTTCCAGCTCCTGCTGTCGCCTTTAGCTGGCCATAAAGCTGAGTGGCAATTTGTCAAGCAGCTAACTGGCATGGCCAGCCACTCGGCATTCACTTAGTTGATTTGTTGCAGTCGTTTTTCGCCCCCGGCTAAATGCCTCAAAATGCGATTTGATATGTGACCCATGTGGCATGCAGCCTGGCAGCAGAAACCGACCATTTCCGCCCGGCTGAAAGCCAGCCAGTCACCACGCTAATAACAATCTTTGCATTGGCTATGATGACTCGTGCCTGTGGCAGCAGCTACAAAGTTTATTGAACTATCTTTTCAGTAAATTAACATAATGTGGCAGTGGGCAGGACTTTTGGCACTGTTATCCTTCTGAAAAAGTGTGCAAAGTTTTCGCTTCTGTTGCGTAACGCAGCTGCAAGTCAATAAGCTGGGCGAAAACTTTTCCACACATGATCAATTTCCAGAGCGAGCGTAGAAAATATGATTAATATTTATGTGTGGGCGGCATAAGGGGCTGGTGACAGGATAAACAAGGATATGTAATACTATGACTACAATATCAATAAACCAAATGCCAGCACGCCGGACACATTTATGATTTATTGTGTGTTTGGTCAGCGGTCATTGGGGTCCATGTCTGCCGCTCCTCTTTTCTGCCGGCTGCTGCTTAAATACATTTCTATTGCATATTTCACCTATGGCCAGGCGCCATGCTCCATTAAATCTTTTGGCGACACATTCAATGAGCCCCATAACGTGCGCCCTAATACCTTTCGCATGTGTGAGTGGAGCTGCCCCAAGCCCACTCCTGCAATAATCGCTCGACCGGCGACCGCTGTGGACATGCGCTTGGCACTAATACCCTTTGTTTATAAATGTTCTAATGGGTGCCGAAATTATATTTTTCTCTACTGCAATAGCCACAGCCACAGCCACAGCCAAAAATGAAACGAACTGCCAAAAAGACCAGGGTCCGAGCCGCATCCGCAAAGGACATACAGTGCAAGCGGCTGGTCTGTCGTTGTTCAAGTGATAAATTGATTGGGGCTCCACGCACATACACTACACTACTCTATATACACTATACACATAACCAACACACACGCACACATACACAGCTGCCTGCCTGCATAGTCGACATTCATATTGGCGGTCAGGCGTAGTTTACTCCAGTGTCAGGCGTTGGCATGTTGCGTGGCTATTTAGCCAATTTATGGTTAAGGTTAGTAGCACGACAGCGGTCAAAGGATAATAGTCGCAGAGGCCACAAGTCCTGCACAGGACTCAAAACGCCGGTCGTGCCACATCTAAGATGCCATAGACTTAGCCACGGGTCGTGCTTTGAGTTGGTTTTGTCTTTGACCCGAGCTCGAATTGTTTGTACAAGATCAAATTGCAGAAGGCCACTCGCTGTGTGCGTGTATCTGTTTGCAGGTGGGGGTCATGTTAACGGGCATATTATATTCCGTTTTATGTACCTACATCAAGCATGCAGTCAGAGTAAATAGCTACACTGCAAGAAATAAAGTGGGCCATGAACCGACAATGTTCCAGAGCTGTATTATGGAAGCACCCTTCGACCTAATTACTGGCAGAGAAAGTTAAATTCACTCTAAGCTCAATATCTTGCTTACTCCTTCATCTTCCTTATTTCGTGCAGTGTATTTATCACAGACATCTTAATATATTGGGCAAATATATTTTTTCTCTGAACCTGCTTGGCCTCACAATGCTGCTCGTTTCGCTCTGCTGTTTGCTTCTTCGTTTATGCTAAATTATAATAAATGTCATTGTATTCTCTCCTAAAGACCTAATGCCACATTTTGAATTAATTTATGGTGTGAAACTTTTGGCCAGGCATACTGTTCTCTGCTGCAGTCTAGGCACTCCCAGGCACTCCCAGTGCGCCCGTCTGCCCAAGGTAAATATCCTTTAATGTCATACCACACATATGCCATATAAATAACTAACGAGACTGTGAACCTCTACTTCCAGAGTCTGTTCAGTGTGAAGTATCTCTTTATCAGGCGAGCGAAGTAACTTTAAATAACTATTTACATGTGCAATAATTTATTTAATGGGGCAAATTAACTTGGCAAACTGTTTGGCTTAAAAGACCTGAAAAACATATTGAGACTTGACTAGACTGGTTAATGGTATGGTATTGAATATTTTATTATGAGGTCAATTACCTTATTAGTAATTTATTAGCCTAGTCCATATAATGTCGCAGTGTAATGATACAAGTTTTCTTTCAATTTCTAAATCCCTGTAATTTTTGCACTAACTTAACTTTTTTTCTCATCTCCCACAGTTGCAAGTGTAGTGAAAACAATAGAAATAATTAAATGTATTCCATATTTTGTACGAATGACATTAACCCAGCTGAAGTGAACACGAAATTAGGATTTGCATGGCAAAGCCAGCAGCTCTGCACCCTAACTATATCTGGCCTGACTGGCTGCAACCTTAACATATTTTTATCCATGAATGCAACGCCATGAACTACATTGCCAGCTGGCGCAGGATTACAGATGCATTATGCACGAGTTTATTTATAAATATTTTAATGAAAGTGTCATTTATTCACTGATTTATTTATTTATTTTTTTTTTTTTTTTGCATTTTTTATGTTTTTTTTTACTTTTTTTTTTTATTATTATTGCTGTCAAAATCAACGCTGATTTGCAACCGCTTCCAACAGGCGTTTCCGACACGAGCAAATGGAAATGGTGTGCAGCTTTTCCGCCTGATTACTTGTATAATATGCCTCATTAAAAATAATAAACTGTCAGGCGAATGAAGGCGAACGCCAAATGTTTTGCTTTTATGATTTCGTTTTTCATCTTTTTTTTGTATTTGTTGCTCTTGCTAAATTTGAATGTTTGCAAAATTAATTGCGCGAAGTGTACAAAATGGAAAATAAACTTTCATCTTTTTGTTGGAGAACTGCAACAGGACTCTCTGCGAGCCATTTCGCTTTGTAACTGTATCCTTGAAATGCATCTCTGCCATTCTGCACACAAAAAGCAAGCCTGCTTCCATGAATATGAATATATATGTATGTATATACATATATGTATGTAAATATATATATTATATAGTATATGTATGGTCATACACAAATAAACATTATAGTATGTGTGAGTTTTTGTTGAAACTAAATGCGGTTTTTCAGTTGCTTTTCGCTGTTTTTTTTTTCTTCATTTTTTTATATGTGTATTTTTTACATTTTCGCAAGTGCAGTAATGGTTCATGAGGCGTGTGGCTGGGCGGGTTTTCTGGTGGCAGCAGAAAAGGCCATAAACTGAACAAAAACATATTCCCACTAAACGAGAGTGTGTGTGTGTGTGTGTATGGGTGTGGGTGAGTGGGTGTCAGCTAAACGGCATTTGGGGACTGCAGCTAAAGTGTACATAAAGCTTAGATTTCATAAACTGTGCCTTCTGCTAGCGATGAGAGCGTGAGTAAGGGCTTGGCGATAATTTAAAAAGAATTTAACATAGCATGCAGTAAGAGTTCTAATATACGAATGCATTGCATGCAAAGCACATTTCACATTTCCAAGTGGCTATTCAGCTTTCTTAATAGAAATAGTTGACAATTGGATTACGGCATTGCTTGCGGTACAGTTCAGAGCGCTTCTGTGTGCGTAATTGCTCTAGCCGCCAATAACATTTTTCGATTTCAGTTCTGCTGCTGCATTGGAATTGAAGTTGGAATTGCGGTTTGCCACAGTCCACATACTTGCAATCATCGCCTTGCTGCTCGCCTGCATGCAGCCTCAGCACCAGCACTCAGATAGAAATCGAGAGGAACAATGCAGTGGGATTGGACGGCCATGGTCCACATGGACCATGTTGTTTTGGTGCTGCCAACAGGCAGGCAAAAAGGAAATGAGATGGGGCTTTGGTGCTGCTGCTAAGACTGCGGTTGCTGCGCATTTGTTTGCACTAGAAATTAAAATGTTTACACAACCGAATGCCGACGACGTTGTGCATTCATGTTGTCCTCATCGTTGCTGCTATTGTTGTTGTTGTTGCTGCTTCATGTTTTCCAGTGCATGTCCTTCAACAACATTGTGCTGCTTGGGGCAGATGCAGCTGAAGGTGTGGCCGTCGCCAGCTACTGCTCGATGCCCCTCGATGCGCCCCCTAACTAGATTTCAATGCAATGCCTGGCGTGAGGCATTTGCATGCGAATTATGTGTTTGACATCTATTTGAAATGTCATTTGTTTGTAAAGCCGAGCTTTCATTAAACGGAAGCAATTACTGTGCTGCTCTAGGGATTCCAAACGGCTTAAATGGTGCAATGCCCAACTGTTCGATAGACCCTCGTTTATTCCGCGTGAGCAGCTTATTCATTTCGCTATTTGCTAGACGGCTGCACTTCGCTGCTGTTGGCAGTTGCGGCGGACGCAACTTAACACCGTTTTAATCTGCCATTTGGCAATGCAACGATTTTCACTTCCGGCCCGGCCTGCCTCCTACATCCTGCATCCTACATCCTGCATCCTGCAGCCCCGTCCAGGACGTGGCTGGACGGCACTTGAGTCAAGGTGCTGCTCGGCAAATACTCGTTACATGATTGCCGGCAACTTCTTAGCGCCAGTTTTACTCTTCTGCTTGGCGTGCCAAAGTGCAGCTGGCCCCAGGCTGTCAACTAACTAACACAGCAACAACAAAAAATGAAGACCAACACAGCAGCAACAACAACAACAACAACAACGACAACAAAATAAATATAAAAGTTGTGCTAGAAATCAAGAAATTGCGACAGATTTCAGCCTGAGCGCTTCGCAAAGTTGTCGTCAAGTATTTATACATACATATGTCATTTCCACTAAATAAATACGAATTACGAGCTTCAACCATATATTTGGGTTAACTGATACCAATTGGACAAATTGCTTTAATACGCTGCAGACATATCGGCGGATATTCTATTAAATAATTACATATATTCCTATTCTACCTAGTTAGTGAAAGAGGAACTGAAGAAGGCTCATATTATAGCTTAATTAAAAAAAAAAAGTTTCCAATTGCTCAAATTATTTTTTTTATTTTTATTATTAACACAAGACACAAGAAGCTGGACTGGTTACTCAACTTCAAATTTAAACTCTCATTGCACTTAAAAGCAACTCTTTTCAAGACTATATATCAGCTTACATAGAGATTCGGATTTTCCACTTGGGATGCAGCCGCTCCTGCCATATAAAGAAACTTCAATCAACAGAACATTAAGGATATAAAGATGACAACTATATATATCTATTGACGAGAGTATGTGAGCTTATTATTATCGACAGATCTCAACAACATAATTCAAATGGCGCTTGGAAAAATATCTTTTAAAAATTGTTAAGAAACAAAAAAATGTAATAAAATTCAAATTCCAATTCAATTCATATTTTTTCAATAATGCAAAATTTACCTCAATCACTCATTTTTTAAAACTGAATAAAGCATATTTATGTATTTTCAAACGTCATGCATTTCAATTTACAATCCCAAATTGTAATCCCTTTGCCAACTACAGCTTGCTTCATTGCAACGTCTAACAAAAATATGCATAAAATGTGAAAATGTAAAATAAATAAAAGAAGAAATGAAAAGAATCTTGAGTTTCATTTGCGAAATTCAAGAGCAGTTGCCTCGCAATCGAGCAAGCTCACAATGAACTTATGAATTTTACAGCTTGATTGGTTAGAATTTATTTATTTTGCATTTTATGTTTTGTATTGTAGACTCATTTTTCGCTTAACTGGATTTTCTGGCATTTAATGACGTCAACACTTTTGGCCAATTTCGTAAATATGTACTACTTGTGCAGTACTCAGCCGGATGAAACAGCTGCCCAGGTGAGGGCAAAGCAGCTCCCCGGAGCAGCTCCAAGTGGCAGAAGGTAAACAGAATGGAAGCGAGGTGCCCACAAATAAAGGCCAAAACATATTTCTTATATTCTTGGTGCGCGCTTTGGTCATGTTTTAGTTTCGGCTGCGGATCGAGCTCCCATTTGTGGGGGTTTGATTTATACGAAATTCGTTTGCAGGCGCTTCTCGTATTTGTCTTTGTTTGCGGCTGACTTCTTGTTGCTGTTCTATGCTTTGCGCTCCGCTATTTCGTTTATTTTCATTCTCATTTTCGTTTTCGTTTTCGTTTTCGTTATGGCCGCCAATTGAATTTGCTTTTATTGCATTTATGTGTGGCTTGTGGCTGTCTGCTTATTGTTAGTAGCTCCATAGAACTTGGCCAGTCTCTAGATCCTTGGCATTTGGCATTCGGTATTCGACATGCGGCATGCGATTGGGCCACTACATTATCTCTAAATAATTTATGTTTGTATACGTTTTAATTTAATTTATTTGTACATCCAGACTATTTGTTTTCTTTCGGTTTTCTCGATGTTGTCGTTGTTCTCTTCTTTTGTCCTGCAAACAAGCCCCCAGCACATACAATAAATTCTTCATATGTCTGTCCGCCTCTGATTGTGGTAAAAATCCAATATTGATTGAGTAACCACAGCATTGGCGTCAGCCCAACTTCAAATCCAGTTCCAGGTTCAGGTTCAGGTCCAAGTCCATCACCCGCTCCAACTTCAGCTTCCGCTTCCGCATAGGACTTCAGTTGTGGCCACAGCTACAGCCAACAAGTAAGAAATCGTAAAATGCTTTACCCTACATGGCAAGTAATTGCTTATATTATACGAGTTTTTATGAAGATTGTTTCTTTTGTATTTCTTATAGTACTATTCGGAATTACACTTATGAGACTCTCACTTACACTTAGGAGCAATAAAATGTACCCAACGTATGCGTAATAAATCTGGCATGTAACTTGGTGCTCCAAATACTTACCAAAATCCGCTTAAAGAACTAGAGAACTGTCGTGCTGATGAGCTTCCTTATTTATCCCGATCTTGGTAAGCAACCCTTAGCCGAGAACTAGAATATCAGCCTTCGTTCTACCCTATCGGCTTTTATTTGTTTAAATACCATACAATTATAATCCTTTTAAAAATCTAATAAAAAAAAGGAACTCAGCTTCGCTGCAGGGGACTTATGGAATTTTCTCCACCTGCTTATTTTCACAGCCCTCGCGTGTTATGTAAACTAGTTCCAGCTTGCTTTGGCCTACTATATCTTTAAACTGGCAGGTATCATAAGTGAGAAGACCTTTGTCACTTTCCACGAAGTCTATAAGCATTTGTAAAAAGTTTTTAGATATAATTTGCTCATCCGAACGCAGAGTTCCATGTAGTAGAGCATTGAGCATGAGGAAAAGATCATCGCAATGAACAGTGCCTACAAAATAATTTCAATTTAATTTTAAATAAGTGATTGACTTCATCGACTTTCATGTTACCTAGAAAAACATCAGTGCGTCCAGACAGCCACTGTCCTAAGCCAGAATCTGGAGGATTGTCGTAAGTATAGCAGTAAACGGGACTCTTTCGCTGCGAACGATTCAATTCGAGAGTTCTCTGAAATGGGTTCTTGAATAAAAAATCCGTAAACATGCGCTGCAAATCCAAATAACTATCAAGACTGAAGTTACGATCCCCCAAATATTGGTGCTTCAATTCCTGCGAATACCTATCCAAATTTTCAGCACTATTCATTTTGTGGCGATACAATAAAAGATCTGGAGCCAGTTCATTCCAGCGTGTGTTTAACACTTCAATTAGTTCCCTGTCGTCGTCTTCTTTTTCCAGGAAAAGCGCCGCGTTAAAACCACCCTCCTCGAGAGTATAAGACAAAAGCCAAGGAATTTGCGAATATTTTCCACTCTTCATAAGCTCGACTGGATGCTGGATGAGAAACGGCTCTATTGTGTCTGCAGTCTCAACCACTGGGCCAAAGGGCGCGACGGGTACGTAGCCGAACACCAGAAAGTGTTCCACAGCGGCGACAATGGCCCTGGGATCCTTTGACTGCAGGCACTGCTTCAGCTCCAAGGAAGTCCCATTCATGTTACATTCCAAAACATGACCCAGTTTAAACGCTTTTTGCCTTTCATCATATTGACTCGCCCAAGGACACAATGCACTCCCACTGAGCGATACAGCCACTTTGACCACACCCTCTAGTCCTCCATGCAGTAGTTGGTAGTGAACTGAAGCGCCGCCTGCGGAATGACCCATTAACAGGATATTCTCTGGCTCTCCGCCAAAGCTGGCGATATTTTGTTTAATCCATTGTAGAGCTAAAAGCTGATCCTTCAGACCAAAGTTTCCCGGTAAATCTGCATCACCCGCGCTTAAGAAACCCAACGGTCCCAACCGATAGGTGATCTTCACCATGATGAAATTACCAGCAGACATGATAAACTCGTGCCCATACTCCATGACACCTCCGAACATAAAGGCTCCTCCGTGAATGTAAGCCATAACGGGAAAGCTGCTCCGACTCTCATTTTTTGGCTTGTACACGTTCACGGTTAGGCAGTCCTCCTTGCCAATTACCGCACCTTGAAAAACAAAACTCCACTGCAAACAGAACTCAGGCGCCTTGGTGGCATCGAATACCTCGTCCCACTGACGTTTGTAGGGTTGCGGTGCCTCAAAGCGAAGATTATCAATCGGTGGTTCCGCATAAGGTATCGACTCGTAGCTATAGTAGCCACCTCTGTCCCTTCCACGTAACTGTCCATTGGATATGTCCACTAGCAAGGGATCTGCCCTGCCAACGTGTGGCCAGGCCAGACACAGCCAGCACAGACAATATATCGATAATGCCAGTCGAGACATGATTATCTATCGTTGAGCCCTTAATTCGAACTATGGCAAGCAATGATAAGTCATTCTCGTTTTATTTGCTGGCAGATGACAAACTCATACTTAAGTACTTAATGATGAGTTAGGGCAATTTAGCTAAAGTCTCGATATTTATCTTTTACTCTGATATTAGCTAAGCGTTTGAAAATATATTAGCTGGGTGTGTTTTCACTTTAGAAGATGCAATTTTCATGTCAACTGCAGTTCATAGAAAACCTCACTATAATTTCCAAACTCAATTACTTTCAAAAGGAGAAATTATTGAAGAGTGAATAATTAATTATACATGTAAATTTGTAAATATATCTTTGATTGAATCGAACTACAATTGTATAGACTAATGATTTTGGGCGTACCTCTCTGGCAAACTATATATTAAAATCGATTCGTTAGTTGCGTGCTTATGCCTAAGTATATATTACATATATGTACATATATTTAACATATATAAATATACATTAAACCAATTTCTGATTTGCGGTATTTATTAATTATGTTTAATACACACAATGCTATATATATATATATATATATATATATATATATATATATTTATTTATTTATTTATTTATATTATGTATTGTAAATATAATTAATAATTACCGCAAATCAGAAACCTACCATTAGATTCGAGGCTGGACATTTAACAATTGCAAATATTAATGTATTGCCATATTAATATTAAATATTAATGTGCTGCAATTGGAATATGTTCAATTTTCACTGTTCCTTTGTTGCAGATAACTTTACTACGACATCATATGTTATTGTTATCGATAAGTCGATTAAAAGTTAATTTCATTATCAATCAGAAACCGTGAGCAGCAAGCTTTTTACAATTTCCGAAAAGCGTGTTCGTCAGGTATTTCTCTTCTCTTACAACCAGCTGAACAGACTACTCTTAGCAAGAAACGACGTATAAAATGCCGAACTCATCACGGTAAACAAGAACATGGGTCGTGTCAAGGAAAATCGAGATCGTATGTGTGTGCACACATACGTAATCGTAAGAGTCACACAATTGAGTATCATTTGCATGTTTCATATGCCCAGGTCTAGCTATGGTAAGAAATCAGAGCCGTCTGATATCAGCTCTTATGAACAATTCCAAATTTCCCTCCTCTCTTGCAGTTGGAATCTTAACTATTGTAACTGCGTTGATCTAGCCGGAGGAGGAGCCCATCAAGACCTTGAAGACTGGAATTAAAAAGAAAAAGAAAATTCATATTGAATAATTCAACTAAATAAATTCGGTATATATCGGCGACGGAGCAAGCTCGATGTTTTTGTATGGCATAATTTTTGGTTCGTTGGATAGTCGTGACTCTGAAGTGGTTTGCATAACCAATTTCGCAACTCTGACTGCATACAAATGGAGTCCGAAGTAAAGAAAATACTCATGACATTCGGATTTTGTATAATGGAATTTTTATGTAGTTTTTCAGCCATATACAGACAGTCAAATACATATGTTTATTTATATACATATATAAAAATAGATACAGTTGCGGAACTGTTGTATTTGAGTCGGACAATTTAAAGTTTATATGCCTGGAATGGGGCCCTTAACGTGCGTTGATCATATTTTGCACTCCGGATGCCGTTGTATTTCTCGTCATTTACATAAACATAAAGTCGTTTGTTATCCATGGAGCGTTGCAGCTGAAGATTGTGGCTACAGTCTAGTTGCGTCTTACACTTCATCGTATCACACATATAAATATAAATATATATATATATTATCGCAGATGTATATGTGGAGGGGCTGTCCGTATTCCGCCTTCCTGCTGTAAGTTTACGACTGCTGCATACAGTCGTAAACTTGGCTGCAAACTTTCTGTTTTACATTTGCTGCAAAACTAAAGTTAAGTTAGTTTCCGTGTCAACAGTTCATAGTTCCATTGCCACGACCCTTTCTAAGGTTGAGCTACAACAGAGTGGTCAAATCGCAAAATGGCCTGCCTAACAGCTGAGCTTGATTGGCAATTAGTGTTTGGCTGCCCTCCCCTCAGGTTGGGTTTACGCTATTTGCAGATTTCAACCAATTTGATTGCCAGAGTGAAAGTGAATCTCCAAATTGAGTATCAGTTACACTTGATCGAAATTGTAAAGTTTCGCAATCTATTGCAACTACTATTGCATATTTGAGATAATTATTAATTATTTGGCACATTAATAAAATTCTGTTTTATTATACTCACAGCATTATAGGAGTGCAGTAGTTCAATTTAACAGTAGTACTTGTCTGACAGACCGTAGTCGATATTTAAACTGCGTTCAATTAAACTGCTGTCAATCTGTGAAACTCCCAAACATCTGACAGCAGACACTTTAACTGCTTTAACTTTAGCTGTTTGACAAGAGGTTGAATATGAATGATAGTATATTCATGCAGGTCTTATGATATATCAAACTTTCTCTCTCTAAACATGTACATGTTATACTCTATTAGAGCTTAGCATACCTTGAGCTTTAGCTGTTACAAACTCTCTTCAACTAATTTTTCTGTATTGTTCAGTCAAACTTACATGTAGTCAATTCACTGGCTACACCAACAACAGCTATTGGGAGTGATTGCAGCATGGGAACGTTGTAAGGACTTGTAACAGATATCCGGCCCATTCCGCCTTCAAAAAGAAGCCCGTCCAGAAGGAAACGCAGCCAAGGATGTTTGTCTGGCTTCCGTGGATGGAGCTTGTTAGCGTTGATTTTATGCAGATTTTCACAGAAAATTTATGTAGAACAGCGCAGCAACATTGTATGTGTGTGGCAATAGTCGGGGTAGGTAGCAGATTTTCTCGAAATAAAGACAGACGGGCCAAGTACATGAAGTGTACATTTCATTTCAAATTGATTTATGCGACTCTCACTTGAGCTCCCTCAAGTTATTTCCATACGAAGTTGGCAAAAATGCTGTACTCTACACAACGCTTGATTACTTTTCAGATTACCAGCTATTTCAGCAGTTTCAAAGGATTACCAACTGATTAACCTCAATATTGATTCAATATTGTATGAAGTGCACGGCATCAACAGAAATATTTCATATTTCCAGATATTTGCAATTGCGACCAATGTCTAAATTTATTGCTAATTAGTAACAACAGTTAGGTGTGCGTAGGCGTGTGTGTGTGGATGTGTGTGTGGGTGTGTGTGGCTGATATGCAAATTTGATACAAAACTTTCGCTATTGGCAAATTAATTTGGATTTCACTTTGGTTGGGTAATAGGTGGTTGTGCTGGGTGGTGCAGGCGGAAGCGAGTTGCTCGACGTTCTCGACAGATTAGCCTATGGATAAATTTTGCTGATGTCAACGATAGCCCACCTCTCTCTCTCTCTCTCTCTCTCTCTCTCTCTCTCTCTTTCTCTCTTCACCCATCTCCTTCTGTCTCTTTGTGTGTGTGTGCCATTGAGGTTAAGCATATGTGAGTTTCGGGGCTGGCAACAAGCAGACCCACCCTCCATCCCAGCTCTATTAGGCGCCATAATTAATAGCAGCTTAACTTATAATTACGGTCAACGTAAACCACACAGAGAATCGTTTTAGCTTAATTGTTGAGGTAGTTCCATTCTACTGTTTGTTTTTTGGGTCTTCATTTTGGGTCCTCACACACAGGACACATGTAAATTTGAAAGACAACATGAAGAACAGGGCAATAATCAATATGACAATTTGCCAAGAGCTAAGCTGGGAACTGAAGGTTCATTTGGCATTTACTACTTAAATAAATTAAGCGTTCCTGTGGGAATTTCGATTTCTATAATTGCCATTTAATTGAGGCAAAATAAAACTTTAAGAGCCATTTACTAATGTCTTTAAGATTTGTTCAGGCATTAAATATTCTTTTATTAAGCTGAAAATAAATGAATGGAATAAAGTCGTTTACTTTTGCATTACATTTCCACGAATTCAGTATTGTCACATAGAATAAGAAATCTGATACCCTTTAAGCCATTTAGTTTTAGACTTCATTTTATTCAAATTGTTCTTTGATTTCTACTCTTTCGGATTTCTACTCTTGAAAAGTTCAATATTTTGTTACTAAATATGTAACGCATGTCCCTACTCCATTTGGGTTAAAATTTTAATAAAATTTTAATTTTAATATTTCCATAAGTTTTATTGATAATACTATAGGACCATTTGCGTTAACCTTTATGGAAGTTGGCAGCATTTTCTAGATAAACAATTATCTATAACTGAATTGATTATTATTGGCCTAATATTTCTTTGATAACAGTATGGAATTTAGCTTTCGCATGCAAGTGTATTTGCTTTTCGGTATGCTGCAGTGTCCGTTTTTTCTTGCCTCTCTTTTATAATAGCAAACATTTTCCAAAATAATATATTTATTACATTTTTGCCTTTTTGCAACAATTAAATTTCAATAGCATTTCAAACCGGAATTTGAGCTATGAAGCTTACAAGTTTTAGTTCTGTTGAAGAAAAATGTATTCGCAATTAAAGCCAAAATAAACTAAAAATTAGACAGACATTTATTTCAAGCAATATTTTGGATAAAATCAAGAAATTCAAGCATATTTTACTACGAATATTATAAAAGATAATTAAACAAATTAACTTATTTAGCTCGGCATGAAATCAAAGGTAGATAAACGAAAATGTTTTAGTTCATGCAAGTAGCCTAATTTGGCTTTTAGCATGATTAAATGTATATCTGTATTTACTGTATAAACTCTTTATATACAACAGAGCCACAAAACCAAAACAAAAAGAAAAAGAATAAAACTTTCATGTTTATGTGCACACTAAATGTTTTGCCAATAAAGTTTTATGGGTTGGTTCGAATTTATAGTTTTGTTTGTTTTCATTACATTTTGGCGCATTTTATTTACCATTATTTTTATGGCTATCGCCCAATTTATGCATTAGCTGAATATACTTTTTAATTTCACTTATTCCACTATGATTGGAATGCAACCTTTTACTTTTTGCGCCAGCTAGAGGTTATTAAATGCTTGTCTGATTATAAGAGTGTAAGTTTCTCAAATAATAAAAATTGTATACATTATTGTAATAATGTTAAGAAATCCATGAGGCGACGCACTCATTCTACTCATACAATTGGTATACATAGACTTTAAAAACAACTTCTGCCAAGCAACAGGACCCTTCGCTTGTATACCCAATATATATATTTAAATTAGCTACGTAATCCCAATAGACCTCACGCTGCGAACAACCTGCTCAAACATAATCCTAATGTAATTGGAAATTATTGCCGAAATTACGCTTCAGTCAATATTTGTGGGGCAAACAAATTTAGCATATTGAAAAATGATGCTCACAAAGGAAATTAATCGAGAGCGATTAAAATATTGACACAAATTGAAAACGAGCCATAGAATTTTCCTAATTGTCCCGATAAGAGATGATATATGAACCTTAAACAGGACTTTAAAGCGGCAACGGCTTGGCTTTAATATCAAATAATTTATGTGCAAGCAAATTCGGTCGCCGGCAGTAAAAAAAAAACCAAAAACAAAAATGGAACATCTTACGAGATTTATAAGAAGTGAAATTAATGTGGCAGTGCGTCTTCAAGGCACCCACACACACACACACACACACACACACACACACACACACACACACACAAAACACACACACCGAAAATGAACAAAAACTGTTCACAAAAAGTGCGATGAATGTGCTGGTGGCGCAGAGGCCTCTGGACAAGACGACGTCCCCATCTTGCCCTGGCCGACTAAGTTCGCAGCTCAGCAAATGCGAATCGAATTTATTTTATTTAGAACACCATCTTTGCTTGCGCGTTCGTCCTTTCGGCTTGTTGTTGTCCTTGCCAGCCGAAAAGCGAAACTTTTCGCGCTTAGTTGCCTTCTAAAAGCACAAAAACAGTTTGCCTGTTCTTAGACGCGGCAGCACTTTCCACAATTTTCTTTATGCCGCACGCTTTCGCCTCGCGTTTATTTCCCATTCTCTCTTTATTTTTTCTGCACGCGCATTTGAAGTTATTTCAAAAGTTTTTCGCCCATTTTAGTCCACATTTCTATTTGGCGCTCTTTGCCCGTCACCAAATGACAACTTAACGCGTGGCGCGCGAAAACTGCCGGAAATTGAAATAAGAAAGAAACTTGGGAGAAAGTAGCAGAAATTGGTCACTTTATAGGAGACGCCACCCATTAATAACAATTTTCGCACAGCGAAAAACTATTTAGCCATTCAGATAAGCAGAGAACATATTAAATAACTAGAGAGTAGTAATCTAATTCATATTCATTTGTGCTCAAGTTCTTTGTACTCGTGAATGAAAGTTCAAAACAAAAGGATTCTTAAGGGCAACGCAAATGCCCTTAAAAAGTAAAATTGCTCTAAAATTGGCTTCCAAATACCTAATCTAACCACCTCATACAATTAAGCACTTATGGACATACTCCACATTGTGGAGTGGCTGTAATGAAGCTCATAGGTATGAAGCTCATCATCATCTATCCACACTCCCACACTCAACTTCTGCAGGCAGAGTACATATAATATTTGCAGGCATTGTATCATTATAAAACTATCTCATCAAATTGAATCAAGTTTGGCATTATGATTTGCAAGAACTCCAAATCAAATTGTAAGCACTATAACGAAAATATAATAAAAAGTATTTAGAAAGAGTAAAAATATTTTCCAATTTAATATGCATTTAAAATAAATTTGAACCAATGCCATATTTTCATCACGTCAACTCTAAACCCTATAATTTCATTCGACAGCATATGCATATATGTATATAGAACCGAACTCGCATAGTTCGAGTCACCTGTGTCCATGGATTTTCGTAAATGCGGACTGAGAGACCGAACAAAAAAGAAACAATTTAAAGGCAATTTTCATGCAGCGAAACGCAAAATTCGTGCAGATGATATGCTTCCGGCGTTGCTCATGTTGCGGAATATCTTATCCCGTAGTTGTAGTTTTTTGTTTTTGTTGTTGTTGCTGTTGCCATTTGCTTTCGGCTGGCCCAGTGGGCCACTCTCCGTATGGCACTACGTAGTATTTATCCATCACTGACAATGTCAAATATATTACCCATGATGAATGACTTTGCGGATTTGATGAATGTGTTTTGTGGCTTTTCGCCTGTACCATAAACGTGCATGCGTGTGTGTGTGTGTGTGTGTGTGTGTGTGAGTGTGTGTCTGTGTGTGCCGAAATAAAAGATATATGTTAGAGAGCAAAAAAAGAAAGTGAATCTGCACATGATTTATAAAATTTCAATGGCATAGAATGCAGATATGTCAATTCAAACAATAGGCCAGACAGCCCCAAGCACATATGGATCCACGCTCATTTCATTTCAGGCAAAACTAAAAAATAAGCTCCATACTACTATACCTTAAGTAGATTGAATAGCCTGTATAGTTCAATTAATAATAAAATTAATAACATTCGTCGTCTGCCACGTTTCTACTTCAAATAAAACATGCTGATATAATTTATGTACATATGCTGTAAATGTTAAATAAATAAACTGTTATCAGCATTATAATGGAGTGGACCTATTAAAGCATACGTACGCACAGTGACTGCTGGAAGTAACGTCTCGGCCGTTGAAGTCACACCTCCGTGTCTCTCGCATCAAAGGAGTCGAATAAATTACTTGGCAAAGAAAGGCACGTTCCTGTAATAATGGCTGGTCAATTTTAATGAGTATACGTAGAGGCACGCACATGCTTAATATGGCACCAACATACAGATAGAGAGAGAGAGAGAGAGAGAGAGAGAGAGAGAGAGAGAGAGAGACGAGGGGAGGGAAGGCATGCGAGAGACAGAGAAAGCAGAAAATGAGGCTGAAGAGTAACGGCCATTGGCTGATAAGTCCATTGCGGCAATTGAAGGAGTTTTCTGCCAGCGCGTCTGTCAGTAACGGCTCGTCCTTTCAGAAGATGTCAGTGCACAGGATATGTGTATATATATGTGTGTGTGCATTGTACGCAGAAGAAAAATGCTGTGGTAATTACATTAACAGCAGCGCCGGTGGTAAGAAAATGTTGTTTATTGAAGCCAACTCTGAATTGTAACCATTTTCATTAAGATTGAAATATGTATCTTGGCTATAGGATTGAGGGAAACGACAGAAGAGGTATTTTGCGTTATTTTCCCATGTTGATAAAGACAGCAAAATAAGGTTAGCATGCATACTATTTAATTAGGGGAAAATTCTATGGATCGCTAATTTAGTTTTCTCTTTCAGCACTAAGATGTGAAAAATCTTTGCCATTTTAAGCAAGCTATCTCATGCACCTGAAATCTAGTATTTATTAGATTTATATCTAGTTTAAAATATAAAGAGAAACGTTATATTTTTCAATATTATTTTACGCACTTAGTTGCATACGTTCCGAAACTGTTTGCCATGATTTATAGCATTGGATCAGAGGACTGCCACTGAGATAGTTCCATAGAGACAGTCACAAAGGTACAGCCACATAGCGATATTCCCATAGAGACATCCGTGCAGTGAGGCGTATGTTGGGGGTCACAAGTGCGTTTAATGATTCAAGGCTAGAATGCTGTCCAATGGGCTGGCCATTAAGTACAGACTCGGCCATGTTTTATGAGCACGAAACATGGTTTGACGATAAATAGAACAAGAACAACTTTGGAGAACGCAATTTTTACTCATTTTGTTCTGTTTTTTTATTAGTTTTGCATAAATAGAACGAGGCAGATGGGAAGTTTCGTTGGGCTGGGCATGATAACTGTCTATAAAAATATCATTTTCAGTTTCTTTAATTAATTTTTTATTGACATTCTTTTCGGTAAGTCCTATTGTATTGCGTGCCCAGCAATTACAGCACTGTCTCAGAGTCTGGCCGCGTGCCAAGTGCAAAAATGTTATCAGAAAAACATTAATGCGACAATTACGACATTTTTAATTGTTTTCAAGTTGCACTCGCTCATTGCCGTATTGCTAGATTGCCATATTGCTGGTCCCCAAACGCTGCGAAACGGGTAATTAAAAACGTGTTATAAAGCACAACTGCGAGCTCCAAGGGAGACATTTTCTGTTGACGGTTGGCTGGGTCGAGTCGCGTTAATTGCTGGCTGTTGGGTGGAAATTAATGTTCGTTTTAGAAGCACACTTACTTCATAAAACGTAATGAATGACTGATGACATTACCAACGTTTGGCAACCCTCGTTGACAAAGAAGATGCTTTGCCATGCGCGAGCCGAGCAAAAGCGACTGTAGATTGAGATATCCACTGACACGTTGCCAATAGGAACTTTGCACTCATGATGCTCGATAACTTCAGCCAGATGGCAGCATCAATAGCTTCTGTCAATAGTTTTCCAACTTTATCCAGACTTTCCCTCCTCTCTCCGTCTGTCTCATGCCGCACATAGCTTCCATTCAATTATTGCTTTCTGCTTTGGGCGCCTTAAAGGGAGTCCGCTAATTGCCATGCGATGTGAGCGAAGCAAAAAAAAAAAAAAAAACTAAAGTGTGGAAAATATACGCAAATGTCGGGAAAAGTTGGTGGAAATCTCATTAAATTTTCATTTCTAATTTTCCAAATGGATTAACGCTAAAAGATGCAGAAATCTTTCATCATAATTAGCACGCGGCGCTGGCCGGCAACCAACACGCAGCGCACATAGTTGTCCACTCAAACACATACACAAGCACACACACGCACACAGACTAATACATACATGCACACATATATTCATACATACATATTTATGAGCATGCCCAGACTCTGCGCATAGTCCACTACTCCCTAAATCACCATTCGCTGCCCCGCTTCCCTTCAACCGATGCCCAGCATTTTTCTTGTTTTATACTCTTATATCAAAGAGATGCTACGAATTGTGCATAAAGTAGATTGAAATAAGAACATAAGCTATATATGTAAAACTCTACCGTTGGATCTATTGCTTATAGAAAGTCAAAAGTTTAGTTAATCTACTATTAGCTTTGCTATATGGTTCGATCTTTTGATAAAAACAATTAGATATATCTGTGAAAAAGCGAGATTTATTTTGTGCACTTTTAATAACCATATTTATATATTTGTTAACTTATTTTTTTAATATTTGTATTAATATATTTTTAAGTTGATATATTTATATGTTTTTTTATTTATACTTTTCTATAGTTAAACATTTTATTTTTGTATATTATATATATTTTTGATTTATACATTTATATTTAACAGTTATCCTCTCCTCTTTAGGGCACAAAAGCGTCAGCGTATTATAGACTGACCAATTTTTTCCCAGAACTTATATATACATATATATTTTTTCCATTTTTACTTATGCTTGTGTTTCTATTTGCAATGTTGCCGGCGGCGTGGCCTTGTGCCTTGTTTGACTAACTCATTTTGAACAATTTGCCAGGCTTCTTGGCCGTCCAGCCACCTCCTGCCGCAACGCCCCGCCAGCTGTTTAATTAAGCGCCCAGATAAGATACTGTTACTCTTAAATGTGCTACTTACAATCTGTTGAAACAGAAAGCGAAATCTAATTACAGCTGCACAAAAGCAGAGCCCGCAATCTTCATGGCAATCAATATTTAAGTAGTTGAGCACATTTTTGCTGTCTACTCTATGTTTATTGAGACCCTTCTTTAACATCGTATTCAGCATATTTAGCACATTTTCTGTATTGCTCGGACTGACACAATAATTTGTTTTTAAGTAAATGAGCACAGTTCAAATTGGGAAATTGATTTTTGAAGCGCTCTGGACTATGCTGTAAGTGCAGTGAACGTAATGTGGATCGAGTATCAAGTTGATCAGTCAGAATCAAAATTAAACTACTTAAACATACGAAATTCGAAGTAAATTATTTGTGTATTTTATCTCATTTATATTTCTTCATTTAGCTTCAAGTTGAGCGGAGATATTCTTATCGTATTTAATTTCCAAGAAACAATGTTTCGCTTGTTGCCCTTCCTCTAAATTTTGAATGAATAAGCAAATGTAGCCAAGCTTTTACCAAGGTCTAATAGTCCACGGAGCGTAGGGGCACTTCCTGCGCCAAATTCTAAATCCAATTTAATTGAAAACAAGAGCAGCACGTGGTCACACACAGAATGCCAGAAACATGAGAACATTTTTGAGAATTTACTTTTGCCATTACTGCAACTAAAGTCGCACACAAAGACTTTCAGCTTCTTCATAAGTCTCCCGGCGGGTGGGCCAGGGGCGGCGCAGGGGATTGTTTGAGGGGGGGAGCAAAAAGTGCATTTCCTTAGACGCAACTCGGAATGAACTCATTTTGTCGCTGGCACGCAAAATTACAAAATACTGTCACGTATGTTGCTTTTTAGAATATTGCACGGGGCAGCTGGGCGGGCACAAAAGACGAAGGCGGAAGGAGCAAAGGATACTCGGAGCAGAAGAACTAATGCTAAAGAAAATATCAACTTCTAACATAAATTTGGGTCAAAAATTTTAATTTAAACGAGTGCCAGTGTCGCCTACAATGTTATGTTGTTCTTATTATTGCTCTTGTTGTCCTTCATGTTTGTTTTTGCAGCATGTCGGTAAGCAGAGGCGGTAGCAAAAAGCAAGTATCACGTATACGCACTGTAACACAAACACAAAATACAAATAAATTAGATGCACTTATATCCAGCCAAGGCTCGGCTCCGAGAAAATGGTGTGTAAAGTTTGAGCATGTGAGCGGGGGCTGCGTGTAGATAGCAAGAAAGGAAATTTACTAATTTCAAACTTTTGCACGCATTAACCTCGAAAATCTGCGCACAGGCAAATGCCGATTCGCACATAGATGAAGTGCTGCAGGGATGTGTGGTTGAAGATGGCAGAGAGAAAGAGAAAGAGAACGAGAAAGAGAAAGTGGGGGCGGCTGTCACACAACTTGAAGACACGACACACTTGCGACTGCTTGTAGCAGACAGACACACGCACACACTCACACTCACACACACACACACTCACCCACACACACACACGCTTGCCACACACGCCCTTGTTGTATTTTGTATAATTTGGGTCACGATCTCCGCGCTGCAGCTACATGGGCGGGGCAGGGCGTGTGGCTTATGGAGCGAGCAGTGGTCGAAAGCCGTCTTGCATATTGGTTGGCATGGCTGCAGTGAGCAGCCGGCAGCTGCGACGATGACAACGGAGACAAGTTAACGTGGTGTATACGTAATCGTCGAGCTTAGCTTGGTCTAAAGGCGGCTCAGGACAATAGAGACGTGGGAGCGGGCAGCAAGTCGAGTTGAACTATTGTCAAGTTTTAACCTCGATATGCAGCCATGACGGATTAGGCGCCGCACCCACACACACTCACACACGAGCACACACACACAGAAAGCCCAACCCCAGCAAGAGATGTGCGCTGCTCTCTTTGGAAGGCACCGCTGGGCATAACAAGAATAAGTAACAAATACTATAGCGGTCCACGGACAGAGCCAATGTCAGCGAGGGGAAATCAGTTGGGAAACTTTCTGAGAGCGAGGAGGAACGACTGCAGGCGGCAGCTGGGCGAGAAGAGCCGCGTCATCATGCCGCGTCGACGATGACCCCTTGAGTGCATAACAACAAATGAAATCGTGTGACAAGGCAACTGAGAGTACAGTGGCATGGAAAGGCGAAGAGCTTGCATAAAACTCGCAAGTTGAGTCTCTTAACACTATCACGTGATAATAACTATTAGGAGGATTTCCAATTGTGGGAAATTTTATAATCTTATTGCAAGTAGTAACTAAGTTGACTCTTTCTAAATCGTAATTGTTTCCTTCATCAATCAGTTTAATATATGGCAGATTGAAAAAAGGCGGTCAGAAACTTCCTTTGTCTACAATTGACCCGTATATATTATGTATATCAAATAGATATACATGTCTATATGTATGTCTATCCCATTGTGTGTGTGGCTGGATTGCGAATAAGGTTGAGGTTACTTAGGAACGGGAGCTTGGAGCACTGAGGCCAACTAGTGTATGACCAGCCCACAGCATTATGATGGGCGTGGCTGCTCGAAATGCGCCGCAAGCGCTCGCAAGTCGTATGTATGTGTGTGGGTGTGTGTGTGGGTGTGTGGGCGTGTGTGTGGGTGCATTTAGGTATTTCCATGTCAGCTGCAAATGCCACTCGCACAGCGGCAGCTCGTTTGCCGTACAAGTTCAAAATCATGTCTCGTTGACTGGCTTTTGGGGCCAGCTGGGCATTGCAAGAAAGAGAAAAGAAAACGGGCAAGTTGTGGGAGTGGCATGCCTGCATTCTGTGATGATGCAAAAAGTTTTCTTAACGTGTTTGCTGTCAAATTGTATGCATTCCTATTTGCTTGGCCTTAGCCAGGGCTAAGAAATTTATTTCATTTCACTCACTTTATGAGTGGCTTGCCAAAACAAGATCTTGTTTCACTGGCCTTAGCTGGGGCACGCAAAGGGCTCACAAAATATTATTAAGTAAATGTCGAGTTGAGCACTCTGTGGGGCTGAAGAGCGCCTCTTGACATGCAACAAATAGCATTAAATAAACTGAGCTATGGACGAGAGAAAACAAAGAGGAAAAGAATTGAGAGCTTGGCCACACCAAATAGAAAACTTCAAATAAACTTGGTCCGACAGCTCTCAGCTTGTAATGTAGTTTCAATATACAAATCAATAAGCACAGCCCTGCAGCATGCCGATGCTCAGCTGAAACAAAGGCGCCTTGCAAGAGTTGAGGTGGCATTGAGGCAACATCAACGGCAGACTGTAACCACAACGAGCAACCGCAAGCTGGTCCTCTGCTCACTGGTGGGTTCACCAAACTTTTTCGACATTTTATTTCGACTGTTTCCCAGCCAAGACGGAAGGTGCAACGGAAAAACTGCAAGACCCAACAGGCCAGCCAGCCAGCCAGCCAGCCAGCTAGCGAGCGAGCGATTCTCATAGCCAAGAAAAAGTTAATGATGTCACTTGCACTAGCCGTAGGCAGCACACACAGCGTCCTGGCCGATAAAGCCGACTCGCAAACGATGCTGGAACCAAGCGTCTCCCTTGCCACACAACAGCCACAACTTTTTGGCCGAAACCGCAAGACCTGCTTGAAACAAGTGAGTGAACAAGAAAATACGAGACTATTAAATTACTTATTGTGCAGTAAAGAGGGCCAAACAGCCGTAGACCAAGCTGAGCTAATGGTAGATCATTTGATAGCTTAGGATGACCTGCTGCTTGATTGCAGTTTGTAGAAACATTTATATAGAAGTTCTTTAAGGAAATACAAGTTGTTTATACTTTATAAAATAAAACTCTTTAAATTTGATTTGTGATATATTTAAATACTATTTGTCTATAAGAACCTTTTTGAATCCTTCTATTATCTAATCGATTTAAACAGGCCAGGTACTGAAAAACTAGGCCCACTGGTATTTAACTATTAATGTATTTTGTTAATTTATTTCGTAGATCTATAATAAATACTAGACATTTTTTCTCTTAACTCTTTTCATCTAATGCCATTTCATATCTAACAATTCCCTAAAATTACTTTGCAAATTTCTTTAATTCAAAGATTTTTCATTGCAAAACCAATGATTTTAATGTACTACTTTAATAAAGGTCTGAGATGGAAAAAAATCTAATTGCAAATGCAAAAACAATCACATTAGTTAATTCACATTTCAAGGCTATAGACCCCTGGCTGAGTTCCCTAGAATTCTATAATCGTGCGAAGCACTCAGAAAAATTTCAAACAATTAAATCTTTAAGTCTCGTTTGGAAACTGTTTTCAATTGTCGCTCTCTCTCGCTCTCTCCCACTCGTTCTCTCTCTCTCTCTCTCTCTCTCGCACTCTCTAGGGTGTTGCGCAGCAGCGAACTAATTATAAAACGGATGCGCCAGCAGTAGTCCTTGGGGATCGGAGCTAGTGGGTGGCAGTCGAAGGGCGAAGAGAGAGGGCGTGGCAGCTCTTTGTGCTTAAGGTCCGCAGCCGAAAGGACAGATAAATGCGACGGTCTGCGCAACGAATAAGAGTATTTTGCATAATTGTTGACCCAGAAAGTCGCAAGAAAGCAACAACAACAAAATAGTCAGAAAAAAGAGCATGAAAAAAATTTGTAATTTCTCTGTGCGGCTTTTTGTTGTTGTTGCTGCTGTTGTTGTTTTTGTTGTTGCAAGGATACTTTTTCGTTTTGGCGATGTTGTAGTGTGCTCCTTTTTGGGGCGCCACCGCTGATTTGTAATTAGGAAACGGCCGCCAACTGTCGCCGTCTCTTTTCGTCTGCAGCCACGCCCCATTTGCACCGCAGCGGCTGCGGGGCATTAGCGAACGTTAAATACCCAAGTGCCATCTGTTGTATAGCCCCTCCCGCACCTGCCCCAGCACCCAAATTAAATGAATGAAAAGTGCTAGAAGAAAAGTGTAAAGCAATGACGCCTCATTCCCAGAGGACATTTGAGCCAAGTAGTGCAAAGGCAACGCCACTTTGCGGCTTTTTTGAGACGTGAAAGACAGAGGATAAGAAAGAAAGGAGCACAGAGAAGGAGAGAGAGAGAGAAAGCCAGATTCATTCAGCGGGCTGAGAAGACCACCGAAGGCTCAAGAAAGTTGGGCGTGGTAAAAGTTTATTAAAATTTTAAATTCTGTTTTAATATTTTCCTTTGACTTGGGCCCATCTTCAAGACAATCTGGCGCGCAAGGAAATGCACAAAATTGAAATTATTTCAAGTCCGGTGTCGCCATTTTGCCTTCCGGTCGGGCATCCTTTTCGCATTTTTTTCTACTCTTTTTTTTTTTTAATGCCAAACTTTAATGCCATTGCCTTTGCATTGATACAGAACTTAATTCTCTTATTTTCGATATGACGGAAATTCGTTATTCTGTTCAGCGACCTTCGTCGCATGTTCGTTGTCCTTGCTCATGGTCCAGCCTGTGCGCTGTTGCATGTTTCCGTGCTTTTTCGCATTATATTTTGGGCCGATCAGACGTGGGCAGTATTTTAGCATACTTTTTAAAAGTTTCTTTTATTTATTTGATTGCTTCTCTGTGGTGATTTATGTTAGGCATTTAACTTTGGGGCTTGTCATAAATGTGAGCGGCTGAGATACAAATAGTGGTCATTATTAATTTTTCATAACATTTTACGATACCTATATCATTTTACACCATGTCTTATACTTAGCATTTTTTATAGAATTTTAAATGAAATGATTATTTTATGTTTTCCCATTTATATAACTGTGCCGACAATCTTCCGTGCTCACTGCCTCAAGTTTAGCTCTCAAGTTTACAGTCCTCTATTCATTTAGTAAAGCCTCAAATCCTTGCAGCCTCTCACGAAAAACATACTTTTTGTTGCCGGCTTCCACAAAACGAAAATCTCTTTCAAACCGCACACAAAGCGTTCAACTAACACTGACATCCAAAAGTTTAGCACCCAGGTGCTGAAGCGGGGTACGTTTTTTGGTCGTGGCTGTAAGAAGCTTGGCACTCGGCGCTTTTCCGGATTTAGCTTCCATAGGCATGGGCTCAACCCCCCACCGGCCCACATCCTGCCTGCCTGGCCATGCCGGCTTCTTGAGCTGCATTTCAATGCCTCACCTTGTGCCAGGAGTCTAAGCCCATAATGGGGGCCATTGATTGCATTCAAGCGCCAGATGGAAGCTTGTACACGGAAGTCAGATTTGTAGTGAAAGGCAATAATGAAATCAAAATGTGAATGCACTTTGCATTTCCTACTTAGTTTGACCCTGTTAGAAGTACAAGGAAGTAGAAACGCTAGTCGGTCACCCCTTGGCTTGGCATGCCAGTCAGCCAGTCCGCCAACCAGCCAACCAGCCAGCCAGGCAAGCAGCTAAAAAGGAAGCTTCCCTTTAGCCTGAATGTGCTCTCATTAGATCTCATTTTGAAAATTATGTTGCCTCTGCGCAGCTTATTCCAGCATTTGAATGCGACGTGCCGAAGCCCAGGATGTGGTGCAGGGCGATGCTAGCAGGACCTAAATGCAGCCATTGAAACTTGGTGACACGTCAGCAAAGCTGTCTATGGATATGAAAATATATATATATAATATGTATAATATATATCATGTAAATCTTTAATATATACATGAGATATTCCCAACTTTTGTTCAAATGGCAATTTCTCGAATACGATTCCGTACTGTTGTTCAATTTTACTAGGTCCTTGTCGTGCTTCGTACTGGCAATTAATTTAAGCCTTCCGGTTCTCAGTTCTTTTCTTGCATTTTTTCAATTAAACTGCTTCAATTTCATTCAATCAAATATATTTTTTTTAGCCCAGTAGGTCGGTGATTCGCTCACAACAAATGTTTGGGGCCAAAAACTGCGCATCGACGCTACAAATACCCTTAAAGCTATCGCTTATGAAGGAATGTAGAGAGCTAAGCCTTAGTCTGTAGTGAGTTACAAAGTTCAACATGAAATTAAAATACTCTTCCTTAAGCTCAGATTCTCTTTCCCTGTGTTGATAGAAATTTGGAATCCATCCGTTTGACAATGTTCGACCTTGTTGTGGAGCATTGATTTTATCTCAATTACCTAAAGTCCTTGGCCCAACCAGGGAAATGTATATACATATACGTAGTATATATATATTGAAAATACATACACAAACACGCACACAGATACACTCTCATGCATTTATGCATATGCACATTTTTTACGAGCTTCCGGCAGGCGGTTAACCGAAATTCAAGCCAACGAATTTCTACCAGTGTGCTGATACTTACTTCTTTTCAGGAAGTATTATTAAAGATGACTCAATGCCGTGTCAAGCATTGAAATTAAGTTGTCTAGAGATGTACATAGTAAGAATCACATTTGGTTTGTACAGCAACAAATTTTTTGCTTGTGAATTTCTTCTTAAATTTATTATACCTTTGCTTTCTAAAAAAAAAACAAATTTTTATATTTCAAACGGTAACATATTTCCTATTTAAAAGATTATTATGAGCTTCAACGCCAAATCGGACAAAATAAAATTTTAATAAAAAACAATTGAAACCCGTAATATTTAATATTTGGTTGCAAAACTTTGACAAACTTTTTGCAAATCTCTGGCTTTGTGGAGTTCCAAGCTGCAAGTAACCCCATTTTTAATTGGTTAAGCGTGCTATACCTGTTTTCGTAAACTTTGATAGCAAATACTTCCCAAAGATTCTCTATAACGTTGATTGGCGTTTAGATCAATTTCGGACAGTTGTGGATTAGCCTAAGCTTAGCTACCATTGACGAGAGCTTGGGATCGATGTCTTGATAAAAAGCAGAAGTCTTCAAGTACCCTCAATTTCAAATTTCGTTAGATTACTATTTTTATTATTTTCAGGAACCTATCGTTTCGTCTAAACTTTGTTACTTTTGCGCTGTCATCTTGTATAAAGCAATTGCCTCCAGTAAAAGTCAAATTAAAGAAATAGCTATAAATTAAACTACGGACAGGCTCAGACAGAATAGTTTTTTGTGATTCATACATAACCATTGATTTCATATAAAGCTACAGTTTTATCGATGTAACTGCAAATCTCGTGTCAAGTTTCTGATGGTCAGCGCATTTCTTCTATTACGATATCTACAATAATATCGATAGTTCTTATTTGTGGATATTTACCATTCACACAAAATACCTACAAGCCACGAGGTTGTGTAAAAGCGAAAAACACAATATTTATTTAAAAGCAACTTTTTAACATTTTAAAAAATAGTAAGTTTATAATGTCAAAATGTTTTACGGTAAATACTTTATATATATAGATGTGTGTATTTTAGATAAATATGTCTCAGAACTTACGCGATCTTGAGATGGCGATGTCGAGTACTTTCACAGCTTTACCTTTTAAGCCCACTCTCGAGTGGCACATCCATGGGCTTTACGAAAACTCGGTCACCCAAGCTGGGTCGCTTGATCAGAATACCGATTGCACTACCATACAAAATTATGATGGGGGCGAATTCGTAGCACAGATTGATGTCGATGTTGAGACACAGTGCAACATTAACAACTCCATATCGAACACAATCAGGGAGTCTACTGGATCTCCTGCTAACTGTCTGATGAAGCTGGCCTGCAACATAAACATCGTCGATATAACACGCCGCTTGCTGACGACCGCAGTCGACAGCTGCGATCTAGGGATCAAGTTCGACGAGGACTACATCGTTACCATGGCCCAAAAACTGGCCGAGGCCATGGACTGTTCGTTTGAGCAGTACGGCGAGAACATCGAGCCAGTCATCTTCAGCCTGGTGCCGGCCATAGCCGTGCAGCGCGAGACGGGCCGTGTGATAGCCTACGGTGTTGGTCAGCTGGTGGCTTGTGGCAACAACAATGCTGAAATGGTCATGATCGTGCGAGGCTGTGCCCTAGGCGTACCATCACAACAAATGATCATCGAGTCCGTATGCCAATCCCTACTGCCAGTCACTGAAACCTCAATTTAGCAAATCGTTTTGTGGGCCTTTCTCTTTTGAACTCGTTGCTAAGTATAATTCTATATATACTCAATAATCTTCTTTCAGTTTTAGTGATTTTTAGAATAATCTGGAAAGTGCGCTAACCTCTATTTGAAAGTCTTCAGAAGTTTTCTATACATTATAATTTGTATATTAAGAAAAATGTATATTGATATCAAATATTGAACTTCATGTAATTTTTTTTTATCAGAGAAAGGTATTTTAAAGCTTAATTATAATGTTATATTTTTAATAAATTTTGTATCTCTATAATATATGTAAGAGCGAATTTCTGGACCACCAAACACTATCATTTTTAGATTTATCCATGCTATGCTATGCTTTAAATCTGTAGCAAGTAAAGTTCTATGTAGATATTGAGAAAAAGAATTCATAAAGTAAATTACCTAAAATTTTTCTTTTTCTCAGATGTCTGGACTAGCTTACTGAATGTTCTGTAGCTTTTTATTTTTGATTATTTTTCTCCAAATTTTCAGTCTCATTGCTGAAATCAAAAATATATTTGTTTAAAATTAAGTAATACCAATAAATAGTAAAAATGATTTCTGTTTTTGTTAGTTAATTATTCAGATTATTATTTATTCAATGCAATAAGTTTTCTCAGTTGAGAGTTTTCACATAGTTTATTTTCGTTTACATATATAAGTACGTTGTTTTTCTTGCTGTTGTAATTAGTTGGTACTTAACGTTAATTTCGCTATATGTTCGCACATAACTGTATATGTATATGTATAGTGTATATGTATTATTTTTATTATGTTAAAATTTATCATTTCGTATTATGCAATCGCGCTCTATTGTGGCATATATATGTTATATTTACAGTTAAGTAGTTGTAACATTTTTTGCTAATGCAGTTTTTTTCGTATTGATTTGTTTTTTTTTTTTTTTTTTTTGGATTTGCATTTTTTACGCATACTTTGATTAGGGCGTCAGACGATTATTAAGTTAATTAGTTTAATTAAGTAGATGTGACTAAGCTGGCCTCGGGTCACACTTTAATTAATTTTATGAAAAACACTTAAAGACTTAGAAATGTATTTTGATTTCGTTTAAATATATATATATTCGCTATACCATCGACTTGACTTACGGTCTAAAATGTATGGCTCAACATTTAAGTGGGTGTTGTATTAAATAGTTAGCTATTTAAGTTGAGAGGGGAGCTCAATTAAAAGGAATTAAAATCAAAGTGGAAAAAGTTTAAACTTTGTTGCAGCTCAAAGACCCCTGGCCGCAGAGACCGCAAACATTTGATACGTGTTTATTTGCAGAGGTCTATAAAAAGATTGTGAAGTATGAAAAACAAGCAACAAACAAAAATCAGAACTGGATGAATGAAAGTGTGAGGGCGAGAGATGGAGAGAAGGAGAGTTGCGTGGCCTCACGGGCTGTTGACCACAGTGTTGTTGCCTCATTTAGTTGCAGCTGCTTGTGGTTGGATTTTATTAATGAGCGACAGACAGGTTACTCATACGCCCCGTGATGACAACTGCCAAGCGATGCGTATACCCACTGTATATATGTATGTATGTTTATTTGTATTGCATATAATTAATGTACATTCGATTATTTGGACTTTAAGTTCTTGTGCAGCGACTAATTGCAATTAAGCGTTTAATTGTTTTTTCCGCACATTAACTTGTTGGCTTTCTTTTCCGCACTTGTAATTTCTGCATACAAAATCAAAATAAAAAAAAAAAAACCTCGCGTATGTCCGTTCATTTTATGGAATTCTGTTGCAATTGAAAGGTTCATAAATGTACATAAGTATTTTTGTGTTTTTTGTTTTCTTTTTTTGCTTCCCTTTTTCACAATTATAAAATGGTGTAAATAAATTTTAATCGATGCAATTCGCCTGCTGCTGCTTACACAATAAACTCTTCACTCTATATGAATTTTACGATATTTTCTGGCTGTTGTTTCGTAACATTTTAAATGCAATTTATTAGTATTTCAAATACTCCGCGCTCAACTCTTGTGTGCTTCACATATATATCTATATATAGAATTGCAATATTTTTTAATCCATTGTAATCAATTAATTTACATACTTGCTATACACATACCAGCATACAGTTGTTTTTATTCTATTTTATTTTATTTTTTTTATATACACTTATCTTAACGCTAACATACAATTTTGATGTGAGTCTCTCAATCAATATAAGTAGTATACCTATATATTTTTTATTTAGTAATTTAATCAATTATTTTATGTAAATTTCTGTGTTGCACATGTTTTATGCCGAGATAAGAGCTAGCAAAATATTGATGTTCAAATGAATTTATGACTTAGCAAACATAATGTAAATTGAGTTTGATCTATGTAAAACAATCGTACTGAATATTACATGGCATATAAAATAATATTTTGTATATATAAAATTGAATTTTTTATTTTTGACAAAGCATTTTGAATGCAGTTTATATTGCAAGAAATTTTAAATTATTGTTAACAGCTTTCAATTGATTTGCAAGCTTAGTTGCATAGCTTTCTTCATTTATTTTTAATAAAATTGATTTGTGCTCGAAATTAAATGAACTGTGGGCCAGGCAAGTGCTTGGGCTATTGAGAAATGTTTCAATTGCAATGCACAGAATTCAATAGAAGACAAACAAGGCAAAGGACATATGATAGCCTTTGAATAATGCAGCATGCGATGCTCGACTCTTTCGCTCCCACTCTGCATCTCTCTCTTTGAGCACACTCGTAAATATTTTCAATGAAAATGCATTTGAGTTGCCCAACTGCATGCGCTTTATTGCAAAATATCAAATATTATTTTTTATTCGATTGGAGCCTGGACTCACTGTCCTTCCGTTTGTCCGAATAGCAATGCTTTGGCTGATAAGAATATCCTTGCAATTTCATTTGATGTTGCATAAATATTTACGTTTATGCATTTATGCAAACACACACACATACGCACGCACACACACACAGGGACTACAACCAAATGGCAACTCAGTTAAGTGTATAAATGTGAACTGATATATGTAAATATATATACATATGTGCATATGTATATATATTTATGTGTGTATGCAAGTATGTGCATTTGCCTGCTTAGGTTCGAGTTTAGGACTAGTTGCTTAGAGCTTGTAGTACTTACAATTTAGTTGCATTCTTTTACCATTGCTGCCTGTCAGAATATTTTTTTTCGGCTTTCTTTTATGGATATTTTTTTTTTTTTTTACTTACAAATAAGTTAGCAGATAAAATCAACTACAATTACAATATGCACTCGATTATTTTATATATTTCCGGCATATTTTTTGTTGGATTTCTGGTTTATAATATTTTTTTTTATAGACGTTTGTTGGCTGCATTTTTCTCTTTGTGTGCTTCAGTTTTTAAGTAGCTTTTGCACATAGTTCTGTTTGTTATCATAAATCAGTTGCTGCTCCCCTCCACCCTCGACTTGTCATGTCCTCTGTCCTACACCAATCAGGAAAACACTCAGCAGCAAAACCAGAATGCACAGGGTGTATGCACGTGTAATGGGGGCCGATGACGTCACAGCTGAAGCCGATGATTCTCCTGGAAAAGGCAAAAGGATTGCAGTATTAAGTATTAGTTGAGTGTCATCATGTATGTCTGATAGTATATACACATTTACGGCTAATTAAAATCAGGTGTAAAGTCGATTCTAATTCTTTTTCTTTTGTCTTCTATCTTTCATTTTTGCAGGTCTGTATATTTGTTGCTATGCAACCTACTTTTCAACTGTCATGAAGAGATGTGCTGCTATATACACCAACACTCAAATATCATGTTTTGTGATGAAAAACTTTTCATTTCAAATAACTTAACCTTATATGATATAATATTTAGGTGTTTTATTAAACTTAGGCAAATTTTAGCATCAGAAAATTATTTTAAAGTGGTCTACACAAAGCTAAATAAGTTTGCTGTTTGTAAAGTTTTTCAGATTTAAAATTTTGTAGATTATCCTCGGTGTGAGCTTTGCTATACCAACTCTAACTACTATGCTATTGGACTCATAAGCATTGTAGCTATCAATTGGTTGTAAAGTTTTCATATAAAAGTACTTTGGAGTTGGCTTTCCGTAAGCTTATACGAGCTTTGCCTTACTTTTAGTTTGAATTGCATATGTATATAAGAGTCTTCTATACATATATATTTTTTTTATGTATATTATACTTACCATTTATTATGTTGAGTGTTACCGTCGCACTGGGACTGTTTGACGGGCTACAAGTGTAATTGCCAGTGTCGCGCTTCTTGGCCGACTCGATGATTAATGAGCCGATCTGAGGGCATGCGATTTGAAGAAGAGAAATAGAAATGGAGAAATGTAAATTTTTGTACAATAAATGTATTTATGCAAGGAAAGAACTCTCTGAAGTGAAATCAAAAGATAAATCGCAATTGAAATGTCAGGTTTGAGCAACGCTTATGACAACTTCGGCGACACGTTGGCTAAATATTTAACGAGTCTGCGAGTCACGTTTGCCAAGAGGTCAGCTCTAATTTGCAACGATTCAACGACATTTGGCTTTAAGACGTCTTTGGGGCGTGGCATAAATGCGAGGAGTATGATGCAATATTGTAATTTCGCTGATGTGGCACGTGGCCGGAACACGGAACGGGGACCAGAGAGCACGGAACACGGAATACGGAGCACAGGCAACGCAATTTGAAATCAAGTGTAATTAAATTAAAATCAACAAGGGAACAATTGATAGAACTCACTGTGCTCTGTCCGTCGCCGCTGGCCTCTGGCAGATTCGGGTCCAATTGCGTGCGATGGCGACGTGAATCGGCGGCCAGCTGCTCGGTTCCGTGGTACCACATGATGAACGTCGGCGGCTCCAAGGCGCCGCGAACAATGCAGCGCAGGACGACATTGCTGCCTGCTTTGACATAGCGATCCGGTTCGCCGAGTATTTCGGTTCGAGGAACTGTAACAAATACCAAACGGCATCAGGTATGACAATGGCAATGATGAAAATGATGATGATGATGATGATGATGATGATGATGATGCTGTTGTTGAAGATGATGCCGGTGCTCATTATGAGTGAAACTCAATGGCAAATACGGCGCGTGCCTGTGTGAAATTGTGACATTGGCGCTAATCTATTGAATTAACAGCTGCTAGTCACGTCGCACACGTAAATCTGCGCACCTTCGCGTTTGATGGAGGCGGAGGGAATAGCTCGAGCTGTGCCAAATTCACTTTTCAATTTTTCACTTACTGATGCCATCAGCTATACACACACACACACACACACACACACAGGGCAGAGGCACGCATATGCATCACAAACTATGCCTCTGTCTGTGCCAAGTTGTGTCAAAAACCGAGTTCCAATGCTATAAAAAATACATAGACGCAAGTTCAAATTATTGCCCCCCCCCCCCCCCACACACACACACACACACACACAGACCCACACACATTTGCACATCACACGAGCTGTTTCTTATAGACTGCGACCGCCCTGCCCCGCCCATCTCCGCCACGCCCAACTGGCTGGCCAACGGCGACGTGCGCTTGCGAATTCGACAAAATCACGTATACGCCGGGTTTACACTGCTGTTAGACACACAAAACTGCGCAAAATGAATGTGCTGAGAATTCGCACAACATTCTGTCTGCTCGGGTATGTGTATGGGTATGAGTATGTGTGTGAAGGCTCTTTGCCTTTGGTTTGACACCAAACTGTGTCAGCTTGTCAAAATCGTAGCGTTGTGCATGTTAGTTTTCCAGTTGCTTGACTGTTGCTGCGCGTCACAGCTAAAAGGACATGCAATATTATTAGCCACCGTCCCTTAGCTCAACAACAAAGTTTTTTCTCTATATTTTTAGTTGAAAAACAAATATATACAAATTTCTATGAAGCAGTAGCGTAGCACAAATTCAATAGAGATTCTTATTTTAAATTCTAAATATGAATTTAGTCTCGCTTTAAAATATTAATCTGCTGAAATTCGGAAAATAAGTTTATTTATGACAGCACTAAAACATTTTTATACTCCATTTAAAGCCAAAAACCAACTAAGATTTTAATTCAATCATCTAAAGATTTTTCTCATAGTTGAGAAAGTGAAAACTTAAACTAGAAAGCTAGCTCAATAAAAACGAAATTAAATTTATATTTAAGGAGAAAGAATAAATTTGGAAAGTTTGCTTTTAAAATGAAAAGAAAGAGGAAGATAGAGCATACAGAGAAATTCCAATTAAAGTGTTCAAGAGAAAAGTAAGAAAATATATTTTTTTATGCGCCATGAAAAATAGATGAAAGGCCGTCTTCATCTAAACGTTATTCATTATAAAAATGGGCTTAGTTTTAAGTTAATTATGGAAGTATTCAGATTGGGAATTAACTAAGCGATAAGCGCCGAGAAAGCCACAAAACCACAGAAAAAGAGAACTGGCAAAAAAAAGAAGAAAACTTTCACAATTTGAGCTAATTTTCAGCTGAACAAAAGACTGAAATTGGTGCAGGGGAGACAGAGGACGGGGTGAATCGTGGCATAGTGTGAAACGAATTACAGCAACTTAAATTAATTGGGTTTATTGCCAAATGCTTTTAGGGAAATTAGTTAAGTTTGAAATGTGCAGCCCGGCTATGTGCAGAGGCAACGCCTGGCCGTAAGCATTACGGCGGAATTGTCACTCTTGATGGCGAGATAAAAACCAAAAGCGTCAAAAGGAAAAACAGTTGACATCCAAGCCCAAAAAGAATTGGCTTTGTACATACAAGATTAGCAGCAAATTAAATAAGCGGACGAACAGGGCCGAATTCTGTAAATGAATTGGAAGTGGGGCTGGAGCTGGCAGCCAAACGAGATGAGCAGAAAACAAATCTCATAAAACCAAATCTAGTTTGTCGTTCAATGATGTAGAAAAAAATAAATTCATTCATTTCGAATGTGTGTGCGGGTGCGTGTATTAACGCACAATGGGCCAAAATTGAATTTTGTGTGTCAAAAGCTTTTTGGTGTACTTAGAAAGATTAGATAGGTTCGAGATATATATGTTTTAAATCTGCGAAAATCAAAGACTTAACAGCAGCTGTTCCATTTTGAGAGAGAAGCAAGACTTAACACCTTTAATAGATATTCGATATAACATTCAATAAATCGTGCCTCTGTGGTTCCCTTTTTTTTGGTCATTGTGCTGCTGAAGCATCAGCCAAATGAGCCGAAACCAAAGAAACTGACATTTTAACCAATAAGAAAAGAAACGAAAAAAAAAAACCAAAACAAATTCACATACACACACATACACACATTGGCATAACAAATTGACCGAAAACTACGATCCCATTACCCCAACGAGCCAACGGCCAAGAAGGCTCAGAAATCAAGCATCAGGCGAAAAGCAAACGGAGCCAAGCATAAAATACATTGGCAATTGGGCCACAGCAGCCAGGCCAAAAGAGGCAGCAGGGAGATGGGAGGCGGTAGAGGTTCGCAAATCGACAACATGCAAAGGGAGTTTTAGTCGTTTGCACAGACAAAACGATGCAATAAATACAAATTACATGGCAAGGCAGAAAATCAAAAAACGAGCAGAGCCACAAAGAGAAAAACTCGAACCCGAAGGAAAAAGGAGGAAGCAGTGAGTAGCCGGGCAACTAGGTGCTGCCGATAATGGTTATGGCTGATGAGAGAAAATGAGACGATAGAGGAGAGGGTGAGAAATAGAGGAGACCAGCCAACAGCTAGACAAAGCCAATGTGGACCACGAACACTGTGCCAAATGACTGCAAATAATGGACCACTGCCCGGTTTCTGGGGCCAAGCTAGAAAAATGGCTGAAGGCTGCAGCTGTGATCCCTACCAACACTCCATACCTTACCCCTGGCCGTCTCCCTTGGCCGCTGCTCACATCTATTGTGTGTGGCACGCATAGAAATCCTTTATGCGTTCAACTTGTCGTTAGATTAACGCAAAATGTGGCCGCGCATACATAATTTACTCTCGCTGACTCCCATCATACCTCCTTCCCAGACGCCCCGCTGCCACGCCCCACCATGACACGGATTAGCTGTCCGTCGGTGAGGCCTTGTCCAGCAGTTGGCATGAGTTGCCTAAACGCAGAAATACCTGTTGGACGCTGCTTACAATAGCGTCCCGTTGTTAGGCACACTAGCTTACACACACACACACTCTCACAGGATAGCACACACTCGGGGCCAAGTGCTTAGCATACAAATTAGCTCAACCGGAAATGCGAAAATCACTTTTGGCAGCGCATTATCGAGTCTGCGCTGTGCATCCTTTGCGCAAGCCATAGCCTTATAATTTTTTTTCAGGTTTGCTTAGTTTTTGCTCGTTATCTTGGTCCACACAAAAGTTAAAGTGTTTTGTATAAAATTATATTCAATTTGGCTATCAGCATGGAAACTATTTCTTTTTCTTTTTTTTTTTTAAATTGCTAAAGCCATTGCATTTTATCTATGCATATATTAGAGATGTAAATAGAGAAGTGCAGAATAATATATAAAAACATAAAAATAGCATAAAGAATCAGATAAGTAATGTTGGATAAACAGCAAAAAGCTTTTGATTGCAAATCTGAATAATAAAGTCTGTTTAAGATCTGGTAGACTATAATTTTAATTTTTGAGTTAAAATAATATTTTGTTAATCATGATTTGTATACCTAATTCATTTTTAGGTTATGTAGAACATTTTCTCTAAAAAACATTTAACAGCTTAGACTTGTGCACCAACTTTCATTAATTCAGTTTTTGCTCAAAGCATTTATTATCAATTACAAGTGAGCAATACGCAGGCTCGATTCCAATTTTATTTAACCCCAAAGGCATATACACTGGTCATTTGTGAGTTGGTTTATGTGTGCGGTGGGCCTCAATCTTTGTGTGGGTGTTTTGTGTGAGCAAACATGAAATTTAATTAACTTTTTTAGCCTGCGCCTTAAGTGAGCCTTGATATGTATGTGTGTGTGTGTGTGTCTTTGTGTGTTAAACAAACCCAAGAAGTGAAGCTTACACAAAAGTTTTCTCGTTAAAAAACTTGGTCAAAAATTGCTCTGGTCAAAAAAGTGTTTTCAATGGAAATGCAGCAGGCACCGCAATTTGAATGCAATTTTGTGAGCAATTGCGAATGCAGCAGCCGCATGAAAGATGCAAAGATCTCCTAGCATGTGTGTGACCCTTTGACCCCCAACCGCACAGACGACCCCTGCTGTGCAGCTCTTTTTGGCTGTCTGGCTGTGTTCCTGCTCAGTTGTGCATAACGTCGCCCTGGGCCAAGGTTCAGCCACAAAACTTTTCCCCACATTTATATACTTGTATATTATATATATGCTATTTTATACATATATTTATATTTATATACATATATATATGACTGCCTGCTGCCACTTGACCTTCCGTATTATGCCTTAATTGCGGGCGCTCAATATGCTCTGGCTCGCAGCAGCACAAGGACTAGTTCTAGGCTCATGCTATGTCCATGTCCATGTCCGTGTCCGTGTCCTTGCCCAAGGACGTCGTCACTTACCAACAACATGCAGCTGCACGCGCGCGCTCACTTTCGGCTCGGTCGAGACCTGGCACTCGTAGGTGCCCGCATCCCGCGCCTGCACATATTTGATTTGCAGGGTCCAGTATTTATCTGGCTGCTTGAGAGCGAGAAAGCGCTGATCCGCAATGAAGACGGCTCTGCAATGAAACAAGATTTTTAAATGAATCAATTTGTACCTATTTATGTGGAATATTGTACATACAGTCCATATAGTGAGGAACGATAAATGGCATTTAAAGCAACTCATATTTTATTTATTATATATCTGTCAGCTTGTCAATCTACTGAACAGTTAGAGGAAACTCCAATGGTATTTAGATAGTATCAAAACTTTAATAAATGCTTTAGCTTGTGCACAGACGGGATAGAATCCGAATGCAGAGCACATCCAATGCGAGGCATGTTGCATGTGCAACACTGTTAAGTGGCAGGGAAACAACAGCAGCAACAAGAACAACAACAGCGACAATAAATACAGGCCCACTTACGCGCTAAGCTCCACTGCTAATGGCCACTCAAAAGACACTCAAAGTTATTTAGTTGCGGCATTTAAACAAAGGCCCCTCGTACTCCAACTCTTTCTCTCTGTCTCGTTGCAACTACAACAAAGTTGTGTATGGACTGTATGCAGCAAACAACAATTGCAAAGCATGCAAATGAGCGGGTGACTGGGTGGTTGGGTGGTTGGGTGGCTGGGTGCCTGGCGAGGGCAGTGGAGTGGGTCCACTGAAATAAGTTGCATTTAATGTCATTGTTGCAATATTTTTGTGCGGCGCTCGCTTGGAAATTTCCCTCTGCCATTTGTGCAAAGTGCAAAAATGCTTCCGTCTCCAGTTGAAAGTGCAGCAACTAAAGCGTTTGTAGCACGCCACGCCTCCTACCCCCGACCCAAACCCACACACACCCACACATGCGTTGACATTGCTTATTAGGCACTCTGCTTGAAACTCTTAGCTCTGGCCTCTTCCTTTTACCCCCTCGCTCTCTCTCTCTCTTTCTCTCCTTGTCTTGTTCACCCTCTCCTTTCCTTTTTCACTAACAAGTTTTGATACTAAACCCAGATTAGACCCTTGCGTTTTGCACTCGTAAAACTCGACATTTTATGACTTTTGCCATTTCCTTTGCGCCCCCTCCCCTTCCCCTTCCCCTTTCCTACCACTTCTTGTAGTCCCACCCACCACTGCTGTGCTTTTCCACTATGGCAGTATTTCTTATCCAGATTTTGTAGTTACTTTATAATTTTCATCTCGTTTTTAAGTTTTGCCCTGCTCTGGCTGCCGTTTTCCCCACATTATTTTCCATATTTTTACAACATTCCATTTCCCCTCACTGCATTTCTTTGGCTCGTGTCCGTTTTTTTTTTTTTTTTCAGACATTTTCATAGCCAAGTGTCAGGAAGTGACCTGTAACAACATAAGTTTTACATTCGCAGTTAATGCTGAACTCCAATAGGAAGCAGAAAAAATGTGGATTTCATAAAAAGTTTCCTCAGGATTTTCTGATTCCACGACATAATCTGTCTATTTTCATTAAAAAAGAGCTACACATTGACTATGCATAAATAAAACACTAATATATGAGATTGGGTTTCGTTATTCTAAAACTTGGCTTAAATGTGAAAAACAAAAACGATGTCGAAAAGTTGAAGGAGTTTTACATAACGATATTGTTACTATTTTAGGGCAATATCAAAGTTTTTAATGGTTTTTCTTTTTATGAGCACAGCACAGGATTAGTAAGAAGCTGAAAGTGGGACACAGGCTAAGCAAAATTAAAGGCAGCAGCAAATTTTAGTCAGCTTAGCCTTGTGGTCGGCCGTATAGATTCGTTTTTGGCATCTCTTTACATCCGATTGTGATGTGAGCCTAAGGAATCAGCTTCAGTTAATACAGTATTTATAAGCTATGTACTTGTAAATTATTTTCATTATATTTGCTTGAGCTGCTTGTCTAGTTTCATGGAAACAAGTCTTACTCTCTGAATATTAAGTAATACAAACTTCAGTATGAAGATGTCTAATATAGATCATATACAACCAATCGACACTTAAGAGTACGTGATTTATTGATATTATTAGAATATCTTCTACAATATATTATTAATGTAGATTTCAAATCGGGAACACAAATCAAAGCAAATGTGACCACAGCAAAGTACAGTGAAGTCTGGCCTAACTAATAATAAGAGAATCCACAAGTAGAAGTTTCCATGCAGCTGTCATATAAATATTTGCCTTAATTACCAAGAATATGTTTCACAGCAATGGTCGAAAGGTACTGTCTGTGGGCTGATTGCGTATTAAGTAGTCCCCCAGGTAAATAAATGACATGCATCCCAGGTGCGAAGATAACAGATAACAAGTAGTCAAGCAACACCTGAACATAATTACCCAGACCCAGGACGAGAGAAGACAGGACAGGCCGAGTGTCACGTAGTTGTACCACATATATATCGGTATACGGTCTACATACATGTATATGTATATTTATATATATGTATTTGTATGGACATTGGGCCAAGTGCAAACAGAAGTAATCTATTGTGCGATGGCAATAAATTCAAAGAGGATGCGTCCAGCGGACAAACAAAAGGCGCCAAGCACGTGACATTTATATGAAAGTGTAAACACATCATTTGAGCTATTATACAATGCACATTCCTGGCTGCAGGACAACAGGACAGAGCAGGACGTGGCTGCAACGTGACAGTGGCTGAAACTTTTTTCTGAAATCTATTTCCATTATGTGTGTGGGCTGTGAGATACTTGCGGAGCTCAGCAGAATAAGAAAACTTTCTAGATAAATGTGACATAAGACACTGGAGCAGGAAAGGACACGCACACAATCGACCCAGGACGGAAGTGGCTCTGCAGCGAAAGCAGACGGCGGCGCACAGGAAGCAATCAGTAAGGACACTATCTGGGCTTAATTTCAATGGTCCTCCTGTGTTTGCCTAGCATCAGCTGCAGCTGCAGCGACAGCTGCAACTACCCTGACTGTCTATCGTGATGTCTCTCTCTCTCTCTCTCTCTCTCTCTCTCGCTCTCGCTCTCTGTTTCTCTGTCAATGTCTGCTAGTGTGCCCGTTCATATATCCTTGCTATGTGGACACACTCATTCATTCGGGAGCAGCCATTCATCCGTTTGGCAGACAAACAGGCAGCCGCCTTATCTAATGTGAAAGGTTCATTGGTTTTACTTTTCTATCAAAGTAATAAGCTGGAAATGTTTCCACCCCACACACAGCAAACGTTGACTAAAACAGCATGCAGGCCAAAAAAAGAAGAAAAATAGAAAAAATGCGAAAAAAGGAGCTGCAGAACCTAGCTAGAGACGTAGCCACTTTGAAGTAAAGTTTTGCTGGATTTCGAAAAATGCAATGAAATTGCACACTTGTGTTTCCGCTTCGCATGTCAGAGCATGAAAGGGCATTTCAAGCACACACACAAAGAAAGAGAGAGAGAGAGGAAGAGAGAGACAGAGAGAGAGAGAGAGAGAGAGAGAGAGAGAGAGAGAGAGAGAGAGAGAGATAGAGAGAGCTCTGTGCTGGATGCGTACTCGTCGCAAACTGGCTTCATTGAGAACTCACCTGACGCAATGGTTGGCTTGTTATTGGACACACAGATTGAAATTGAAATACACGTTGCAACACTTGGCACACTTCATTCAATTTACTGCAAATTGTTTTTGCATTGCGACAATTTCAGAGCATCAAATACGACAAGGGACTTAAAAAATACAAGAATTGGCAGCCTGAAGCTGCGTTACGCACTCATGCGAAAATATTCTCAACTAAGAATAAATAAATACTACTTTCTGTTCTATAATATTATCTCTTAAAACAAATGAAGTCTGTTCGCATTTTAATTGGGTATTTAAAAAAGTATTTGAATCAAAGCATTAGTCCTTTGGATCTTGTAATAATCAGAACAATTTAATATTTACTTATTTATATTATCTGTTTTGATCATAATTAATTTGTTGTGTACAAGTATTCGTCAATCTAAATACTGTATATTTCTCTACTAAACTACAAACATACAGAAAACTATATTTTATTAGCAGTAAAGTATCTTAATTTAATTGTGCAAGCATTACTAAATAAATTGAGTATACCAACACTTTAATCAGCTTAGATTCCTGAATCTGAATTTTGAATATTAAATGTACATAAATCAATAATCAGTTTCAGTCCTTGGTAGAATTTGCTCCAAATATATTTTGCTAATCATTTGAAAATATCTTTAATTATTCTCATGTTTTGAGCTTAAAATAATTTGAACTATAAATGCATATTTGTCTACGTGAGATTTTCCACATATTCCAGCTGTCTTTGCTGTCGGTCACACACGTAGCCACAGACATTGGCGAGAATAGACATTTTGAAGTTAGCAACTGTCTCAGATTGCCAGCATCGAGTGCGGCTCATTAGTATTCTGATGCCAGAGCGAAGCGCCGGGAACAATGCAATAATAATTATGAATACTCTCAATACATGAATTGATTTGATTTAATATATTCATAAGCCTCTTGCGTTGCAAATGGCGTTTTGTAATGAATATCACAGCAAATTCATGTATAAGCATCTCCTTTTGGGTGTCAATGTGGGCCAATAATCATTTTGATTGAGCACTTAACACAAATGGAAATGTGGTAATTGAATAGCTGAATTTCATCAAAATCATTTAAACTGAATTTGACAATAACAATTATTTCTTTGCTTGGTTACATTTGAATTTTGTTAATTACCTGTCGACTGTCAGAATGTGGCCATCACGTAGACGAATCCAGGAAACGGATTTGTTGCCGAGCTGCTTGACCTGTGTGAAAGGAATTAAAGGTATTAATCAATAAGCTTCACAATCAATTGCAAATAAATAAACAAATATACAAAAAACAAGGTGAAGGATCTTAAGAAGTAAAAACTAAAGTTAAAGTATGTAAAAAAATAATAATTTTTTTGAAATGGTTAAGAAAACGATTCCAATAAAAGTTAATGTTAGTGGCCTTTTATTTGGGTTTCGCTTTGAACAAAACCAACTTGTTGTTCTTTGACAATCAGTCAACAATTTGATTATATAACGCATACTTTTAAGAACACCTCTTATTAATAATTAAGTGAAATTATAAATTTCTCATTTTCAATTAGGCCATAGATATATTCGCACAAAACTAACAGCCTAAATACATTAGACTTAAAATATTATAAATCCCAAGAAAGAGCAGAAGCTGATTAAATTACTTGTTACTAACTCGATGGGACAACTCGCAGCAATTACAGAGCAACCAGTGTGGAAGGTTGGGTCATATATAGGCCTTGGTTGTGTAGTAAATTAATCAAGAAACAGCCGAACGAGCCCGACAGTAAATTATTGTTCCAAAACTTTTGCGACTCTTGGCAAACAAACAAAGACACTGAAACAACATTGAAATGTAATCAAATACTCAAATGTAGATGGAACTTATCAAGCAGCCAGCACAGAACCAACTACCTCCATTCCTCTCAGATATTATCGAAATGTGTCGCATTTTGTGAATCTAAAATGCATTTAGAACACACACACAGTCGTAAGCGCGCACACACACACAGCATATCTGACTTAATTTGGATTTCGGAATTTACATGGAAATTATTTTGTCCATTCGACACTTTGTCATTGCATATGTGAACAGTAGTAGATGCCAGTACAACAATCTGGCCTGTAATTTGACTGTAATGGACTCATTCGGGCACTAGCTACCAGATTTAATTATGGTTCAAATATTCTCTGATTAAATTCATGTTGCATTCGATGCGTACCTCAGCTAACGCAAGGAACAGTCTGCCAATTGGCAACTGCACTGAGAGTCAAGCTACTCATACACACTCACTGTGGGCAACGAGGATGGAATTACAATAAGCTGGGCTTTGAATACTTTAAATAACCCAATTGCTACCTGAACGCAGTCAAAGCCGGCACTCATCGTCCTTCAGCTGACATCGGCAGGAGTGAGCGCAAATTTGAAAGAGACTCGACCAGCCGATGCCTTGCTTGTTAGCTTGTTGGCTCGTTGGCTCGTTGTCTCGGCAGGAGGCGAAACGTCGCTCAACTGTGCCACTTAATGCGGCAGCTGAACAAGGAGCCGCATGCAACGCAGTCCACAACGCTGGGCATCGAGTGCGGAGCGAATGGCAGTGCCCATAATTGACAAACATTGAGAAGCGAGCTTTTCATTTTCCTTTCAAATTGAACGGTCTGAGCGTTGGGGGGGCTTGTAGCAGCTGTGCTCGGTGTGCCGGCACTTAATTGACCATGACAACGAAAAATTAACATTCCTTCTGTATGTTAAATCTACAGCACAGGATACTTCTCAGCTGCGCATTACATACATATCCAGTCTCAGTTTGAAGTGCCAGCAGCTGCCTGCAACACGTTTAATTGCCAATTCCAAAATTTGTCTGCCAGTCGCACAAGAATTTGAATTTTATTTTGCCCTTGAGCTGGTAGCCAATTACTGCGGCTACTTCGAAGTCAGGACTCCGCCCGCGGGCTCAGGAATGTCAAAAATTGATGACGCTGTTCGAGATATAAATTGGAGTGGGCGTGATAATTTTAATTTGTGACAAGCAGCACAGCCCGGAGATAGTTTTTAGATATTTGGTATATAAGGCGGAGTTAGCAACTGATAAACATGAAGATGTTCGATTAAAGACAATCAAATTAAGATGCACCTTTGTCTAATAATATAAATTCAATGTTTTTTTATGAATAAGATACTATATGCTTGAACAATTGGAAATCAAATGGACGAAGACTAAGAGCATTAGACTATTATATTATATATACAGGGTTCCATATTCGACGAACCCATCTGAGGTTGCCCATATTGAATGTTTTTTTTTTTTTTGGTTTTTTTTTTTTTTTATCTAAGAAAAATTACCGTATAGATAGTTTGCTTATATTTGAATTTATATTACAAATTTATTTTTATTTACAAATTCTACAATTTTTTTAAATTTTTCCGATTGTTATTTAATTATTTGATGGAAGCGGAATGTAGTTTTCAATTTAGTCGAAAAATGTTGCTTTTATTTATTTAGGCATTCACTTCAGCTTGGTTCAATTGCAGCTTAGACGAATGCTGGGTATTATATCATTTGTTGAATTCGGACAAAGCACGTAATGCCATAAAACTAATTTGTGTAGATTTAATTTGGGCTTACGGTTTTGTCGGCTCGTGGGTGGGCGCAATACAATATTTACAACTTCTAAGCAAACAATTTGCATGTTCGGCTGCCTGTGGGTCGGCGTTGACCTTTAAACACCTGTGCAAACACAGAGAGCCCGCCCCTAGCCACCGCCTCCTGCCCCAGCGGCCCGTCGGCATAAATTGGTGGCATTTGTTTTTCAGCTTTGTGTTAAATACACGACGCGGTCACACCTCATGGCCGAATGCCTCGAGTCGTTCGGTAAATATTTACGCAATGAAATTTAATGTGTTTCCTATGGACGAGATGGTAATGGCCAAATAGAGGGCGGCTGTTGGGGGCGGGGCACACTGATAATTACAAATAAAAACATGCACGCAGCTCTCGAGCACGCAATCCGAGAAAAAGTATACAATACCCAATAAAAATCAAATAAAGCCAACCACAAATTATGGAAATACGAACAAAACAGTAGCAGTAAAACCAATTAGGCTGCTCGACTTACCCGACAGGGCAAATAGGCGTGTGTTCCAATCTGTGTGGTCACATTCGATGTGGCAAAGCCATCCAGATAGGGTTCCACCAGGACACCAGTGGCCGACAAGGCGCTAACCTCGGGCAGCAAGGATGACACTTGAGCCGCCCGAAAAGCAAGAGCCGCTGACGAGGATGCCTCCACGACCCTCTCGTCGAAGCTGGCGGTGACTGAGGCCGTGGCAGTAGCCGCTGCTTTCGTTTGTGGATGTGATGCTGAAATTGATTTGGGACAAAGCAGAAAAAAAAACAAATTAAATATATATATGTATATATAAAAGTTGTATTCTTGTTAATCGAAATGGCAATTTGATCTACGATTCGGGCGGAGCATTTGTCACGTACAAAGCCCACGTGAGATAAGCGCTTCAATAGGTGTGTGATTAACAGCATGTGAGCTGAGGGTGGAACTGTATTATCGGATGGTGGTTCGTGCTACATTAAAGTTGCATGAGCATCGCTTAACAAGAATTTTGCCAAGCTGCTCAATCGTTAGGTGTGAAGCATTTCAATTATACATGCTTGAGCTTGAGCTTTAAAGCATATATATTTTGAGAATTGTTATTTTCTGTTTAATTAATACTATGAAGTACAAACAAAAATTTAATCTGAGCTTATACTAAGCCGATGTTTTTAGATGAGTATCTTTTGGCTTTTCTTTACGTGTGGATAACATATATGCGACCGTTATTAGCGTGAAAGATAGAACTTTACGTTAATTATACTGCTCTAAGCTAAGAGTTGCTTAAATATCGAGATTTCGTATTTAGATTTTAGTAAACAATAAAAGTGTATCTTATCACCTACTGGAAAATGTATAACATATTTTTTGGCATCAGGAATGAGAGCATTCTATCTTTATTTGAATATGATAACTATCATAAGTAGGGCATAACATAGCTGTTAATCTGATGTATTGTGCTTATATATTCCTTAACAAATAAACCTATTTAATGACATACACAATATGCATGAATGTATTCTTTTTTTATTAACTCTGCTATAAATTCATACACAATAAATCAATGCAATTAGTAAAAGATATTGCTTTAATCCAATTTTTCTACCCTAGTCAAATTTTTTTCACATAAATGAATAAATAATTTCGTGCCACGTTTTATGCGCTAGTCGAAATTGACAAACTGCGTTTGCTTTATTAAGATTCCAATGCCAGTGGCAGCAACGGCAACAGCAACATCAACAGCAACAGCAACAGCAATAACAATGTCAACAACAACACCAACGACAAGAACATTAATTGACGATGTGGCAAATATGCGCCTGACGCTTATTCACAGAGAACCCGCAGCGCGTCGCCTAACAAAACCGCCAAGTCAGCCAGGCAGACATGAGGACTTGCCACACCTTAAAAATCACACCCGCCCACACCCACAGCTGTAGGTGACGGGAGATGGCGTGTCTGTGCTATTGTTTGGTGGCGACTGTCAGTTTTTGGTTTCGAATTAATCAACGCCGTTTAAGTGGCTTCCACGCGTCGTCACCACTCAGCGGCAACAGCACCAACATCAGCAGCAGCAACCGCCCACAATGCTGCTGATTTTTGCGCTGCAAAGTTTTTTAATGAATGGCGTTCATTAAAATTGATTGTTGTTTGCGGCAGCGCCACAGACGATGATTTGGCAATACGCATTCAACCACATACAGTGGGTTCCGGATGGTGCTGGTGCTCGGATTCGATTGGGTACAGGGCATACAGCTACGCATGTTATTTGTTGAAATCGCCAATTAACTGGCAATTGCTCCAAATGGATTGTTTAGCTGCGTCCACGGTATAAATGAATTTCTTGGTAATACATCAAGGCCGCCCAGTGGGACAATTCCATTTTGACTTTGACGGTATTGCCGCCTGCAGCTGACAGTTTCAGTTACTCGCGTTGTTTATAAATATGCGTATCGCTAAATCGATTCTTTGCAATTGAAATTGGAATCTGTTTTCGCCCTGACCCCAATGCGCAGCCAGCTGGATATTTTCCGCATAATTCCATAAAAGGGGAAAAAAATAGGATTTTCCATCAAATTTACGTTTTTTTTTTTAACATCTTTGATTGCATATTTTGAACTGTGCATTGAGCCAGGGACTAAACTAATTGAAAACAAATACATTATGCATAGAAAAAGATATACAAAATTATTAATGTAGGCGATATAAATATAAATAAATCAAATTTATATAAATAAAAACATAAAATGATAAAGATATATAAATCTATTTTATATAAAATATTTTTGTATATATATAAAACAAAAAAATTTAAAAAAAAAAAAAAAAAAAATATATATATATATATATATATATATATATATATATATATATATATATATATATATATATATATATATATATATATATTAATGAATTAAGAAAATATACTTTATAATTTTATTTGTAATATATATACATTTACACTTACATTTCACATATTTTATTATTATAAATATTATAAAAAAAATTATATTTTATTCAGCTTTAAATATATTTATTACATTTATATGCCAATGTCTTTATTTATATCATTTTTCAATAATATTATTTAGTTTTTAAGATTTTGATTTTTATAAATTTTAATTTTTTTAAATTTATATTTGTAATTATTATTATTATTATTATTATTATTTTTTTTTTTTTTTTGAATCCTATTTGTTTGATTGAAAATCATAAATATTTTTTATATCGTTATATACAAATAAAATTGCTTTAAATTATCTCTTAGTCTTCGGCAATTATCAAGTTACAGATATTTTTTATTAAAATAAATTATAAAACAAACTACAAAACTCGAAACAATATGCAAAATCTGCTATGAGCCAAAGGTTGGGACTCGCGGATAAATGATTTAATCCGAGATTGTGCCCCAATTAAAACAGCGAATGAATTTGAGTTTGACAACTCGTACGTCAATTTAATTGCTGTGTCCCTTTTGATGGGCGATGGTGACGCTTGGCGTCAGTCAATTTAAGTGCTGTGATGGGAATGGATGCCGGGGTGTTCAGTGCGGCGGATATGTTTTTCTCATACACGACTCTCAGTTAGCTAGAATGGGAGACCTGCCCGAGGCACTCGTCTGTACCAGAAATCAGCAATCATTCCATTTTTGCCTATTTTATGCCTGTCAGTGGCAGAGTGTGTTTTGTGTGTGTGTGCGTCATGGTGTGTGTCCATAGGTGGGTGTGTGACATGTAGCAGTGGCACAAAAAGCAGAAGCAGAGTTGGCGTCCGCCGTAATTGACAAAAGGTTTCATGCAGCCAATGCCATTGCCAGTGCCGTTGTTATATCGGTGAGTCCTGCCTATCGCCCTGGCGCCGCTGACAAATAGACGCACGAGTGCCTGCATGACATTCGCATACAAACACACGCACATACACAGCCAAGGGCAAGACACACACAGCGTCAGACTCATATATTTGGGACTCGCTGCAATCGACACGACGAAATTGAAGGCGCGTTGAAAAGATCAAAGCCATTCAATTGTCAGTGACAAAAGCTGGAGACTGCGTCTGTAGAATGGTGTGCGATGTGAGGCTGGCTAGTAGGCGGACTTAGGTGGGGGCGTGGCATCAATGCGGGCTATCGCTATTCGGTTGAACGACAGGAGCAGTGTGTGATTTGTCAAAGCACAACACAACAATTTTTGTCCAGCCCTTGGGCAAGCTGGCACTCAGATAATTCTCAGAGGCTTTGCTTATGTTTTCCGGAAAATTAACTGCTGGTACTTTCCACAACAAAGCTGCCAATTCTTTTGTGGAAGAGCAGTCTAAGGATGGAAATTGAAGATTTGTGAACTAATGGAAGACAGGGAAAACATACAAAACATACATGAAAAAAAATATCAAATTAACTTTTTAGTATATGTTAAGCTGACAGTGTTTATTTATAGTATTGAAATTTGTATACACAAAGACACGAAATTCGAAAACAATATTCAATTCTCTGACGGGTTGAAGGTGAGCGCAGTAGCCTCAAGATGTGAAATGCATTTCGTAGGGTCTATTCAAATAGATATTTTTTGTTTTAGTTAGCGAATTGAAAATGTGCAGCCCTTGCTGTGGACCATGTTGCGGACCGTGCGGATGCGGACCTTGTTGCGGATCCTGCTGTTGCGGACCCTGCTGCGGCCCGTGCTGTGGACCCTGTTGTGGTCCATGCGGAGGCTGCGGCAGTTGCTGTGGCGGTTGCTGTGGCCCATGCTGCAGCCCCTGCTGCAGTCCATGCTGTGGACCTTGCTGTGGAAAGTGTGGACCTTGCTGTGGACCATGTTGCGGGCCCTGTTGCTGTCCGTGCTGTGGACCTTGTTGCGGCCCTTGTTGCGGTCCTTGTTGTGGTCCTTGTTGCGGTCCATGTTGCGGCCCCAAATGCTGACCCTGAGCTTGAATCAGCCAATTTGCCACCTTAATGCGAGTGGCTCGCACAATTATTACCATAAGCTCGATATAACCCGTTAGAGAATTGATATTAAACAACCACACTTCGAATAATAACTAAGGAAATACGTGAAGCTTTATTATTGCAAAATACATGAGAAGCAAAGTGCACCTGGATACGCAAGAGAAGAAAATTGCAATCAATGATGCTTAAAGAGAGACACAGAGAGAGAGAGAGAGAGAGAGAGAGAGAGAGAGAGAGAGAGAGATAGAGATAGACTGAAAGTGAAGATAAGTAACAGAGAGAGCGGAGAGAAAGGGAAATAGATTTAAAAAATAATAAAAAATAAAGAGAGAACGCTCTATGACTCTATTTCGCGAGAGTAAAAGAGGCAGGGCTAGAGTGAGAGAACAAGAGTGGGAGAGTCGCAAATAGTTTCAGGGAGAGAGAGAGAGAGATTATGAGAGAGGGACAGCGGGAAGGGAAGAGAGCATGAAAGTGAGTGAGCGGGTGGGAAGGGGGAGGGGGGGGGGGTGGTGTGTAGGCGCAGAGCTAGTACTATGCTTCTAATTGTTTTCCAGTATCCATTATTAAACCATTATTGAACCAACCATTGAAAATGGAAAATTAGGGTGTAATGGTCTTGTTAAATGTATATATGTAACAGGCAGAAGGAGGCGTGGCAGACCCCATTAAGTACTTATATTCAGTCTGTCTGTCCGCCCATCTGTCCGGATGTGTCGATCTCAAAAGTTTAAGAGCTACAGACCTGAAAATTTGTTATCGAAAATTAGCAAAACAAAAAATATATATTTCCAACATCTCTGGAGCATTTGAATGTAGATTCAAATGTATTTTTTACAATTTCGATTTTTTATATATTCAACCGCCACCTCCAAATCCACCCCATTTCCTATACATTTGCAAAAAGATTATTTGAAATACTATAGAGTTGTGCTTTAGCAAACACACTCATTAGAACGATATTTTCATGGTCTGAAATTTTTATGAAGATAGTCCATCTACAAAAAACGTTATTATACAGCCCATGCCTGTTTATACATATGTGCGTGCGTATTATTATTAATTATCGAAATATCAGTTCCTTGATGGGTGCAGGGAGTCTCGTAGTCGAGCATTCTCGACTAGAGCTTTCTTATTTGTTTTAATGAGTAGTATCCCTATCCCTAAAGTTTCGCTCAATTTAGTGATTCACAGTGAAATAAATATCATTTTTGCAATGTATGCTCTGGTACATATTGGCCTTTATTCCGTTTGCAGAGCATCGCGAGCACAAGATAAACTGCTTCTGGCAGTATATTAATGACTCGCCAAAAAACGAAAAAACGAAAAGATGAAACAATTTTTTGTTGCTGTTGTGTGTTTGGCTCAGGTAAAAGTTGGTCATTTAAAAGTTATATGAATTAGTTCACAGAACTTTGTGTACGAAAAATTAATTAAAATATCAATTTCGGCAACACGACAGGGCCAGTACATGAGAACAAACAACATATACTCAGACAAACACACACACACACGCGCACAGCAAAGATTCAAAAGCTTAAGGACATACGCACCAAAGTCGACGATGACAACTACAAGGAACTGTGAGATGCTCTTGCTCGTATTTCGAGTATTCCGCATAACCGGATGTTATTTACAGCTGCTGCTGCTGACACAAGTTTCCATACTTAAATTAAACGTTTTACACTGCAGATATAGACATACAGAAACATTCACATACACACACACACATACACACACATATACATATAAAGAAAGAGGGCAGGAAAAGTTTAAATAAATGCTTGTTAAATGTCGCAAAATTGCCCGCAGCCCTTCACGGCACTAACTAAGTAACTTTGTTCGACATTCTGCGGCAGTTGCTTAACAATTTCACTGGAAATGCCCCAAAAGCATTTGCCAAGCAATACCGCACACACTTTGTATATTTAGTTGCTACAGATACGGCCAGCGATAGAGAGAGGCACAGACACAGACACAGACACAGACACGTTTGCAGCTGGCCGCGTTGTCGACTGGGTCCAGCACCAGCGAACTTAATTAGGGTTAATTAATGTTAGAAAAACACACACACAAAGTGAAAGAGAGAAAATGAGAGAGCGAGCGAGAGATGGCGTGTATGAGCGAGAGGCATTGACTAACGACAAATTGGCATACAATTTACATTCTGCTGCAGCAGCTGAAGCATCCAAACCGGAAATGAGTTTTCAAGAGGCCGGAAGGCAGCAATTATGCGACTTGCTTTGTGCTCCTCCTCTACTCACACTCTCCTTTGCACTGTGTAATAATTGTTCTGGGTATCGACACTCAACGGCGCTCGCATCACATACGGCTCTTTTGCTTGTTATTAGAAGCTCATGCATGGTTCATATCTTTTTTGGGCCACACACAGCAGTACAGGTCCAGCCTCAAATTTGCTGGCTGTGTATTTGCATATCATCATCGTACGCAAAACTTCCGACAAAAATGAAAAAAAAGCTTACGTGTATGTGCTTTGCGTATGTTAACGCCTTGTAACGTGGCAAATCCAATTTGAAGGCCCGAACTTTCCTTTTCTACCTCCACTTTTCCTCTTATCCTTTGGCCTTGCCTGTCAGCTAGGCTTTTGGCCTTGTGCGGTGTGTCATTCGAACGGTTCGCCCTGAATGACAGGCACTGTAGCTCACTCAATCTCTGCTTATAGACGTTGTTTGTATTTTACTTTAGCTGTGCTGCAACTTGGGGTCAAATTTGTAGAAGACACAGGGCCAAATAAAAGCAATTGATTGAGTGCAGAGCCGAAGATTGGTCTGTAAAATGCACATCAAACATGTCGAGAGTTAGGTGTAGTCGACTAGAAGATGCTCTGCCAAACATAAAAGTTTGTCTTGAAGCTAAATATATGAATATTAAACTTTTATGAAAAAATTAAGATTTTTATCAATTCATTATAACAGAAGGTTTAGCTCATGTTATTGAAATACTTGAATTAAACAGGATATACGTGTGCAACAAACGGGAGTTTGGATATGCATTTATGTTTTATGGTGTCAGATAAGGTCTCAGCTGCCTGAAAATGCACAACCTTTATCCATCTCCCATGGAATTAACGTGCCACTGGCCTATAGCAAGCTTTAAAGAGCTGTCAGAAACAGTTTTCACTTACTTTTTGGCAGATATTTATACATATTTTTATGTGTTTTGCCACAAATTAACTCAATTCATACAATTTGCATGCGATGCGGCCTATTTTTACATATTTTTAAATATGACACTGAAATCGAAAGAGACAAATAGGGTGCAAGACAGACAGAGAAGGAGAGAGAGAGAGATAGAGTGGAAAATGTTGTTGTGACAGCCGTAAATATTTGATATGTAGACCAAGTGCGCATACATAGATAGTGTGTTTTTCCAACATTAGCTGCTTTTAATTATGCCTTAAATAAACGCAACAACCAATGTTTGGGTTTATTTTACAAACAACGGGGTCAACTGCATTTGACGCGCTCTGACAAATTTTATGCATAAATGCATAAATAAATATTTGTGGAAGGCCACAGAGATATGCACACTATGCGCGCAATGTCGCCATCTAAATAAATAATAAATAAAAAATAAATGGTGGAAACAAATATGCATTAAAATCTCTGACAGCCATTAGATCACGCTTAATAGACCCTAATAGTTTGCGGTTGACAATCATGCGCCTTTCCACTCCCACTCGCACTTGGAACTTCAATTCGCTCACGTATTTTGCGTTTGACGGGCTCTGGTTAAATTTATTTATTATTCCATTTACTCCATTTAGTTATTAATTACACAACAATTTATGTGCTTATCAATTTCCATCCAAAATTTTTCTGCGTCGACCACATGTACAAAACGTTTACCTCTGACCCATATAGACAATATGCATTTGGCTCTTGGTTTCGTTTTTCACTGCGGTTTCTGATGCATTCAACGGTTTGACATTTGCAGTGGAAAGCGGTTTTCTATGTTAATGTGGCATAAACACTTATACACTAAAAGCTTTATATAATGTTGATATATTATCACACAACAAATAAACAATTGCTTTCATTGTTAATGTTTAATTTAAGCTATAATATATATGAAACTGAACATTTACACATACGGGCAGACAGAACACGCCTACTTCTGTCTGTGACATACATTAATAACAAATCGATAATAGCCTGAATCCCCCGTGGCATATATGATTTGAATTGTATTAACAAATTTTGAAATCCATAAAAATAATATTGTATAATTAATTAATTACAATAATAATTTGCAACTGTAAAAGTTGATATTTTTTGTTATTAAGCATTCGCAAAATTATTTACTTGGCACACATTCCATTGACTAAATACCATTGTCATAAACCTACTTAAATTCTATTTGTAATTAGCTAACTAACATGTATGTGCAAATCCTGCAAAAGCTGTTACTATGGTTTTTTATGTCGATGTCGGCTGTCTCTTGTCTCCTCTCTGTTGCATACTAAATTTAATGAAATTTTAATTTCGCGGCTTTGTCACAAAAACATATAGGAACATTAGTTTTCAATTTGTGAGAACAAAACTTTTGTGTAATATTTGGTGGAAATTAACAAAGTTTTAAGTAAAGTTATATATACCTATATATATATGCATATAATAAAAAACGTCGAAATTTGTTACTGAATTGGAGGCTTTGTTGTCGCAGCGAACTGGCTGCTGAACTGTGCGCTACATAATTTTGTAATGGACAATGATGCCAGTGCTGCAGACACAGACATAATAGCAGCTATCTCTCTCACTCTCGTTCTCACTGTTGCTATTTCTATCACCATTCTCTCTCTCTCTCTCTCTCTCTCTCTCTCTCTCTCTCTCTCTCTCTCTCTCTCTCTCTGTACGTGTAAAGCTCCACCTGTGGCTATATTCATCCATCATTAGCTGAACACAAAAAGGATTTTATGATGCGGTAATGGTGACATAAAAGCACGCACCTCCATTCACATACCGCTCGTGTGGAGGCGTCGTCGGTTTTATACACACATTCATACTTCTTTTTCTGTTTTATGCCTTTTGAGCAAACAAGTTGGCGTATTTTGAAGCTAAGCTTAGGTACATATATGCAGCAGGACATAAACTGTCGCCTGATGCCTTTTCACACACATTTTAACTAAGCCACAACTTCCGCAACGTGTCATTCAAGCGGTGTCGTATAGTCGAAACTCCCCAACCGCCCCACCATATGCTCCTCATAATGCTCATGGAACCACTTGCAGATCCTTTGCGATTTCCCTCCAGCTACTGCCTTTTATATACCCTGGACCAATAAAGACAGTAGCACGCTATACAGGCTTGAAAATTACTGAACTTTTCGAGGACGAATCATTATTACTGTATTTATTATTAGATATTATTAGATATATCGTTTACAAGTACAAGTATCTTAGGACCTGTGAAATCGATTAAAGAAACACTTAACATGTATTTGAAAATCGTAATAAATAATTATGTTTTGTTGACCGTTCTCTGACATGGAGCTCAGATTTTACTACAGAGCATCACCAAGTTGTTCACACTCTTGCACATTTGCTTTTTTATGAGCTTGTAGATAGGCGATAGTCACACGTAGCCGTGGCGTTGGCCGTAACTCAACGCTACGTTGCATAACTTAGTTTTCTACGCTTAATACAGTTTTACGGGCACTGCTCTGACTCCTGCCCAATCCTCTGCGGCTATGCTTCCGATCGAGTGCTAGGAGTCAGGAGTAGCGACAACATCGTCGGATGCTTGGCAAATACTTTAAAACGCATAAAAATTCCAACACGTCGTAAACTCACAGCTTTTAACAGCACTCGCCCCCACTCCATCTCTCTCTCTCTCTCTCTCTCTCTCCCTGTCCTTCCGCTGTTCAGCTAACAGCACAACAGTCGGCAATCAACTATATGCACACACACACACACATCAGACAAACACACACACACACACAAGTAATACAAGCTTCGTAGCTCGCTTTGTTGCAAGTCATGCACGTCAGGTAAAGTTGTTGTTGCTTGTTGCTGATTGTTGTTGTTGTTGTTGCTTACTGTTGGTTGTTGGTTGTTGGTCTCTAGTCTCTAGTCTCACCACGTCACGGGCACCTTGTCTGTTCCGTTGCAGTTAACCTGCAAAGTAGCGCAATTTGTTGATAGCAGCTGAAATTTCATTTGCGAACAGTTTATATTTTTTATGCCATCTAATGATGGAGCCGCCGCCAAGTGAACTCGATGTGCGAAAGTGTAACGCCTTCTAAACACGTTTTGCGCCCTGCTGGAAAAAAAGTAATAATAAAATTGTTTTTTATATGTCAATTATGCGTAGTGCATACTCTTAACAGACATGCCCAGCGTGGAACTATCCTGCGAATAACTCTGAAATAATTGCGAGACGTGTGCAGCAAGCAGACACTCTGAGTTGAGTGTTGAAAAAGAGCTGCGACATACTTGCAAAGCTGTGTGTCCTTTAATATCAGCTACAGCGTCAATTATAGAGCCATTGCTCGAATAAGTAAGGAATATTCAAATATGCACGAGTGCCAAAGACTTTAAATTTTAAGCTGCTTAAAAATTGACTGAAATTACATTTTTCCCCAAATGCTGTTAAACATTTAAACCATTCCTAATTAGGGACAGGCTTGTAGTCCTGCTCCTTGCTATATTTGCGGCAGCTCAGTTTAGGTTAGGACAGGGCCACACATTAATATCACTTTACTTCAATCTGTCCAATTTTCCAATAAAACTCTAGAAATCTGAAAGCTGAAAACGCTTTAAACGGCAATGGCAAACCGAAAGCCAGGCAATAGGTTCAAGTTGTGTGTGTGCTCGGGTGTTTTGGGTGTGTGGCAACAAAACTGCCTTTTAACTTTTGCATAAAAACAACGCAGCCGGCAGCAGTTAGTGCAGCTGAGCGTCAGGTTCCAGTAAAGGATGCAACTTTCAGCTGCTAAACGAAAATATAAAACACTTAACTCGTCTGCAGGCAACACTGCTTGCTGAAGCTCTAGCTGATGCTGGCGCTGACTCACTCAAACTGTGGTGCGCTACGTGCCAGAGTTGCCTCAAACCAAACTAAAGCACACACAAAACACACACACACAACAGAAAGACACACAAACAGAATCACACACACCACTTGGCTCAAACTCAGTCTAGTGACGCCCTACAGCGGCAACAATTTGATGGCACTCTGCGACGACACTCTGGCTGCGGGGAACAGACCAACGACGGACAGCAGGGCGATGCGACAAGGGAAGATGGACAAACAAACAAGAGCAACAACAAGAAGAAGAACCAGGCAGTCACACCCCAGACACTGGCCCCACCCCTTGCACTGCCTGCAAATTTGGGTCAGTTTTTGGCAACCGGCAGTAGGCAGTAGGCAGCAGACAGCAGCAGAAATGCTGTTTCATCCGGGTGCCAATAACAAACAGTGGCATTAGGTCAATCAAATAAGACAAAAATCTACAATTTCTGTTTTTATTCTGTTTGCAGATCGGCTGGCGATAAAACAGTAACCTAATTGAACCAATTACAACGCCGGCAAGCTGCTAACCCAACTAAGAATGCATCCTTAAAAAAATAAGCGAAGACAACAATCAATTACATTCTTTTAATGAGAGATATGAAAAATCTGTAAAATAATTCAAATATTTATAATACTTATTTTATATCTCAAAATGAACAAATAATATATTGTATGATACGATATATAAATTCAATGTATCATCAAATATAGATTACAGTTAGATATTCATAAAAAATATACAGATATATCCTACTATTATTATATCAACTAAATCCTTTCTCAAAAATATTCATTTAATTTATCTGCCTGATATGACCCGAAGACTCATTCGTCTCTATAGTTTCTATAGTCTCTGATAAATGGCTCTTTAGCTTTGCCATTAAATCAAATATATTGTTTTGTATACCAATATTTTTGCAAAAATTAGGGAAGCACACCCACTGTAACACTTCCAGCCTCATTCAATAAAAAGCGCGGCTTTCACTAGCCAAACTATAAGATATGCGTGGAGGCGGGGAGCTGGAGAGTCTTTTGCTTGGCTTTAATAAATAACAGGCAAAGTTTAAATTGCCGTTAGCATAAATTATGAGCAGTTAGAGCCTTTAGCTGCTGCATTCAGTCAAAGTCGACGCCATTTTGGCTGCGCCTTTAGCGCATACAGAAAAAAGTTGCCAACGCAACGGCGCGCCGCGGCGGGGGGTCGATAGTTGGAGATGCGGCTGGTGCAAAGGAAGCCAGCTATGAATTCTGGCCAGCTTTGTGCGGCTAGTGGGGAGGAAAAGGAGCAGCAGTAAGATTTCAATTTGCCTGCTCGCTGTTTATGGGCCAGAGGAAACGTCGACCGAGTCATAAAGCATTTCCTGCACTCATGAATCGACTGCAGCAGTCGCACTTGTTTTTGTTGTTGCAGCAGCTAAAGTTCTTCCATTTGGTTTTTTCTCATTTTATTTCGCCAGGATCCTTAGAAAATGGAACGTTGGACTGCCTGGCTAGCTAGCTTGGTGGCTGGCTGGCTGCCTTGGCGAGGGTTTCCTGCAGCCTTGGGCTTGTATTATTCGCCGCGGGCTGCCATTACATTTACCCAGCGACTCCTTTCGCACCCCACCTATAGCAACTGCAGAGCACTCGTATTGCCATCGCCCGCTCCCATTCCAAGCGCGCTGGCTGGCGTGTAGCGTCTCACATTCAGACCGCAAGTATTTCACATTGTTTGCCGTCGAATAAACCAAATAAAAGAAGAAAATGCCACCCGCACACTGTTCGTGTTTATTTGTATATGGAAGTTCCATTATCCTGGCCTGCAGTCTGGCAGGATCTGTGAACGCCTCTGGTATGTGCGGCATGCATTCCATACGACCCACACAGTTCGCACTGGAAATGCCAAGCTTTAAGTTCCCTATTTAATTGAGGATATGCCAGTAATTTGTGATGTCTTATTTTTAATTTATTCAATTTTGCTGTCATTAGGAAAGACGTTATAATGAGCGCAGTCTTTAATGTTGGGCAAACCTTTTTATTTAAATAGTTTTTTTCTTATGTTTCTATAAAATTTAAAAGCGATTTTAAAGCCTGCACTTCCTAATGTGTAAGGTAAAGGATACTTACTAAATGTATTATATATTTTAATATTTTTAATATTAATATAAAAATAATCATTAGGTTCTGCCAGTATTTTCATTTTTTTATTATTTATATTTGACACTACTTTGTGATTCATTTTAGTTCGGTTTAGTTAGGTTTCAGTTTTAACCTCTTCTTTTCTAATTTCAGTTTGACAGAATAAATCCAACATTTAGCTTTTGTTTCATGATTGATTTAAAAGCCAAATTCCCATGAGATAGTCAGCATCTAATCCAACAAATTGTTAAAATTCTAAACTTTTCTCGGCTGACTTTGAAATATGCTGTCGGATTCAATTGATGAATTTGCCGACATGTCTTTAAATAATAATTCATTTATGGTTGACATCAACTTGTGCTTCAATTTAGTAAAGCCAAAAATTTCAATTTTGAACTCTTCTTTTCTTATTTGACAAAATAAGTTCAATATTTAGCTTTTCTATGTTTGATTTAGAAGCCTAAATCCCATGAGCTAGTCAGCACTTTATGAAAAATTGGTTAAAATTCGAGACTTTTCTCGGACGTCTTTTTAATATGCTGTCAGATTCGATCGATGAATTTGCTAGCTTAAAATTTTTCTAGGAATGCCGTATATACTGTATATTTTACCGGGCTGCATTAGCTTATTAAAAGAAAACTAATTTTGTTTCTAATCTAGACAGCCCCAACCGCAATTTGTGTGCTTGACTTTGTCAACGTTTGCACCACGCCTCCTTTTTCAGAGAGTCATTTGCATTTAAAATTTCAAACTACTTTTTTTTTAGCCTGCACCAAAAATGCACTGAAAATGAATTTTTGCATAATGTGACTGGATTTGTGAGTGTGTACGTTTGTGAGTGTGTGTGCCAAAGCTGCGAACAACATTCACTGGAGAATTGGACAGAGAGGCGACAAAAAGCGCAGACTGGGATCCCGAACGAGCACAACGAGTCAGCGAATGGCCCAATGGCCCAATGGCTCGACTCTATATGCAAATTACGCGCATTGCACTGTCATGAATTGTCACCCATTTTCCGACTGAGATGCTTCGACACGCGTCCAGGCCGCATTCCCTAACGTTCGAGCCAGACACGGACTGAATGGGGGAGGGGGCTGTGGAAACAATCGCATGAACATTGGCAGGGCCTGTACGAAGCGAGGCGAGTCCTATCGAGTCGATCCGAGTCGGGTCGGGGTGGGACGGAGCCAAACCGCAAACGTTCAGCCCGCATTTCACACAGCGCTGCAGCGTCATGGTTTTGCAGCACTCATACGGCCCGTGGGCCGGCAGACGGCATGAATATATTTGCTGCTAATATGGCCGACCGAATGGCATGGAATTGCTAATTTTATCAGCGAGTGCTCGTGTGTAATGGCGAATCCTTTTGCCTTTATGCCTCATCCCGGTATTCCGACCAAGGGACAATTGTGCAGCAGCATATCGGCTGGCGTTTGTCTTCCGCTGGCCTGGTATCTATGCGCTTGGCCATGATTCATTTAATGTTAGCCATTTCGCTAGGCCGTAAAGATTGATAATTATGTTGGGCTAATATTATGCGCCATAAAAATATACATCAAAACCATGAATGTATGTATTTTATGGCAATCGTTTTGGATGCTCGCAGCAGCAGTATCCAATGAATATAAACAATAACAATTGAAGTAATAGCAAAAGCGTATCCTATCGCCGACTCGCACTCAGCCGCGTTGATGTGGAAGGACAACAGAATAAAATCCTGCATGTAGCCAAACGCCTCCACGCCTCCACGTCTGCCCGCCCACTCCCCGTCCATTCGCTCTTTCGCTATAGCCGGCCATGTGATTCTATTCAGTGTCTCTCTGTCTTTTTGTCTACCCAACGATTTAATCGCAGTAATGGAAATGTCTTTTTTCGTTTTATTAGAGGTTTCCATTTCAGCGTATTTCTATTCGAGCATTTGCCATTTCAATTTGTAATATTTTTTTGTGCTCCCAGATCTGGTTGGTGTTGCCAGCGAGTCAACGCCAGAAAAAAATTGTATTGTAAAGGAAAACAATCCAATGATTTGCATTATTTACGAACGCCCACTGCCAATCGCACAGCTGACACAGTGAACTTTTCGCACAAATATTTGCATATATAGGTCAATCTTTGGAGATTTCGAAATGTCAGTTGCATATTATCAAGGACTGAACCCATACATATATAGCACACAATACATTTTTAAAGCGGACTTTCAGCAAACTAAAGGGAAATCTTTAGTAAGATATAATAATAAGTCTATATAATATAAATCAAATATCTAATTAATACATATTTTTTCCTTCCTTTTCTATAGATAAAGTACTTATTTAATTTTCTAACCTGCTCAGCCTCAGCCTCAGCCTTACTTTTAATAAAAAACTCACATACTTAAAAGACAATGAAGTTCATCACAGTAGTTTATGGCAACCGATGCAACTGGCTGCGCGAACTGCTTCCCCTGCAGATCCCTTCACTCGATAACATAGATTTATGGCAGACACAATATATGTACACGCAGATAGAGAGTACACATGTAACTGTAACTGTTACTATAACACTAACTATAACTGTAACTCGTCTCTGTAGTGGGGGCACTTGACTAGGTCCAAAGTTGCTATTAAGCCCGCGCGGGATGAACAACTTTCTAAACAAACGCCGGAATTTGTGAGTGCAAATGCAGCGCTCGATGCTCTGTGCTCGCTCGGTCTAATATTCTTTCCCTCTCTGTCTCGGTGCGTGTCGCCGAATTTATGGCTAACAATATTTTTGAAAACTATGTGAGGGCTGAAGACTTCAGAAAATATGTGGAAGCTGGTGAGGGCGGTCGGGTCGCAACGCACAACAAATGGCAAACAACGTAAATAAACAACGCGCGAGGGTTACAGTATCGGGGATTGGGGATTGGGGATCGGCTATCGGGTATTGAGGGATCAGGGAATTGAGGAAGACGGGTATGACGATGCGAGCTGGCTGAAACGGAAGGAACAGGAACAATGCGGCAGCGTAATTTGAATACACAATGCGAGCTGTGCTCCGGCTTTCAGTTCTCTGTGGAGCAGGAGCAGTAGCTGGAGCAGGAGGCATGAGGTAGGGGGCAGGAGGCAGGATGAAGCAGTGCAGTCACTCGTTTGGTTTTATCTTTATGCGTCGTATGCTTCTTGCTTTTATGTTAGTTTTTTGCATGTTTTTGTGTTTTTGTGTTTTCTTTTTTTTTTTACTGTGCGCTTATTGCATTTGTCTCGATTCGTTTGGTTCGCACAAAAACAAATTGCCGGAAGTATGCAAATGCATGATGCAGCTTATCAGATATTGTTGGAGAGCTTTCGGCTCTGAGCCCGGCCTGCCAGCTGGCTGGGCGTGGCACCCTTGGTACTCATTTGCCTTGCAAAAGGCGCTCCGCACTATGGAGATCTTCGCTGTAAACAAAAGTAAGGCGACAGCAAATAACTCTCAGGGACACTTGTACCGAATTGAACTGTCAGCTGCAGCGGGCACTTGCTCCGCTCTTGCCCTCCGAGGCCCCCGTCGCGTTCAGCTACCCCACCCACCTTCCCCTGGGCCCACCTCTGGAGCATCTCTCGCCAAAATTGAATTACATTTTCACTTCACTTTATGCTAAAAAGCCGTCAGAAGGCAAAAGCCAGATAGCAGCAGCGCAGATAAAAATTAATTAAAATCTTGACAGTCTTTTATTTTTTTCTGTCTGCAGCAGAATTTTCATTTTTGGCCAGTTTTTCAATTTGTAGAGCCCCTCTATTTGGAGAGCATATTTCAATTCTATAGGGAGAAAAAAAAAAAAATCCCAGACTTTATGTATACAATGGCAACCTGGGTGAAATAATTAAAAGTTTAAATAAAGATAGTATTGTAGTAAGAACAAAGATTATTATTCAAAAATACACTAAAATAGAACTAATAAAAGTTAGTCTACTTCATGGATTCACTGGCAAGTGGCTCTAGCCTCGCAACATTCTGTGCCAATTCCTTTTATTATCAGCTGCTTCTTTTCAAAGAATATATATTTCACTGTCAAGCGACATCCGATGTCATTTATAATCGCTCGAACTTTGTGACATTTACACAGAGTCTGACAGAGTCCAGCGATGTCCGGACATCGTTGAGCTGTGGCTTGATGTTAATGTTTTTCCTTTTGTTTTCCGTCCGCCAAGCAAGCACTTGGAATATTTTCTGCAGCACTTATACATGATTATTTCATATTTCCATTCCTTTTACACGTTATCGTGTAATGTTGTGTCCAGCTCCAACTTTAGCTTGTCGGCCCTGGGGCTTGTTGGGGGACGATGCAGAAATTCTATCGCTCAGCTCTGAAATGTATTGATAAATGATTGTAAGGGAATTTTATTGGCTCTGCTGTCACAGCCTTGTGTCTGGCCCCCTGTTGATTGCCTCGACAGCCGCAACACCCAGCATTTGCCCACATTCTTGTTGAAAAGGGGGATGCCCGGATGCATAGCTGCCGGAGCTGGTCCGAGCGCTCTGACGCCCAGCTGCCGGTTCTGTCTTCAGTCTTCTTATCAACAGTTTAGCGGCTTCTGTGCCTGACAGGTAAATAAAAGCAGCTGTCAACACTTTTACCCTGCTGCTGTTCATATATGTGTCAGACTATGTGTGTGTGTGTGTATGTGTGTTTGTCTGTGTGTGTGCTACTTGTGAAATTGCAGCTCCATTAATTTTGATATAAAGCATATTGATTTTGTTTATGATCGCTTTGTTTTGCCCATGTGCTATAAATTCTGTAGATAAGCTGAGATATGATGGCTATTTTATGACCTTTTCCAACACTAACATTAAAATATGAAAAGCTTCAGGCATATTTTAAGAAAAATCAATATATCTATATGAATATGCTGGCTTAACACTATAAAGCACTGTAATTAGGACGAAGGCATAGATGAAATTTCAGTGCAACTAACAATAAAATATTTTGCGGGAATTGCAGAAGCAAATCATTAAACCTTTCCGCCTATTGACAGCTTTCAATGACAGGCTTTGTATAAAAATTCGCTCTAACAAATATGCATATATATAGTTGTATAGAATACCCTTAACGCCTAAGCTGCCATTCACCGCTAAATGATCAATTTTTCATTGGCCAATTACGACTAATTGGTGCATATGGTAAACCTCTTAAAGACCCAAATGACAATCACAGAGTCACAGCAAAGTCGACATCATTGAAGGCAAATTGAGCCGCAATTCGAGAGAGCATTTTATGCCCAACTTCGAATGTCATAAAGCAATACAATGGCCCCATAAGGTGCTGACAGGAGCTCGGCTAGAGCCTGTGTGGGAGTAATGGGAGTGAAGTGGAGAGTGGAGAGAGAGGAGAGAGAGGAGAGAGAGGAGTGAAGGGGAGTAGAGGAGAGGAGAGCCAATGCAGTTTTGCTTTTAAATCCGCACATTGCTGTAAAATTTATTGATACACTCTGCTTGCAATAAAAATTGATGGCAAAAACACATTTACACTGACAAAGCAGCAGCGAGGGGAGGTTGCAGAGTAGCGGGTTGACAGCTATAATTTTTCATTTCATTGTTTTGTTTTTGTTTTTGTGTGTGTGTTTTTTTTTCTGGGAGCCGTGGGAAAATTGCGCGCGAACGCGAATGGATAAAGTGCGCCGACAAAAGCTAAAGTAGCAAAAGGCAGCGTCACAAAATTCTTTCTATGCTGCAGAAGAAAAATTCGTGAAAATGGCAGACGGAACTGGAAGCGAATTTTTTATATTTATTTCGGCGGAAAAAAACAAACAGGCAAAATGCGCGAATGGCATCGGAAAGTGGAACAGCAGGCGGGGCAGGGCACAAGGATTCGAGAGACAGCCACTGCGACAGCTGAAAACTGCAATAAAACCAAAACGGACGGAAATGAAAGCACAAAAATAATGTCCCTAGCTAAAAAGGAAAGTGAAAAGTTTTCCCACAAGCAAGCGAAAAAAAAAATCAAAAAATAAAAACAGAAATAAAATAAAGCTCATAAGTAAAATGCGCCCAGCTAAATAAATAAAGCAATGGAAAGCGAAATGAAAACAATGTAAAGCTGGCCAAGAACCATAGCAAGCCGCTGTTGGTTTTATTTTTATAGCCATAATTTATAGACGGACTGCATGGCGTATACGTAACGCAGCTCTCATAGCTGCTCACGCACATTATAGTGCTTAAGTGTGTCCGAAAGTCTTAGTTTTTCTTTTGACCCAGCACAGCCCAGCCCAGCCCGTATTGCCGATGGAGCAGTCGAACTGGCAACCAATCGACAGCGGTTGCGGATGGTAGGGGCATCGCAAGAGGCTGTCCGGCTGGCATGCAAATCATTTTTAAATGCTAACAAATTTCGGTCAATTTATGTGGAGCTGCTTCAGAAATAAATTACAGCAAAGCCGCAACCGCATGGAAAAAGTTATGAATAATGTTTAAAAATGTAGAGGGGGTCTCTCTCTCCCCCTTCAGCCCCACCCTCTGCAAAACGCAATGGCAAATAAATCAATCTTACGCCCAGTGCCAAGCCAAGAGGTAAAAGTCATTGAGGCTGCGGGACTGGGAGCATGAAGTGAATTTGCTGTAAAACTCGCAGCAAAGCACAGAGCAAAAAATCAATAAAGATATTTTATAAGCACGATATAAGTTGAGTGAGGTACTAGTTAGTTATTGGGGCTATGTAGGGGGGGGGGGGTCAACTGTAAAGTTTTTGCCCCGACTCGAACAACGAGCCCACTTATGGCACACAAATCCAACAGAATTCTTTATGGCCGCCCATCATTTGGCTCCAAACTTCTCTGGTCTCTTGCTTCTCTCTTTGTCTCTGTCTGTTCCTCTTTTCTTTCTCTTTATCCCTCTCTCTCTCTCTCTCTCTCTCCCTGGCATATTTGTCTGCTCATTTGCGTTGCCTTTTGCTTCCACAACTTTTTTTTACCGTCCTCTGTCTCTCGCTTGATCATTTACAATTCAACATTTTGCCGGAGCTCATGAATTATGTTCTCATGTTTTGCCTTTTTTTCACTTCTTCTTTTTTTCAGGTCTGTGGCGACAGCGAAAAGTACGCTAATAGCTTCTTATAACAGCAATGGGGCAAAAGCAAGCATAAATTTCTTCCCATTTTTTTGTTTAATGCAATCCAGATTTTCACTCAACACTTTTCCAGTGAAAAGCTCTAAGTAAAACCAATTAAAGGGCAAAGTTAAAGCAATTTTAGGCTGAATGGAGCCATGATTAAGCGGCGGGCTGTGCGGGAGGCGGGGAACTGGCAGCCTCTCGGCTAAGTGAGTTAACCGTTTCAACATGAAGTGCACGTACGATTGAATGTGACTATTTGCATGCGAGCACGTGGCAAATGCAGGCGCTGAATAAAAAAAGGCATAAAAGCCGTGTTAGCCCACAGGACGTACATATGCGTGTTAAACAAAAAAACCCAATTTATGCAACCAGCTGCGGCAACACTTGGCCTGGCCAAAGAGTTAAACCAATTTGCTAGCGTGCATGTGATATTGGATTAGAGTCTGAATAGACCATATATGAGTTAGTTGAATGAAATTCATCTCTGTTGTAACTGCCATGGAAAATCTGAATCGAAATTCTATCTAGTTGATTTCTGTTCTATAATGTATTTATTTATATATGAAAGGGTACCTAATTGGCGACTTTTCTCAATTAATTCTGCTTTTATTTAATTTGATATTTTTTTATTCTGCACTTTTTGCCATGTCCATTATTCAGCAGTTGAATTGTGCTGCTAACAATTGTAAATTTGCAAATTGCCCATCGACAACATCAACTGCTCCGGCCCCACAGGACTGCCTGGGTATTACAAAATCAAGCAGACAGACACAGACATTCCGCACTCGTGACATTTCAAACGTTAAGTATATATGCTCAGGGACGTACATCGGTGGACATGTGCATATATCTGCAATCGAATCAGTATCTGGAAAGCGTTTTCAATTTTTATCAACGACATTTTACGTTGGTTGATTATATCATCGTAGTATAATACATTTAATTGCAATAATGAAACAGTATTAAGGTATTTTACTCGGCTTAAAATCGATAATTAGCTTCATTCAGGGGGAAAATGGATCAACAATGGCTGGCTGGCATTCTGTTCGTTCAAAAATAAACATCAGCAAAGACACTGGACTTAAGCAAAACCTGTGTATATTGAACTACGTTGACATTATGATTTCAGTATTGTAATGAGCATTGTTTCATCTTATGAGTAACTATTTAACTATAACTAAGTATTTTGAAGACTCACTGTCAACATTGTCCAATGACTCTAGACTACGTCCACATAATCGAGTGGATTTATCTAGCTCATGCCGAGCAACTAAAGACAATAAATGGAAATCTTAAATAAATAAACCAATTACTTATTTGCTTTTCATCAGTTGGCCAAGTTTCGGCAATATACTTAATCATAAGTTTGTAAGCTGAGGTCAGGCAAACTTTTGGGTTATCTGAGTGCAATAAAAGCTTTTAATTTGATTAATTAGCCCAAAAGCATTTTGGGCAGTTTGTTAATTAGCTCGAGGAGCGGAATACACTAATTAAGTAAGCGCAAATAAAGTGATTGAAATTGTATTTGCAATCGGGACAATAATAATGGGAGGGCTTTAAAATGATTTCACATTGCGGTTAAAATACTTTTAACATTTCAAGAAACTTACCAATTGTCATGCAGAGGATGCTGCCAATAAGTAACTGTGTCAGCTGCTTGATGCGATGTGGCTGTCTGCTGTTGGTGAAAGTGTTTCTGGTGGTAGTGGTTGTGGTGGTGGTAGTGGTGGTGGTGGTGGTAATAGTGCTGCTGCTGGGAGCCATGCTGGCGACGTCTATTCGCATTTTGGATCGATTTTTCCACGAGCGCTGCATACCGAGCCCTTCGCCTCGCCTCGCCGAGCTAGAGATTAATGTTCACCTACGCAGAAATAATGCGAATCTTCGCACTTTCACTTCTATTTCGCTGCACTGGTGGCGGAGGCGGCAACGGCCGCGCCAGAGATATGTAAACGCATTTAGCACCTAGCCAAAAATAAAATAAAACTTTATTTTTCTCTTTGTATTTTCTGCTGACGCTGGCAACACGTGGCGTATACGCAATGTGCAAGGTCCCGGTTTGTGCACACGTTGACGGAATTCACCAAATAAAACTTATTTGTGATATATGTATATGTATATATGTATATGCAATATATATTGTTTATCGGAGCCGAAGAATCGACGTTTTTTATGGGACGGCTCTGTCGTTTTGATTTTATGGCCAATTTTATGGAGCCAAAATTTCTACGCTTCTGTTGATAATTTTTGCATACGATTATTTATTTGTTTATTGTTTTAGTTTATCAATTTTTTTATTTTATCTATTGTTATTATTCTAGTTTCTGCTATTTTTATACACACTCCACTTGCTGCTTTGTAAATAAGCCTTGGCCCAATGCCATTTTCGGCTGGGTTCCACTTGAGCTACTCGGCCGAGTTGTTATTCTTGTTGGGAAAACAACATCTGTCAGGTTTGGGAGCCAATTTGGTATCCTTTGGACTTGTGTATGTATGTTTGTCTGTCTGTCTGTTTGTGTGCTGGCGCATTTATCTGAAATGAAACAAAGGGCAATCAGGGTTTTTAATGTAGCGTTAATAGTAGTCGAGAATCGATTTATTTTTGGACTGCTAAATGCCAAGTGATTTACTCTACTTAGCTCTATTGATGGGCGGGTGTGTGTGTGTGTGTGTTGGGTGTGGTCAGCACAATCTCATGTCTGGATGCCTGTGTGTGTGTGTGTCTGAGTATTATTGTAGATAATTGCTTTTGCTACTCTCGTGTTTAGTTTTGCGCTCAATTAATTATCTCAAGTTACGCCATTTGCGGACTTAGTGAACCCAATTGGCCCTGCCACATGCCGCAGCTAATGCAATTTGTATTGAGCGCCACAACACATATCACTAAAATGCATTTGTATTGTCTCTTATCTAATTAGCCATGAAACTGTTTAGAGTAAGCCCTCACAGCTAATAAATTGTATTATAACATCTGCCTTTAAGACATGACAAAGAAAGTAATATTAAATTTAAATAATATGATTGATCATTGATTTACTTTTACTGTATTTAATTAGAACTGTGATCGGCGTATGAACGGCTTAAATTCAAAAGTTTTCGCCTCAATTAAAAATTAAAATCAAAATCTTTTTTAATTTTTATTTTGCAATCTTCTAAGAGCAGCTTCTAGCCATTAAATGGCTCATGCAACGTCCGTCTCTTTGACTTCAGTGGAAATGATGCTCCTTGAGCTACTCAGAGACTTACAATTTATTTTTTTATTTTTTTCTCTAGCCAAAAATAAAAGTGAGTAAGAAAAAAAACTGACAAACCGAAATTCATCTTCATAATTTTGCGCACGTTACTGCCAACTCATCTGCATAAAAACACACACACACACACACACACACACACACACACACACACACGCATGACATGTCAACGAAAGTGAAAGGCGGAGGCAGTGATGCTAAAAGGACATTCCCAGCAGCAGGAGCTGTACCATTTCCAGTATCAGTTCCCAAGCCAGAACTGAGCGCCCAGTCCCCTAACGATGGACCCCCACTCCACCAATTCAGGACCCCACACAAATGTAGGCCACTGGCAAAATGTTGACTTTAATGTTGCTGTCGCTTGAAATTTATGCAGCTGACGGTCACAGCTCGTCCCGGCTGTCAGCTAGCATGGAGAGCCAAAAGGGCCGCATGAGGAGGCGGTGCGTGGCGGGGCGTGGCGTGGCAGATCGTAGCTGGTGGCAGCATGCATCCCGTTCGTTGGGTGGCGCAGACAAGTGGGCGTTGCACGAGAGGACCAGTCGAGCGTGCATTTTTCACGAAAATTTGAGCGCCAGACACATCTGAAGATTTATGCGGGTCGCCTAATAACTCACACACACACATACAGCGATGAACGTAATTAAAAAGTTTGTCTAAACAATTCTCTAATTAAATATTATTTGCCAGTCGAGGCCACATTGAGCTGTCGTAGTTGAAACAGAGTTTTTGAATTCCTGGAATAAGTGTATCTTTGTGTGTGTGTGTGTGTGTGTGTATGTGTGGGTATGGAGGGGCTTTTATGGCTTGAATATTAATGACTTCACATTTAGCTCGATGAAATTTGCGCAAAAGTTTTCGAAGCAGCTATGCCACAAATGTTGCTCAATTCGGTTGTGTAGTGTTTTCTATTCATCTGTTCGTTCTCCTCGTCTCGTCTCGTCTCGTCTTGTCTAGCACGTGTGCGCTGGATTTGCCTGGAAGTATAAAATGCCATCACAACAACCAACAAAATGGCATGAAAAGGCCAACCACATGACCCACTCTACAGCGCCAGCCCCCGCCCATGATAGCTTAATGGCGAAACCACCAAGTACACAGTTGAGCAACCAAATTGAGCAGCTCTTACTTATTCCAAGTGAACAAAGTCAAACATTTCCAACCATTTTACGACCTTCAACTATTGATAAGTGTTGGAGCAGGGCAGGAGTCGGCTAGGAGAGCTTGCCACTGAAAAAGGAGTATTTAAGGTAATGTGGCATATGCAATTAAAGCAAAAAACAATCGAGCTGCAACGTATCCTGGCTTTAACTTAATTTCAGGTTACCTACAAAATATAGCAATAAAAAATCAAGTGAGTGTCAAATATCGATTGGAATTCCATTAGTTTAAAAGTGAGGACAACTATAAAGAGTAATTGAGGTATTTTAATATGAAATATCAATTTTAATACAATTTCACAATGGTTGCTCTTCGACACTTTAAACATTTTGTTTTTGTCCCAAATTTGCCTTGCAAATCAAAATTTTGTAAAAGAAAAAAAAAAAAAGTCGCTTACTCAGAATAAGCTTTTTATGATTGTTTAAAAATATTTAAGAGTATTAAGCACAAAAATAAAAAACAATTAATATATAAAAATAAATTTTTTAAAAATATAATAAATTTAAACTCTGGTCTTTTTCTTTTTTCTCTCAAAGCACATTAGATGCTTAATATATATAGACATAACTGTATATATATTTATATATAAATATATAATATATATATATATATATATATATATATATATATATATATATATATATATATATATATATATATATATATATATATATATATATATATATTTAAAAATATGTTGAAAATGCCTTTTTAAATGCGTTATCAAGAAATCCTTGCTATTTAGTAGTGCTTTATTATGCTGAAGTCCTTCGCATTTCAGCTAAGTTAATTAGAGTTCATTGAAGTCCTATTCATGCCTTTCGCACAACAAAATTTGGCTGACTTTATAATTGAGCTGAGCTGTTATTCTGACTTGTTTTCATCAAAGTGCAGTTATAATAATTAAAATGTTCATGAAAACGTAAAGCTGCAATTCAAATTCAATAAATGAATTCTGCTTCAGATAAAGTTTGTTAACAAGTTAGGAAAAAATATATTCAGTTTGCTTTCAGATGTTTTCTCTATACATTTGCAGCTGCAATCGCCAATTTTTGTTGTTGATGTTGTTGATGCTGATATTGTTGTTGCTATTGCTGTTGTAACAACTACATGATTCTTTTAGCAATGTATTTTTTTTTGCGCCGCAACGCGTTGGGCAACTCTCGGGGGAAATTTATCTAAATGTTGTTTCAAAACTTCAACTTGGTTGAGAAAGAGCGTAGAGTACTCTGCATGTTGCCATTTTTCGCACTCACTCTGAATCTGTTGTTGTCTCTGCAGACAGCGTACATTGGACAATGCCTTCTCCCCGCTTGCCCTAACGCTTGATTTGCCATCACTGTTGCTGTTGCTGTTGCTGTTGGTGGGGCAAAACATCTAGCACAGTTGACACAACTAAAGACATTACACAACAGATTACGTGTACGCCGCTGTATTTAAGTGTGTGTGTGTGTGTGGGTGGGTGGGCCTGTGCGTGTGGATGTGTGTGTGTGTTTTGCTATTAAACTGTGCTACTCTCACGCACAAAGTGCTGAGCAGATTTACAACAACAAATTTTTATGTTATTGGTGTGAGAGAGCGTTGACGACCCAAAGCCCCATCTAACCCCCTCTCTGACAAGCCTCAGCCCCGGACTAGCTTATAACGAGCAACATGCTGTGTGTGTGTGTGTGTGTATATATGTTTGAGTGTTTGTGTGTGAGAGTTTGGATGTAGTAGTTGTTCGACCTTCGACTGAATTAATGTTTTTGCGACCCAAACCCCATAGGCTGCCAAACTCCATCTCCACTAACGGCTGCTGCTGCTGCTGCGAGATGCGTATCTTGGTCAACTATATAGGCACATCTACATACACGAGCATATGTAGGCAGTGGGGAAGGAAGGAGGTTGGCCCATTCTTGTTGTACGCTATGTGGCATACAAACATTTTGCTCAAACTTTATTCTCTGACATGGGCCTTGTCTGCGTCTATGTCTATGTCCATTCTACTGGCACGTGCAACTGTCCACATTTGAAGTCGAGACATTCAGTTCTGGCAAAAGAGTCGACAACACACACTCGCTTGCCATCTTGTTGCCCGTCTGTTTGTCTGTCTGCTTGTCAATCTGTCATCATGTCGAGAATTTGTTGTGTTCCTTATAAAGGCTTCGCTCCATTTATGTATATGTATATATATCTGTTTGGCTATCATTGTGTTACTTACAAATACAACTTGCAAATATTTACGAAATTGTTTTCAGTTTTGAATGTATTTCTTTTTCAATTGAAAAAGAAATTGCAACTGAAGTGCAGGTTTTACTGCTCCCACAGCTCAGTCGATTGCCAGAAACCATTAGGAGTATTATATTCATCAAAATCTATTTGAATTGAATAAACTATAAAGTTTATCAGCTTTCTGTTTTATAATGTGCTCTATTCCGTCTTTTCCAACTGACTAGCTCACTTTAGGGGAGAGTCCTCTTCCTTGCCTGCTATTTTTAGACTTCCATGCGCGTAGCTAATATGCGTCAAGCAATCAGGAAATGGCATAGTAGATCAGCTCTGGGGCGCCTTCCACGCCCACACAAGCTCTGCTGAAAAATAAGTTATGCTCTTTATGAGAGGCAAAAGAATAACTGTGTATATATCTTTCATAATCCATAAGAACTGACCAAAGCCAAGCCACTGATAGCTGAACGGTCGGCACGTTTTCCAAAAACTTTCGCAACCAACACTCACACACACACACACACATACACGCACCTCCAAACCAATATTCGCACATAAAAGTCAATTTTTTTTTCTTTTGTCTTCTAAGCGAAAATATGTCTGAAGAGGTCAAGCGAGTGGATTGTGTGGGTAACGGGCGTGCTGTGGGCCGTGCCTCGGCCTGTACAACTGGGATACAAAACGTAAAGTCTATAAAAGAAAATATTGCTCGAGCGACTCGAAAAACAGTTGCCGCAACTGATGCTCAACTCTCTGCATATAACGACCAACAGCAACAACAGCAGCAACAGCAGCAAATAAAGCAAAAATAAAGTCGACTATAAAAATCTCAGGTTTATATTTTTTTTCTTGGGATCAGCTCTAGTAAATAGACCTTTTTTGGTGCTGTTCTTGCAAAATAAAAGCTTAGTTAATCTTAAAGCACCTTTAAGGCAACTAGATCTCCAATAGTATACAAATAAGTAAAATATGCAGCAATTTATAGTTTGACTCTGATATAATATAATTTTAGATTTTATACTTAAGTTCTGGAATAAAGAAATAATGTTATTTATTTTTATTGCATGGTACTTAATGGTCAAGCAAGAGCAAAAATTAAAATCGTTAGGAAATTTAATTTAGTTTGTTTTAATCATGACATCCTTGATGTCAGAGGATTTATACTATTTATAAATCATTTTCAACATTTTTCTTTGTCTTACAGCGTATCTCTTAGTGCATCAGCAGCACCCAGCAGCCACCCCAGTACATTTTTGCTGATAAATCACAACATGGCAAGGTAGCAAATGCTATAAACTTTGATCTCTTAATAAATTGCATGCACTTAATCATTTCCCAAGGCCTAGAAGTTTCACTGTGTAGTTGGTATATATTATATATATATATAATTTTTTTTAGATGTATGTATGTATGTATATTAGTCCATACTCTGTGTACATGACTTGTATGTGTAGGTTAACTGCGGCATTTATTCATTTGCCAGAAACTTGCTCAGATACTAACACATTGAAATATTGGCTTATAAACCTAATACAAATTTAATTTATGGCAAGAGCTTTAAGACAACACAGCCGAATGCTGTTGCTTTATTTTATTTTTTTGTTAACAAACAAAACCCAAAGGCCCACATGTAATTAAGTTTCCCCCCAAGCAACTAACCCCTGACAAGCCCCGCCGCCAGCATAACTTGTAGAAGGTACTTAGCTGTAGGCCAGGACGTGGTTGAATGTTTCCACTGTAGCTTGTATGGAGTTGAAGCCAATTGTTGAACTATTTTGGCATTGTTGTTTGGATATGAGCAGGGCATTTATGTTGTTGCCTTCTTAAATGCTGCATAATTGCATTGCACAGCAAACAAGTGGGAGATCTGTACATGTAGGATGTAGGATGTAGGATATAGGATGTAGCACTATCTAAACGAGCCGGAACTGAAATTCTATATAGAAAATGCACAAAATGTACAAAATGTGCGCATATGCAAATTTACACTAAATTCAAGTGAATTTTCAACAGTGCTAACACACACACACACACACACACACACACACACGTGTATCCGGATATAACTTCAGTGTTTGTTTAACTGCATGCAACTTAAGCTATATCTGTGTGCTCTTTACACAACAACAACAGCAGCAACATTTGCAACAATAATGCAACAATAATATCATGTTGAAATACATTGAAGTCAAACAACTTTCGTATCTGCTGATGCTGCAGAGAATAAATCTTTTGTTTGCTAATAAATTTCTAAACATCTTCGCTGGGTGTTTATTTATGTCTTTTATATGCTGAACACACCCACTTCCTGTTTGGCCCTGTTATCGACCCCAAGTTTAATGTCTTTTCCAGAAGGCTAATTATGCACGAAAATGTACGCTCAAGTAATTTATAGCATACTGCTTTTGTTTTTGTTTGAAGAAATGTCGTTAGTTCAAAAATCATAACTGAAAAGCCAAAAACAAAAAAATGACAGCAGTACAATATTAAAACAATAGATGCCTTTATTCAAATGTTGTCAATTGCTATACATTTACATTTTATTTCTTATATTCTTTCATATAAAAAGTCTCTAAACTCTCTAATCGACGATATTGTCGTTAGCTAGTAGCGATTGTGACACCGATTTGATTAAAATTTGCTGCATGTAAATATCTTGTGCATAGCCCTTGAGAATTATTCGCTTCTTGCGATCGATTTTGTTGCGAATCATCAATTGGCCGAGGCCAAAGGCTACGACGGTGCCTTGACCGCGATCCAAGGAAATAGCAGGCACCATACGACAAACGAGAGGACCCTCACCGTCTGTATCCTGTGGCAGGACAATGCCACGTTTTATCTTATTGGCTATGTCAAGAATGAGCTGCTCGTCGACTCTGAGGATGCGACTGCAATTTTCGACTGCGCTGTTGAATAGACGCCTTATTATACATTCCATATCAAAGGCGTATGCGCTGTACATAGGTACACCTCCGTCCCGATTAGCTTGGTTCGAGATCAAATTGGACACATCCATCTCGAAAAGAAAGTCCTCATGGGCAAAGTCCTTTATTGTGGTTGCCACAGTCTCTATACGGACATAGGGATTATTAATATCCGCAATATCCAGACTCTCTTCTAGGGTCAGTACTTCAAAAGCGTCCATTTCTAGATTTGTCTGCTTCAGATTTGTACTTAATTTTTAAGAATTGAAATTAGAGTTCAAGCTCTAAAACCCACGCGACTTGCAAGTTGCAATCAGAAATATTTGCATATTCTAGAGATGTGACTTATAAATATCGACTGGCACCGATAAATATTACTCAACATTTGTAACTGTAGCCCACTCGCAGTGACAATTGCAGTTACTTCTGTTCATAGAATTCAATTAAATCGATCAATATTTCTAGCAAAATAGCCGATATTAAATATGGATATACCAATTAGTGTTGGGAAAAATATATTTCATGTGTTATACCACTAACCATACAACACATAGACTGGACAGCTTGTAAAAATTTTTGACAAAGAAAATGTATACATTAGGGCATAGTAAACTACATACGTGTCTGCTCGGCTCAGTCTGTTTAGGCTCGGGCAGTGAAAGTACAAATTCAGAGCGCTCTAACGAAATGGTCTCATTCTCAAATAAAGCACCGCTATGTGTTATTCTTTCCTTTCTGTCTCTCTCTATACTCTCTCACATATACATATACATACATATGTATGTATGCACGCACAAGCCAGCAGCGCACAAAAATTGAATTCGCGACGATCCTATTTATTGCCTTCTGAGCGAAGAGAATACCGAGCTCTTTAAAGCGTTTGCCATACTCATGCAAAATGTAAGCGCTTTCGTGATTATTTGTGGGAAGAGTATGAAAGCGTTGCTTTGCATGAGCATGGCAAACCCTTTCAAAAGTTCGATATTCCACAGACAATAAGAATAGTATGAATGCACACAGGCACACAAAGAGCCATACCTGTAACAAGGGCCTTTAAGTATGTGTGTGCATGCCCGTCGCGAAAACATATTCTTTAAGCGCATCAACGCTTTCATACCCTTCCCACAAATAATCAGTCTTCAAATTTTATACGTATGTTATGTTGTATGTTAGTTACAGACAAATGAAGACATTTAGTTTACACAGTGAAAAGCTCATAGGAAATTTATTTTATATGTATAGAGTACCCCTATTGCTGTTCAAAAGAAACTCTTACAATTTTTTATATTTATATATAAGTTTAAAATAACAAAGTCAATTCTCTTGAACTTTGAGTTCTGAATGTATGTATTTTTTATTAATAACACCTGGTGAGGTCCTTTGATGATTTGATTTTATGTATATTCCTAAGCTGATTAGAAACATTTCAAATTGCATCGATTTTTTTTTTTAAATATAGCTTTAATAATAAGTTCTCAACTAAGAAATACCCTTCGTTCGTTATTATGTTAATGTACATTTTTTGTGAAAGTACTTGCGATAATTATTTAGAAAATAACATATTTTAGGAAGTTAAAGTCTTCTAAGTTTTCTAAGTCTGCTAGTTTTATGAGTATCCTTAATTTTCTAAGTCTTTCAAGTTTTCTAAGTCTTCCTAATTTTCTAAGTCTTTCTAAATTTCTAAGTCTTTCTTTTTTTCTAAGTTTTTCAACTTTTCTAGGTCTTTCAAGTTTTCTAAGTCCTTCAAGTTTTCTAATGCTGTCAAGTTTTCTAAGTCTTGCTAATTTTCCAAGACTTTCAATTTTTCTAAGTTATTAAAGTCTTTAACATTTTCTAAGTCTTTCCTCTTAGCCTATCATTAACATTATCTTATGTCTACAGTTTTTCTTATATCTGATATGTAAATAATTATTAACAATTATTTTTAACTATTAAAATTCTGTTTAAAGTACTCAACATTATTAACAAATAAAATATTTACCTCACCACACCACACCACACTTCACTTCACTTTCACTTTCACTTTACTGCACTGCACAATTGACCCCCACCGGGCCTGGACGACCGAAGAAATGCTGCAGCTGCTGCTCTTTATATAGGGCCGCCTTCACTCAAACTCTAAGGCGAGCTCAAATGTTGAGCCTGCGTCGAGTTGCCGTCGCTGCAGTCGATCGTGAAGTGACCAATGAGAGCACTCTCTGCTGCTTCAAGCATTAAATGAGTTTAACTAAAATGTAAATGTAAGCAAATATTACTGCGTACATAAAGACAACATAAATGATCTTCTGCTGCTCATCTTCGCTCCTTGCTTTAGTTAGGCAAACAGGCAGATAGACAAGCAGACATACACATACATACATACACAGTGTGTCTCTAGTATTTAAAATATGAATTTTGCAAACTTAAGGGGAAATATAACAAAAATCGAAATTATATAAAATACAAATGAGTCGATGAAATTATATAACATGTGTATGTATGTGTATGTCTGTTTGTATATCTGTCTGTCTGTGTGATTGTCTCTCTTTATTTCTAAGTCTGTCTGTCTGTCTGTCTGTCCCTGTCTGTTTGCCTAACCAAAGCAAGCAACGAAGATGAGCTGCAGGAGATCATTTCTGTTGTTTTTATGTATTCAGCAATGTTTGCTTACATTTACATTTTAGTTAAACTCATGTAGAATGCTTGGAGCAGCAGAGAGTGTTCTCATTGGTCACTTCACGATCGACTGCAACGACGGCAACTCGACGCAGGCTCAACATTTGAGCTCGCCTTAGAGTTTGAGTGAAGGCGGCCCTATATAAAGAGCAGCAGCTGCAGCATTTCTTCAGTCGTCCAGGCCCGGTGGGGGTCAATTGTGCAGTGCAGTAAAGTGAAAGTGAAAGTGAAGTGAAGTGTGGTGTGGTGTGGTGAGGTAAATATTTTATTTGTTAATAATGTTAAGTACTTTAAGCAGAATTGTAATAGTTAAAAATAATTCTTAAGAATTGTTTAAATATTAAATATAAGAAAAACTGTAGACATAAGATAATGTTAATGATAGGCTTAGAGGAAAGACTTAGAAAATGTTAAAGACTTTAATAACTTAGAAAAATTGAAAGTCTTGGAAAATTAGCAAGACTTAGAAAACTTGACAGCATTAGAAAACTTGAAAGACTTAGAAAATTAGGAAGACTTAGAAAACTTGTAAGTCTTAGAAAATTAGGACGACTTAGAAAACTTGAAAGACTTCGAAAACTTGAAAGACATAAAATTTGAAAGACTTAGAAGACTAGAAAGAGTTAGAAATCTAGAAAGACTTAGAAAACTTAAAAGACTTAGAGAACTTGAAAGATTTAGAAAATTAGGAAGACTTAGAAAACCTGAAAGACTTAGAAAACTAGAAAGACTTATATAACTTGAAAGACTTAGAAAATTAGGAAGACTTAGAAAACTTGAAAGACTTAGAAAACTAGAAAGACTTAGAAAACTAGAAAGACCTAGAAAATTAGGAAGACTTAGAAAACTTGATAGACTTAGAAAACTTAGAAGACTTTATCTTCCTGATAAATTATATTTTCTAAATGATTATCGCAAGTATTTTCACAAAATATGTACACTAGCATAAGGTGAGTTGAGCACTTACGAGCCCTCACTTATTAATAAAGCAATATTAAAAAAAAAAATACATGAATCGGTGCAATTTGAGATGTTTCTAATCAGCTTAGGAATATACATAAAATCAAATCATCAAAGGACCTCACCAGGTGTTATTAATAAAAAATACATACATTCAGAACTCAAAGTTCAAGAGAATTGACTTTGTTATTTTAAACTTATATATAAATATAAAAAATTGTAAGAGTTTCTTTTGAACAGCAATAGGGGTACTCTATACATATAAAATAAATTTCCTATGAGCTTTTCACTATGTAAACTAAATGTCTTCATTTGTCTGTAACTAACATACAACATAACATACGTATAAAATTTGAAGACTGATTATTTGTGGGAAGGGTATGAAAGCGTTGATGCGCTTAAAGAATATGTTTTCGCGACGGGCATGCACACACATACTTAAAGGCCCTTGTTACAGGTATGGCTCTTTGTGTGCCTGTGTGCATTCTTACTATTCTTATTGTCTGTGGAATATCGAACTTTTGAAAGGGTTTGCCATGCTACTAGTACTAGCTGTCCAGTCTTATACCGATGTTCCGTACTTCTTTATCAAAAAGTATATCACATTGAATATAGTTAAAATGTAATATATATATAGCTACATATAGAGCACATTTTAAAGGAGACCTCTTTTTGAGGAGCCTATGATTCCATCTATGTACATATCAGCAGAAATATTGTTATGGCTTGTATATAAAAAGCTAATGTATTGACCAAAGTACGCAACGGCAATCATGTCACACACCCTTAAGTGGGTCTGCGGCTCTAAATATATTTTTGGTATGTTTTACAATAACCACAAGACCCCTGAAGAAACCGTTGAAAATAAAAGTTTGGGACTTTTCGCACACTGCGTTGCGACTTCCATTTAATTTTTTATTTTTCTGGGAAGCTGTCAACTCTTTACACACATTATTAAAACATTTTCCCACGAGTGTCAACACTATGAGCCGCTCGACAGCTAAATTGTTGGCCGCGCCCTCCACCTCTTCCATTGGGGAGTTGAGAAGTTCCCGAGATGCCGACGCCGACGCCGACGCCGACGCCGACACCGAACCGCAAACAGTGCTTTAATATTTAAGTTGGCTTGAAAAATGCAGAAGCCAAAAGACAAAAGGCCCAGTCAAAGACAAAAGCCCTAGCCGTGGGCCCAGTTAACGGGCGGTATGCAAAATACGACGAGGGATTAGGCCGCGTTTTGGGTCTGTGTAGACACATATAGGGGTTGCGTGGGATGTGGACGTAAGGGGGGCGTGGGCGCGGCGCCTAATGTAGCAAAGCGATGCCAAACGGATTTGAGCGCGTCATAAAAGTTAAAGAGAAAGCCAAACAGGTCGCAAGGTCGCTCAACTGTGTGGACCAAAACGATGTGTGTGTGTGTGTGTTTAGGCCATTTACTGGCCTGGGTGGCAGACAGCTTCATTAAGATAAACCAATAGCTGCTAAATTGTTAGCATTAGGCATACATAATGAATTAAAGGCAGTCAAACTTTAAGTTACTGTTAACACACACGCACACACTCATTCACCTGAAACACACTTGCCACAATTTACTTTAACCTCAACAACAGCTAACAGCCAGCAGATTATGCACTGTAACCTAGTAGCTCACCTCTGCCTCAAATGAAAACCTAGCAAGTCCCACTTGGCTCATATATTGCAAGCCTTGTTATGTATATATATATTTATATGTGTATGTATGTATATATGTATGTGGGTGTGTATTCGTGTCTCTTGCTAGCTGCTTTGTACCCCCATTTAGTCATTCCTTGCGCTTGTTAGCTGAAACGGAAGGCATTTCCACTTCCCTCTCTCTGTCTCCCACCTTAGCGTCAAGGTTGAATTGCGCCTACATACACTTTCTCCCCCGGCTGCCGTGCCCGCTGCCTAGCTACAGCTCACCTGACTGGCATATTTGAGACGCTCGTCGTGTCTTTTGTTCCCACAGATGTTCGGCGTTTGTTTGGCTTATGTATTAATAATTTAGCGCCAAGTTGCGTTTACCCAACTTTCGCCGTCATTTCACATAATTCACTTCCATTTGTTAGTCCTGCTGTTCTTGTCTTGTGGCTGAAACACCTCTATAAAATGTTGTACATAATTTCACAATTAATTTTGAATAGCCTTTGTTTTGCGCCGCGCTTTTGTGTGTGTTTCCTTATGGAAGCTCCTACCTGTTTTCTTAGATTTATTTGTTGGTTAGCTAGCGATTGTTGCTTTTGCTTAAACAATGATATCCTTGTTTGCTTGCTATAGATGTTAATCCAAAAGGAATTTATATCGAGAGGCACCAAGGTGTCCAGGCTCAATGTATTTGCTAGCATGTTATACGAAAAGTTCAAAATTCGATAGTCAAAAGTTCCAGCTTGATTCCATATTTAATGAAAAAAAAGTTCAAGCATTAGAACTATTGATTAATAGATAAGGAAAAGAATCAGTAGGTATACAAGTAAAATAAGTTTACTTAGAAAAATAAACTCAAACTAAATTTTCTTCATGGTATTCAAAGTCTTTCACCTAGGTACTACAAACTGTCAAGAATTTTATTTCTTTCGGTTCTCGTTTAACTATGTTATTCTTAACTTCTATGCTATACTTAGTAGTCATATAATATTTCGCTTCAGCTCTGACTTTTAAGCTTCGAAAACATCTACAAAATTCAGTTTACTCTTCAGCAACTTTTCTTCTTGTGCTGCCGTTGCCGTTGTTGTTGTTGTTGCTGCTGTGTTTGTTTGTCGCATGTTCATTTTCAGTTTGTTACCATTTTTGTTAACTTCCTCTACGTCTTTTTCCTTGCCTGGCAACCCTGGCGCTTTCACTTTTGCTTTCGCTTTCAGTTTGTCGCCGCTTAGACAATTTGAGTGACCTAGCATGCCCAAGCCTCTTTGCTCGGCCCAGCCACGCCCCATCTCGTACCATTTTTTACGAACTGTTTGCTGTTGACTTTTTACATAATTTTGCCGCATGGCTGCTTGTGTCCTTCTTTGTGGCCAGGCCAAGACGACGTTGAGCTTCGCCCTGCACAGCTGGCTCTTTGTCAACAGCAGACATTCCTGCTGTACGTGCCTGTATCTGTGTGTTCAGAGTGTGTTGTGTTGCTATTGCTGTTTGTAATTTACTTAAAGCCATTCAAAGGACATATTTTCGGCTTTTCACTCTAGCGGCCAGCAAACAGCTTTAACTGATGCTATCAAAACGTTTAGCCAACCTCTGCTGCTTTCTTTTCAAATACTGTAGTTTTTCTTGTCAACTGCTCTCCTGTGGCCAGTGTGCACATAAATCTGTAAGACATTCCAAGCCTTCAGCTATTTGTATTGTGTTTTAATTAAAAACCAAATTGAAAATATTTTCTAGCATCTTTTTACTAGTATTTTTTCACATCTCTGTTAGGATTCAGTTGGCACTTCTCTCAGCTACTTAATCAAATTGAAAAGTTGAGAAGTTGCACGCACCGCTCATTCGCCACGTTCGACAAAACTTTCTGTTTGGCTTACTGGCTGACACGCCCACACATTCCTGCAACGCCCTAGTCCACATCTACTTAAGACTTTAATACACAGGAAATCCCGTGCGCGCGTTTCGCCGGCTGCCAATGATTTCGCCTGATTGCTTCGATTGTTTTCGATTTACCCTCAGGATTGCGGGTGGGTCTCTGAGTGAAGTGGGTGCAACACTCACGCCCTAGATAAAGTGCTGCTAATTTATATTAATTGGAAGTACTTCAAACATTTAGATTAGTTTGTGTCCTCATTAAAAAGCATTAGAAATATTTATCGATATATATTCACCTCAAATACGACACCATACAAATAAAAAAGACTCCATAAAAAAAAAAAACTTCGCTAGCTGCCAGCCACAAGGACAATAGACTTGATCTGGTGGCTCTGCGGCCGGCAGCTCGAGTCGCCATTAAATATTGAGGTGGCCAAAAGAGGTCTAAAATGCCGCAAAAGAACTCATAATGGCGACTTTGTTGCCCGCTGTCGTCGCCTTTGCTACGTCTAATGCCGCTTTATGTGCTTTATTAAGGCCAAAGTTTGAAGGCATAAAACGAGCGAGGCAAACCCAGACGGGAGGCCGAACTTCAAACACGCTTTGGTGGCAGGTGAAGCATTAAAATGCCGCAATTACATACTTAACAAAGCAAAAACTTGGATTTGATACTTAAGAATATTGTTAATGTTAAATAATAAATGTATTTGGCAAGTTTAAAGAGAGTCGCAGCGTTAGGACTTTTAGAATGAAAATGAAAATGCTAAAGAAAAATATGAGCCATTGATAATTTAATTAAATTTACTTTTTTATGATATATAAATAAAAAATATTAATACATTTTTAATCTTATTTATATTTAAAAATTTGCACTATTTAATATATTTTATTAGGTTAAAGGCGATTTTCTGTGGTTTCTTTAAATGATTTTCGTTTTTAAGCTGATATGGAACTGTTATACACATAACTGTTATACATAAGCAATATAGTATTTGAAATGTCATCATTTAGATTCGACCTCAGCGACATAAGTCTGTCGTTTGCAGCAGCCCGAAGAATGCAAGTTCATTTGAGTTTATTTCCCTGGCACAATTCAATGAAAAGCTTTTTTTTTCGGGCATCCCCGCCTTACGCCTTACCTCAGCACGGCTGTGCCGGAAATGGGGCTCACGGTCAATTTATTACATTGGCGCCTGGGCTCATGCATGACTGCACATTAAAAAGCAAATTTAATTAACTTGGCCCAAAAACTTTTATTAATATTGAACATTATTGCGGCGCTCAAAGAGGCAGCCCGTGCAGGAGCCCAAGGCGGCGGGCAGTCAGGCAGACAACAGACAGGATCCAAGTATCTGCTTAGCGCTTGGCCTGCTGTAATAAAAAGTAGCGCACAAGAAAACAAAATAAATAAAAGACCACATCAGCACGCATTACGTACACAATTTACTTTATTACATAAACTGATTATAGTTTTAATGCCACACAGTCAGCCCACGAACCACCCAACCATCTAACCACCCAGGTCGTGTGGCGGTGTCGACGGCGGCGACGACAGTGCTCACCAGACCAGGCAGGAAAAGCTTAATATCCTGCCGTTATTATCATTATTAAACTGCGAATGGCATAATAAACGCACTGGGTAACCGCAGAATTGTCGAGCTGCACGGGTAAAACCATGAAGATGCTCCCTGCACACTGATGCAATGCTTATGCAAAAGTGCATGCAAAAACTGCTTGTGCACTCACTAGTTAAGGCTTAAGCTGCAATAAATTGAACTGAATAACAAATACATATAATAAATATATAAAAATAAAAAATAATTTAAATAAAAATAAAAAAAAATTAAGTAAATTTAAAAAATTAAATTAAATTAAATATTATTTGCAAGAAATACATATAAAATATTGAAAATATTTTTAGATACGTCAAATCATTTATTAAGCTAAAATTATACTTCCACACAACAATTGAAGTCAATCTTTTCCTTTAATCAATGTTAGAAGTTTAAACAAAAATAATAAATTAAACTTTGAATCTTATTTACAATGCTTTCCACCAGGACCGCAAATAAGAATTATGAATTTAAAAACATTGAGGCACAAAAAAGCCTTCAAGAAGAGTAGGAAAAATAGACATTTTTTTTTTTTTTTGTACCGCAAATGCAAAAACAAGATAAACCTTTATTTGCAATTTTTTTGTTTACATCTTTTTTCAACAATTAAAATTAATTTTTATAGATAAAAATAAAAAATAATTATTTAACATAAATTTTTATATGAGAATCAAATCATAACTTTTATTTTCAATAAATAGTTGCGGTCCCTGTTTTCAGAGATCTTTGAAATTATGTAAAGTAGATACGAAAAAATTTAAGTACATTTTGAACATATGCCCTTTACACTTTGTCCCACTGTGCTGCGGAGCAGTGACGTTGAAAATGTGCTGTTTACTGTCGACTTAATGCGCGTGTTGCGCATTCCGTGGCTTAAATGCAACTTGGAGGCAGTCGCAAGACAGTCGCCCGAGACCCGTAATCGATGTACGGTTTGACGTTATGAGCAAGTTATAATCTATTGAAATGCATTTTATGGCGCATACGCCGCTAGCAACAATAACTCGTTAAAGAGCAACGACTGCTGCCTGAGGGCTGCACTTAACGTACAGCACGCGCCGCATAAATACTTTAAGTGCCCTTTTGGCTCAGCAGCCAAAATGGACGCGCCTGGCCAGGGCTGCTACAAGGAGAAAGCGTCTGGAATGTGGAAGCCACATTCCACATAGAAGTCGCAGAACAGTAGAGCACTCCATAGCTCCATAGCTGAGCGGTGCACTCAAGCGCCATTGGTAGCACGCTAATTTCCAAATGCTTGACTGCCTAATGAACTACGCTGCAGGATTATGTAGCGCCTACAGCCGCGTGGGCAGCATTTCATTTCGCAGTTGCTGCCATTTGCCAGCCATGTCTGTGGCAGTTACAGTTGGCCAACATGTTGTAAGCGTGCACTAATTAATGGTTACAGATGCAGTTGTAGAGATTTCATGTTGAGCTCAGGTTGCCTCCAGTTCCACACGCAGTCAGCCAGCCGATCGGACACGCAACATCGAAGCCCCATCAAAGTCAAGAAGGGGAAAAAACTCAAAAAGCGATTGCATTTTCAGGGATTCATTCTAATTTCGCAGACAGCCAAAAAGCGAAAAAGTTTCCATTGAAAATTCTATTTCATCTCTCTATTCTCGCTCTCTCTGCTTGACGTGGATTACATTATTATGCTTATTGCGCATACGCCCCGTAGGCAGAGCTTCAAAAACAACAAACAAGAGCCATTAGTCTGGCAGCAAATTGCAGCATTCTCGACCGGAATTTAGTACATTTATATATTACAGAAAATTTACATAAATCCATACAAAAATATTTACATTCTGCTTAAGCCGTTGCCAATTGGAATTGTGAATGTAAATATGTGTAGACACATAATTTATGTGAAGTATTTGCATTCTGGCGTCATTTGGAGATTTTCCAACACTTCCAAGATTTTATTTTAAATCTTATATATTTTAATTTAGCTGCGTGAAGATAGAATATTTACAACGAATTTGCTTTGAAGAGCAAGCTCTGATATGGAAAAATGTATTTATATTTATTTGGTTTTCTTTAAAGCAGAAGACAAGACTTTAAAATACTTTTAAAAAAAAGATATATACTCATTTTAAGTATTTGGATATTACATTTAAAATTGAAATTTAAGTGGCTGAGAATAAATCACCAGCATCAATTGAGATGCATACGTGTGATAAAATCAACAAATTAATTTAATTAAACATGAATTGATTTTGCCATCGTTGTCTTTATGAAAGAGAGCTCACTGTGGTAATCAATTAACATTATGTTCACTGAGCACGAATGGAAATGCAACCGGCCAAGGCAAAAGTCTAAGCAATCATATACGAACACACACACACACGAATACGATTCGTAGTAGAAGGAAATGAGTAAGCTACGCGTCAAAGCGTAAAGCCAGCAATTTTCCTAGAAGTGAATGCTTATCTCTTAAATATTATTTAGAAGCTAAAATTTACAAGTGAATTTCTAACTGAATAATTGAATAGATCAAAGAAAGACTAAATTCAAGCTAAATTAAATGCACTTTTGAATAACAAATTGAGCTTAGCTAACATGAGGACAATAATTTATGAAGTTAAGCAAAAGTATCCACAATGCTGTATTTATAGTTAACTTAATAACTTATTCAGTTTTTGTAGTTGTACTAATTAGCTGGTCATTTTATTTCCTGTTGGCAGCATAAACTATTTTAATGAGCTGCTTGGCTTTTTAAGCCCTTCAGCATTATTTCACATAATTATGTAACAACAAATTGCAGATGCAATCATTAAAACCCACACGTTTACAATGCAAAATTAAAAACAATGTTCGTTTTTTGTACCACATTGATAATAAAAACTATAAAACATTGTGGCCTTCATCTGGCTGGTAAATACATAATTAAAGTGAGCGGAAATGTGGAAAGATAAGCTTTAAGTGAGAATATTTAAGATGACTTCCGAAATGATAAAATATCTAAAAAAGTATAATTAATTCAATTTGACATACAAAATTACTTATAATCATGATAATATTTATATACTGGCTGAGCTTTTCTAATTAAGTCAAGTCAACAACTTGATTTAGTCAACAAATGCTGTCCATATTGGAGCAGGGCAATCTTGAAAGTTGATTACCAATTATTGATTTATTGGAGCTAAATCAATTTGTTTATTTTTATAGATTCTAAAAATAAATGTATCTCCAACACAAAAGCTAACTAACGAGGGTTCATTAATTACAATACGTTAAATAACATACGAAAGGTCATAACTGTTGACCTAACCAATTGAGGTGAACGACTCTTAGACTGGCACCTATATTTAGAAAGCAAGAATTTAATTGAAAGCAGTTAAAGAAAATAATATTATTTGAATGTCGTCTATTTCGGGAGAGGGGTAAAATGGAAGCTTGCAACTTTGAAATATTCGTGTGTTGAGGACTTGAGTTCCATTTCACTGACAACAGAGACACAGAAAATAATCTACGCTTACAAATTGCATTTGCGTGTCAGTGCTTCACTTGATGGGGAGCCGGAAGGGAGGGCGGTAACTGACACGCATGAGCAGCTTGGCAACATGAAAACGCGTATTAATTAAAACCCGAAACAAAAGCAAAGTGCCACCTTGTTGGGGGTTGGGCGGGAGGACTTGAACAACAAATGCGTGACTGATGCCACTTTGCTTGACACAAAAACCGACTCCCTAACCACACTTCTACTTTGCGCTAAGACGAATGGAAATGTACTAATAATATCTGACACGTGATATGCTTAATTCTCTCTTATCAGATTATCCCGCTGTCAAGGACCTGATACGCGGAAAGCCATTGAAAGCAAACGATGAATATATAATTGTGAAATGTGAAAGCAATCAATAAACGAGCGAAACGAAATAATGAGCACCTGTTTCTTAAGATTTGCTGCTAACCAGCTGTGTTTATGTTGTCAGGGGCAGTTGTCAAACGTCGCCGAAGTCCCTGAAGTATAAATAACAATACGATAGCAGGAGCCCTGGGCCGCCAGACGACATTAGCATAACGAGACGCAAGGAGCTGAAGACTTCAGTTTTATGGCTCTTTGTGGCTGTAATTAGAATGCGATTAGAAGGGCTCAATGCAAAGGAAACGCAATTGAAATTACGTGGCTACAGCGGCAAGTCCTTGTGGCTTTTGCTTGTGAATATCGTGCGAATTGGAATTGCAATTCATGTTAATTTGAGCAGAAAACTTTTGGCCAATAAACGAGCGCGTCGAGAGCCACTTTATCGGTCATTATGGTCAGCTATAAACAAATCATGGCCAACTGCCAATTTAGCAAAAGGCAAAGGGCAAAGAGCCAACTGGCACTCAACACTAACCGGAGTCCGCCTCAAAAGTTGCATGTTTCGACTGCTTCAAATGCTGCCCTGAAAAGTAGGCAACAAAAATGGGAAATTGGCATCACATGAAACGAGTCGTGGTCGAATATCATCCATTATCATGTCACGTCAATCGAAAACAATCTAATGACTGCACATGATGTCTATCTTAAATTGAATGCCAGCCAGAAAAAACAACCAGCACCGAAATAGGACGAAATACACACACGTGCTACTTGCTATAAGTGTGTGTGTGCTGTTTTTGTGTTTTAGGCGTAGGAAGTGGCGTGAAAGTTTGCGGGAAAAACGTTTATTATGCATTAGCCATGGCTCTGGCGGCTAAATCAACTGTAAATCTCTTTCTCTATCGCCCGCTTGGCAAACAATAAGGTCAGAGTGAAGGTTAAGGTTACCCACGAAGGGTTCGATGTGCGGCCAAGCGTTAACAACAACTACAACAACCAACACTTGTTTACCCAAGTGTTGAAGTGCCATCCAACATTTGAAGTTTCGACATTTATTTAAGTCATGTGCTACTCAGGCCACATAACCATTGATTATATCTCGTTTACTTTGGAGCTGCCAATCGAAATTTTAAAGACCTCGACACGGTGCTTAGAGTAGCTCCTAGTTTGGCCTTCCCCAACAGAACAGCTGTTAATTCTAAAACTCACTGAATTTGACAAATATCTTGAAATATTTATGCGTCCATTGCGCAATTACGTCTTGGCTCAGCTTTCAAACTTTGCAAACGTAAGAAATTATTTCTATTTATAATTTTAACTATTTTCTAGCGCTATTCCCTCAGCAAGATGCGAGCTCTCAGATAATTGGCGTAGTTAATTGGTATTTCGCATTCAGTTGCTTCATTAGCGGCGCCCTGAAGACACTGACGACTACAATTCCTCGAATTCGTTAATTCAACAAGTTTGGCTCGAGCATTAAATGTGTAATGAGCATTCGAGACAATTTCCAAATTAAAAATTCTTACCGCGAAGTAATTTAGCTAACGTGGCAATAATCTCAAAAATTTACTTTTTTGGCGCAAGCAAAGGGGCCAAATGCCAGCCACTGTGTTGGTAACAAGGGAGAGCCGAAAAACAACAGCAACAAGGTGGTTATTCCAAAAATGCCATAATTACTGTTGTTGTTAGTGGAATAGCTGGCACAGTGGGTGTTAACTCGGGGCCTGGATATTAGGGCACAATTCGGTTTGTTGGTAGGCCAAATAACACGGACTGGCGGGTTAAGTGTGTGTGTGTGTTTATGTGTGTGTGTGTTTGTGTGCGTGTGTGTGTTATTGCTGCTGCTGTCGGCACGGAGAAACTTTATAATGTACTTCCGGTAACTTTCGTTCACATGGCAGCGGCATTTCAAAATATTTGACATTTGCATAAATAACACACGAGAGCAGGCAGCAGTCGACAGCAGGTGGAAGTCAAATATATAATCGCATACTCGCATCAGGCCTGACCCCAGAATTGGGCAAATAACAAAAAAGAGCGCGCAAAATATGCAACGCAGGCAGAAGCCACCAAGCCCACGGTATGTGGCATGAAACTGAAACCAAAGAGCCTCAAGTATCAGCAGCACGACTTGGACTCGACTGCCAGCTGCACTGCTGTCAGTAACGGCAATTAATCCAAATGTAATTATTGATAAAGCTTAATTTTCAGCTATTGCCTAACCTGATAGATGCAACATTTAAATATCATTATACACTTTAAATAATTATATCTATGATACTGTTATGATATTTATATTCACCCAAAGCTAATATACTCGAAATCAGTTAGTAGGTGGCATCTCTGCTGTGTAAATACGATTAACGTGAAACTGAAACAGTGGCAAGAGTAGCCGGCTCTGAAGCAAACACAGCCCATTCACTAAATAAACAAACTTATAAACACACAACAAGAACGAAATGGAAATGAAAGCAGCAACAAATGAAGTTTATTTTGCCGACGAATGGGCAAAAATTAGATGCGACGACTGCATGCAAATTGGCAATTCGGAAATTCTTTATTTTATTTTATTTCATTTGCGTTTCAGTTTTTTTTTTATGCCGCTTACATTTGATGTTCGTGTAGAGCTCGACTTAGCTTCAAATGCAAATGCTAACAAACATTCACAAATAGTGTTGGCAACCCTGGCCGCCTATCTAAGGGCTGCTTTTCACTTAAGTGGTGCTCGGTTGAAGGCCCCTCCCCTTGTTCACCCCTCATGCTCAAATTTGACGTAAATTCACCGAACGTATTTAATTTCAGTCCTAGTTTAATTTCAGCGTGCATTTTAATTTATTTTGAACGCTTTTAATGGGTGTGAGAGTTAATATAGACTGACACATATATATATATATAAATATATATATATATATATATATATATTTATATATATTCAAACATATATATATATATATATATATATATATATATATATATATATATATATATATATATATATATATATATATATATCGACGTGTGTAAACAGTCTGTATATTGTTTACCGAACACTCGACCTACATTTTAAATTGGATAAGCGATGTAAAAAATATAAATACATATAAAATATCAAAAGTGATGCAAATATTCTGCTATTAAAAAAAGAGTAAAGCGAATTGAGTTTGATTGTTTGGAAAATATAAATATAAACTATTAAAGCGTTACGTCACTTATTCTTAAAAATATGGGCTTTTTTGTTCATCTTTCTGAAATAGAATTGGACATTTGTAGCATCTGATCGGATAGACTGTAAAGATTATATGCCAACATCCACTTGAGATTTTTGAAAAACTCCAAATTCGACTAGATACTTGCAGCTAAATCATAGAAGCCTTTTTAGCTCTAATAAAATAAGATTTAAGTAAGATTTACAGATTAAGATTTTTATATCTATTATTATTATTATTCACATTAAATTAATTTCCTTAACTACATCTATGTAATTTTTATCAGCTGTTCTTTGCTAATTCTTAAATCCAACTTTCTTCTTGCACTGTTTTCTACTCCTTCAGCGAAGTCATCTAAGCCATTTTGAGATTGAAGCTTAGAACTTACATTATTCAGGGGACAACTCAACTGCCAACTGCACGATGGAAATCGCAAAATACGAAACTTCGATACTGTACGGAATGTAACAATAAAATGCCATAAATTTTGATGCTGCGAGCTCGACAAGCGCAAAGCTGTAGCCGACAAGGAAACAAGCTGAATTTGGTGCTGCAATTGCCAAAGGTAAAAGAAAAACAAATACAAAAATGATAAGAAAAAAAAAACGAAAACAGAAAAGAAAATAAAACACTCGAATCAGAAACAGAGCGAGGGAAACAGCGAGTGCACAGCGAACGTGGACAAAGAAATCTCAGTTAAGATGAAAGATTACATCCTGTCAGGCTTATAGCTGCAGGAGGGAGAAGTGGGGCGAGTGGGTCATGTTTGCTATTTGGCTGCGAGGGGCAGCCTTAAGCAAAAGTCAATTCCCAAATCAACAGACAGAGCTGCGAGCGAACGAGCCGGGTTAAAAAGCAAGTAGCTTATTTCAATCGAAATCGTTAAGTTGCGCTGTTTAAATTGTGTAAATCCTTTTAGATCAACGTTTAACTGAAAGTTTCGACTTATTTGTCGCTTATGGCTGTTGTCAACTGCTCTTTGGTCCTTGGTCTTTAAGTCTTATCTATGTCTTTCCGGATTGTTTGGCATTGTTTCATGCAACTTTGATTTGGCAAATCAACTGCAAGACTCGACTGCCCTTTTCCTCTTTAAACTGTTGGCCTTAACGGTTTTTATTTGGGATTCGTTATTGCCGGGAAAAGTGGACGATGGGCCACATGGTTGAAAAAAAAAATAAGAAAAAACTTGGTAACCTGTTGCTAAGGGATTACCAATAGCCAAGTCACCAAAGAAAAAATACAACATACCTACACACACAGGCAAACTGACATACATACACACACCCATTGCTCATACAAAAGTTTGGCTTTGATATTTGATTTCTATGCTGGCTGCCACGCCCCGCACTACTAAGCTACCCACATCTGAAATCACTCAAATGGAAAAAAGGTTCAAATTACCGCGACTTTTTTTTTAGCTACTTTTTGCCTTTATTTTAGCCTGCTCTGCTGCCGAGTTTATTTTTCAGCTTTTGCTGCCTTCATCTTTTTTGCCTTTTAGGCTGTGTTGGCGAAATACCCGACCATTGTTTGCTGTCGGAGGTATCTGCGGATAAGCGAGTCACAGCGAGTTACGACAAATTCAAATACCCATAGGTCCAACCGGCACCAGGCAACTCCACAGTTTATTACGAATTTAAGCGACATGTGGGTCATACAGCTGGCGAGCCACAAAAAGTTGTGGGGAACGGTTTGGGGCGCTCGTAAATTGTCTACGACAAATGCTTATGTCTCCATATTGACGCACTTTGATATCTTCATGACCTCAGAGAGCTTTACACATTGCTGAGCATGCTGATAAAAAGGAAATGAGATGCATTCCCAAATTATTAACATACATTTCTTGCCAGATTTCAGGACTTTAAGCAGAAATATGACAGAGATTGGAATCAGTATAGTTGAGCTGAGATCTAGCAAAGATAAAAACGATTTCTTTCCCTTGATTTTTTCTTATGAAAACATATATGTTATTTGGGACTCATTCTTTATATAAAATGTACTTTTTTGACTGTTACACCCGAACAGCATCCTGTCATGACATACGTGCGCTGCCAATTTGAAGGCCGATATTTATGTGCTCACACTTATCGATAACGATTTCATTATTTAGATAATATTTCATGGCAAATGAATGACATTCACAAGTGTAAAGTGAGGGCAATATAGCACCTAGTACGTGAATGAATGTATAGGTTTTGATATATGTATATGTGTGCGTGTCTGTGTATGGGTGTGTGTGCTCGAGTGTGCCGTGTGTGTGTCAACTGACAGCCATTAGGAATATTGATTTCCATATCGCAATATTGCGAAAGTCAGAAGGCGAGAAGGCGTCAGACTCTAGTCAAGGCAAGGGGCAGGGCGCTGAACAACTTGAAGCAATCGCGGAGTATGCACACTCCCAATCAGACAGGCACACGCGCACACACTCACGTATACGTTAACGTATACGTATGCGCTGACGTAATGTGAAAATTATGCGTTGTAATTTGCGCCAAAGCAAAACCGGAAGACGACGCACTTCGAAGTCCGGATGTGCCAATGCCAACAAAAAGCAACACACTCAAAAGATACAGTCGTATTTAGGAAAATATACTCTCTCTCTCTCCTTCTCCTTCTCCCTCTTTGTCTGTCTCTCTCGCTCTTGCTCTTTCCTGGCCACACACTGGCTCACACGCTCACATATGCAGATGAACAAGAAAAAATTGAAACACTTTAACATGCCAGCAGCAAAAAACTGTTTTCTGTTCGTTTTTTTCTTTTTGTTTTTGTTGTTCTTGTTTTTTGGCACTTTTTCACGTTTCGGCTAGGGGTTTGACGGGGCGTGGCATAAGGAAGTTGTAAAAATACAACATAACACATCTGCAACTAAGGGAAGCAGCGGAGAAACAAAAAACAACAGCCAGCAAACTGAACCAAAAACAGCAAAAGAAAAATAACTACACGAAAATTTGTGGTCGCAGAAGAATGCGACCGCTGCGAGGGGCGGCACGGTAAAGGGGAGGCAGCTCTGATGTGCTGTAAGTGCTCCCCCGTTGCTCGGGGATGCCCAAATTTGTGAGATACTAAATGTGGCATGTGGTGGGCACATGCAAAGCAACTAAAAGAATAGGAGGAACAACAACTAAGCGCAAAGAAAAACACAAAATGCGAATGAAACAAAAAAAGGAGGAACTCAAAGTTGGCGCTGTAAATGCTTAGAAATAAATTTGTGTCGCCTGAAAAACATGTACATACACCCACACACACATACTCACAGACACAGGGAAGCCCCATAAATGTTTACACCTTGTCGAAGTATACGCGTACGAGTAGCTCAGGATCTGCGCTTCAAGCTGAGCAATTGCTTTAGGCAAAAGGAAAGCAGAAAACGTGTCAATGATGCACACACACACACACACACACACACACACACACAGAGGACGGCTGATAGCCGAGAATGTCGTAATAACCATAATGGACAAACTCTGAGGAAGCTGCACATTGGGACAAAAACAACACTTTTTTTTAAATTAACAGCTAAAATTGGGTTTGTTTCTGTCTCGTTCGCTCTTTTTCTCTTTCTTAAACGACATAGGAAGATATTTTTTCAAATGCTCTTGAGCATTGCAATGACAATGTCTATAAAAATCACCATGGTGTATTGTAGAATTTGAAAATATAATCATTTATAGGAACCAAAAATATGAAAATAAATTTCATCATTTTAACAGCTGAATAAGATGCCAAAATCAGAAGATCAGCTGCTTAAATTCGTCTTTTTATAGGTATAGAAATCATCTGAAATCAGGTAAATTTTATACCTAACATATGTTAAATATATTTAATAAATTTTTAAAATATTTCGCTAAAAATTCCTCTATGTTCATTTCATGCTATTATTGTGTTCGCCGTCGAGCTTCAGCCAACTGTGCCACAGTTTCTAGCATATTCTTTATACCAATCTCACATCGCATTGTATTATTTTCGTTGTCTCTGCGCTCTTCATGCGGATATGTATTTGTTCTTGAATAACTGAGCGCAACTACAATGGCCAGCAGAGCCATTTAAAATGGTTGAGTTGAGTACATAATTTGTTTAATGGTGATATATTGTTGGTTAGCAGCAGCCGCGGCCGTGGCTACAGCTGCCAGACGGCGCCTCGCCTAACAAATGGCCAAAACTTGCAAATTTTCTGCTCGGCGGAGAAATAAATGCTAACAATTCTTTATGTCCCACATTTAGTCGAATTTTTCTATCCCTTTTTGTGTGAATTTTCCGCATAACCTTTTCAATTTGCAATGCGTTTACTTTAAGTTTGTATCGCAATTCCTTTGAAATGTTTTGTGTTTTTTTTTAGCCCTTTTAAATATCCTATGTTTTTTTGTTTACTATTTAATTAAAATTCTGCCTTGTTGCTGTTTAATGAGCTTTACTAATTTCTTTTTGAATATGTGGCGCATTAGCTTATTGGTATTATTGAAATGTGGCCGTGTCAGCTTTGAGAGGGACACTGGCCCTGTCAGTACGGCAAGCAATAAATTGCAATGAGTTTTAGGCCATTTGGTAGCCTTCAACATCAATTAAATGCGTTAATGTGGAAAATTAAATTATGCATCAGTTTGCGTCCATGTGTAAATATTGTAAAATAATGCGGAAAACTAATTATAGTTGCACATTTAACAACCATCTGCCTTGTGGCATGTGGCGAATTGCAATTTTAAATATATATTTAAATATATAAAGAATTATTTGCACAAAATAAAACCAATTTGTTTAAGCACATTTTTCAGCTTCTAATTTTTTAATTTTCTATTCAGCTCAAAATGAAGAAATCCATGACATTTTTTTGCGCAAGCCAGCAGCAATGGCAGCAATGAGGAAGCAAAGCGAAAAGCCAGCAAAAAAGTGAGCGGAGAAAAACACAAACAAGCGACCGCACCTCGTTAAAATTTTATATCAATTGCTGTATGCATACAAAACATGCAGAAACAACAACAACAACAGCAAGGAACAGCAATGAGAGCCAAGTAAAAGGTAAAAAAAAAAGCTCGACAAAGCAGGCCATTTTGAAAAAGTTTAAACAGAACAAGAAATGAAAGCCAAAAAAAAAGAGGAATAAAACAACAAAAACAACGAAATGAAAGAATTAAAATTACGGACGCAGCGAAAAGAGAAGCGAAAAAAATTATAAATAAAAGTAAAAAGTGAACAAAAATAAAGCGGAAAGCGAGCTCACGGCGAAAAAGTTGCTCATGTGTGCGTAGAAGGCGAATTTATACAAATATTACGTATACGCAGTGCTTATTACGTATACGCAAACTAATTTTTGCCGGGCTCCCGTGTCGGTGTCGTCGTGAGCGTGCGACAAATGAAATATTTAAATATGTCGGGCACACAAACATTTTGACAACACGCCGACAAAATGCCACAAAAAGTTGCAAATTGCGGTTATTGTGGCAAACACACAAATAATTTTATGCCAGAAATGAAAAAAATATATATAAAGCCCGATGACTTGCAGCAAAAAGTGGCATGCGTTAAAGTTTTCCAGCAAAAAAATAAGTAAAAACTAAAATAACGTAGTCATCATGATGATGATAATGATGACGATGACGATAACGACGACTGAAAAGGCGTACAACTTTTTTGCATTTAAAGCGGAAGTGATTTCATCAAAAATTCATATTAACTAATTGGATTTGATGCCGTTTCACAGTTATTTTATATTTTCAAGGCGGATATTGCCAGGAACTGGACACATACATATACGAATGCACGCAAGGGCAGGGCCTAACTTAATAACCATGTTTATTTTAAATTAAAAATGTATTTACATACGCTCAAAGGCCAGCCAACAGCGAACAATTTGTATTTGTATTCATGCGCACATTTGCCTTTGTGTTTGTATTTGTATTTGTACTTGTATTTGTGTTTGTGCGCCACAAGTTGCCAAGTTTCATATATCCCTGCAGCACTCACCTGAAAAAGTATGAGAAAAAGAGCACAATTTATGACCTTTTGTAACAATGTACACATAAAAAAAAAAAACAAAACAGTTGTATTATGCGTCTCCACTCCCGCGTCCTTCCCTCCACTCCACTCTCTATCATTCCCTTCTAACACAGTTCACAGTTTATGAGAGTTATGGGAAATGGTTATGGCAAATATAATTCAGAGGCTTAATTAATTGACACAGCTTATAAAAACATTCTAGATTTACATAACACACAAAATATATAGGTGTGTAATTGTATTAGTGTTTATATATGTAATATATATGGTTATTTCGATCTAGAATTTGTATATATACCCTTTACTTTAAGTAACCTTATTTTAGATTTTTGTTATTTGGTATACGATGATTATTTTATTTTTGAATTTATCAATTATTTATATAAACTGATTTAGTTAGCTTTCTTTATTGATTTATATTTAATGTATATTTAGTTTTCTTTTTGAATTCTTTAAAAACTGTTTCTACTATATATAATCAGTATTGGGAAATATTTCTAGCTCTACAAGAACAGCTTTTAAGATTAAGATTTCATCTATACGTATTGTATATATGTACATATATACATTCTTCTACTCCTGAACTTATTATTGAATATACTAACAGTCATCATTTGAAATATGTTTAAAATACTGCTCGAAAGACACATAAAGACAAAAATATAATTTAACAGTATTTAAAAATAAATTATATTATATTTGTATGTATTCTTCACTCCAATTTCTTCATATTTCACTGAATATTTGAATTACTATTTCATCCTTGATGATATAACTTACAAGCGGATGGAACGTTCTTATTAATTGATGACTGCGAAAAATGTAACAAGCAACTTTAAGACTGTGGGAAAGCACGCGAAAATGTGTCAGTTCAGGAAAAGGCAGTAAGTAAAGCACACACACACGAATGTGAATATGTTTGTGTATGTATGTAAGTGTAATTGTGTAAGTAAGAATATCCGGAATAAGCATAGTGAATATATGGAGTCAGAGCTTCGCCTTGTAAATGAACGCGAAGAAAAATCGTCCAACTTCACAGCTGTTGTCGAGAGCTTCCAACATTCGCGTCCTGGCTCAGTGCTCGGCAGACGCAGGGGCGCAGCAGGCACAAAAAAAATTCTCAGCAAGAAGAAGAGTATTGCAAAATATTAAAAATGTTTCTGCCAAAGGCAGCAAAAATAGACGCAGAAAACGCGGCCAAACGATGGCGGGCAGCGAAATAAAACGAAGTGTCGACAGCGTCTGGCTCTGGCTCTAGCTCTGGTTGTGGGCCTGGCTCTGGCTCTGGCAAAGGAGCCGCCCAGGATGTGCCTCTACTGCAGTAGACTGGCACGAAGGACTGCTACAAAATAGCATAGAAAATTAATAATCGCGCAATTTTTGCGCCAGTAAACAATGGAAAAGTCTTGGCTCGTTAGTTTCCTCATTATTCTGCATTTTCCAAGACGCGCTCCCGCCGTGAAATGTGCTGCGAAAACTACGAAAATAAAAAAAGTATTAGAGCAACTGTCAAATAGGATGAGCCGGAAGCACATAAAAAAAGCGGCGAAAAACTACGCAAATAATGAAAAATGCGATTGAATGTCATTTTTCATGAAATTTGCTAGCCCTTTGTCTGCCACACCATTGTTCCGAGTCCTGGACAACTGTACAAATGATATACAGCGTTTAAGAGGAAGACTTGATACTCAACCACTTACAAGTTACACAAGGCATTGTGCGATAGCTCAACCCGCACATTCAGGTATTGTAGTGGAGTCCCCTGTTTTTTACACTCCCATGGGCATTTTCAGAGGTTTACAATATATGCGGAACTTTTTGCCAATATTGTTAAAGCTCTGGTGTATCATACATAAGCGTATATGACAAAATGGCCACACCTAGTTATTATATGCGACAACAATTAATTGAATCAAGGGCACAATTGTTTTAGCCAATAAAGTGAAGTGTTGCGGTCGACACGACTCGACTGCTATGTGTGAAATAAAATAAAAGTTGAAAACAAAAACAAAAAGTGCAGCCATGCAAATGACACACTTGCAGCCGCAATTCCCATGCTGTTAGCCAACAGTTAACGAACAGCTGGGCTCCAAGAGTGGACGACCGACAGACTGTGTCACACAAAAACTGAATCAAATTATGTGCCACAAAAGGACAGTTGGGCTGGGCTGCGTGTGTCTGTTTTGAGACAACTAAATTATTAATGCACAATGAACTTAAAGTAAAGACAAGCGGCTGATGCGACAAACCAGAAAACATGACCAATTGAAAAATGTGCGAGCGTCAATTACAAAGCCTTGGACCACGGCCAAAAAGCCCGCAAATAACGATTAATGTAATACACATAATATTTAAGAGGAATGCCTAAATGGCAAGAAGATTCTCACCCGCTTGTCATTTTATTTTGAATACAAAACATTTTTCTTTTTAGTTTTCTTTGCTTTTATTATGTTTAAATATGGGTTTCATTTCAAAAAAGTAATTTTTTTCTAAAATAGAAACTTTACCTTTGAAGTTGTGTTAAAAATTCCTAATGATATTTTCATAGCTGTTAAATAAAAAAAAAATTGGGGGAAAAAGTTGAACAGTTTAGCTGTTTGGAGGCACCTACTTTCCACCTGCCTTTGAGCTGTATTTTAATGCGTTTGGGGCTCTTAGTTAACATGTGCGAGGGGCACACAAAATACGTTTTGTGCGTGCAGGAAAATAATCAAATTTTCTCATGTAATTTGGGTGCAAAAGAGACAAATGAAAGTTAATCGTTGTTAATGGGAAGAGGTAAATCAGGTTGACGATATTATTAGGTCAACTAGTTAGAAGGCTGTAAGCCTAGCTCTAGATAAATTTATATATTAAGACGGAACTGGGAAAAATATTTTTTTTTTATATCAAGATAGAGTTAAATCTATCTTATAATTTAATATTTATTTAATAGATTTCAATTGATGGTATATTTTCAGTTTTTCTTTTTTTTTTAGTAATACTGCAAATGATTTTTATATTAAGAAATTTGTAATTTGTATATAATAAAAATATAATTTAAGATAATAACATATTTATTAATAATCAAAGCTATTTCTAGATAGATATAAATATTAGAATCTTTCTAACTTTTTTTATTTTACTTCTGCAATTAGCTATTTCGACTGTATAAATTAAATAATATCAAGTTTAAATTAAATAAAATTTTACTTCTGCAATTATCTATTTATATATTATATATTATTTATAAATTAAATCAAGTTTAAATAAAAAATAAATATAAAAAAAAATTTGTGATTTTTAAACAATTTTACTAGCAACATAAACAAATATAATTAATTGTAGCCCCTGTAATTTATAACTACTTGAAATGCTCTAAGGATAAAGTCAACAAGTTGAAAAGACTTATATATTTATGATAAAATTTCGTTCATTGTTATGGCTCAGCTTTTATCCCAAATTAATATTTCTATGGCATTTTTTAAATATTTGTTATTATTGTCTTTAGCTATTCAATTATTGAATTTGCTGCCCAGACAAAAAAAAAAGTGTCTGCTTTATTTACATGTCACGTTCTGCTAAGCTGAATATTTAACGTGTGTTGTTTCACATGTATATATATATACGTATTATATATATATATATATATATATATATATATATATATATATATATATATATATATATATATATATATATATATATATAGCTCATACGCCTACTAATCCGAGTTGTCGCTTCTGCTGCTACTCACCTTTTATTTTATTCAATAAATACGCTGCGTGTGGAGTAGCACACAGGGATATCCAAAGCACGTGACAGATTTTCTTGGATTACACACGCTGACACACGCACATATACGCACATTCACACAAACGCTAGCTGATTACGACATTGTTGTTTCTGTTGTTATTGCTGAAATTCACTTTGGGCGGCAAAAATTGGAGATTGGCAAACAGACGCTTGAGGCGTTACCCGTTGCCTGTCAACCCGTCAAGCTCGTCAGCCCGTCAAACTATCAGCCTTTTAGGCGTCACTTCAGAGTATATTCATATGACACTTAATAGATTGGGCGATGACTCGGCGCACGGCATTCACTCGGCTCGTTCGATTAGCGGCAGTTGCAGCATCTTAATCACCGATCAAATTGAGCATACGCCGCGTCAACTCAGCGACGGCAAACACCGAAAGCAACGACGTCAACGACAACGATTAAACAGGACGCTTACGCGGCAGCAGCGAACACAACTGAAGTCAACGACAACGGTATGCGAAGTGGCGACATGTCGATAACGAGCCAGTGCCACAACCGTGGCCGGAGCCGAATACTCACGAGCAGCCCCAATAGCCGAGCCACGAGACGAGCTCAGACAAAGCACGATTTATGGCAAAATGTGTTGCATACTTTTAAGAGCGCGCTCGCATTTTGGGTGTGTTTTGTGAGTGCTTGGGACGCGGCGCATGCGTTGTGCCGGCTACAACAGCGACACACCAACAGGCTGCTTAAGAGAAGCAGTGAAAGAGCAAGCGAAAGAGAGCGCGTGAGAGAAAGAGAGAGTTTATGGTATGCTTCCAATGCCACAGTTAGCTGCTGCTCATTAGCATGCCACAGTCCCAAAACGAAAAAGTGTTTGTCCCAAGCCAAACAGCTGTTGAGCTACTGAAATGAAGCCAATGGAGCAATGGGGCTAAACGTTAATATACGCCAGTCAACCACGTCCTCGTCCTTGTCGTCGCACTCGTGACGCACTCGTTGTGGCATGTCTTAGGTCAGAAATGTCGTCGTGGCTGCCACTGCCACTGCGACTACGACTGCGGCTACGGCTGCGGCTGAGACGGCGACTGAGGCTGAGGCTGAAGCTGAGGCTGCGGCAATCGCTGTTTGCCGGCAAAAGGCAGCATTTTTAATTATGATAAATGCCCATTCATAAAACGGAATGGCATTGCAGTTGCGTGTCACGGCTGTTTCTACTTCTTCTTCTTCTTCTTCTACTACTACTTCTACATACATACATATATATAAATATACTTACAGAATGAGACTCTGATATAATATATACTGCATAATTATTTGTTTTATCTATGTCTGGCGGAACGTTCTCGCCTTCTCGTCTTCTTTTATGGGTAACGCTCTGCTCTTTTCCGTCTATTTGGGCTGCTGTGCAGTTGACAGGCGAGATTTATGCGACCTGCAGCCCGGCTCGTCTGGTGCTCCGGCATCCCAGCGCCGGTTCCTGTACCTGTACCCGTGCCAGGTGTTGATGTGCCAGCTGTGCTTCAATCACCATCAGCGTCACTTAATAAAATCACATACAGCACGACGTGTGATGAATTGTTGCCATTTTTGCAACTGACGTCAACGCTTTCAAGTGCAAAGGCATTTAACAAGCACTCGACAGCAATTAAATCGCATCCTAGCCAATTGACAGTGAATGAAATAAAATAAACAAATAAACAAGCACACAAATCATTCTTAATTGTCCAATTTAATAATTAAGTGGCCAATTGAGTGCTAATTATCTGTGTTTAATTGGCTTAAGACCTCGGCCATTAGTTATCTGAGCTAGTTCTAATGTTAGCCAAGGCTGCTTCAGATACTTATGAAGTAAGGTTTTTAACAAAAAATATATAAATATAGATGTACTATTCTATTACTACGAAACTTCATAGATTTGCCTTTGTTTATAAATCAAGAGTAAATTATATTAGAAATTACATTAGATAAATTAAATAATTCTTTTATTGTCAATTACATGTAATCTCTTTTCTTCGACCGCTCACAACCATGTCTTATTCAATGTTAATCATCGTGCTCGGCTATTATTTTATTGTGCACTCAATATATACTTCTGAAAGCAAGCTGGAGGAATGGTAAATGCTGGCTCAATGCAATGCTCGACCAGTCGAAACCAAATTGACCAAAGTTAATTTAACCAATGTAAATGGGACACAACTCAGAGAGGGAAGGCGGCACAGTAAACTTGTCGAAGAGGAAACTGAAGAACGAGGCCAGCTCGAAGCTGGAGTCTACGTAGAAATTTTAGGTTGTAAGTGCGGGCAAATGCTATAGTGAAAATCAATTGGCGCGCCAACAAACGCTTCAATCAATTTTACTTTGGCAAACAGTGAGTGCAAAATAAATCACATCAGTCGAGTCCGACTTGCAGGATGCTACTCCTACTGTTAGTCGGCGCAAGGAAGGGCGATGCAACGGGCAATAGAGTGTGTGTGTGTGTTTTGCGCATACTTGTGTTTATCTTATTTATGCAAAGCTGTGGCAAGCAGCAGCAAGCAGCAACAACAGCAACAACAATTGCAGAGGAAGGAAAGAGAGAGAATACCAAGTGGCTTGGCAGCATCCGTCGCTCGCAAGAGCTGCTAAAAAATGAATGAATTCAATGAAATGCGGGTAAAGGTGCCCGTTTGCACCCAACTCAAGTCGTGGCTCACAGCGGTCGACGCCAGGATATGTAGCGCATCCTTAAAGAAGTCTCAGGCAATGCCACATCAAACATCTCAAACGAAATGAATAATTTATAGACGCATTTGCGGAGCGCGGCTCTAGGGGCAAAAGAATAAGATGGGAACGAATGTGAACGGATAAGGGAAGCGTACACAGACATGTCGCTTAAGCCGACTGCAGCCACTGACTCTAAATTGAATGAAAAAAAAATGCCATCTAAGCCACGCATACATTCATGCACACACACACACCCTTGCACAGCATATGCAGGCATGCATGAACAAGTCAGGGCCCAACTAGCTCTAGACCCTAGCGACTGAGTGCAGTTTATGTGCGTGTGTGTGTGTGTATGCGTATGCTTGTATATGTAATGGCAAAATAAAATGCCAAAATGCATGGACTCTTCAGCATTTATTTATATTTTTTTATCACAACTCCCTTAGCCCAAGCCCTACTTACGCCGGCTGTTCCAACTACAAGGTATGCACAATATAGGTAATGCGACCCACACACTCACACATAATCGCATATATATGCATATTCATTCAGATATATATATATATATATATATATATATATATATATATATATATATATATATATATATATATATATATATATATATATATATATATATATATATATATACAAACAAATATTTTTAATTTATTCGAATTCACTGATTCAGTAAGCTCTTAATAGATGCTTCTGTTATTTTTGCTGGTAATGGATTCCATGTACTTTTTTATTACTGACTTGAATTAACAGTCTAAACATTTTTATATAAATATTCTAACTACAATATGATATAGTCAGTCAATCTAGGACTAACAACAAATGTTCAAATAAAACTATGTATATATTAAATAAATATATATTTTTCTGTTGTTTTAGCTTCCATAAAGGCACATTCGTAATTGGATTAAGAGTGAAAACCCAAATACGAACCGAGCCATCAACATGTGTTTATAGCTTTGGTAATCATATTTTCATAGCCTAGGTCTTAATTTTATAATTCTTTAAACTTTCCACTAGCACTCGCAACGTGTTGCCTCGCACACAACTTGATCTTAAGACATACTTTTCATTCATAAAACAACAACTTTTGGCTAACTAAGCCCTAAAAAGTTGTGCCAAACATACACATAATGTAAATCATCAACGACACATGTCAAATTTCTCAAATGCATGTCAAGCTTGTAAAAGATACATAAGGAAACTAACCTTATAAAGATAGCTCATACGCTGGCAGCAAAACTTTATTTTTGCCTTATCCATGGCATGTAGAAAGTTTGCTCAGCTTAGCCTTGACTCCTAATGGCATAAAATTCTCAAGTGTTGTCAATTAAAACGATTTTCCAATGAACATTTTGACAGAGTATGTCGTGCTTCTTCCTTCTTTAACTATTCGTAAAGTTTTTGAAAAAAGTAATAAAAAGACTAACTTATTTATTTTTGTATGTTTTTTATACGAAAAGTTAAACTCTTGAAATTGTTTGAATCTGGCACAGTATTTATAGCTCATCTCAATTGGATAACTCGAAGACTTGTTTGATTATTTTGATATAAAAAAATGTTTTGATACCCACAGCCCCAGCATACCCAAACACTTCTCAATTTTCCTGTTAGTTGAGTTTGTGGTGTCGTCAAAGTAAAGTTTAAATAAATGACTGCAGAAAACTTTGCTAATCTGCTTTAAAAATCCCAGCAACAAGCAACAAGCAACATGAAATATGAAATGTGAGATATGAAAATGGGCGAGGGAAAATGTGACAACAGTTGACTTTGACGCGGCGGTTAAAACCCGCAAAATTCGTCAATTTAAATGGAAAAAAATATCTGCGCAAAGTTTGCGTCAGTGTGAAAAATATTAATTTAACTTTTTGCGTTAACAGAGCAATGACATTTGCCCCAAACCGCAACGCCCCCCAAGCTGCCGTCCCTCGCTTAGGCCTTGTTAGATGTTTTTTTTTTCGTATGTCGATTGTTGTTGTCCTTTTTGACGCCAAATGCTTGTCTATTAGGGGAAGAGGATAGGAGGCAGGAGGCAGGCGGCCTTTGAGGTTGTTGGCAATGTTGTTGGCATCATTATCGTAAATTTTTATGCTAAATACATTTTGCTGTCAGGCCCCAAAAACCGAAAGACAAACCCAAAACACCAACAGATACAAAAAATGGCGCCATTCGGAGCAGCTGGCGTCACGTGGATGCAAATGGTCAAGCACACGCCCCTGACTGGAAGAATAACATAATCAAGGCGTTTCCCTGTCTTCGCTCAGCGACAAATGCAAATGAACTGCTGCTGCTTAACGCTAGATCGTTTCTGCTTCGGTCTTATGGTACATGCTTCACACCCGGCACACACACCCAACACACCGACCCCCGTTTGACAAATTGAACTATTTCGCACAGATTTTGGTTTAATGCATTTCGTTGCCAAGGAGATGCTCGTTGCGATGAATAAATAATGATATGTCTGAAAAGCGACGCATATTCCTCGACTCGTGGGTGCTAGTTGTGGAGCCTATACGCTGGCTAAGATTGGCCATGCTGCTGGTCAGATCGTTGTGCACATTCATGGCCTTACGCTTAGCCCCTTTGAGCAACTTGATGGCATCGCGCTTGGGCTGAATATACTCCGCTCTCATCACGAGCTTCTTCTGCTCCCGTTGGCTATCGGCAGCGCTCTTGCTCAAGTAGGCTTTGCAATCGACCCATTCGTACTTGTCCTTCTGCAGATGACGGTATCGTTGCCAGCACAATGCCTGCTCGTGTTCCACATTGAGCTTGAATGAGTTCAGCTCGTCCAGACGGCGTTGCAAAATCACTCCCGCCTTCAGGTCCCGACACAGGCTATTGCGCAGATATTTCAGCGACAAGTCAATGGCCTTGCAGCTGAGTTGCGCCTTGCTCAGCTGTTGGCGTAACTGGTGATTCTCCTGCTGCAGCTTGAGTATCTGGGGGTGGACTTTGCCCCTCTGCAGCTCCACCTGCATATTTACGCAGGAATCGTCCGTAGGACATTCGGACGTGTCCAACGAGAATCTCTCACCGATAAGATCAACCAGGGCCTTTCTCACCATTATCTCTGCTTCGATCATTCCAAGCTGCATGACCTCCTCGATTGCCGCTGACTGTTCCGCACTTGCCTCCTCCTCCTCAACTGCCTCGTCCGCCTCCTCCACTTCATCAACTCTGTCAATACTGTCACAATGTAAGGTCTTCGCTGGCAGTGGAGGCTCAATGCTTTTAATGGACACATTTTTTGCTATGGAAACATGGAGATCCTCCGGCTCACAGATGGGCAGTCCTGGCGCCCAGCAAGTGGGCAGCGATTCAGTTGAATTCTTTGTCTTACCCATTTCGAATATAAAAACAAACTAAACAGTTATTGATTGCAAATTTAATATAGACTATTTTGTTCGAAAATCAAAATCAAACTGTGGCTTTTGGAATTTTAAAATATGTAGTTCGATTAAGCAAATTCAAAATACAGACCCTGAAAACAAAGTATGTCAACCTTATTGTGGAATTTTAAAATTCAGTACTCTGTCGTGATCTTGTGCTGCAAACTTCCTTTACGACACATCTAAGAGAAAGAATATGCATCCATATTATTTAATTTCCAAGTTTTTTCAGCAATGATGACTGCTGCCTTTAAAGAAGTACATCTCATTAATTTTGATTAGATTATGCGCAATGTATTGAAGAGCTGTCCAACAGCTGGGGCGGCTAAGGCCGGTGGCACTTGCAATGTATGTATGTGGTCTATGCTGAATGAATGGCATTTGCAAAAGCGCTTAAGGAGCACTTAACCTAGACGTAACTAACCAATGCAAACGCAAACACACACGAGCCAAGCACCTGAGCAGGCAGCAGGGGACAGGATGGACGAAAGAGGGCAGCATGGAAGGCATCAACCAGATGGTTAAAACAAACACTTGGGCATGTGCACTACGCTTAGCCCTAGACAGAGATCCAGTTTTATTTCTAGTTCCAGGTGACTACCCAGCTGCACTGCCAACAATTCATCTTCATTATGAATGCCAATGCGAACAGCAAACAAGCTTAATGCGAATTTAAAAGGATTTAACTGAAAAGACTTGAAAAGTGCATGGATAGGACAACAAATGCTGATGGGATTTTATGATAATTAATTAACTAAACAATAACGCAGAGATCCTGGAGGGCAACCGCTGAACTAATTGAACTAATTGGAATATAAAGTAGATAATACGTTCAGCTCTTAAAACAGCTTTCAAAAGTTTATGCATGAGCTAACAATAATACTCAAACCCAACTGAATGAACAATATCGAATGAAACTGAAATCGAAGAAAAAATCTAATTAAGAGCTGTGATTGCGAACCTACCGCATAACCACGTCAAAATCACAATTGTCAGCATTAAACTCACGCTCACCAATACAAACACCTGTACCCCTGTACACGCCAACGCACAAACACAAATAAACACAATTTCCCATCTAGAGGCAATAATACGAAAGCAAACAACAACTACAACACAGACAAACAGGTGAAACAGACGTGGTCTGTCGATTCGTAGAAAAACTACCTAAAAACGAAAAGCGAAAAACGAACAACTTTCAAAGGCAACTTGTCTACCCAATTCAAACCCAATGCAACCTAACCTGACTCTACTCAAGCCCCTTCCCCTCTCTAGGCAGCAAATGAAACGCGCTGTTGCACACAAAAATAACAAGTTGCATTGGTCAATTCATCGAATGTCGGTCACGGCTGCCTCTTGGGCACCGACTCTCTACCAGCCGTGCATGTGAACATGGCTGTGGCTATGGCTATGGCTGTGGCTGTGGCTCTGACTGGGGCTCGGATGGGGTTGGGGCAAGTCAAAGCCACTCAGCCCAGCAGCGGCCGGGTTTAGGGGCTACGCAGACTGTGCTACGGCTCTGTGCACGGTGTAAAGTTTTAAACGCCCTCGATACATGTGGAAAAAGCTGTGGAAAAACGCGGTGTATGCCGAAAATATCCCCAGTATGTTGTCTCTGTTGGCCAAAGTGTGTGTGTATGGGGCAATGCAGTTCGACTGACTCGATTCAAATGAAATTAGTTTAGTTTTTGTACAAATTCATAGCTATAAAAATCAAATTTATCGAAAATGAAATTTATGAATTATGAATTCAAAAAATAAACATAATTGTTTTAATCTTAGCTATCTTTGTAACATGTGTAGGTGCTGTTGGATAACAGGAACATTTTAAATAATTTATAGGATAATACTAATTACATATAATGAAGATAAATTATATGTATGACTGACTTAAATTTGAATCGCCCTGATGGTAAGGGGTACTAGGAGGAGTACCATTGTCTAATAGGTTGACACCCAAATAATTTTGATGATTTTTCCATTTTATGTATACAATGAACAAAATTTCAGGCCTTGACTTATTTAGATATGCACCAGCTTCCTCAGCGATGCGGTCTATCTGAAGCGGATAATCCAGTAGAAGTGAAGTTGAACGGTGTAAAAGTTTTCTCTAACTGCTTGTTAAATTCCCCTGTCTGCTCTTTTCTACATATCCACCAAATCGAAAAATAAAAGTACTGAACCTCAAGTAAAGTATATATTTAGGATATATACTACATATACCATACTACTATGTATATTAAGTATATGAATATACAATAAGGGATAGAGAAATAGATACGTATGTTTGCATAAATATATTCGTTTGAGATACTTACGCACGCCCATCAAAATGAGGAGCGGTATACAATAAATCTTCGTCACGGTCCCCAAATTGACATTTTACAGCACAGTCCAATAGAGGGCAGAGTAACTGACAATCGCGTTTTAGCCAACTGTTGTTGTTGTCATTGTCGTTGTTGTTGTTGTTACAGTTGCTGTCGCTGATATTGTTGTCAACAATGATGGCCCGAAGCATCAGCCACATGCGTTGCGGCAACAACTCATCCATCGTACGACACTCTCCCATACACACGCACACACACACATACACAGACATACGCAAGTGCACATGGAAACTGTCAATCCCAGGACACTGGATATGGAGCACTGATGCTTGCCATCATTTATTGGCAAAACTCCTCAGCACTAGCGAAAAAATTTAATATCATGCAGCATGTGCGTATGTGTGTGTGTGTGTGTGCGTGTGTGTGCGTGTGTGTGTGTGTGTGTGTGTGTGTGTGTGTGTGTGTGTGTGTGTGACTGTAATAGAGTTATCCTGCTGTCGTTGACTATAGAAGAACATCGCATTATCCTCTGTTCTGGCCATAATAATTGAAATCTTCCAACAAACTACTAGGTGCCATCTTAACGACCCTTTGTCATGCCCCACTGCTAGCGCTTTGGGGTAATCCGTCAGCAACTCAAACGCCGGATGGCAGCGCGATGAGCATTTAAGAACCTTAATGCAAAACTGCATTACTCATAATGCGACAAAGCAAAGAACACAAATATTCGTGGCCCGTTTAAAAAGATAATTTAAAGATTTTCGAATAAATAGAGAATTTAAGATATTCAGCGTTTAGAATATGGTAAGATGATAGCAATATAAAAACACACAATGGCAGTTATTTATTAAAAAAGCAAACGTTAGCCCTATGCACATATCGAACTCGATACTTTACTCATTCCAAACGTTTAGGCAAACCATTTCTATTCACGCTTGCTGGCTCCGTATTGGACGTTAAGTCCTTACCAAAGCCTGCTAGCATTCTAGGAGATTGTCAAAACGAAATGAGGGAGTTTTTCAAAGTCAAATGTCAAACAGCATAATGACTTCCTATAGTTTCATTAAATCGAGAAATGAATCAAAATTTATAACACTTTAAAAGTCAAATATTCGTCGCGCAGCTGTTATTTTGACCAAACAGGGTATCAAACTTATGACAGTTGGCGGAAATTATAACTATATAAAATTATATATATAAACTCTATTAGAGCTCTTTTTATTAAAATATTTTCGAATCGATCGTGAAAGTTGATTTAAACTTTTAAGTTACTTTCCAAAGGCTTTTACAAATATGATACGATAAAGGCTATATTTCAGAGTTTCTTACTATTTTCGTTGGTATAGTAACATGTAATTTTAAGCGTTAATTCGTAAATGGGATTTCTGGATCTCAATATTTTCACAGTTTAGTTCCCTATCCTTCGATCAATTCCGACTCGCTTTTCTGGATCCAATTAATGCTTACCGTGACTTACACGGCATTGGATGCCTAATTATAAAAATTATAAAAAAATTAACCTCAAACTTAGCTCAGGAGGAAGCTTTTGTATGTTATTTTTTGTATGTTTATAACTCTTTATCAACGATATTTCCAAGGTTTTTGCCAGCAGAAGTAGCGTTTTATACCTATTGACGACCCTCATTAATTTTCAAATCTCACATGTCATGAGCGCAAACCACTGAAATGTATACATCAATGGTACAACGAAGGAGTTGGCTACGACTACGATAATAGTCGCTATGTAGCCGCAGCCAGACATTTCACACTTATGATTTGGAAAGCGTCCAAGTATATTGGTATTGGGTATTGCTGCAAGTATGTATAAAATTTAACTTCATATATGAAATACATATTAAACTTTGATTCTTAGCCCAGAGGATATATATTACGTAGTTGCAAAAATTTACCCTCCTGTCAATGAGATTGGACACTTCATGGAAATATTCTACACCCAACAAAGTTTGTTTAATCTGGTTATCTTGTTCAACAAGTAAATTTTTTAACCCTTCATAAATCATCAGCCAATGCTCAATGTTGACGACCAACTGCATTGTTTCAGCTATTTCACTTATAAATTTACTTTTCATTTTAATATATATTATTAAACAAATCAAAATCAAAATCCTAAACAATTATTCGTTACAATATTTACGTCACAAAATAAGCACTATTTTGCATAGTAAAGCAAGTAATAATGTTGCAGTCTGGCGCTACCAACTGCAACAACTCTTTCATGGTTAACATACAATTCAAAATACGAAGTGCAAATCAATATGTCGTTTTTATTATAGCTCACATATTAACGTTGAACCCATTGGAAATGGATATCAGGTATACATATTCTTGATCAAGGCGACGAGCCGAGTTGATCTATCCATGTCCGTCTGTCTATCCGTCTCTCCGTATAAACGCCGAGATCTCAAAAGATATAAGGTCTAGAGACCTACCTCAACCCATTCCATCAATAATAATCGAAAATCTGACTTCAATTAGATATGTTTGATAAAAACAAATATATTAATGAAATTGATAAAGCATGCAATCGTACCTTCACATTTTATAACATATACTTAAATTTTTTAAATCTCTGACAAAATTTATCGTTACCAAATTTTGATATGAGATCTACCGAATTTCTTTTATACCTGTTGCTAACAATGCCGCTTTAAGCCGTATGGTTGATTATTATTCTAATTATTGTTCAATAGACTCCAAGATTAGGGGGTATGGTTACCGCCGAACATATAGACGGAAGGGAGAAAAAATTACAATAATAAAAGCTGCTGACTTTGAAGACTTTGAAGATGAGCAGCTCTTTTGCCACAACTATATACGAAAAGAATATGGTGGTCCAGAAATCACACTAGATCATTCTCTGTCCGCTGAGTGTACAGAGTACGTAGAATTCTTTTCATTTTCAGCAAATCTTTCACAACATTTGTGAAACCTTATAGACGCTATTCGATAAAAAAAAAAAAAGAACCTATACAGCACGCTGAAAGCAATGAATACGGCCAAACTGTGTTGAAAGAGGATTCTTCAACGACACTGTAAAAAATTAAGATAAGGATATTTTTACTCAAATGGTTTGGAGGAACTCCGTAACTTTTGGAATTGGCGCTGCTAGGAGGTAAAAATTCTCCTTTCTAACCAATCAATATCATATCAGACAATCTTTTATAGGTATGATAGTTTATTTTTCGTTGTTGCGAGATATAAGCCTAAAGGAAATATTCAATGGCAGTATTCGGAAAATCTACCGTAAGTTTTAATTTTCATTGAAACTAAACCTATTTTACATTATTTTAACAACCAGGATTATGTCCCGTGGCAAGGCGTGGAACCCTAGTATAAATCACTTGATTTTTTGTTTAGCTCTGGTATACTATAATTGATATTTTTGAATGTTTGCGTCTGTAACTACTATTAAAAGGAAATATGAAAAAAAAAAATAAAATAAAAACAAATATATCAATGAAATTGACAAAACATGCAATCGAACCTTCTCATTTTATATCATATACTTCAGTTTGCTTAATCTCTGAGAAAATTTTTCGTTTAAAAAATTTTGATATGAGATCTACCGAATTTCTTTTGTACCTGTTGCTAACAATGCCGCTTTTAGCCGTATGGTTAATTTAATTATAGCTTACATTGATTATTATTTTAATTATTGTTCGATAGGCTGCTAGATGGCATGGTTACCGCCCAACATATAGACGGAGGAGAGAAAAAATTACAGTAATAAAAGCTGCTGACTTTGAAGACTTTGAAGATGAGCAGCTTTTTTGGCACAACTATATACGAAAAGAATATGGTGGTCCAGAAATCACACTAGATCGTTCTCTGTCCGCTGAGTGTGCAGAGTATGCCAAAGTACGTAGAATTCTTTTCATTTTCAGCAAACCTTCTATAACATTTGTGAGAACTTATAGACGCTTAAAATAAAGAAAGAACCTATACAGCACGCTAGAAGCAGCGAATACGGCCAAATTGTGTTGAAAGAAATGTTTCCAGAGCACTGTTCTCTTCGTTGGACGAAACTACGCAGAAGGTTCTTCAGAGGCACGTTAAAAAAGGAAGATAAGGATATTTTTACTCAAATGGTTTGGAGAAACACTACAACTTTTGGAATTGGCGCTGCTAGGAGGTAAAAATTTTCCTTTCTAACCAATCAATATCATATCAGACAATCTTTTATAGGAATGATAGTTATTATTTCGTTGTTGCGAGATATAAGCCTAAAGGCAATATTCAAGGGCAGTATTTGGGAAATGTACCGTAAGTTTTAATTTTCATTAAAACTAATCTTATTTTACATTATTTATAATAATCAGGAGGATGAGCCGTGGCAGGGCATGTAGCCCTAGTATAAATCACTTGGTTTTCTTTCCGCTCTGGTATCACATTTACAAGGGTAATATATTTACGAGGAAGGAAAAAACATGGTAAAAAATATTGAGCTTTGCAATACTTTTCTGGCTATGTATATCAATAGGCAGAATTTACTTTATAGCTATTTATAGTTTTGTTTATATATATATTATATGTTATAAAGCAACGAAGAAAATGCACAAACCTGTTTTATTTCATATTCGTAAAAAAAAAAAGAAAGCGAATGAACACCAAATATAATAAAATAATCATAATGTAATTCCATGGCGCTCTTAGAAATTTGTCGTATTCCCTATTGGCGCTAAGTTCCCGAGTAATAAAGTAGTCAAAATAAAAGATATTCCGTATATAGCTGCTGGCGGCAGTGCCAATTCGATGCAGCAAAAGATACAACTTATCTTTGGAAAAAACGTCAGTAAGCCAACAATTTTGTATTCTAATTTTCAAACAAATCATAATTTCATTCATCAAATTTAAAAAAAAACAAAAAAAATTAGTTTCCAAATTCATGATTTTTATTTAACACATGATGAGGACTTTACCCGGTTTTTCGCTGTGGATATCAGCCTCATTATTCTTAGTAAGTTAAATTAAGCTGCAGACTACATAGTTTACTTCTTGTTTTGTACTTCAGTGTGTCTCAGGCGGACTAGAAGATGACCTTTTAGAAAAGCATAACGAAGCTCGCCGGCATCATGGCTGTGGCGATTTAGTCTTAGATCCAGCTCTAAGCCGCGAATGTAAACTATATGCCAAAGTATATTAACTTATTAAATTCTCTACAAAAAAAAAAAAAAATAAACAGTTTTAATGCTGTACGATAATTTGCAGGAGCTTGTAAGGATAGGTGATATGGTTTATTCAATGGCTAACGGAGAATATGGGGAAAGTTTATTGGAAACAGTTGACTACAGACTAGCTGCCCACATATTTAATTCAGACAGAGTTTTATACAGAGCGATTAAGCCTGAATTTTCCCCTGAGTCTAGACGCTTCACGCAATTAATTTGGAAGAACACATCGTACCTTGGTATTGCCATAGCTCCTAAGTAAAATGAATTTTTCTAAAAATAAAAATCATGTTAAACAAAAAAATGTATTTCAGAGGCGCCCGATTTATTGTCGTTGCAAGATATAAGCCAGCTGGAAATATTGAAGGACAATTTAAGGAAAATGTTCCGCCATATCAGTAAGTCTTTTCTCAAGTGCTCCGATTTGTAAAAGGCTAATATTCATTTTTATCAGGTATCGTTATAGTGCAGCCAATTCACATTACAATGCATACAGACTGCTCTGTACTTTATTGGTTTCGTTTATCATTATAAATTTGGTAACTAAAACGTACTTTAGATATTAAAAATTGATTACAAATTTTCTTAAAATGAGCTAGACTTTATTTTCTATACAGAAACAGAACAGACTGGTAAAATTGAGTTGATTACAGAAGTATCTATAATATGGATCAGAGTAATGTGCAATCATTTGAAAACGAGCTTACTAGCTTCACTATGATTTTTGGCTACCGGTAAAGACCAAAAAATCTCATATGTAGATATCTAAATGTGCTGCTAATGATGATAGCTAGCAAAGTGCGAAGGGTGAAAAGCATGCAAAGGGTACATGAGGGGGCTGTTAGTATGGAACAAATTTAAATAAGCTTGTCACAGAGCCCTGTGGGGTTGGTGCTTTGGGTTAATTTGAAAACGTGCGATAAGAAAATTCAATTTTTTTCCTTTACTTTCTCCTGCTGTTGAATGTGTTCTGTCAAAGTATTGTAATGCATGCATATGTGTGCGTGTGCTTATTTACAAGTAGGTCTCTTGTGCTGGCTGGCTAACATGGTTTTCCTTACTTTTTGGCAATCAGCATCAGGTAAATAACAAATTCCCCATTGGACGCAGAGCCTTAACCTTTCAATGTTGTTTGTTGTCATCGTTGTTGTTGTGATTTTTCAGCTTTTTTTTTTCAAAACAAGTGCTATTTGCTGCAAAAAGACAGAAGGTAGAGTACAAAAAAAGAATACTACAAAAGTCTGGGCTGTTCTGCTCTGTTCTAGTTCAGCTTGACGCTTGAGACCAGGAACCAGCTGTTGCCAGTAGCACATTAAGTCCTTAAGCACACATTATTATTCAATCAGATATGATGTTTTATTTTGTTTTTTTTTCTCATTTTCGCTTTGGGTAGACTCTTTTTTGCTCACCATTTGCATTTGCCGTTGCAAACATATACATACCTAGATATTTATATTTGTTATATAAGGGTGTGCTATGTGAATTGCGTTTGTCTTTTGCTCCTGCGTAGTGCCTAATGACATTCAAATTGCTTAAGCTTTAGTGTGAATGTAAGTTTTCGCTTAAAGCTGAAGTAGCTGTAACAATAGTTGAGAGATGAGAGGAACTTAGTTATATTTGATTTATATCAGATAGCTCTTATAAGAACAGCTCATATGAATCCTGAACAACATGGGTGCTAGTTAATGTATAGGTATTTTTGTACTTTAACTTTTATCGAGTATAACTAACTCGTCAACCAAATTTATTTCGTTTGCCGCATCCCTTAAATCCTTCCTTCCCACATCTCCATTTGCCATTTATATGCTGATCAGATTTTTCAATGTCATCGGCGGTTCATCTTGACTGTGGGGCCACAGTTGCGCGTCAGTTCGTCAAGTATTTATAAGTTCAACTTGGTCATAAAATTTATGTGCATCGTAAAGGCGCCAAATCGAGGCGAAGCACTGACAAAATGTTATGAAATCAAATTTGCACACAAAGCGTCCCTAATGACGCGGCTGGCGGCGAGAACTGCGACCAAGAAGCAAAATCAACTGAACCGTATTTTCCACTAGCTACTAACCTCTCTCCTCTCACTTTTGCCTTCCATGTTCCGTCTGTAACCAGTGAAAATTGTTTAATTACACGCGCTCTTAATTACGAGCATCGCTGGCACAGCTCGGTGCTTATATTGTAACGGTTTTGACCTAATTGAGTAATAATTAAAACGAAGTACATGCCAAATTATTATTAATTATACAAACGCGAAAGACATCCACATCGAGTGCGAGAAAGATGTGAGTTGACTGTGGTTACCAAATGCATTTTGGTCTTAGAGCAAGCAAGTTTTATGCAGCAGTAAACGGGAAGACCCATTGAAAGATAAATAAACTATGGATAATTCTACGACAATTGGAAAACAGAAATAGTACTTAAAATATCTGTGTCAATATAATTCAATTATTAGTTTATTTTATTTATTCTTTGACATCCAATAAATACCTAAGTTGGTCAAAGAGCGATGCTTCTATATTTATTCTTTATGCATAGATAGACAGGGATGCACATCAGTTTATATACAAACATATTTCACAATAAATTATTGTCAGTTGTAGTGCATAAAATGTCGCATAAAGTTGGCAGTTGCTAGCAGAAAACAAAATATAACAAACACAAAACACGTTATTCATCGTTAAAGCAACAGCACAAGCGGATAAAAGGGCAGTAGATATTGCATCAACAGCAGCAGAAGCAGCAGCCAGCAATGGCACTGACGACGACAGACGTGACTGCGTGTAGATGAATGCACGGGGCGTATGCGCAGTGCGATATGCAACAAATTGCTAAACAAATCAAATTTATTGCTAGAGCTGCGCACGCGAACAGCGGCAGCAACAATAACAACAAGAGCAGCAGCAGCAGCAGCAGCAACAGCAACAACATCAGCAACGGCAGCAACAATAATACGCATGTAAAACGTCACTGAGATAGCACAAATTAATATGAGCCGACATTTTTTCAAGCCTCAGGACTAACTGCGTTGCTTATTTGTTGTTGCTGCTGCCGCTATCAGAGTTTGTATAACTTCATTTGGTTTGTTTGTTTGCCGGCACTGCTGTGAGCCCTGGGCCCACTTACTTTTTGTAAACCGTATTCGTACACACGCGCAGACAAACACACTCACTCTCTCTCTCTCACACACACACAGAAACAGCCACACAGAACCAGAATGAGGGACAGAGGGAATATTGCGGCCCAGCAACGTCCGCACAGTCTGCATAACAACATGGCGCTCGGTCAGAGCGGAAGTCCGAGTTGTTCGGCGTTAAATTTATGCCCAACTGCGATTCTCCGCCACTGCCACCCAAGCGCTACAATGGGCTTTACATTCTGATTTTGAATCAAATAAATTTATCTGCATTATAAAATAATGGAGAATACAATGGGATCGACTGTAATTACGCAGTGTCAAATTGAGTAGAATTGCGATCTGGCAACGCTGCTGGCAAAAGACGCCACGCCACTGTTAAGTGACTCTGAAGATCATCTGTAAGTTAACATAGATCAATATAACTTTGCTGTGTCTTTAACAGAGCTCAGTTTTTTCTTATGTTAAAATGGCTGACGCGTTTGGCGAGTGTGAAAGTAATCGGCAGATATTTTGAATGAACATAGGTTTTCAGTTTTATGAACAGTTACGTGTGCCTCGATTGTTGCCCATTGTTCACACTAAATTGTTGTTGTTGTTATTATTATTTTTGTAGCCGCTGCTGCGGCAGTTGTTGATTTTTATTTTCGCAATTAGGAAGTTGTTTTTATTATTATTTTGTTTTATTTTTTTACAGTCAAACAAACTAAGCACGCACACACAGCAAACAAGCAGCTATGGCAATAGTAGTTACGCCCCCCGGCCACTCCCTCACGCAGTCACATGACCACGCAGACACTTATTCATCAGCCGGAAGTTTGCTTGCCACTCCCATTGTTGTTGTTGTTGTTGTTGTTGTAGGTGTAGTTGGTGTTGTTGCTGCTGCTACCGTCAAGCAGGACTTGTTAGTTGTTCGTGGGTGTTTGCCGCTCATGCAAATTGCACAAGTAAGAAAATAAAATAATGGAAAAAACGCTAGAAAAAGAGCAAGTTATACGTAAGCAGAGGAGCAAGTGCGGAGTAGCGTGAAAAGTTGCACAAACTCTATATATTTTTTGAATTTATATTTAACTGTATTACATGGCGCACCCGCAACAGTAACTCTTACCAGACTCCCTCCATTGGCCCCTTTGCTGGCAACGGAATCGGAAGTTATAGTTATGCCGCTCGCGCGGGCGCACTCTGAATTATTTTGCAAGCAACAACAGCACGACGAGCAACAAAAGTTTATTTAAAAGTTTTGCGGTTAAGCTTGTTACTTGCCAGCTACTTTTAGCGCGTGGAAATGGGCTCGGCTCGGCTTCAGGATGCGCAAAATATTTAAGCTGTAGTTTCGGTTAAGGAGCAAACGCTCATAAACATTGGAGCTACAGCTTGAGCTGGAGATGGAGCTGGAACCGGGGCAGCGCGTGTCGCCCATTGGTGACTATTAAAATTATACGGCCTGGCCCTCGATGCCGTAAATGCCAAGAAGTTGGGGCATCTTAATCAGCAGCAGATTAACCAACTTTATACAGCTTCTTAAATTTTCAAAATTCACGGCACCAGCAGCAAACGGACTACCGTGTGCCACCTCTACTAGGGGTGCGCCCCTTGGAGCCTCTTCAGGCTACGTTGGCATCATAAAAATTTTCAATTTCATTTGCGTTGCACAAAGACGTGCGTTGCGCTGTCCAACAAAGCAATAGACTAGGGTGGAGGCGGGACTCAGCACAGAGCAGCTGCAGGATGCTGCTGGCATATCGCTGCTGAGCACCTTTCAGCGCCACAAGAGCCAATAAAAGTGTCAGAGCGGGCCAGCTGACAAAGCGCTGCCTGCTTTGTATTTATGATGAGCGGTTGGGTCTGACCAGGTCGGGCGGGTTAGCAGTTGCCATGACTGGGCGATGGTGCGGGTGGCTTGTCGAACAGCGACAAAGCGCTGTCCACTGGCTGCTGGCTGCTGGCTGCTGTCTATTGCCATGCGGTACGGGTCAAACGGCACAGTTGGATGCCTTCTATTTGAAATTGGAACAGAGCATGGTTTCAGAATTGATGGAATTCCTATAAATTGCACCTTCCTGCTGCAAAGAGCAGCAGCCGCTGAGGCAGCAACAACAACCATGCCACAGTTCGCACAGCCGGCCATTTGAATTTTGAACCGGATAGAAGAGCATCGGTATATGTACATCTGCTTCGTTTATTTCTTGGCTCTGGCATTGCGAATATAAATTATGGCTTAATGTGAGCTGTGCTTGAAGCCAATGTCGACGCTTTTTCTTGGCACAAGTATTTATGGTCGCAAGATTTACAATCTTTTGGTTGATTTTGTTTGCTGACACAAATTTTTGGTTTTAACAAACACCACATGATTAATAAAATTAATTTAATACAAATAAAAAATCATTTTTATTTGATTTTCGTTTTAAATTTCTTTGCAAAGTATTCAGCAATTAGTTAAATTATAAAGCCCAACATAATCAAATCGAACAAAGCCCATTGAAGTCAATCAGTTATTTTCTACCTATACCAAATATTATTATGAATTGTCCTATAATATTTTGCGCCAGCTATAAACACTTTATAAGTGCATTCTATTTTAAGATCTGCATGAAAGAAAACATAAAGTTAATGTCGAAATGGCGAACAGCGACGGAAAATAAGCTAACTTTGCGATATTCACATTGCGCTTAACGTAGACGACGCGGCAGACAGAGCTACTCAGTTGAGAGAGCGAGAAGAGTAGAGAGAGTGGGAGAGAGACAGAGAGGGCGAATCGGATGCTTGCAAAGTTAGGCTACAGCCAACCGGAAATGCATCAGTGTCAGATTTTGGCGACTTGCGCCCAATGCAATTTCGTTAAGAACTGCGCAAAGTTGTTAAATTTTACGATTTAATTGCGAAAACTATTAAAAATTACGTCTTTTTCAACGGCAACGTTTGTTGCCATTACTGTTGCTGTTGTTGCTTCAGCTGTTGTTACAGCGAAACGCTGCTGAACTTTTAAGTACCAAAAATGATGCGCTTAATGATGCCGCATGCCACATGCCGCATCTCGCGACTCGGAACTCTGCTTTGTGCCACAGGCTGCTTCCAGCAACCCCTCATATGCAGTACCACAATTTGTTGGTGTGCCTTGGCTTCTTGGCATATCTGTCTGGCACATTTCGTAAATGTTGCATCCAGCATCCAGCGCGTTTCGCCTTGCGCCTTGTCAATTTTTCTGTGGTCTCTCGTAAATATAATTTGAGTTGAAACAGTTTATAAAAGTTGTTGCAATTGATGTGCATGTGGAGCGAGGGGCTCTCAAATTGTTGCAATTTGTGATACCCTTCACAAACCCGCCTGCCCCATTTAATGATCTTTTAACAGCCTCAGCTCATGCTCGCACACAGACAGCTATCAAACTGTATAAATTAAATATTTGCTTAGGAGCATTTGATTTTCATTTCTATTATTAATTTTACTTTGGCAATTATGAAGGGAACGTGCTATTGGGATGAATGGGAAATATTAAGTCTTTTATCTAAATAAGCAACAGTTTAAAATAAATTTACAATTGATTGACTGATTTTGATTTTTGTATTTTTTTATATTTTTATTTTTATTTTTTTCAGTGCTTGTCAGATTATGATTGAAAGATGAAGGGGAATAGACAAAATTTAAGTATTTTCGTTCATTAATGCCAGTCTTAAAGCTCTGCTTGAAAATGATCGAATATATGTTTAACATATCTATCTATCATCTATTTGCAATCTGTTTATATTATGAGTTAAGTGAAAATGAAATGTAGCTTATCTCATTGGTAATTACAATATGATTAGGAGCCATGCTATGCTCACAGACACTTTATCATGGACATTGAATTTTGGTTAACAACTTGGTTGGCACAGCCTGTGACGCAGTTCCGGATAGCAGGTGCTCCTGGGCTTGGGCTGCGGCTGCTTGGTGATGCCGCATGAAACTGTTATCAACAATTAATTAAATGAGAGCTGATCATTAGGCCACGATTTGTGGGGCGTTTCCGTTTCCGCTTGAGCTGACCACACATTAAGTGATGCGCTACATTCATGCAGCACATGGTGTAGAGGGTAGAGCCGAGTTGCCAGAGTGACTGTGGGAATTGGAGCAGGCAGAGGCCTGGCTGCCCTTTGGGGCAGCCGCACATTATGGTCGGGCAATCAGCAAACACACACTCGCCCCCGTTGAGTCCCTGCACGGCAGGGTTGCCATAGCCACTGGCCAGGAGTTGTTGTTGTTGTTGCTGCTGCTGATGCTGTTGCGCTTCTTGATGCCAATGCCATATAATCTTCATTGTTGTTGTTTTGTGCAGTGATTTGTTGGCGTCGTTACTGTTGTCGCTCTCAGCAAACTGTGCATAAATCGTGTACACCTACATTTCGTTGCGATAAATCTGTAATGACCCACCCGTCTACATTCACACACCACCTCGCCAGATATGAGCAGACGCATTCAAATGTTGTTACTTCCATTACAACAACAGACCACACGCAGACCCATACACTCACAAACAAACACACACCTACAACAAAGTTAATTTACATGTGCTTGAATGTGCGTAATTATTGTTTATCTACAATGCGTAATATGAGACAGCATGAGTACATTATAATAATATAATATAAAAACACCGAATAAGAGGGTTTTATTTTTGTATTGTATTTTAGTAAAACATCTCACGCAATATGCACATAAGACACTGAATATAAATAATATAAATATAGTAAATTTCCCTATTAAAGAAGCTCTTGCAGGTCTTCATTTTGTTATTTAAATGCTAGAAACCTTTTAAGTCTCAATTAGTTTTTGTAATTAGTATTTTAACGGGCTTTCTATATTACTTGAAATACTATTTGATAAAAGACAAGATCGGAATTATACTCTGATCCCATTCAAGTGGCGTATCAGGGTATACTGGTCTTATTAAAATGTATTTTAGAAACAGAACAAGGATTATGAATCCTCATAACTATGATAAGTATACTACTGATCCTATTCCTTAAAAGGTTAGGTGAAGCTAATACATAAATATGATGTTCCGCATGAGTTAGCTCCAGTACGAATCACTATTATAATTCGTTTCGCCCGTGTCAGAAAATGTGTTACAGAAATTTATTTTGTGAATTTGATACATTACGTATACGCGTAGCTATTTCGATTCGTTGCAGTAATGTTTTGTAAAAGGTATAAAAGGGAAAGCCCTCAGCAGAATACTATCTGCGCTTTCAATCGTAAACAACAATCAACATGAAACTGGTGAGAATTTACAGTGATTTGCTTGCTGGCAAGCTGAAATCTTATTTTTGCGTCTTTTACTTACAGATCCTTTTCACTGCTGTGCTAGCTGTCTTGGCATCCAGCTTCTTTGCTGAGGCTTTGCCTGAAGAACGGAGGATTAGAAGCGGCCCACCTGTTTCGGTTGGCAAATAATTACTATATGTTAGAGATTTAAATAAAACTACTTCACTTGAACTTGAACTGATTTTTATACCGTGAACCCATTGTATGTAACAGGCAGAAGAAGGCATGGCATACCCCATAAAGTATATATATTCTTGATCAGGATGACGAGTTGAGTTGATTTAGCCCTGTCCGTCTGTCCGTCCGTCCGTCAATCCGTCCGTTCGTCCATCTGTCCGTCTGTATGAACGAAGAGATCTCCTAAACTACAAATCCTAGAGACTTGAAATTTTACATGTATACTCGTGTATACCATACGCAATACAAGATTCTCATATTTTTTCGATAACTCATCCCATTTCTTTTATATATATATATATAATATGACAAAAATCGAAATTTATAAAAATACATATGAATCTACATTTTAAATTTGGGGACTTTAGCTTTAAAGATGTAGTTTTTAGTCGATAAAAAATAGCGGGAGTAATTATCGATTTTTGGAAACAAGCTTGATATGCGCGCTCAATATACGTACCTACGAAGTCAAGTCTTTAGCTCTTATATCTTCTGAGATCGACGCGTTCATACATACGGACAGACGGACAGACAGACAGACAGACGGACAGAGCTAAATCGACTCAGCTCGTCGCACTGATCAAGAATATATATACTTTATGGGGTCTTCCACGCCTCCTTCTGCCTGTTACATACATTTAACAAAACCATTATACCCTGATTTCCCATTTTCAATGGGTTCAGGGTATAAAAACACTCGCAACTTTAACAATAATTTCCATCATTTGCATTTACTTCGATAAAGCTTAACTTTTCATTTTCGTTTGTGGCCTTTAATGTTTTCTTTAATGATTCAGAGATTTGTTTGCAGTATCGCGACGAATACAATTCAATATGCTCCTGCGACGCACAATGGGATAATTAAAATGCGTAACGTATAGACGGACAACGGAAGAGCAAAAAGCGTGGACATGAGGAGAGCTGGTAGTAGAACCAGCTCAACCGAACCGCGCCGTTGAGAGCCTGGATAGTGGCCAATCGATATGGGCAATGTCATTACATTGCAATTATCATATGCAATAAAACCGGCCACAACTCAAAATTTAATTCAGGCCTCGCAGCATGTAATTGTTAAGTTTCATTACGGTTGCGCAGCGCAGTGGGTCGGCTACTCGCGGCCTCTTTGGTCAACAGCAAAAGCTGAAAAATTGCAGAAATTGTCCACGGCATATTTGTCCGGGCTGGCAATTACGCTCTGCATGCATACATACACACATAAATTAATTACTTTTATGATTTCATAAAGCCCACAAAAACCCCCACTCGCGGATTCGCGACCATCGACCATTGGTCCTTGTAATGACAGACGCAAATATTTGGTTCAACTTCGATCGCAAGTCAAGCATTATTTTGTTCCGTATATACATATATGTATGTATATTCCACCACCTGGCGCTGTTATACGCGGCCAACCCCTCGAGGTCTTGTTGTCAGTTTTGGTTTTTATGTAGTTGACTTTTAAGAAACTGCGGATCTCGAGCTCTGGTTATAAGCACTTAAACTTGGATATTTTTTTAATTGATTTTTTTTACATACATATATAAGCTTTTCTTATGAAGTAATCTACAAATCCACCCGTTTAATATTTAGTTTTTAAATAAATGCTGTTCATAGCAGGCCTTCTGGTAATCTGATTATCTACCAATAGACAGATGTAATTCATAAACCATATAAAATCTTATTTATAGCAATATATTCTAAACCTTAATTTATCTATTTTTTAAAGCACACAATGTCACATTACAATTACAATATGTGACTGCGCATTAAGCTAAAAGGAAATGCATAAGAACTACTCAGTGACTCCCAAATCTTGGTATATTTGGGATCGCCGCGGCGCACTTTATGATACTGTTGCACTTTATGATACTGTTGCAGTCCGCAGTCCGCACAGCAATGCCCCCTACACACACCACACATGCACAGACATACACTCACAAAGAACGACAGCTTTATCTGCGGCTAAAGTGGCTGATATTTTGGTGGAAGTTGCACAACTGACACACAGCTTCCGCGCTGCCTGGCTTTACTGTACGTCCACTCCTCTTCAGCTGGCTTCCCTCCAGTGCCCTGGCAAGACTTCGCTGCTGATCGGAATGGTTCTCGTCGTCATCAGCGGTCGCAGACCTCCGACGCATCGCCTCCATTGTCGTTAGTTCTGCGCTCTTATCGCTGAGACGCTTGCAAGCCGCTGCTGACGCTAAATAATCCTTTCCATACGACACTGACAGCTCTACTGCCGGCGCCGGCGACCAGCTGAACTCCAAAAATAGCTGAAAAAAAGACAACAAAATCATGGCAGACGAGTATAAGAGACGACGCGGTTGGTGGAGCCATAGCCGGAGCCAGATGAAACGAGTGCCGGGCGCGCTGTAAAATCCAAGTTAGTGCGCATAAATCAAGCCTTTAAAACGTGCCTCGCAACCGAAATGTCCTCGAAGGATGCACATGGTAGCGCCTCCACACACAGAGCCACCATCGACATCGATGGTGTTGCCCCAGAAATTGTGGTCCCACAGTTTTCCGTATGCAATTTTATGCAACTGTGGCACATCCCAACCACCAACTCTCAGCTTTCAGCTGCTAGCTGCCCAACATCTCTCTTTGCCCTCTTCGTTCTTTCAATTTCCCGCTACAGCTGCTTTTCCTTGTCTGCAAACTGTTTACAACTGCATACGATTTATAATCTTGAAAAATTTACATTTATTTATTCAGCACTTAACAATAACCGCGCCAGAAATCACAACAATTTCTGCTCAACGGCTCCCCCAACGACGAGACCGGAATCTTATGCTGGCAACCACATTGCGGGCTGACAATCATTATAAAGATAAACAGTTATTTAGGTCATGCTTACGTACAAATGACACCAACTGAAAATGAAAGTTAAGTGTGAAAACAATTCTAAGCAAAACTGAAAAGTAACTCCAATTTCAGCTATACATATTATATATAAACAGAAAGTTTACGTGGAGCATTGAAAAAGGACATTATATTTAATAGAGGGAAATACAAAACTTATTTAGAGTTTATAAGCAAAATTCTATTATTATACTAATACACATATCTGTATCTCTATATAAGCTGATGACAAATACAAGTCAATGGTTTCAGCAGCTCTTAAGCTTTTAGAACAGCTTCTGAAATTGAATTTTAAGACCCAAATATCAGCTGCGTGCCACACTTTCTTAAACAATATTTAATTGAAATAAAAACACACAAGCCGGAACGTGCATTTCTTTGTTGGGTATTAAATTTTAATTAAATTGTGAGTTGGGAATTGTGCAGTCCACAAATTGACACAAGAGAAACTCGTTTAAGCAAAATCAAATAATAACATCAAGAGAGAGAGAAAGAGAAAAAGAATTGATTTATATGCATAAACACATAAGCACTGATTTAAATCCCATATAATTGCATTCTATGAAAACTATTTGAAATTGAGAGGAAAAATATGTATATTGACGAGGCGAAAATCAAACTGGCTGGCAGTCAAGTTTGTAATTTAATATATTTATTGATAATGGAACTTAATTATGATGGAAATTTTGACTATAATTTAATTAAGCAAAGCGTCGTCTTATGCACTCTAAATAAATGTAAAGAAATCTGAATATGTAACGAGGCCAAAATATGATATGTCCTTAAATTATTTCGAGCCAAGTGATTCGATTGCAAATGTGTTACATGCTTTTTGTAGCAAGAGCAGCTGTCAATCCATGCTCACACCCACTCACACTCACCCAATTATGAACGACAAACATGCGAAAAGACCAAGTGTGCTGCTGTTCATAATAACTGAAAGAAACTCTTCACATATCAATCTTGAAATGCAAAAGGCAGATGGGAAATGAAAAAATTGAAATATAGCTGTTGGCAAATTCTTGAAAAATCTTGACTAAGCTTCAGTTTTCGAAGCACTTTGCCTGTCGTTGTCTGTCTTTCTGGCAAATGCCCAACAAAATGATTGTAGTAGTAAAATTGTGTTGTTTTCCACTCTGTTTCCTCGTTTCTCCTTGCCAGTTGATTGCTGTGCCAATGTGTGTATGTGTGTGTTTGTGTGTGAGAGCACTCTAACAATAGTGTGTGTATGTCTTTGAATGTCAACTCTTAGGAAGTTTTTTACGCTTAAAAATACCACGTCGAAAGTGAAACAAATGAAAGTCGTGCGAACGAATAAATTAAAACCAGTTCCTTTGACCAGAGTGAGAAGCGAGAGCGCTTTAAAGCGAAGCACGGAACTATGCACATTATAAATATTCATTAGTGCACCAGTTGCATTTGCAATATTCATATATACATATATATGTATAAGTGTATTTATATATATATATATGTATATATGCTCCAGCGGCGCACTCATCGCAACTTCCCAAATATATGCTTTATTGCATACAAGTTGCTGATATGGATGAAACGCTTTCAAATGCAAATTATCTCTCTGGTACTTTGAAAATAATGATTAGATGGGCTGCTGGCAGATTGTTGATTGAACAATAATGTAGTTAAAATATTGTAAATTATTAATTTAATAGCGAAGATTATGCGAGAATATATGTGACATAATTTCTCATGTTTGCAAACGTTTGAATACCTTCAATAATCCACAAAAAATTCTTTCTCTATATAAGATCCCCATACATACTAGCTCGCATATATAGCTTATGTAATATAAATCAAAAGCAATCCCTACAAATTAGCTGCACATTATGAAGTTTTGCAACAGCGGAACAGCTCAGCTGCGCTGCTGGCCTTAGTTACAGCAACGGGCCGACCCAGGACAGGTGAACTGCTGCATAAAATATGAAAAATTAATTAAAAGTTTGTCCAAAGCGCAAAACAAAGACGAACAGAGGCACAACCAAAGAAAAAATAAAAAATGAAGTTGATTATGATGATGACGCGGGCGAGAAGATGGAGAAGGTGCCAAAGCTAAATTGAGACAGTTACCAGCTGTGAGGGCTGCGGGCCAAAAGCGTGTACCAGACGTTGCTGTCATTAATCCATCTGCGTCCAGTAACAGCTCCGGCTGCAGCAGCCAAACACAGAGGGAAAAGAGAAAGAGGCAGGGAGAGAGCGGGAGTTCATAACGCGACTGTAAAACGCAGCAGGATATCGCTACAACAGACAATTTCCGCCAACTTAAACTTGAAGGCATCTCCTCAGAGCACAAGCCTCAGCTACGGCCTGTGCCGCAGCCAGCTCCTTGGGGCACGGCCCATCCACCCACGCATCCGGCTGCTTTGCCAAGTTTCTGCTTCGCTGGATTTCAATGCTGACACCAGCCACTGAAGCACTGAGCCACACCTCCCAACCAAAAAGGACACCGGCGACGCACTGGCCCCAGTCGCGTGCGTTTGACCAAGCACCCGGAGTAAGGCTGAGCGGATGTAGAAGTCAAAGCCTGGCCAAGCGCCCAGCTTCCAGCGTCGAGCACCAAAAACCAAGCTGCGAACAAAAAATTAAATTATTAAATCATCACCAGATGTCCATTGAGTATAGAAGCTGAAACCTCAAAGGAATCTGTCGCCGGCAGTTGAGATGGTCAGTGTACACTAAGCTACAAAATCTAAAAGATATGTCAAAGCCAAAATAAAAAAAAAATTTTAAAAAATAAAAAAGAAGACCTATGTAATTTCCGGTCTGTTCACGTGCAGAACGTGCAACATGATGCTGCAGAGCCCAATGGTATTGAAGCTTGCAGTTGATTTAATTAAAATGCTAATTTGAGATAGAAGCTTCAAACCTGACCAGAAAACGTAATAAAGGCAGCTATATAAGCTTTGATTACATAGAAATATGTGACGATGATTAGGTCAGAAGCTATTCAAGAGCAACTCGTTTTTCATTTACTTGCAAGTAGTGAAAGATGTGTAAAATACAATTTTAACTACTTGTCCTAACTCTGTTGACTTTTAAATACATCCCACCGATCTTCAAAACTGTCAAGTGGCTCGCATTGCAAGAGAGCTTTTAAGGCTTTGACAGCAACTTAACAAATAATTTCTTTTTGCATGCAAATTCAGGGTCGAGTGGTAGCCACTCGCTAATAGGCTGCCACTTGCTACTTGCCACTTGCCACGTGCCACGTGCCCCTTTTCAGTGCAGAGTCCATTTTCACTTTTGATACTTCTTTCTTTTTTTTCTTCCGTTCTTTTTTTATGCCTCTTGTGCTCTCGAAATGCGAGGCAGACTACTTCATGTGGATGACCACGGAAATTAAATGAAATCTTTTTCCCCTTTATTTTGGCGTACTGAAACGTGAAGGGCTTTCGAGCCAATGAAGTTGAATAAGGGTTATACCCTATGAAATAGGACTTTATAAATATGAATTTAAGCCGCATAAAATTAACTCCACAAACAAAAATTTCGAGCTTCTATAAATGTGGAAGTTATGCATATGTAACATGAATTATTCAAACTGTTTGTTAATTAATTAAGTGTATTTTTCATTTAATCATATATTTGCATATCATACATATCCATATTTAATATAGGTAGTTATTATCTTATATACATTATTTGGTTCAGGCATAGGGTATCTGCGTTGTGATACAATCTGCTTTTTACGATCTGAAAACGTTTAAAAGCCGTGTGAAAAATATAATAAAATATATACAAACTTTGCTGCAGAATGAAACTTTATGCGCGCCAAGCAGCCTGCAACAGAGGCTACCTAGAGGAATATATAGAGGGAGAGGAGAGCAGGGCTTATATCTGGGTTCACAACACTTGCAATTGTTGCCAGTAATATGGCCATTTGTTGTTCTTGTTGTGGCTGCTATGGCTTTACCTTCTGCTGATTTTAAAACGAAACGCGCTCACACGTTTGTCTGCGTATGCGGAGTATGTATGTGTGAGTGTAGTATGTATGTGTGAGTGTGCGTACGAGGAGGTTTAGTTTTGGCATTTGGCGGTGCTCATGGCTGATTTATGCCTTAAGAGTGCAGCAACAACAATTGAGGGCAAACCAAATGGAAAATAAAAAATTAAAAAAATAGAAAAGTGCAGCCAAGACAAAATACGAAAGTGTTTGCCATGACCACGCCCCTGCCGCTATCCGCCCCTAGGCGTTGCACCTAAGTGGTTTATACTTTGCGAGATTTTAGCCGAAATACCAATAAATTTTAACTCGTTCGCTGTATAAGTGGGCAAATACAAGCTACCGCTTCTGCAGCCAGCCTCATCCCAGCTCCATCGACAGTCCCCTTGCCCCTCACCCTCTCCTATGCACATCACCCCACCTTACCAGGACACCACAGCATTTTGCTTGCATTCGGTGTTTTTCTGCGCCACTTGTAAAACTTTGAAAACTGTTGTCTAAAAACTTTTTGTGTGGTTGCGTTTCGGTTTTCCGCTGAGTTCAACGCACAAATTATTTGCAAACGTAAGTCTCAGAGTCTGGCTCTCTCGCTGGCTAAAGGTAACATATTAAAGGCACCTGAGCACCAACTGAGCATTAATATTAATAAAAAATAAAAAATAAAAAACTATATAAAATTTATTCTAGCATACGAAAACTTCATGCAGCTTACTTAAAATTCTAAACTAATTGGAGGCTAATTGCCGGTTCACATGCAGCTGCTGTGAATATTTTCCAATTTTGAAAACTAGTTTTAACTTTGTATTAAAAGTTCGCACACCTATCGAGAAAATTAGTTTGCCCTCGAAACTGAAAGCGTAATATTAGAATACGCTATAAAAAAAAAAAAGATAATGTAATCTATTTCTCACTATATGCTGCATTTTCTGACTATTCTTACGATATAGCTACCAAGTTCAGCAAGAAGATCTGTTCTAGAATCAAATGAATTATATATTTGATCAAACTTTTTATTTATTTAATTATTTTTTATATTTACTTAAAATTAACAATGCCAAGCAATTGTGCAAATAATGAAAGACTGGGCTTATATATACCCCACTCATACAAAACTGTCATTTTCGAGTCCCTTCAAAAGCTGGGAAACATTTAAACAAACATCAATTTTCCACTCACTTTGCCTTAAGCCCTTGGTATACTAATTCCAAAAACTGATTTGTTAACCGCAAGCTGCCAATCGCTGCAGCGGTTAACGCGAGACAAAGAAGCAAAGAGGAAACCCAAATAAAAAGAAAGAAAGAAAGAGAGCTGGGGTGAGTACAGTAATCCCTGGTAATTATACCCAAATCGCTTAATTTTGCAAATCCACCGCGATAATTAACTAAAAGTGTCATTAAGTTTTAAACAGAAACAGAAATGAGCAACAACTTGGACTCCGTCAACAATAACAGGCTACGTAATTGCGTTGCCGGACCCGTTGCGCGGACCCAAATCGGGGCCCGCAAAAGCCGGCTAAAGCAAAGAGGATGTGAGAAAATGAAAATACAGCAGCCGAGCAGCAGCGATGTCCACACCAAAGGACCACCACCAGGACTCAGAGGAGCAACAATGGAGGCGACTTACACTAAACATCCATTTGGGTATTAGCTGACGAGGCGGAAGCCGCACAAAGCGCGCTACCATTTGCGCCCAAGAGTATTTCAGCTAGTGGTACATCGCTTTGCAGCTCATCCGTCCGCGCCCAGTCCCAGGGCGACTGCTGGACATGCCGTGCATGAAGGCGTGTTTCTCGCGGCTCCATCTCGCTTTCTCTTCTTCTGCTGGGTTTCGACTGCAAGCGAAATGACCACACTAAGTGCAGGTTTACACTGGCCAATGATTATGGGGGCGATGACGATCCTTATTACAGACCGCGCTAATTCCCAATGGTAACTGTCACCAACATTGTCGGCGCCAGCCCAGGGACGTGGCGCAGTGCTGCAGGGGACCAACGAACGTTGGGTTAACTGCAAAAGCGCATGTTAAACAAAAAATGTGAGCAAACGAAATGAGAAATGAAAAACTAAGAAGTGCCAGCAGCAAAAACGGAAGCTAAAACAACAAAACAAGGAAGCCAAGGAAAGTGAGTACAAGAAAAATATCTCGAATTCATTACTTGTTGTCCTCAACTGTGTCAATTTTAGCTTTCTTTCTCTCTCTTTTCTCTCTCTCTCTCTCTCTCTCTCTCTCTCTCTCTCTCTCTCTCTCTCTCTCTCTCTTTCTCTTTAGAATATGCGTAGTGCACTGCAACTGGCCAGTTAAAGGGATATACAAACACAACAATCAGCAAGTTTGAAAATATTTTCTTTTACCATGGATACCCTAATCTTTATAGATCTTTTGGAACTGATCGACTAATTGGCTTAGTTTTTTCGTTTTGATTAATTGTTACTCAAATTGATACAATTTATGAAAGCGTACCACTACTCTTCCAGAAATGAAAATCATATATAGATACATAGAACAAAGATTCAAATTATAAGACGAGAATTCACAACGAGAATAGACAACAACAAAAAACAAATTTTCTACTCTAAAGCACATAAATCAAACAAACAAATAAAAGAAAGAAATATAATAATATATCAATTCAAATCAACAATTCAAGTTAATAGATCTAGCTAGTTAATAGGCATCTTAATTGGATCACAATAAATTCACATAAATCAAACAAACACCTTTGCATTGGGTTCATTATACAAAAAATATATATATAATTTTTGTTTATTTAATTTATTTATAAAGCGAAACGTTTGAGTCATAGTGATTCACTATTGTGAGTGCGTTTCATTATTTATTTTTTGATTCGCATTTATTTACATTGCAAGAAGCGTTTGCGTTTCTTGTTGTGCCAGAAGCTTTATAGCTTTCTTTGTAGCTGATGCAAAAGGCAGCTTAGCAAGCCATTAAACGTACTTAAAGCATTTTGAAAAGTTAACAACATCAACATCAACGTCACCGTCAGCAGCTGGACCCGCAGCCGGTGCTGTCAGAGCTGCTTCCGAGAATCGAGCAATAGCAGCAGTTACACAAATAAGTAACAAGAATATCCAATTATTCCATTTCCAGGGCTTAGGGACGCTGGGAAATGATGCCAGCATAACAACAGTACCAACACCACAAACAACACTCAACATTCAGCCCTCAGCAATAGCGTAGCATAAGTGGCGTGAGCAAAACGCAAAGCGATTAAAATCCCTCGTCCTGGCCCAAAGGCTTTAATAAATTTCCACATAATAAAATGAAATCTTTGCCTAAACTTTTGGCTATTAACGTTGGTCGGCAAAACACACACACGCACACACGCACACATACACATATATAAACACCAATAAAAGCACACACATAGTCATCGCAGAAGACAAAAGGGACACACACAGCCTCACACACACTGACACACAGTTTATATTCAATTTCCGGAGCAAATGCGAAAATGCCTAGAAATCCATTTACCTAAATCCTCTATTTAGCATGCATTCGGGGCATTTTCATTGTTTTTTATTTGCCTTTTTTTGCGCAATTTTCTTTTAGATATATATATGTTTTTCCATTTACCCATCTAGTCTGTCATCGGATTTCAAAAGCTGAAAGCACTCCGAGTTGATTTGGCCGGGTTTTGTGTGACTTCTTTGTTGACCCAATCCTTCGCTGCCTGCGGCCTGGTTTGTCGCTCCTCTCGTTCAATATTATCGAATTTCGATTGTCTTATTTGCCCCAAAGGGTGTGGCGTTTCACGCGTCTGCTCGGACCACTGAACAACAAACAACATTACGCTCGGCAAGGCACTGAGAGGGCATATTATGGAATTCCTCGCAAGTTACATCAAAAATTTCACTTAACGATATATTTAGTTATTTTTTATGGAAGGAAACTTAAAGTATCAATCCTTTAAGTTTCCTTCCATAAACGTCCTTAAACAAATAGGGTTATGAACTATTCTTCAAGTACTTTAACTTTATCGATTCTTTCTATGGTGATGTAAATATATAGTTATCAGATTTAAAGGAACAAATCTATACAAACTGAAAACTGTTATACAAACGGAGCAAATTTAGTTTAAGCTCTTTTATTTTTTTGCTAAAATAAATAGTTTGCCTATGTTTAAAAAAATTTGAAGTTTTTCTTACAGAGATTTTTTACCAATTAGGATACACTGTTCCGACCATATGCAATATATTTTTAAAGGTTGCTTTTAATGTGAAAAACTTTGGCTCGTCTGCAGATATTGGCCGGAAATACATTGTTAAATATATGAATGTTGTGAATTCCTTGTAAGAGTAGAATAAAATATAAGGTTAGGTAAAAGTGAAGTAGGGATTACATCAATTATATAATATTCTACTTATACATACTCAGTATTATTTTAATCTGTAATTCCCTCAGCGAGTCGATGGGACTGGATTCTGCGCAGACCTGCCCACATCCAGGTCAGGCGTATAGTTAATTGGCTTGCCAAATGTCATGCTAATCGTGCCAATGGACTGCTTCCAAGTGGGCGCATCCTCGTCCAACTCCATCACCTTCAGCCACTCCTCGTTTTGCTTCCGCCTTGTGGTCGTCCAGCTAGCTAGCTCCAGACGCAGTGGGGTGGACTTACTAAAGCGCAGCTGGAGTGGCGTCAAGGCGGGCAGAATCTGGCGCTGCCTGAGCATGTGCTGCAGAAGTTGACATCCACCAGAAACAACCTGGCAGTCAAAGAAGTCGAACATCTGCAGCTGTGCAGTCCTCTTAAGGTAACGCAACGGCCGGCTGAGCTTGCAGCCGCGCAGGCCGAGTCGGTGACAGCTGAGTGGCAGCTCCGGGTGCGGCGTTAGATCCGCCAGCTTACAGTTGCTCAGCAGCACCTCCTGCAACGCCCAACAATACTTCAGCTGCAATATCGACAGATCGAGCGGGGTCCCCAGCCAGCTGCCATCGAAGCTTAGAGCTCTCAGTTCATAGCGCTTGGCAGTGAGAATCTCCTGGACAATCGGCAGCCAATCCATGCCCGGCCAGAGCTGCAAACGCTGCAGCGACAAGTGCTGAAGGTGTGTCAAATGGCAGACGGCCTGTGGCGAGCGCAGCATCAGCGGCAGCTGCAGTTCTTTCAACTGAAAGCATTTCAAAATGTTTGTCACATCCAGCAACTCGGACGACTCGTTGCGCAGGAACAGCCGCTGCAGCTGCGGACAATGAGCACAGATCTGATCCAGCACCAGCTGAGATGTTTTCTGACGCATCAGCAGCGTTTGTAGGTTTCGTAAATTTTTTGGAAATGGAGCCTCGACAGCTGCATGCACATCGAGCATTTCCAGACGAGGAAGCAGTTGGCCCAAAAGCTGCAAATAGCAACTGTAGCCGTTGCCATCTGGCTTCATCTTGTCTTGGACCACATCGCAGTGTCGCACATGCAACAGCTCCGGTACGCCCATTTTGCGACTGATGCTGTACATCACCGGTATCTCAGCCATCTCCAGACGCAGACGGGTCAAACGCTCCGACAACATGGGCAGCAAACGCTTTAGTTCATCGTCGGGCAGCTTCTTCAGCATGCCAATGAAGTCAGTTGTCTCCAGCACTTTGATCAATCGATTAAAGATGTTTGCACTGCTGTCTCCATATCTCAGGCAGATGCGCAAAGTGGCATAAGTCTGGCTAAGTGTTGGCTTCTCCTGCTGAGTCGCCTCTACAACTGCAGCTTTTGCTGAAGTATTCAAAGTTGGGATGCGGGCGTTCGTTCCTGCTGATTCAATTGAGAGTTATGATAAATGAAGAACGAACCTTTCTAGCACACTTACTAGACATTTTCAAAAGACATGAGAAACATGAGTTATACAATATCGGCAACTGAAAATTTTACCATTCCCTTTGTACTCGAACAGAGCTGCCAACTCGCGCCGTCTAAAGAAGCGCAATAAGCTCTAATCGGTTATCGAAACTACTATGTACTTATTGAATGTAATATATATATGTATGTATGTATATTGTTAAGTTCTTATGCATATAACAATTTTGTTTTACATAAAAAATCAGTAAATGCATTTAAAACTAATTTAACATCTTAATTTTTATTAAAATAACTTTTAATATATGTAAATATGTTTTTACATACAGGCTTCCATTAAATGAGTTGTTATTAATATTATATATACATACATATGTATGTATATATGAAATAGCTTATTTAACAGCCAATAGGCTGTCTTTGAGTAACAGAGAAAGAAGAAAGAGAAATATTATATAAGAATCATCAAGATCATAAGTATTGATTTTAATGAGAATTAAGAAAACATAGTTGATTAATTATAGAATATTAACTTTTCGCGATTTTTTGTGCACAAAACTTGTAATAAGGGATTCGAAAGAGAGATTGAGATCAAATAAGCTGTTAAGTATTATGTAGGGTATTCACGTTTTGTTTTTCTTTTTTTCTTTTTAAATTGGTAAAAAACGAATTACAAAATTATTCTTTACGGGTGGCGGCCTACATATACATATTACATTTTGTAAAAAACCATCTGATATCCTGCCCCTTTTGTTGACTTGTTAGAGGAATTATTAGCGCAGTCTTTTCTCATTGTTCAATCGCCCAAACTATTGAGGTAAATAACAAATTTGTCCTAAGTACCATAGCTTAAATTTAAACGAATTCGTTTAAGTAAAAGCACTTGCTCTTGTATTCGCCTCACAGCTAGTTAGCTAATTATTTCCCCACACATGAAAGACAATTCTGTAGAATCGTAAAGGACCTTCTGACTGTGCAAGTTTGTTGTAAAGGTCAGCAATTGACTTTATGGGCAGCAAGTCTTGACCCACAAGTTTCAGTCGAGTTTTCAAAATGATCCAAAATGGAATTACACACATAAGTATATATATGTATGTCTGCACTTTATGTGGCCCAAATTCTATACAAGCCAAGAGTCTGCCTTTTGTGCGGCGATTTTATGGCCAAGTGCAAGTCGTTCAACCAACCAACGAGACACAAACAGATAGGTATGTATCCATGTACTTAATGGAAATATATGCATATATGTATGTGTATGTGTATGCCTGTGTGTATATACGTATGTCTGGATGGTGTTTTCTGCCACTGTAACTATGTCATTGCGGTTGCCTTAATTCATTTTGTTTGCAGCGCCTCGTCATAGTCATTGTCGGCATTCACGATTCAGTTGGATATCATGGCAGCTAACCGCAGCAGCAAGAGCTGCTGCTTTAGTTTCAGCTTCAGCGTGAGCTTCTCCATTGTTATTGTTGTTGTTTTAGTCAATGGCGGCGCTAAGCGGATTAACGCTGTTATTTTAAGTTCAACAAACGAACGAGAAGAATAAATTAATGAGTTTTCACTGTGGTCGCGCCGTCCAACAGGGCTTAACCGCACAAAGCCAAAAGTACAAACACAAATACAAAAGACGCACCAATGCACCCTCTCAACAGTCGCTATACATAGTTGTTGTGCTGGCAATTGGCCCGGCCGTGACCACAAAATGGCCATATAGAACATGTTCTGGCCAGCACACTCTTAGCCCTACACTCACGTCCAGCCATTAAGCGCACGGGCCATAACCGTCATCTGTGCTCACTCTGCATGTGTGTGTGTTCTCTTCTTCTTTTTTTGGGTTGGGTTCGGCTTTCCTTTATTTGTATTTGTAATTGTTATGGGTTTTCCATTGATTGTGTGCACCGGACACTGAAATTGTAATTAGTTGAAATTTATGCGGGATTTGAATTGGGGCTGGGCTTTTTGCCTCTTCCGATTTTGGCTTCGATCACGTTCGCGCTTTTGGGCCATTATTAATTGTGACTCTGCTTTGCCCCACTTTCGCTTCATTCTTTTTTTACAATAAAAAACAATTCTATGAATTTTCAATCGCAAAGCGGATTATGGCATTAGTCAGTACCAACTTTTGAGAAGGACGCATTGGACGCAAATTTTTCACTCAAGCTTAAAAGTTTGAAGGCGGTCGACAAATAATTTGTTAACGCCGCATTATAAATTTCAACCGCAGGCACTGTGTGCATAGCGATAAATGATATGCAAACCAATGTCATAGTCAAAGAGAACTTCGAGCATTGGCAACTGCAGCAGCCACCGTTGGACACAAGCGCAGCAGCATCCGCCCTGAATTATTTATGACGTCGCAAAAAAACTTTGCTAATTAGACGGATATGAAGTTAAGTAGTTTACCGACAGCGTGTCATTCGATATTTTGTATCTGGCTGGCCATGACAACCCTGTCACGGCAACAGCGCCTTAATGCATCCAAGCAACCGGAAAATTGTACAAGAAGACGTTCTTGCCAGCGTCAAGCATCATTCAATGTGGCGACCGTATAAAATTGCGCGCTTGGCTAAATTACTTATAAAACATTTATAATTAGCCAATGCTTTTGACGTCCTTTGAGCGCTGAGCAGGTGATTGGCAGAAAGAGCAGAAGCTTGAGATCCGGATGGAGCAGATAATTCTAGCGGAAGCCATTAAAATTGATTTTGCAACTATGAGAAAATTGCATAAGGATTGAAAATAGTTTATCTGAAATATTGCCTTTATAGTTTCTTTATCAATGCTTTACTGGCAGTTTGAGAAAGAGATGTGGAACAATAGACAGCGAATTGCGTAACGAAGGTGCTGCCTCACTTTGGCATTTACTATTCAGACGTTGAGACTTAGGTTCCTTTATTTTAATGCTTAAAAATTTAATTTTCTTATGAATTTTACATTTTCTAAATCTTTTGCTTAGTATAAATCTTAAATCATATCGCGTAATTAATCTTTTCCAATTAAAGCGCAAGCTTTAAACTAAGCGCTCTACTTGCAACATTTAACTTTACTGAACAATTCCCTTTGCAGCGACCCATTTGCATATTATCCGCCTCCGGCTCTTGTTTAGATTTCCATTTAATAGAAATGATTCAGGTGCTAAGCCATTGACTTTGAACGTGATAAGCTATAAGAAAAAACGTAACAGGTACAAAGAATTAACCGATTCACAGTTCCAGCGGAAAAAAGCTAAAGCTTCGCATGAGCTGCAAAAGCAAACAAAATGCATCAAAAACTTTGCCTTTGATTTGAATTCTTCTTTTTTCTCTCTTTCTCTTTGGTTCCTTTATGACATTCACGTCGGTAGCGCCCAGCTGCAGCCCAGCCACACCCACATCTATCACTGGTGCTTCACATTTGTCGACTCGCCTTATCCTGTTGGCAGTCTTTTCAGAGCACAAAGTCCTTTGCCAAGCTGACAGCTCAGCTGTCCAATAGGCAACGAGTGCTGAGCACTGCGAACTGCAAACTGCGAGTGCGATGTGCGAACTAGCAACTGAGCTCTGAGACTGGTAAAGGGGACATATCAAAAGGCTGTTAACTCAGCCAGCTGCGAGCGGGGGAAAAATGTCTTTTAATTAGTGTTTAATTGAATCGCCAACTGGAATTTTAATCGAAAATTGCTGTTCACCAAAGTTGAGTTTGACTTTTCCGCACAGTTTGCATTGTATCTCGAGCCAAATTGCTTGTTTGCTTTTCAAACTCAACTGGCCATTGATAGTCGCTACCAAACTACTTCCTAAGTAGGGGCTTGTGTCGTACTCAAGGGGATTAATTAAACATTGTACATTTAAAAGCGACAATCGATCTAAATACACACACAGTTTAAAGCATATTTAATGAGCTTTGACCTTAACGGCAATAAAAATAAAATAAAATAAAAATAAAAATAAAAAAGACTGAAAATTGTTTTGCAATTAAAATAGTTAAGCATAAGGTACTTATAACCGAAACTGCATAGATAAATACATTGATAAATGAGAGATAAGAAATCTAATAAATTTTGTATGAATTCGTCGTTGCTGACTAGGCTGATATTCACTTTCATTTCAAATGTAAATTGTACCTAAATTGTATTTATTGTATTTAAAACATATTAAATTTGCTTTAGTTTTTTTAAAACGATACCGATAAGTTAATAAAAATTATAATTAATTAAACATGAACTATGCTTTTTAAAGCAAAATAATATTTAGATTTAACAATAATATTTACAATTTAACAACGTTGATTAGGCTACTAATTATGCCTAATCAACGTTGTTAAATTGTACATAAGCACACAAGTAATATTATTTCTGCAATGTACACAATGATTTACATATCTTAGAAATACTTGCTACTCTTGCAGATATATATATATATATACAAATTTCATACACAAATGCTACTTCAAAAATTCAATTGAAAATAACTTTACACTAAAGACAACGAAGTTTGTTTCTAAGAATTTCGTTATTGTTGAATACTTTTACATACTGTAAGTACCGTTTCTGTGGCCATGGGTTATCTAAGCTTTTAAAACAGGCGAACATTAGATTCATGCGCCTAAAATTAATTTTAAAATTAAAAATCCTATAGGCATTAAAAAAAAAACAATTTCAGGTTAAGAGGACAAACAATACTGAATTGAAATGCTATAAATCACGATAGTGAAAGATCTTGTCCAACAACTGAATTTGAATTGTATTGTTTGGTCAAGGTTTATCCAACTAAAATAAAATCAATTTTACTATACTTTGAAGGGCAAGTGAACGGACAGTTTAACTATTGCAATGCCTTGAAAATTACCAATGATGGTGAAAAAGGAGTAGTATGCAAAACACAGTAGAACTATATGAAAACATATCAAAAGCAAGACCATTTGATCCTGGCTCTCAAACTAATCTAGCTTTAAAATCGATTCACAATTAAACAATATTTAAAATACCCAACAGCCGTGACATGAATATTCACAGCACATTTTCATTGGATGCATTTGAATTGAATGATTGAATGAATTGAAGTTAATGAGCTACTTAACCGATTTTACCGCAAGTCTAGCGCCAGCTTTGCACATATACATATATACATACATATACAGCTACACACACATATATATATAGATATATATATTGAGTAATTAGATTGAGTGCCATATACTGGCCACTAACAGTATAATCACTCGAGTTGCTTGGCTTTTGCGGCAAGGCCAAGCGTAACATCGAAATGAAGCCAAATCAATTCAGAATCAATTCATTTTAATGAATATCTAAATCAAATGGAAGCTTCTTAAATTTTTAAAGCGGCACATCTAAATAATTTGTCATGCTTAAGAAGTTGCAATGTAAGCCCTTTAAAATACCAAATGCAAAATGTATCAATCAAATCTGTTCGCCGAGCACAATAAAAATCCTTTGGCTTTAATATATATATACATCTGTGTGCGTGTGTGTATGTGAGTGTGTCTCTGCTTATGGGTTGTGGGAAGTGTGTAATGTGTTGTGTGTGTGTTGTGGTTGTGTTGTAAATCCGCTAACACTCCGTGTTGTCAACTTGCCGACATTAAGGCGCGTGAATCTTTTTTTTTTATTGTTATGCTGCCGTGTCGTAGACGGTGGCTAGGGAGGGCAGGAGAGAGGGAAGGGCGTGCGTTGTAAAGCCGCATGTATGACAGCATGTGTGGCATACAATTACAAGAGTCGGGCCTCAAAAGGCTGGCAACATTTGTTATTCAAAAAAAATAAAACAAAAAACAAAATGGCTGCACGACCATTTCCGCCGATTTCCAGTTGAAGTCCTTTGCAGACTTGGCATCCTACTGGCTGATGCGTGGCATGGATTATTATATTCGCATTTCTCATGCGCGCGGCTTTAAACATTTTTCCATTGAAATATTTATTTCAAAAACAAAAATGGCAGCACATACAGACATAGAGCAGTGTGTGAGGACTCTGATGTATTTTTTATGTCTTTGCTTCGTTTTTATTGCCTTTAAATTGTGCTCGTTACATTCTCTTTCTGTTTTAGGGCGACAGCCACGCCCTTGTGACACAATCCACACAAAATATTTGTAAGCTGACAACAAAACCCCTTGTAGAAGGTGGATTACTTCACATCATTTATAGAATTCACAGCCTAAAGATGAATATAAAATCTGGCTTTAAGTCACATTTCATCAAGTGAATATTTTAATTCGTTTTGTCTAAAAAATTAAATCTTTTAATCTGTCATAATAAAAAAAAACAATTTGTAAGTAATATTCTTATTGTGGGCTCACACTTAATGATCATGGTTTAGTATTAATATATATAGAACTATTTATATAATATAAGGTTTTCATATGCAGAAAATAGATAGAAATAATATACGATAGTAAAAATATACAATAATAATTATATTATATATTATATATTATATATTATATTTACTTCTTACTCGTTCTTCTTATAACTTTGTGAATTCGATACACTACGTATACGCGTAGCTATTTCAATTCGTTGCAGTTATGCTTTAAGGGCTCGAAACTGAATGGTATTTTTTTTTTTTTTTTTTTTTTTTTTTTCAACTGGAACTGATTGTCGAATCAGCATGAAACTAATGAAAATTTAAAGTAATTTGCTCTCTGACAATCTGGACTCTTTTTTATTTTGTCTTTTACTTACACATCTTGCATATCTTGGCATCCCGTTTCCATGCTTCTGCTTTGCCTTCCGAAGATCCCAAGGGATCTGATGCGGGTCAGAATGCAGATGGAATCAGTGTGGATGCTAGAAGTGTGCAGGGTCTTCAAACGCTGGAGGTTTAAAATGAATAAAAGTTACTTTTTTAAGAGTGTATTTAAATATACAATTCATAAAAATTAAAATTATTAAAATGGGACATTAAAGGAAAATCTTGCATTCAAAAGGCCTTTCTTACAATACATATAAGTATATATACATATATGTTCGAAAATGAAAAGTTGTGTATTTTAAGTAGGCCTATGTTTGATAGTATTAATTTTAACTTTGCATTTTTGTATTGTAAATACATACTTACACATATACAGACAACCAGACAATCACAGAATACACCAAAAACCAGATATTTCACATATACACTAACTACCACACAAAACACGCCAACATGAATCGCATCGATAGTACCATGGATGACATGGCCAACACCAAATTCCTGACGGTCTACAGTACTTTGATCAAACAGTTTACCTCTACAACGGATTTCACTAACACCGAAGTTGTATGTCTTCTAATTATCTATTATAAATTCGTGCAGGTCAATGGACCAACCGCCAAGCAGATGAAAAAGAAACAGATGTACAATTTATTTCTGGTACTCTTTCGCATCTACGATATGACGATTATAGAGCGCATTTTGTTAAATATAACAGCTGATGTAGTGTATATTAGCCCAGAAGCCTGGATGAAGTTGTTTTCCGTGTTCCTAAGCAAGAACTTGGATGAACGCATTCAGTTTGCATATAAGGTGCTATACAACTGTTTTTTTTTTTTTTTTCTTCTTTGTAGAGAGGAATATAATGTTTATTTGAAATGTCAGGTCTATACTACCTCCACATCTGGCGTACTGAATCGTGAAACTGTCGGCATGGCAATCGACAATTTCTTTGTTGGCGAAGATGACGATGAAGTCAAGGAATTGCAAGCGGTATGTAGAAAACTTTTTAAGTAAGTAGAATATATATACTATATGAGCAGATGCCTTACAGGATATGCTCGAGTATATATTCAGCAAATTTGATACGGACAAGGATGGTGTTATCTCATATGAGGAATATTATGAGATTGTTAGTAATCAGCCGGTTCTGTTGGAGTTTCTCGGACAGATTTTCCCAGATCTGTCCGACATGACTGTCATTGCATATTGCACAAATATGTCTACGCTCTTTCCTGAAGAAAACTAATTATCTTAATTATTATCTTATTTTCTCAAATTTTAATGTACTTCCATGCATCTGGTATGTTTGAGGCCAATGTACTCTATTAACATAGATACTATATAGCCATACTCTAATCCTGATTGCAGCATATACGTTAGCACATAGATGTAGCCAATGTTGATTCTAACGAATCGGGTAATTTATAGGGATTAAAATTGTCCCAAGTAGGATAGAGAGTGTTAGGTAATGTAAAAAAGAAGAACTTAAGCTGGTGTGTGTGATTACAAATTTTAAATTTAATATATTGTAAAAATTAATAATGAATGTCAAAGAAATAAATAAAAAAGTGAATATTTTAAAAAGTCTTACAAAATCGAAATTCTCAACTGTTTTTGGGTAACTTTCTATTCTTTTTGTTGCTAATGAGAGAACCGCAAAGCAACATATGCGCAGTCTATTCGTAATCTACTGCAGAAAGGACACAAGTGTTTTAAATGAGCTTCGTGGAAAATATCTAAAGCAGAACAACAATGTAAAGTACTTTTCCATGAGGTATACACAAAAGTTAAAATTGCCTTTCGCGCTGTTGTCTTCATCTTTGTTTCTGCGAGTGCGGGTGTGTTGTTTTTTGTGTGAATGCATGTGTGTGTGTGTGTAACTGTTTTAGTGTAGCCTTGTTGCCGCGCTTATGTTCAACTCTTTCGCTAAATACCATAATGAGTCTGTGGGCTTATTTCATTGTCTGTGTTTGTCTCTCGGCAATGCTCGGGTAGCATTTGCTTTGCGGCTTTATAAAACAATTAAACGTGGCAACACATGTGGGCGTTACCCATAAAAAAGCACGACCGAAAACTTACTGCAACCGTAACGTAAGCCAGCAGAAACATTTTTTTAATTAAATGCAAAGACCTAAAGGCAAATAAAAATCAATATATATTAATAAAAAATGTTTCTGATATATTTTTGTAGAAGTATCCTATTTAATGTGAAAAGTATTTGATTTATTTTCAAATGAAAATTCAATTAAATTGCAATTAATATGGACGCAAATGGAGCACAAAACTGAGCAGAGGTGAATATGAAAGAGGTTCAGTGCGTTTCAGTTCATCCACTGCAACAATTCTGGAGTTTACCTAATATTGTGTGCTTGCAAATCTGCGTATGTGTAAGCTAGCAAGCAGCAAGGCTTATTAGGGCTTGTTCAACTAGAATCGCTTTAAGGTGATGGTCAAGCTATGAAAGAGAATATATAAGCGCCAGTACCGCCCATTGAATGGGGGCGTGGCAGGGCACAGTCAACGACTTGCCTCATTAGGGCAACGGCTAACGTTAAAAGTGATGTTAAAAGAAGAACACAGGACGCTTTCCGTATTCTTGTTGTTATTGGCCCGTAAAAGGCCAAAGGCTAAAGGCTCAAAAGAAAACATGAAATGCGCCTCCGACGTGCGGCCGTCTGTGAATCTTAACGTGATGAATGCGAGCCCACGAGTTCGAGAACCACTGACCGGACCCAGCTTCAGCTTCAGTTCATCACGAATTTGGTACTTGCCGTCGAGGGTCATTGTTATTATTGTTTTTGTAGTTGTTGCCCCTTCTGCATTAACACGCCGCCTCCTGTTGCACTGCAGACGAACAACGTGGAGCGTGCTTGTGCAGTTTCATCAACAGTTTTTTCGGTCTTGTGCCTCGCTTATGTGTGGGTAGAAAAAAAATTTAAAAAAAAAAAAATGAAAAAGCAGAGTTTCTCACATTTGTATTCTTAACACAACACACACACACACACACACTTACTCACTCACGTTGCAAACTGTTCATTTTTGATAAACAACTTTTCTTGTTGGTGCAGTTTATCACTTCATGAAGCTATATTGTTCGTTTAAGGGGAGATTAACATGAATTTTAATCTCTATTCCGTTAACTATTTCTAGTTTGACCTAGTTAAAGACTTGCAATATTGATAGTCACAGCTATATTTAAAACTAATAAATCTTTATTGCATCTTTGAATTCAATTATTCTGTTAATTTCCTTTTGCCATCCAATTATGAGCAAATAACTAAAGCGAATGTTAATTATAATATTATTATCATATTGAATATTCAGCTTTCGTCAGAAATCGATATAATGCATAAGCAAACAATTCAAATCATGAAAATAAAAACAAATTGCCATTTTAGAATTCAAAGTGCTTTGAGGGAGTGGCCTAATGTGTTGATGCCTGTAGGAAATCAGCGAAGGGAAATCCGATTTGCATGCGCGGAGTGGAGGCATTACTTCTAACGATGATAATAATAATCAGATTGCCATAACGTCATCCTGCACGAATACATAGAGAATGAACGAGATGGACTGAGCGGAAAACGGAGAGAAAGCAAAAGTGTCTGGCAGACGGGGTAAGGTAAGCGACCTGGAACCATTTTGATTGTCACATTGTCATCATCTGCATATTAAGTACAAGTGATTACACTTTCACGTATGCCCGCATGTGAGTTGACTACTCACACACACACACACACACACACACGTGCAGACATGGATTTAGATATACCCCTGGGAGAGAGGTGTAGGGTACTGTGCATATGTCTTCAAAGGCGGGGCAGAGCTGCCGGTGTCGTGATGTGTGCAGCATTGAAATTTCGGCATTTAAATCTAACCAAGCAAAAGGAGAATAAAAAGAAAAACGTGGCACAGGCCCCCCAAACATACAAAGGCAACTGCCAGCAAGTATCTGCAAGATACAATGCATACATATGTAAGTATCTTTTGTTAACGAGCACACACATAGCCGAAGAAGAGCTGTGCGGGCAAATGTAAATGCTATGCGAGCTTTGAAATCAAATCAATGCGTTTGATAGCAAAAACAACATCGGGGCTGTCGCTGGATGTCGGTCCGCAACAAAAGCTGTGTTCGAGGATATGTGTAAGCGATGAGTGGGAAACGGAATTCATTTGTGGCACGTGAAGCCTTTTGATTTTCCGCTACTTTTTGTTAGCATATGACTAAAAGTAGCACATATCAGTTGAATATTGCAGATAGCGCAGACTACATACGAGCAGATCTGTGGATAAGCGGAAAGAAGTAGATATTTTAACTCTAGGGTGGTTAAACACACGTATTTCGATTCCGTCGTAGAGCATCAAAAGTACATATAAATATATAAAAGATATATAGACAAAAATGTATTTAAAATGATATGAGGTATTTGAAACTCACATAAGACATTAAAATCGTCCGTAGACGAGCAAGGACTTGTTAAATTTAATAAATAAAGTCTGTAGCTAATTAGTTGCTGGCTTTAAATGTAAAAGTACAAACTTTTAGAGATTTTCTGACCATTTAAAGTCAACTTATATAGAACGCTTCATTTGGGACGAGCGCCCTTATGCAAACGCCTTGGCAATTGGCCTAAGCTAATCAGAGCTGTGGCACAGCTACAACAACAACAACAACAACAACATACAAACATTGTTCTACATCTACGTCTCTCTGGTTTGCGTCTACTTTTCAGGATTCCATTTCGATAGCATCGACATTAAACTGCAAATCCGCAGCAGCAATTGCCGCATGTAATGCTGATGTTGGCATTTTACGGCTACTTCGAATGCTGCTGCTGCTACTGCTGCTATTGCTGCTATTGCTGCTATTGCTGCTATTTCTGCTGCTGCTGCTGGTGTTGTCATGGGCTCATGTTCTGTATGCTGCAGCGACACCTTATGTGGCAACAAGGCAGTGTCCCCCGTATATACACCAGCTGCCCCTAGGAAGGCTTGTCTGCCAACCGACTGCACTTAGGAGCGTTGCATCAGATGCCCCTTTTGCCTACTGCGATCGGTAGCTGCTGTTGTTGCTGTGTATTTTTGCATTGTCGTCATCGTCAGCGACAGCAGCAGCACTAGCAGCAGCAGCAACAATACCATTGGCAACCATAAAATCCTTTGCAATCAGTTGCATACAACAAACACGTTTGCTGCTGCTTCCCCTAAACCACAGAGAAAATATGTGTGTGTGTGTGTCTGTGTGGCTCGTACACACACATACACACATGCAAGTAATCGAAATCCGTTGCTGTTGTCATGTCTCTCTGCAACTGCTGCGGCTGCTGCTGCTACTGCAACTGCTGCTTGCATAAGAAGCGAGTTGTGCCAGTGCAATGAGGGGCAACATCCTAAGTATATTTTACTGTCTCTGTATCCGCCGGTTGTCTGTATATTGGTATATGCTCCAGTGTTGCTCTCATCTCGATTTCCCTTATACTCTGTGCATTGCATATTCCAATCTTGTCTGCTGTTGCGTACACAAAACAATTTTCAACCATACGCAATTGGCTTTGCTGCAATTTACAGCTTCCTCGTGCTTAAAAATAATTTCACATATGCAATTATCTGGCAACAAAGATTGAGATACACACAGAGAGAGAGGGGGAGAGAGACAGAGAAACAGAGAGAGAGAGAGAGAGAGAGAGAGAGAGAGAGAGAGAGGGAGAGAAATAATTAAAGAACAACGAAGCCCTGAGGGGAGAAAGGAAATACTAAGACACTGATAGAATGCTTTTTAGTTTCATAATTTAATTAACTTAATTTTGAGGCAACATATTAATTACTCCAAAACAAATTGTTGATTGCTATGAGTTTTTCAATGCAATCTTGGAAGCCACACTTGCTCTGGCAGTTTTTAAATAATACTACATTTATGTATATACTTAGAAATGGAAACGAAAATCCCCCATCCAATAGCCAATTTAGATGTCCTTTGTAGATTAGAGATTGTTCAGATTAGATTCAGCTCAGCCAAAGAAATTATATCTCTATCGTTTCGTTCGATTATTATTTAAAACAAATAAGAGGGCTCTAGTCGAGACTGCTCGACTAGGAGATACCCTGAACCCTGCAAAGTACTGGAACTCCAAGACGCAATTCTACACTTCTTTCATGCACATATACAAAAACACATACACACACCCGTACGCATGCATCCATACGAACGCATAAACAATTGCTCTGCTAACTGCGCACTTACTGCGCTTGGGCTGCCGTGTGGGCTATATTACGAAAATTTGTTTGTTGAATAAATCTTTTTGTAGTAAGACTATCTTCATCAAATTTTCAGAACGTGATAATAACATTCAAATGTGTGTATATGCCAAAGCACAAGTCTCTAGTACTTGATATACGTTTTTTTCAAATTTAGGGCGAAGGGGGCGTGGCATCCAAAATCTGTAAATAACAAAATCTTTGTATTCATCACATAAATCTACACAGTAAATCTGAAGTCTTTAGGTATTCAGTATTCAAACTAGGCTTGAAAAACAAAGTCAGATTTTCGATTGTTATCGATAAAAAAGAAATGGAATGAGTTATCGAAAAAATATGATAAAATCGTACTGCGTATGGTATACACGAGTAGACATGTAAAATTTCAAGTCTCTAGGATTTGTAGTTTAGGAGATCTCTGCGTTCCGACGGACGGACGGACGGACGGACAGACGGACAGGGCTAGATCAACTCAGCTCGTCATCCTGATCAAGAATATATATACTTTATGGGGTCTGCCACGCCTGCTTCTGCCTGTTACATACATTTTCACAAAAACATTATACCCTGAATTCCCATTTTCAATGGGTTCAGGGTATAAAAAAAAGAACCCACACACATTTTATATGACATCAAAGCCGACATTTCAATTAATTTAATACAAAGTATTTTAAGCCGCTGCAGAAAATAGTTTAAATTAAACTCAATTTTGTATATGCAAAAAATCAGCAAAATAAACTAAAAATCACTTTCGATATGCTCTGTATATGGATGGCTGGATAAAGCCAACGGAGTGTCCAAATAAACGTTCGTCCATAGATTGTCAAATTCAATGCCATAAAAGAACTGGCAACGAACAAACTTTTTGAATATTTAGGAAAAATACATATACGTAGCACAAAATATAGAAAAGTGTAAAAAAATTTAGAATAACCACAACAAATATAGGACGCACACACAAAATGCTATCGGCGCGCATTCCCGATGTTCGCTTCTGTGAAAATGTCGAAATTTTTGTGCGCTTACCAAAATGTCACAACATCCGGCATGCCACATGCACTTGGCAAAGATTCAGGCTTAACGACATACATACACACACAAAGAGAGAGATTGAGAGTGAGAGAGGAAGGGAGAGAGAGAGTGAAAAAGCGAAAACCTGCTGTGGCATCAAAGTTCATGTTCAGTGCGGATGTTAATCGGAACATGAACTGAGTGCTCAGAAATATGCAGCCAACAGCGCTGGCTAACTGGGCTAACAAAGAAGCATCTGCATTTTAAATAAAAGAAAAGAAAAATATCTAGAAAGCACTTTTCAAGACGTATTTCATTTTCGTAACTGGCGAACGCTTTCCCAGTAATTATTATTTGACAAGCATTTTAAGTATGCAGCAAGTTAAGACCATAATTAGAACCATCTCTTTTGGCAGACCCCAGAAGGCAGAGTAAAACGGACGTGGAGCGTCGATTTCAGCCGTTTGCCCAGGCAACGTGGAAATAAAAGCCACTTATATAAAAACTCCCCTGTTGCCACGCCCACCCAACGCCTGCTTGCAACAATGGTGGAAGAACAAAGAGCGTTTCGAATCAGTTGCAGTTGCAATTATAATTTCAATTTTACGATTTTTGAAGTACATTTCTGGTTTGGCCAAAACAACACCAAGCTATGTAGCTTTTGTCTCCCCACTTTCTCCCCCTTCCCCTCTCTCTCTCTCTCTCTCTCTCTCTCTCTCTCTCTCTCACTCTCTCATTCTCGCTTTCTCTCAACTGTCTTTACTCTGCCTGCTCCTTATGCGCGTTGTGTGCTGTGAAGTGCTTAGTTTTAATTCCAGTTACACAAAACAAAGGCAACTGAAAACATAAGGAGCTGCTGGTTGCTGCATGCCGCTTGCCGCTTGCTGCTCGCAACGAGCCTGAACTATCATGAATAGTCCAGCATTGTTGAGCCATTTGTACAAAGTTTTTCTTATTTATTTTTCATTGCTCTACTTTTTAATTTTTTTCTTATATATATATATTTATTTTTTTTTTTTCATACTTAATTAGTGCAAAGAGCTGGCTGGTGGCATTCCAAGTCCAGCAACGTGAGAGATTATTAAGAAAGTGCAATCAAAGTTATTTGTGGGGTTGCTGTTTGTTAAGTATTTTTCAATCAAGCTTGAACTACATATGGAAAACAAAGCACACAATTTTCTATTGTAGATGCTACCTGCGGTGGAAATAAAGTCCTGAAGAGTACTGTCAACATATTTAAATTATAGTGAAATCTACAAAAATGATAAATAATAAAAACTTCCATCAAATACATTTCTCCATAATATTTTATTTAATTTAAAAAAATTTATTTCAGCTACAAACAAGTTTTAAGTTTAAGTCTTGTTTGTAATGATAATATTTTTTAGCTATATTTATTTTTTATTATTTTTTTTTTTTAATATTTATTACTTATTTATTTTTTATTTATTTATTATTTATTATTTTCTATTTTTTATTCATTATTTATTACTTAAAATTAAAAAACACTTAATAAAATACGGAGATTTATTAATATTGGATTTATAATTATGATACCGAATTATAAAAAACATATATATTAATTATATATTATATATGTTATATATAATGTATATATCTTTTCAATTTGTTAGGTTTGAAACTTGTAAATTCTCTTGAAACAAGAAAAACAACTTCAAAGTTTTCGCCCACTTCCACAGCCGGCAAGCGCGTTATATAAAGACTGCGATACGTTAGCCTCCAATTGAAACGCCCTGTTGCCCAGCGGCGGCAGCAGTTGAGCTGTTCAGGTGCCATGTCCACTCAGAGAACCTGGGGAGTTGCCGCAAGTTTACCAATAAAATTAAAAGTTCGGCTGCATGCGCAGATTTCGCTTTTTATTGAAACTAGAAAATCCGATAACATTGCGGAAGGCAGGCCGCGATGATGCCGTCGATGGATCCTGTGCGCCGCCTCCGCGCTCAGGACGTGCTGCATGCGGCAAAGTTTTGATTGCCAATAAGGAATTACAGGTGATAATACAGCATAATCTGCCACGTTCCACAGTTGCCTCAGCAACAGCTAAAACTCGGAGTCGTGGCCAGCTGCTCGTCTAGCTAGAAAATTGTGTTGTGAAATTTATTTATAAATTTTGTTATTCATATTATTATTTTAAAACGTTGCACTGTAGCTGCTGTCCACTACAAGGGAAAAAAATTCATGACAAGCCACAAATTTGCATGTATTTTTTTTTTTTTCATCTGTAAGCTTATAAAAATACTCTAAGATGTTTTAATTGGAAAAGTCGAACATAAGCTAAGAGTTCAAATACTTGCTTTGATCAAGCATCAATTAATAATTTTTTAATTTAAGAGCTAAAAATAGTTTTACCAACTAGCCTATGGAAATATTTACCTTGTTTACTCGTAGTTTATATGCAAACACGTCTTATGCTTTCCAAGACCTACAACTTTCTGCTACTTTTAAGGTATTTAAATCAAAGCTTTTTACATAAGATCTAAGAAATTAAAAATATGTGGACATATATACATAAATGTATTTTTTAAAGGCTCATAACTTAAAATATAATACGTTAGCTAAGAAAACTGTGCAACGTATTTCTTAAAGTGCTGAATTTCTCAATTATTTTGCAAGAATTGAGCACCTTTAGTTCATTTTTTATTTTGGGAGTTGACAAATTAATTAAAATTGGCCAAGAGGACCAATCAATGCCAGTAACTGGAACACTTGGCAACTAGCGTTAGTTGCAGCTGCGACCAGTCCAAAAATCTCAAGGCAGTCGGTGTAATAATTTTAAAAGCTATTTATAAAAATTAATTTGAAAGTTAAGTTTGTTGCAAGAGGCAGAAGAGCGAGGCGTATGAGTGACCTGATTTTAAGTTTCATCTGCATTTAATTACAAAAAGGGATGCGCTGCCAAAAGCAGCGCCAACTACAAAGTCAACACAAACAAATTTCAATAATAAAACTCAGTCATGCACCCAGCTCTCTTCCATCACCTCTTAACTGCCCAATTTGAAGGAGTTCTCGTTGAGCTTTGACGCCGGAAAAGTAGGGAAAAGAAAGCGCAAAATGTCAACGAAACTGTCCTTGGAGCTCAATGCTTGCAGCTGGGACTGCGTCTTCTCTATAATTGCAAAGGCACTCAGAACAGCTGCCCGTGCGGATCTTTAAGTGAAGCCAACGACTTGGTTAAGAATCTTTGCAATGCTGTATGAAAATATTCTCTTAATTCTTTTAACTAACTTATGTTACATATAGTAATTAATTATGAAATGATAGACGCACTTAGAATAAGAAACAGCTTTTCACTTCCAGTCTCAACTTCAAATACTCTTATCTTTTTAAGCTTACCATGCTCTCTATATTGTGTATCGGGAAGAGGTATCTATGCCAATTATGTATATATTCAAATCATATCTTATTGTTAATGATGACATTAAATTCTATGCCAATTCCAGCTTAAATAAGGCAATATACTATCACCTTTTCAAATCACAACGCCTCCGGCAAAGCCACCGAAAAGAGAATTGAAGTCAGTTACTGCTAACCGGATCTTCAGAAGGAGCTAAGTCAGCAAAACTGTGGCAAGGATGAGCGCTTGGTGAAAAAGACAAAAGAATAATTGTTTTTGCGACTAGGTCAGCAGTGGAGCCCACGCGGATTCGTTGCCACCTCAAAGCTCGAGTTGTCAGCGCATTAGAAGAGAACGAGGGGGCCGTCGGGGTGGGCCAAATCTAAATGAACGAGCACTCGGGTCGCGCTGAGGTCACGATGCGGCAGTTGCTGTTGTTGTTTTTTTATTTTTATTTTTGCTGCAGGCGTTTGCAAAATAGTGCCATATACATATAGCTGGAGAGAAAGAGCAGGAGCTCGGGAGCGAGAGAGAACAGCACGCGTCGCTATCAAAACAATGAAGAATAATTAAAATTCGCCCTCAAACAATTTGTTAGCGCGGCGGAAGTAGCTGTGAGACGACCAACAGCCGGGACTGCCAACCCGACTCAAATGCCACACGCGTTCCGGAGTGAGGAGCTTGGGAGCGTGGCGGAGTGAGGGCGTGGGGACGTAACACAGCCACATACTCATAAATAAATTTATGTTTACTGAAGTATCGGGCGTTGCAGCAGCTCGATTTTGGTGCAGCTCCAGCTGAGCATAAATTGTTGCCAGTTGGCAACTCTGACATCCTTGTGCGTTACCAAAGGCAGCAAATAACACGTTTTTGCAATTACTCCAAGATTGCAAAAAAAGTTATCATTCCAAGTTCTCCATACGTCGGAAATTACGAAATTGCTATCCAATGGTCTGTTAACTCGGATCTTTTGGTATTTCCTGTTGAAAACTTGAGGGAACAAATCCTCGTTTGGATAACCCGAGAAGCCCCTAAAATGAAATTATCAAGTTGCAGTACTTTTTATATAAACCAGAAGTATGTTTTAGAGCTCATCTCAAAAAAAAGTGTCTTAGCATTGCTTAACTTAATTAATGTCATATTTGTAACTGATTTTGTCAGCTATCTAGAAAATCGCATTACCCGTCACAGTTGGCTGCCGTAAAGCGCCATAATTAGACAACCCTTTGATGGGGTTAAGCTTTCATTCAATTTAGCAAACTCAATAAAAGTTGAGCTTGCATATAAAAAAGCCCTGCAGCCATAAAGAAAAGAAATCAGAAAAATAGTATTAATATCTAGAGAGAAAGACAGAGAGAGAATGAGAGAACGAGCTAAAAAGTTGTGCAGGACCAAAGTCTGGCGACATCCTTTACAGCACGCAAATAATCCCGCAAAACCGAGCGCTTAACTTTTTCTCCAACATTTATGCGGGACAGCGGGATTGCTTTTTGCCTCACACCCAACGCACTCGCCCCTCCGCATCCTCACGTTTATTTGTATCAAAAAGACATTTTTTTATTTTTTGCACAATGTTTTTGCCATTTAACACAAAGTTAAAATGTCAACGATGTCTGATCGTATGCCTCACTCGAAACAGCAACAACAACAACAAGTTGTAGATGCTGTCATGAAAGTGATGGATAGATAGATGAACGGATGGATAGATGGATGGTTGGCTGGATGTATGGATGGATGGGAGGTTGAATGGGTAAATGGATGCCTGTTTGGTCGAGTATGCAAACAGTTTGTATTGGCTCTTTCTGCCAACTGAGATAGCCGCTGAGGTTGGGCTTTTGACTGAAACTAAAACTGAAACTTTGTATACATACCCCTACACACACACCCACACTCACACACACACACACACACACAAATGAAAAGTATGTTAACAACATTGAAACGCTGTCTGCCAACATTTTGAATACAAACAAGTCAAAGGGGCTCTAAACGAACTTTCAGTTAACGACAATTATTTTGGAGTACATACAACATATCGACAATGATTAAAAGCTATTAATTAAAATATATATAGATACATATCTATAAATAAATCATATATAGACAAATACTACTACTTCTACTTCTACTATCTACTAAGCAATAAGATTTCATTAAATTTCGAAGATAATCTAAGTTGGCTCTACTCTTAATGCTCATCAGAATATGTAAACGCTTTACTGAAATAGTTCGTGAATGGCCTACGACGAAGCACCCTATAGTCAAGGGAAGCCATGTTTATCACATTAACACCAAACAGCTACAATATACCCTTTGTTTCAGACATGTACAATGGGTATGCATAACTAGCTTGTTTGCCATTCGACTTATATCATACATCTGGCTTGCAAACTGTCTGAGCGGCAATTGTTGTTAAGCAAACGTCTGTAGTTATTTACACACATACATACATACATATATGCACATACAGGCAGGCGCGTATACTGTCACCAGCATACAAATATGTATATGTATGTATATACATACTTATTTGTATGTATGTATGTATATACATCTGCCTGTGCGTGTGTTTCTTCTGGCTCTATTTGCAGTCATAATATTAGTTTATGCTTTTATTTGCTAGTGCAAATAAGCAATATGCCACGCCTCACAACGCCCACAGCAGAAAAAGTCTTTTGTTGAATGTGTGCAATAAGCTGCTCCTGAGGCCTGACTCCAGCATCCTGCTCAGACTGTACGTTTCTCAGCTGCGGAAACAAGATTAATGCAATTGGGAAAAACGTACGTCATAACATTCATACCTATACATATAGATTTGCACATACGTACGTATGTACATACATATATAAGGTTGTGTGTGCATTTGTGTTAATTTGTATTGGACTGTATTTGATTTGCGTCGAAAATATATTAAATCAACAATGGAATGATTGCCCAAATATATTTATGTATATATGTATTTAGAATAAATAGCTGCAAAATGTGCATCTTGTATGATTTTTTTATAATAAATTTAATAATGTCACTAGATTGAAGAATAATAAAATTTATTTGCATATACGCTAGTGCACTCTATTCAAATCATAAAAATATACTAAATATACTTCGCTGTTGACAGTAAACCGATTAGTGCTATCGATAGTTTTAAGTCCATAAATATTTTGAATTTTTAAATAGTTATTTTCAACTTATTAAAATTAATTTTGTATATGTAGATTTATTATCCAAATAGCTATAAAAAATTATATTGTTTTATTATTTAATTAGACTTATACCAAATGCATTTATTCATTTATTTTTATAGAAACTTGCATTTCTCGCAGAGCAAAAACTCTTTCAGATAAGCAGCAACTCTCTCAGAGAGTCTCTCTGCTTGAGTCTTGTAAACAAAGCTTGTTTGATTTGTTTACATCTGTTTAGTTCTGTTAAGTCAGCCGTCGCTGTATATTGTTTATTCTCTATTGAGGGCAGTGACTGACATCCGCTGCGTTGAGTCGCGATAGATTTATAATACGTACATATGTATGTACATATGTATATAGAAAAGAAGAAATACTTTTGATAATTTTAAAGTGATTTATTCTAATCTAAAATGTAAATAAAATTTTTCCCAGCCTACGATATTATTTTGTGGCTAGTGTAAGACGCAGCTGGATACATGTTTTAATAATAATGAATATAGTAGAATCTGGTTATAAAGACGCTGAAGGGAACGTCGTTATACCTGGAAGACGCTATTACCATATATGTAAGTTTATCTGGGGACCAGATATTTCGTCGCAATAACCGAAAGAGCGCTATAAGCGGAGTCGTTATAACAGGATTCTACTGTAATTACCAATTTGATTATTATTGAGTTCATTCATTTATTAATCAGCTTTACAGCTTTCATATTTATGGTTGATCAGCTAGTTCTCATCAGTCTGGTAAGCACCGAAGGCACGTACGTGCTCTCGTATGCGCACCGCATTGATCGCAATGAAGCCGCCCGCATCTTGCGGCACATAGCCGCCATGGACATCCATTGAGACGAGTTGCTGATTGTAGAGTGCACCAGCTTCATCGGCCGCCTTGCGGGCAATGGCACGACAATAGCCTGGCGCCAGCTCCATAGTCACCTGCCCAGTGACCTGTGCCTGGGCCAGCTGAATGCAGCGTCGCACGTAGAGCGCCTCAGGACTGAACCAATAGCCGTTGTACACATAGTCGGACATGCGATCACGCAATATTTGCTTGGTGCGCAGCACTTCGCGATCCAATGCGAACACCTCCAAGTCTTGATGCGCTGCATAGAGTATGGTGCCGCCTGGTGTCTCATAAACGCCCCGTGACTTGAGCCCCACATAACGATTCTCCACAATGTCAATGCGCCCAATGCCATAGCTGCCGCCCAGTTCATTTAGGTACCTCAGCATGTCCAAGGGTGTGCTGTACACTCGACTATTGGCCAGATCCTCAACTCTTGTGGGTAGTCCATGCTCAAAGTGGATACAGACGCGATGCGGCGTCTTTGGTGCCTGTGTGAATGGATCGAGAGTCAACTCGTAGAGGCTGCTGGGTGCCACAGTGCTCGGATCCTCGAGAAGCCCCGACTCGTAGCTAATGTGCAGCATGTTCGCATCCGTGCTCCAGGGTGTCGCTGGCTTGGCTGTCACCTCGATTCCATGAAGCTGGGCATAGGCAATCAGATCCTGCCTGCCCTGAAATTGACGACAGAACTCCACATCCCGCCACGGTGCAATTATCTACATTGGAGAAATGACAATCGGCTAGTTGCTATCCACACAGACACACACACTCCAGCATAGTCACCTTCAAGTCAGGATGCAGTGCGTACGCGCACAGCTCGAAGCGCACCTGATCGTTGCCCTTGCCGGTGGCGCCGTGAGCCAGGTACTTGGCACTGTGCAGCCTGGCGGCCTCTATTAAGGCGACAGTTATACAAGGTCGCGCCAATGAGGTGCCCAGCAGATAACGCTCTTCGTAGATAAGGCCCATTTGGATGGCTGGCCATATGTATTGCTCGGCGAATTGCCGCTTGATATCAGCCACGATTACCTGCAACATTGTATGTACATTGTCTGGAGATTAGAAGCAAGCGAAGCTGATTAGCAAGCTAGCCCACCTCCTTGGCACCAATCTTGAGCGCCTTTTGGCGAGCTGCCTCAAAGTTCTCCTGCTGGCCAACATCGGCCAACACACAGATGACCTCATAGCGCTGCTCCAGCAGCCATTTGAGTATGCAGCTCGTATCCAGGCCACCCGAATAGGCCAAAATAACTTTCTCCATCACCATTTGAAAACAGTCCGCACCGCTTAACGTTCGTTTGCCAATTGGAATACGAAAAAACAAAAAGCTAAGCTACTTAGGCTGTCTTTCCTATCAGCGCCACACCGCCACCCTCTCGGCTGATAACAATAACAGATTATTATGAAGTACGTTAGCATATTATAACAGATTAGTCTCGCTCTCACTTGATACCGAACATCCATTAGCCTTAGGTAAATAACAGGTATAAAACGGGATTTGAGAATATAATAATTCATGTTGAATTAAAAATTATCAGAAGATCTCTGCAATTTAATCGCGTCAACCCGTTTTAACTTATTCAATATGATTAGAAATTACACTATTCATTAATGATTAAGTTAATTAAGTTCAATACATAGTATGTGTAAATATATTTATATTAACAGATTTTTTCGTTCTATTCCATATATAAATCTAATTCGATACATCAAAGCATTTGTTATTTTCAAGAACTGTTGATATGGTCACACTTCAATACATATTACTCAGAAATAGCAGATTCTAGGCAACTTTATGTGCACTTGGTTACATAGTCGATCAGTTCATATTGGGGAACCACCAGAGCAAGTTTAACGTTCTTAGTACTTGAACACCAAAATGACTGCTTGTAAGCTAAAAAATCGTCTGATCAGATTTAAATTATTTACTTTATTTTATATACTATACACAGACACTCAATTTTGGCGGGAGCTTTTGGAAAAAGTCCAAATCGCCGATGAAATACAGAAAAATGTACATAGCGTTGCAGAGGAATTGGAAACATTGCTAAAAGCAAATTTGAGGAACAAAATTCGCGTTTATCCCTTCGGCTCGCGTGTCTTGGGCATTGCTCAGGCCACATCCGACTTGGACATTTACGTTGAATTTGGTAAATATTGAATATATGTACATATGTATGTATGTATGTATGTAGATGTCTGCTTCATCTAATACATTGCAAATTGAGGGTATACATGCATACATACATATGCATATATATGTATGCCTGTATTTGCATATTTCTTCTAGCTTAGCGTCAACATCCGATCTAGTTTGTTTTGCTCAGCGAATTATCGTAAATACAAAGATAACTAATATTTTACATTTTGCCTATAATGTTATAAGAAACTTGAGAATATTTGTATACCCTGAACCCATTGAAAATGCGAAATCAGGGTATAATGGTTTTGTTAAAATGTATCTAACTGGCAGGAGGCCTGGCCGACCCCATAAATTATATTTATTCTTGTTTACCCTGCAGTCATTGCAAATACAAGTTTATGTGCTCAATAAGCTCTTCTATTTGAGAACTAATCAAATTTGTAAATATACATATATGTCAAGTGAAAACAATGGATATATTAATACGTCATATTACTCATTATTATAATCCCAAATATTTAGACGACAGCTTTTATGAATACAGCCACAATCAACCCACTGAGAAAACCGTTGAGAGACAGAAACTGATTTCAAAAGTTTTTGATTCACAATCGAATTGGATTCGCATTGAAAATCGCGGCGGCAAATGTCCCATAGTCATCATTCAAAATAGATACACAAACTTACAGTGCGACATAAGTTTCAGTAACTGCTACGCCTACAGCCAGAACAAGATAATCCTATATCTTTTCGAACTGCAGCCAATAGGTGGGTAATGTCAAATCGTCACCTACCATCTGTTTACGTATAAATGTATATTTGCAGCTCGTTATATGATTATCTATTTGCGAGGCTGGATAAAAAAACATGGATTACACGAGAAATTCCGCAGCCATCTACTTCTTTTGATGCTCATATTCTTTTTGCAAATTCAGAAGGATCTACCATCCATCCATAAGTTGCAGGCAGATCTAAGCCCAAGGAGTGGACGTATGCAAATAAATAATATTACAAATATTTCTTCAATTAATGAATAATTTACAGCTTACATTTATCATTTCAACGAATTGAAATCGCTGAACGAAAAGCCATATGTACTATCTCTTACGGAGCATCATGTACGCGCAAAACTAATAGAATTTTTCAAATTCTACGCCAACTTTCGGTTTAACGAATACGCGATTTGCCCCTATTTAGGAGAGTATGTAAGGCGAGAAAATCTTAACTCAAGCATGCCGAACAGGTAGAATGAACATTAAATACTTTTCGATGATTTCTTATATTTGTTATTTTTATTTTATGCATTGCTAGATATCGGATGACCATGCAGGATAATAAGTTTACACGATTCACCATCGCCATTCAAGATTTCATTAATCTTAACTATAATAAAGCATGGCAAATCCGCCATATGGACTTATTGCGATTCAAACAAAAATGCTATTCGGAATTGAATTGATTGGCCTTATCTAACATACTTATGCGAAGATAGTTTATGAATCTGCGAACAAATCTGATGAAATACTCAACGCAAGTGAGGATTGGCTTGCAACTTATAATTTACCTCATACAACAGCACAATTTGAATGTTTTTGTTATTTTTGAATAAGCTACCCAGATTTATTTGGAATACAAATATAATTTTGATTTAACGAACTTGAAGTGAGCTCCCACTTATTTAGTCGGCGCACTTGAACTGCCGATTTGCGGCGCTGTCACTCCGATTATAAAGCATTCTATGTAATTAAAATCGTCGTCCCGTGGCATTGGCATTGGACCATCAGAACGCATGCCTCGCTGCACAAATTGATTTTCAATTGAAAATGGGGGCAGTTAATGAACGAATTTCATTAATTAATCAATGTTATTCACATAGATTTGAATCTAATTAAGAACAATCGCGTGAATATAAAAGGATGCTCCAGAAAGCCGTTGGTCAGCAGTCGCTGATACCCTGGCCCAGGCTAAGCATTGAGAATGCCCCAGTCGCAACTGATTCACCATGGGCTGGATAGACTCCGTCTGCTGCTTGGTCTGAGCATAATTTTTGTAATTTGTCAACAAAGTGCCACCGTGTAAGTAACAGTCGCAGCTCTATCTGCATGACTGTATTGTTGTAAAAGCAAAATTGGTCAACTTCCAACAGGGGCTACGCCAGCTCGGATATATGCACCTCGATTATAGAATCCGATAGCTGTCCAGACAGCTATTATCGCAAACGGGATGGGCTCTGCATCAAGTCCTTGTGCTATCTCAAAGTGAACGACGACTGCTACCCACAGGACAGCGAAGCCAGATGCGCAAGGTCTCTGTCGTGTATCTGTAACCGATGCACGAACTGCAGCGACTACAACCACGCATGGAAGTGCCTTAGAGCCAGGTGTGAGGACTATAATCTGAAGAAGCGCATACCAACCCGATTCCTGCCTTGGCTTGATCGCGCTCGCTGGCAGAACTTCTCGAAGCGATTCATTGAGCCCAATTATGATTACTGAACAACGTTGACTCCAAGATCAATTGACAAATACTCGGTCACTCGGAACGGACACGTACTACATACACACATAAATGCATACCTTAAACATATTTAAACAAATATAACAATTGTAGCAAATCAAATAAATAAATTTGTGCCATTGAGCATCCCTTATATTTGTGTGCGCTACCTACATATGTGTCAGCAATGGTTTGTAATTCCCAACTAGTGATTCGCCTGCATCGCAGTATAAATATGTCTTTTATTGCCAAGAACTTCGTTCTTGCTTCGGCAGAACATATACTAAAATTGGAACGATACAGAGAAGATTAGCATGGCCCCTGCGCAAGGATGACACGCAAAATCGTGAAGCGTTCCACATTTTTTGGGTATATCTAATTTAAAGATTACAAAATTTAAAGTATTCAGCTGCTACAAATTTAAATGTTTTTTTAATTAAAATTTCACAATAGCCAACAAATGCCCACATAAAAGCATAATTTCACGACTTCAAACAGCTTTGAATTTTTACAAAGTGGTTGCGGTTTTATAATTATAAATTTCAATTAATAATAAAACTTTTAGTTACTAGTAGTTGCTACCTCCCCAAAGATGACGCTATACCTCAATTCCAATTAGCAAATACAAAGCTAATGAATATTTAACGAAGCGGCTATTGCAATTAGCCTCGTACCATAGGTGGCGCTACAAACTCTCATTGCGTATCAAATTCCAGTTAGACATGACTAATGCCAGCTCTGCGCTGCAGAGCTACCAACGCCGTTCAACAGATGGCGCTGCAAATATCGGCGCGAAGTATTTCTGATACGTTTAGATTCAAATTAATCTTGCTTCAATTCACGTGCAAACACTGCACAACAGCCTTCATTCGCTAAGATGCCAAATCGAAATATCTATAGAAATATTTGCCTGTTACAGTTTGGACTGCGAGGCACGCACGAAAAAAACCCTAAGATATTCAGCGCCATGAACTTGACTCTGCGTACGCGACAATAAATATAGAAATAAATGCCAAACGGCCGCACGATGTTGCCTAATTAAATTCAGCTCGGCCACTGCAAGACAAATGGGCACACATACGGCTTACAAACACAAAGTGGGTTTGTCTCCAAGTAAATAAGGAAATTAAATGACAATTACCAAAGAGCGTGCGAGTATGTGTGCGTATATGAGCTTTGCAGCCTATTCGGCCGGGCTCTCCGAGTCGCCCAGTCTTAGCGGCAATTCCACTCACATATTTGGCTGGCCTGCAAAATTTGAAGTCAGTTGCCAGTTGACGCTCGCATGATTCACACGCAAAAAAAAAAACTGAGGCAAAATTATTTATATAAAATATAAAAGGCGTCGCGTATTCGGCACAGTTAACTGTAAACCTGAGTGCGGGCGCTGCATACGGAACGAAAAGTTAAATTTTTAATTTTCACTCCAACCCAAATATCAGGAAGCACATTTGTGGTCAACTAGTTGATGAGCCGAAAACAGCACCACAAATCAAAATAAACGAGCGACGAACAACGCTAAGTAAATATCTTTGTGAGCAGCAGCAGGTGGGTGAAGCTCAAACTGTGGCTTGCCTCACTCAACGAGTTGCGCTATTTCAAGTGGCAAAAGAAATTACACAATTTGCAACTAAAAGTAACAACAACAAAAAACAACAACTAACTGACTGACTAACTTTCAGCTGTTGGCTTGCTTCGGTCAGCTGAAGCTTGGACAGAGCCGGCAGCAATCGAAAGCTGCACAATTCACAATTCACAATTTGCCGCTTGTTATTGTTGTTTTTCTTTATAGTTGATGTTGCATGTCAATAGAGGTGGTCAGGTCCCAAAAGCTTGTCTTACGGCTAAACACATAGCTGCATATTGTCCAATCTTTTTGTACGCCCGCAAGTTTGTGTCTTGTACAAGTCTTTTGTTTACATTAAATGTTTCTCTGCGATCCAGCGCCCGTTAATGACAACCTAAAATGAATCAAAGTAAAATCCATAAAAACAATAATAAAAGCAAAAACTTTTCAGCAGTTGCTTTGCACTTCAAGAAAAAGAGGTCAAGTGCAGCGGAAATTATAATACAAGAAAGAAACGAAAACAAAAATAAAACATTGATGACCGCCTGAAAAAAAAAGAATGGTACCTTTAATTGCGTTAACCAAGTGTTTGTGTACTTCGACACGGCCCTGAGAATCGTGATAAGTCCGTCAAGCATTGACAGACCCGCAGATAAGAAATCTATACTAAAGCAGGTGAAACTGCAAAACGAGTTCAAGCAGTGGACAGCTGCAATTGTAAAACACTAAAAGCCGCTTAAAGAGCAGTTAGCAGTTATTGCAGTTAAAGTAAATATTGCTGTTCAAATAGCAGAGGCCATTGATTGATACACAGTGGATTCTAATCATATTTATTGAAATATAATGATCAGGAAAGAAGATATTTTCCATGATATCGCTCAATATATTATATAAATTAAAATATTTATTATATGAAGTCATTAGAGATAATTTTCATGGTAGCAATCCCTCGCTCTGCGTGACTAGATTTCATTATGCTCTGCAAGGTTTTTGTAAATTATGTTGGGAATTACCTTTTAACAGACAACTATTAAGAGACGACATGGCTCTCTAAGAGTTAAGCAGAAAATTAACTTTAAATTTTCAAACAGCAACAGTCAAAGCAGTTCAAGCCAGCCTAGCAGTTTAAAAGTACTTTAAAGAACCAAGCAATCAAGCTGCTCTAATAAAAATAACTCCCAAACCTAATATTAAACTGCTTCAAAGTTATAGATTCATTCTGACAGTATAAAGTTGAAGTACTTTTACGTAAAGAGCCAAGCAGTTTTAAAGTACCATTTAAAACTATTTAAATACAAGAATAAAACCGAGGTTCAATCATTTAAAGTTTAATCTAAGGCTGACACATCCCTAATAACAGCTCAATGCAACTCAAACTGTAATTAAGCCCAAACATATTTGAGTACTCAATAATAGATATTTTGAATGTCAGCTCTGTTTGCGCTTCGCACCTGCTTAAGACTTTAAACAAAACACACACAGATTTCACACTTACCCATACATATCAATTTGCAGTAGTATTCGACAGAGACGCGAGGAAAAGTAAACAACATAATGTCGCAACAGTTGCTTCCAAACTGTAACGGTCACTGTTTAGCAGTTACATTTCTTGTGTTAGTTGTTAGTGCTGTGTTTGTGGGCCAAACCAATGCATCCAGTCAAATAGACGTGGACGAAGACCTGAAACACTTGATCGGCCGATGTCACAGAGATGAAGCGCATCTGGATGCGTACAACGATTGCATGAAACAGGTGTTCAATGATCTGCGCGCTTATTTCACAACAGGTGAGCCATTATTATTATAAAGAGATCAAATGGAATTGAGTGAGTTAACACATATGTGTTTCTCCATGCAACAAGGTGTGCCCGGTTACAATATCCAGCCCTTTGATCCGCACCACGCGTCGTTTGTGGAATTGCGTCGCGGCGATCCACATGGCCCGGGCAGTTTGAAGCTAATCTTGCGCAACGTCTCCGAGTACGGCTGGTCGCACTCCGAGGTGACTAAATTCCATAGCGATGTCAAAGATCAGCGTATCGTCTATGCGCAATACTTTCCCGAGAAAAGCCTAGAGGGTGAATACGAGTTCGTCGCGAAGATACTGGGCACCGAGCTGCGACGACAGGGCCATTGGAATCTGACGCTCTACGATTACAGGTGCGATTTCTTAAGTTTTGTATAATATTTATATATATCTTTGCTAATCTAATGTCCACACCAAATTCCACAGTCAAACGACGAGCGTGCGACGCGTGGGCGATCCCGGCTCACTGCTGAAGGTGCACATCGAGGTCGATCACATTGGCGGCATGGAGCTGCATATAGGGAATCTGTTGCAGGGGCAACCATTGAATCAGCTGGCCGACGGGGTGATCAACAGCATGTGGCAGCTGGGCTTGCCATTTGTTCGACCAATGATCAATGAGCTGGTGAGCACGGCATTCACGGACATATTCAATGAATCCTTCCGTTACTTTCCACTCGACAAATTTCTTAGCTAGTTTATCAAAGACTTATATATTTGTGTACGTGAGTGTGTGTAGATTTAATAAAAGTTGAGGTTGTGCATTAACTAAACATCCGCCAAGCTGCTAGCTATTTCATTATCCTGTTGCGCCTTCTTGGGCGGCAGCAGCGTCGACAGCGCCAGGCTGCGCGCAAATATACTACCAAGCGAGATGACAACGTAGCTGGAGCATTGGAATTGCTGTTCCACAGTGTCATACAGCAGCTGATACGCCTGCTCCAGTTCAGTACTTAGGGTAGCTATACAGAGAGAGACGAATAAAAAAGTTAGTCTTAGTTTACAACGAGCCGCATTGTTGCACGTACGCTTCTGATGCAGCTGCTGCTTGTTGAGGTCGAATATGAAACGCAGGTAGCACAGCTGATTGTAGAGATCGCGTTCAGAGTATTGTCGCAGCATGGCACCACTGTTGCATTTGAGGCACAGCGGTCGACGCAGCTCGAGCCGCAAGGAATAGGTTCTTGTATTGTAGTTGCAATCAGGATGATCGCACACCAGCCAATTGCTATAGAAGCGCTGCACAAAGCCACGCATGCACAGCTGCAGTTGATTGCGGATGCTAACCAGATATTGCAAGGGTGATGTTTGGCACGCCGTATTAACGCATTGCTGCAGCACCGGCACATGGCTGCTGTTCGGGCCAGGCCGATAGGCGCTGGCCATAAGCTGTTCCGTCTTACAGCTAACGCACTTGAAGCGAAACGGCTCACAAAGGCGATAAAGCTGCAGCGTCGTCTTTTGCAGCGATTCACCCTCCGCTTCTTCCGTACGCTCCCGCTGAATGCTGTGTGAGTGTGAGTAAGGCATCCTCATAAGTAAAGTAGCTATTAAAATTCAAGTGTCTACACTTACCGCTGCGCATTCTGTCTGTATTTGCTGGCATCCATGCCCAGGCACTCGGCAATGCGACTCGCATCGGTGCCCTCGAGCACCTCCACCATGCGTGTGACCACCGGATGTATCTGATTGCCCAGATAGTAGTTCGTGTCCAGCTTCAGCGTTTCGCTGCTCTTCAGCTCGTCTAGATGATAGGCACGCTGCATGGCCGCATTCGTGCTGCCATCCAAACAAATCACATAGTCGACCATATCGCCCTTTTTATAACGTCGATTCCTTTCTCGATTCATGCGCAACGCCACCTGAACGTGGGGCAGTGAGGCGCTGTTGGCATACTCCTGCGGCGCACGTGTCAGTTGCTTGGTGATCACGTACAGCGGCAGTGGCACGGCGGACTCTGCTATTTGGTCCTTGATGCGCACAAGCTGGGCATGCACAGCATCAAGCTTATCCTCCAGCGGCTTGTCGGCGAGCACTTCATCCAGCACCGCTTTGCCTACCATCACGGCCAGCTGTGACCAATCGCGACGCACAATATCTAAGCCCTTGTACTCCTGTTCACGTAGGAGCACGCCTTTGGCGTTCTTGGTCAGCTTGACGGCAGCATATTTCTTCTTCTTGAGTAGCAGCAAACAGGCAAAGACGCCATCAATGTCCAGCTCGAGTTGCTTGTACAGCTTGTTCACGCTCTGTTTGATGGTGTGTCCGATCTTGTAGACCTGATCATAGTCCGTTATGTTCGTATTGATCATCAGCGAATCCGTGTCACCATAGACCACATCGTAGTTGAGCTTCTGCACCAGCTGCTGCGTATTAATCAGGATCTCGCGACCCTTGTGCGTAACCAGCGCCGCCAAATGCTGTGCAAAGAAACGCGAATGCGCAAATCCCAGACAGCCGTACATAGAATTTGCAGTCAGCTTTAGTGCCATCTGACGTATATGATATTGCATGTGCAGTTCCGGCGACAGATCCGGCACAGCCATTAGCTTCTTGACCTGGCGACGGGACTCCACCAAACGACGCAGCTGCATTGGCAGAATGCCTGGTTCTGCACTGGAGTCCGGCAGCACAGGCAGCTGTTCCGCATCGTGCGGCTGCTGCACCGTAGTGAAGCAAATATTATACTCTTGTATGATGCTCGGATACAGTGAATTGAAATCCATGAGCAAGACATACTTTTCATAAAATCCACGCATTGGTTCCAGCACCAGGCCGCCCGCATACGCAGCCTTCTTACGAGCCGCCCCGCTGCCCGCGGCCACCGTTGTGTCATTACCCGTCGTGGCATCGGGATCAGTTTGGATGGTGGCAGCAGCGCCACGCCTTTGTGGCAGCTTATCGGGTACAATGTAGTTCTTCTCATGAAAGGCATGAAGCAGCAGAAACTCATTGCGCTCGGAGCGACCACCCTGAAGTGTGCGCGTCATTGTGTTGCCGCAAATGTTGGTTATCTGCAGTGCCAATGGCATGATATTCAGCTCGCACATGAGGCGCAGAATATAGGATGCGTCCTGCATGGTTAACGAGATGAGCTTGGTAACGTTTTCGCCTGCCAGTGATAAAATTGTCAAATTATTTGAATTGCAACTGACTTCTGCTTACCTTTCTCATACATCTCAAGCAGATCATCCGCATTAACATCCATGCGTTCCGACTCCTGCAGCTTGAGAACCTGTTGGCACAGCGTCTGCAGGTCGTAGGATCTGGCTTTTATGCACTCCTCCGCTGAGCGTTTCACATCGCAAACCATGCGACCCACAAAGTGATCCAGAAGACGCTTGCCAAAAGTTTGTGTGAAACGCAGGCGTCCCATGCGTGACCACTGAGGTATCTTCAGGGCCACAATCTGATCCGTTATAACATTTAACTGGCAATCCATTGCATCGAAAGTAACTATAAGATCTGCGTCGATTTGCTGATACTGCGCCAAAAACCAGCTGAGCAGCGCACGCTCTGAGTCGTGTTTGTAGATCTTTGTGGACTTGTACTTCGTAAGCTGCAGATTCAAATCAAAAGGCCAGCTGGAGACAGCGGGTCGTGTGAGGGCGCACATATGTCGATTGAAGGCAGGCTGCGGCGCCGGCTTGTCAATGTAAAAGCGATTGTGGGTGAGCATCGAGATCATGCAGATCTCGTTCTTGAGTGTCTTAGGATTCATAGAGGTGCGCACGTTGAGTGTGAGCAGAGTTATGGCAGGGGGCGGTGTTGGTTTTCCCTGCTCCAGCACGAGCTCCACGTTCTTCGGCTCTGTGATCGTCACATCGGTTTTACACCAGCTAATGGGCGCAGGATTTATATTGAAGCCACTAATCTGCAGCCAACACGGACCCTTGATCTTGCGCTCTAGCAGAAAGCGCTCCAGTGCATTGGTGTTGGCTCCAAAGATGTGCGCTATGGAATCGTATTTCTTATTTAGTATATTCGGCGCCGGCTTCTTGCCATCGTAATGAACCTCTAGGTAGTCGCAGGTTTGCGGCACATCGATGCCTATGGCATGGTTGGCAAAGCTCTTGCTAACCTTTCGCGAACGAAACGTGTCAAGCTTCAGTTCGGTGGCAATGTGCGTATCAAACTCCTTGTACATATCGGCAGCTGTGACCTTTTGCTTGGTGGGCTCCTTTGTAATGGGATCTAGTAGCTAAAGGTGGAACAAGTTAATCATGGTTTACAGCATTTGAATTTTGTTTCATACTCACATATTGCCTGGGCAGAAGATAAAGCACACGATTAATATTCTGAACACGCGCACATATAGACTTGCCGTCTGCCGTACGACCAAAGAGAAAAACTTCGCCGGGCAGCTTCAATGCATCTTCCCAAGCCTCCCAGTACCAGAAACGCAACTGCTCGACGTCCACTGGATCACTGCCTCCAGCTGTCTCTGCTTCACTGGCTAACACCGATTTCTCGAAGTCATCATCCATTTGACATATCGACTCCCAATTATTAAGAAGCTTGCTCATGTCCTCTGTTTCTGGTTTGGCAATGGCAATGGCAGTGGCAGCTGTAACTTCAGCGGGCACCGCTGTAGCCTCCGGTTTGACACTGGGCTTGACCTTCGAAGCAGCCAACTCGAACTGATTCTCATCGTCATCTAAGCAACTAAAGTCCAAGTCATTGTCGTCAGGTTCAGGTGTAGCTTCTTTCTTTGTCTTCTTTCTGGGCTGCTCAGTTGTTTCCTCCTGCTTAACTTTGACTAGAGCTGACGCTGCAATTGGAGTCGTTTTCTTGTTAGGCTGCATTGTAGCTTTTGGCTGCAGTATGCGATCGAGCATTTCGTCATCATTGCTGGATTCTTTTTTACGCTGCTCTTGCATTTTGATATTGCTCAAAAAGCTATTCATATACTCCTTGGCAGCGAGTGCATCGGATTTTCGTGCAGCTGCAACAATTTTAGCTGGCGCAATTAGTTTTTGTTGCTGCGTTGCAGGTGAGTCACCAGCAGGCTCTTCTTTAATTTCCCCCAATATATCTGCCAGAATATCGTCATCCTTGACACTGTTTTTGATGTCCACCTTCTTTGGTAGCGCATTGCTGAAGAGATTTCGAATCGACGCCTTTCCCTTGGCTGGGCCTGTGTCGTCGCGTGGGCGTTTCTTCGCATTGCCAGTTTTCTTTTTCTTGTTATCACTCTGGCCACGACCTTCCTCATCAGAGTATTCATCCTCATCCTCAAAGAAATCGCGACCATCCTCTGCGTAACCAGTGCCGTCTTTGGAAGCAAATCAAATTAAATAAAATCATTATAGGTTTTTTTATTTGTCATTTGAGTGGACTTCTTCGATTTACCGTCTTCAATCCAATCGCCACCGTATTTTTCATTTGCTCGTTTCGCATACTCGCGCTCGTCCACCACTTCGTATACATCGTCCACTTTTTCTTCCACCTGGCATTTGTTTTTGGTGCCCTTCAAACCTCTGAGGCGCTCCAAAGCTGCGAAACGACCAGATTTGTCTATGCGCTGCCGTTTGACTCGCGGACCAGCTGTTTAGGCAAATTTATTATTAGCATGTTAAACAATATTATTTTATCACTTACTAGGTGAATCTGCCATTTGAAATTCTGCAAATTTCTTTAAATTTTTTAATTTACGCAGCCAGTGATATTTTCACAAAAGGCGGGAAAACATCAGTGTGTACACATTGAAGCGCGTATTAGAACACATTCGACGCTAGCGTTGCCACACTGCTAGGTACACACTTAACAGAATTGCTCCGTCAGTTAACATTGGCTCCACATATACTGATTGAGCTCACGATTGAATGATAGATAGTAGGTTATGCAAAGCGGTCCGTTACGTTAACAGTGAAACGTCATTATTTCAAAAAATGATGCGCGCTTGCGTTCAAATTTGTATGAAAATCAAGAAATGTTGACACTGTTAGCTGTCTTAAAACCAGTAGACAAAATTCTAGTTACAAGTAGTATATAGATTCACAAATCGGACAATATGAGGGCTTTTTATAATTTGTATATTCTTAATCGATTTCTAGCCAGTTTTTGATGACGCAATTCCTTGACCACATTTGCTTTCGTGTAGAATGGCTTTATATTTATTATCTACGGTTTATATTTATAAAACTAAATAGCATTAATATGTATTATGCGTTTCCCATCACTCCACATTATTACATCTACCACTTTCATTCATTATATTAACAATCTGATGGCCAAAGATTGGGTGCAGCATTCTTAGCCTCTGCATAGACTTCTTCAACTGGTTCAGGCAGATTATCTGTTTCCTTGGGCTTTAATACTCATACTTATACTCAGTTTTCAATTTTGTAATTAAAACATACATTTTATTTCATTCTACCGGATGTTTCGGACAGGGCAGCAGATGCGAGCTTCAACGTGTACTATTTGAATATGGAAAACCCTTTCAAAAGTTCAATATTCCACAGACAGTAAAAATAGTAAGAATGCACACAAGCACACAAATACATGTAAAAAGGGCCTTTAAGTATGTGTGTGCCTGCCCGTCGCGAAAACGTATTCTTTATACGCATCAACGCTTTTATACCCTTCCCACAAATAACCAGTCTTCAAATTTTATACGTATGTATATAGATAGATTTGCTGTTGCTATTGCTGTTCAAGGGAAACTCTTACAATTTCTTATATTTCTATATAAGTTTAAAATAATAAAGACTATTCTCTTGAATTTTAAGTGCTGAATGTATGTATTTTTTATTGAAATCACCTGGTGAGGTCGTTTAATGATTTGATTTTATGTATATTCCCAAGCTGATTAGAAACATCTCAAATTGCATCATTTTTTTTTTAAGCTCTATGTAATTTAAATATTGCTTTAATTATAAGTGAGGGCTCGTGAATGCTCAAATAAGAAATACCCTTCATTCCATGGAAATTTCCTTAAGTTAGTGTACATTTTTTGTGAAAGTACTTGCGATAACTATTTAGAAAATATAATTTTTCAGGCAGTTAAAGTCTTCTAAGTTTTCTTGTTCTGTCAAGTTTTCTAAGTATTCCTAATTTTCTAAGTCTTTCTAGTTTTCTAAGACCTCCAAGTTTTCTAAGTCTTTCATGTTTTCTAATTCTGTCAAGTTTTCTAAGTATTAATAATTTTCTAGGCTCTAAGTCTTTCATGTTTTCTTAGTTATTAAAGTCTTCAACATTTTCTAAGTCTTTCCTCTAATCCTAAGTCTTTACTGCGTAGCTCAACGATCATTAACATTATCTTATGTTTATAGTTTTTCATATATCTAATATTTAAACAATTCTTAACAATTATTTTTAACTATTTCAATTCTGCTTAAAGTACTTAACATTATTAACAAATAAAATATTTACCTCACCACACTTTACTTCACTTTCACTTTCACTGCACTTCACAATTGACACCCACCGGGCCTGGACGACTGAAGAAATGCTGCAGCTGCGGCTCTTTATATAGGGCCGCTTTCACTCAAACTCTAAGGCGTGCTCAAATGTTGAGCCTGCGTCGAGTTGCGGTCGCTGCAGTCGATCGTGAAGTGACCAATGAGAACACTCTCTGCTGCTCCAAGCATTCTACATGAGTTTAACTAAAATGTAAATGTAAGCAAATATTGCTGAATACATAAAGACAACAGAAATGATATTCTGCAGCTCATCTTCGTTGCTTAGAAAATTAGAAGGACTTAGAAAAGTTGAAAGACCTAGAAAATTATTAATACTTAGAAAACTTGACAGAACTAGAAAACTTGAAAGACAGAAAACTTGGAGGTCTTAGAAACTAGAAATACTTAGAAAACTTGAAAGACTTATAAAACTTGAAAGACTTAGAAAACTTGAAAGACATAGAAATCTTGAAAGACTTAGAAAACTTGAAAGACTTAGAAAATTAGGAATACTTAGAAAACTAGAAAGACTTTGAAAACTTGAAAGACTTAGAAAATTAGGAATACTTAGAAAACTAGAAAGACTTAGAAATTTAGAAAGACTTAGAAAACTAGAAATACTTAGAAAACTTGAAAGACTTAGAAAACTTGAAAGACTTAGAAAACTTAGAAGACTTTAACTGTCTGAAAAATTATATTTTCTAAATAATTATTTATTAAGTACTTTCACAAAAAATGTACACTAACTTAAGGAAATTTTATTTCTTAGTTGAGCATTCACGAGCCCTCACTTATTATGAAAGCCATATTCAAATTACATAGAGCTAAAAAAAATCGATGCAATTTGAGATGTTTCTAATCAGCTTAGGAATATACATAAAATCAAATCATTAAACGACCTCACCAGGTGTTTTTAATAAAAAATACATACATTCAGCACTTAAAGTTCAAGAGAATAGTCTTTATTATCTTTAAATCTTTATTAAATATAAAAAATTGTAACAGTTTCCCTTGAACAGCAATAGGGGTACTCTATATATATAAAACCGATTTCCTATGAGCTTTTCACTTTGTAAACTAATATTAAATGTCTTCATTTGTCTGTAAAATACAAATGAATTTACGTTTAAAATCTGAAGACTGATTATTTGTGGGAAGGGTATAAAAGCGTTGATGCGTATAAAAAATATGTTTTCGCGACGGGCAGGCACACACATACTTAAAGGCCCTTGTTACATGTATGACTAGTTGTGTGCTTGTGTGCATTATTCCTATTCTTACTGTCTGTGGAATATCGAATGCAAAGCAACGCTTTCATACCCTTTCCACAATTAATCATGAAAACGCTAACATTTTGTATGAGCATGACAAACGCTTTGAAGAGTTCGGTATGCTTTTCGTCGCGAACAAAATTCAATTTTTGTGCGCTGTGTATATGTGGGAGAGCATAGAGAGAGAGAGAGAGAGAGAGAGAGAGAGAGAGAGAGAGAGAGAGAGAGAGAGAGAGAGAGAGAGAGAGTAAGGAAAGAATAGCTCATATCGGTGCTTTATGTGAGAATGAGACCATTTCATTTCGTTAGAGCGCTGGCAGCGCACTGAATTTGTCGTGTTATATTTTCACTGCCCGAGCCTAAACAGAATGAGCCGAGCAGGCACGAAGTTTTCTAGTCCGTAATGCATACTTTTTCTTCGTCAAAAAACTTTGTACTAGCTGTCCACTCCATGTGTTGTATTGTTAGTGGTCCTAGTTAAATGACTTAGAAGGTTGCGCAAAGACCAGTTCCGTTACTTTTAATGTTAACTAACAGCGCTGCTGTGACGTCACATTTTCAGATTGTGCTCTGTTATCCTAGCTGAAGCTTGGCGGGCACTCCAGCGGAGATCCGACAAGTGGTCCAAAACAACCAAAATTATGTATATATAAGCAAATTTCACTAGTAAGCACCTTATAAATGGTCAATCACTAACTTGATTACCTTTCGACAGCAGCAACGATAGGCCAAAATGGCCAATACGTCAGATGGAATGGTTGATGGACACAGTTAACTGATTTTTCGCCATCAGTAACGTTTATTTGTGCCATCCACCTACATATTCAAATATAGTACATGTCAGAAACATCTGGTAGAATGAAATAAAATTTGTGTATTAATTACAAAATCGAAAATAGATCATAAGTATGAGTATTAAAGCCCAAGTAAATAGATAATCTGCCTGAGCAAGCTGCAGAAGCCTAGGCAGAAGTTAAAAATGCTGCACCCCATCAGATTGTTAATTTAATTGCTTTCAAATAAAAAATTAAGTTAAAGCACTAACCATACAACACATAGACGGGACATCTAGAAGAAACTTTTTTGCTCACTTTTTTTTGAGCCGGAGCACCCACACAACTTCGAATTCGCTTGTGCGCCTTACTTTTACGTGCGTTGTTCGAAAATATTCGAAAGCATAATCATTCCGCTTCAAGCGCTCGGCCGAAATGGTCGTCTTCGGAACAAAGCAATGCTATGATACATTTTTTCTTTGCTCTCTCTCTCTCTCTGCTCTCTTCTCTCTCAAATATATATATATATGTAGGCACAAGCAGCAGCTCACAAAAATTGAAATTTGTTCGCTGAAGATCCCATTTCTTCCCTTCTGAGCGAAGAGTATACCGAACTATTGAAAGCGTTCGCTATACGCATGCAAAATGTTTACGTTTTCATTATTATTTGTGGGAAGGGTATGAAAGCGTTGATGTGCATAAAGATTATGTTTTCGCGACGAGCGTGCACACACACACTTACAGTCCCTTGATATACGTATGAGCATTTATGTGCATGTGTGCGGAAATCTAGCTGCCTGTAGAAATTGTGAAGACCCACGTAGCAGTTGGTCGATCTTGTGGACTGCACACACATACACACACAGTTGAATGTGTGTGCGTATGGGCTGCGATGCTTACAATTGTCGAATATCACTTGTAAAAGCATTTGTGTGCCTGTATGAGAAATTTTAGCTGCCTGTGGAAATTGTGTAGCGCACGCATGGGATATGAACATTGGCGTGTGCCTACCTCAACTTTGAATTGCGTGAACGATTTTGGTTTACAATTGCAGAAGGATAGTTCAATTATAGTTTATTACCTGATTTTTCAATAATCTTGGGTTTGCCAACTGAATGAATTTAAAAAATATATATATTGATAGTTAGTAAAACTAGTAATTTAAGTAAAACAAAATTGAAAATTATTCGCCAATAAAGTATTTGAATTAATAAATATAAAACATACATTCATAAATTTTTTGTATTTTTTTATTTATTATTTACGGATGCATCTTTTTAAAAAGGTCAATTTGACCTGCATATGTATGCAAAGGTGCATGGGTTAGAAAAGCATATCCCATTTTTGCCCGTTGGGTTTAAACAGGTACTAAATATTTTTTAAATTCATTCAGTTGGCAAACCCAAGATTATTGAAAAATCAGGTAATAAACTATAATTGAACTATCCTTCTGCAATTGTAAACCAAAATCGTTCACGCAATTCAAAGTTGAGGTAGGCACACGCCAATGTTCATATCCCATGCGTGCGCTACACAATTTCCACAGGCAGCTAAAATTTCTCATACAGGCACACAAATGCTTTTACAAGTGATATTCGACAATTGTAAGCATCGCAGCCCATACGCACACACATTCAACTGTGTGTGTATGTGTGTGCAGTCCACAAGATCGACCAACTGCTACGTGGGTCTTCACAATTTCTACAGGCAGCTAGATTTCCGCACACATGCACATAAATGCTCATACGTATATCAAGGGACTGTAAGTGTGTGTGTGCACGCTCGTCGCGAAAACATAATCTTTATGCACATCAACGCTTTCATACCCTTCCCACAAATAATAATGAAAACGTAAACATTTTGCATGCGTATAGCGAACGCTTTCAATAGTTCGGTATACTCTTCGCTCAGAAGGGAAGAAATGGGATCTTCAGCGAACAAATTTCAATTTTTGTGAGCTGCTGCTTGTGCCTACATATATATATATATTTGAGAGAGAAGAGAGCAGAGAGAGAGAGAGAGCAAAGAAAAAATGTATCATAGCATTGCTTTGTTCCGAAGACGACCATTTCGGCCGAGCGCTTGAAGCGGAATGATTATGCTTTCGAATATTTTCGAACAACGCACGTAAAAGTAAGGCGCACAAGCGAATTCGAAGTTGTGTGGGTGCTCCGGCTCAAAAAAAAGTGAGCAAAAAAGTTTCTTCTAGATGTCCCGTCTATGTGTTGTATGGTTAGTGGTTAAAGCCATTCTACATGAAAGTAAAAATGTTCAAGGGATTGCGTCATCAATAACTGCATAGCAAACGGCTAAGAATATAAAAATAATCAAAAACCTTTATATTGTCCGATTCGTGAATTTAAATAGTACTTGTAACTAGAATCTCAGCTCGCTTAATTATGTATACTGGTATTAAGACAGAGTTTTCCATAAATTCCGCTATATTTTGAACACTATGAGTGCCTGAGAGTTAAAATTTGAGAGAAATATTCGGATTGACAGTTCGAAATCAATTAGATATAGATCTGGCAGTGTTTATGCTGTGAGTGTGTATTCTGCAGTTCTTACTTGCTATTATTACCATTTGCCATCAGATATTTGTAATTGCTTTGAGCTTTGTTAAAGCGCCCGCTAAAATTGAAATAGGATAACAGACCGGAAGCCAAAAATATGAGCTGTTACTTAACACCACAATTAATGAGTCTGCGCTTTTCTAACATACCATCTGATAACACTGGTTGCGACTCCATTGAGCAACACTGTTAAAATATTCAATCGTGCTTGAACAGTACTTGGCTATCTTAACATTTTAAATTATTGATTATATTTAGATTTCTAAAACGATTTGTATATAATTATTTTCACTTTTTTATCGGCTTATACAATTTTTTTTTTGTCTTAGTTCTTTAAACAGTGGCTGCCACTCATGACTTTTCAACTGCGCGCCTAAATTCAAAATGATTAACAGAGCTCACATCGAAAACAGCACTCACAGAACTGTTAGATAAGATTATAAGTATAGTAATTGCAGTAACAGTATTTTAACAGTGAGCATGAAGTTCTGTTAAGTTTAACATAAGTTATCGAGTGTTTTCTAAACTCGTCACGGTCACATTGTTTAATTGAAATTAATTATTTTTTGTGATACACCATGCTGGTCTCACAGAACAGTTGCCGAATTGTTTTTGTCGCGAACGGTTGATGTGAGCGGGTGTTGCGCATTGAATATTTTTGTGTACGTTTATTTGAGTAATCGCCATTTGTGTGTGTACGCGCGTGTGTATGTGCTTGCATGCTAACGAGTTGTTTTTTGTGCCTCTTGTACAGTTAATATTCATATTTTGCTGTTAACCGCACTGCACTCGAAGCAAATGTAAGTGGCAAAATGAAGCGTGCGAAATAAGTTGTGTAAACTGGCGCCGAACGCAGCGGCGTCGCCTTTGCCTCATTTTGTATTGTAGTCGGCTTTGTATAGCTGCTGCCGCCTATGTCCAGCATTTTGTTGTTGCGCCGCGCTAAGTGTCTGTATGTGTGTGTGTGATTGTGTACGTGCATGTGTATTTGTAAATTCCAAAACACGCTGCACAGTGGCACTAAACACGAGCTACCAATCACTTCAGTGCGTATGCCCGGCTTTGGACATTCAAGTGTGTGTGTGTGAGTGCATGTATGTGTGTGTGTTTGGGTGTGTCGATGTTAGCCGTGTTTATAATTCTCTTTTTATTTCGATGAAATTTTTGACCCAAGTGGAGTTTTTGTGTGCACGAATGTGCGTTTGCTTTTGTGTGTGTGAGTGCTTTGTGCGTCGCTATTGCTTATGTTGTTGCTTTTCATCATCTACGCTTTGGGCCCTCTTTCACAATTCTCTCATTCTAAGCCTATTCGCCAGCGGCTGCCGCGCACTAGTCAAGTGTCATTGTGACTTGTTGTTGCTTCGCTTTTTCTCGTTTTTGAGTGTATGTTGTCAATGTGTCAGCGTGTGTGTGATTATGTGTGTGTGACTGTTTGTAGTGGAAGAAGCAACAAATGTTGCGATTGCTTCGTTTTGCGTTGCCAACTGTGACAACTTGCGATACGTGATAAAATGTGACCAAAGTGCGACACGAAAAAAGCGGGACAAAAACTTGAAAATTAACAACAAAAAGCAGTAATAGACGCAGGAAGCAGAAAAAAGTGCCTATTAGAATTTATTATTATTCATTATTTTTCCTATTACTCTCTTTCACTCATTCACTCACACACACACATATGTAGAGCAAATCCATGGTAGGCCTCAAGTCGCTCTGCGCGTTCGCACACGCTACTGCTCTCTCGCTCTGTCTCTGCCTGTCTTTGGAGTCACAACAACAATAACTGTTAGGCAAGGACAGTCGAAGGCAAGGCAAGGCATTTTCGACGCGTGTGCTTCAGCTGCTGCTTCTCTTATTTTGCGCTGTTTCTTACGTTACGCGTAACAAATACAAATACAAACACAAAGACGAACACAAATAGTGTAAAGTAAAATGTATTAAATGCTTACTTAATTCATTGCAGTAAATAAGCGCAAAATGTTGCCAAAACGTGTGCGATAAAAGTGAAACGAAAATAAAGCCAACAATAATAACAACAACAACAACAAACGAAGAAAATAAAGAAACGTAGTGCAGGGCAGGCCAGCAACAAAGACTGCGCGTGCCTGTCTCTGTCTCTATCTGTTTCTGTGTGCGTGTGTGTATGATTGTGTATTTGTGTGCGTTCGCAACAGATGCTGCAAACGCTACGCTTTAAGTGTATGTTGTTGTTGTGCAAAGACAACAACATCAAGAGCAACAACGACGACTAAAACGACAACAACAACAACCATCACAAAAGACGTCATCAGCAACAACCATGTTCAAGTGCATTCCAATTTTCAAAGGCTGCAACAGGCAGGTGGAATTCGTGGACAAGCGCCACTGCTCACTGCCCCAAGTGCCGGAGGAAATTTTACGCTACTCGCGAACCCTCGAGGAACTCTTCTTAGATGCGAATCACATACGCGATTTGCCAAAGGTCAGTATAAATATCTATGTATGTGTTTCAGTTTACGTACCTATATGTGTATGTGTATTTGTGTCCATTTACACCATGTTTTTGGTAAACTGTGTTTGGTTCTAACAGCTGTTGCCTTTTGGTACAAGAAAACGCTTTAAAATATTGTACAAGAAAAAATAATAATAATTATAATATGAGAAGTCGCACTTTGATAATGAAAACTTTAGAAAATCGAATTAAAAATGTATAGAAATATTATTGTAAATATTTAATAAAAATTATTATAAAAAAAAACGAAATAATAATAATAATAATTTTTATACAAAATTAATAATATTTCTATTAATTTTTGATGCCAATTATTATTTTTTTCAATAAAAATGTTATTATAATTATTATTAATTTAATTATTATTGTTATTATTATTATTATTATTATGGCAAATGAAGCAGTCTCCTACATTTTTTTGTATAATTTGTATTCTCCTAGCACTGAATATTGTGAATAATAAATTGGGTCAATGGACTCTGCTAAAATGTTAAAATTGTGCTGTGTCTTATGTACGTGCAGCATCCCTTAGGATATGAATATTTTTAGCATCTAAATTCGAACAGCTGAAGTCCTGCTAGTTACCTAGAGCTCATCAACCCTTTTAGGTTTATTGTCCGTCATCGTGCGCTGGCCATTGCATTGCTTCTTTTTTCCCTATACTACAGATATGTCTGCCAAGACAATGGTTACAACAAAAGACGTCCGTGTGCTTTAGCGAGAGCGGAAGTCTTTAATTAATATGGATGCACAGTGGGGCGCGGCTCTTTTACAATTTCTGTTCATTCCACTTGGGCCAAGAATGTCGGCGGCATGCATATATAATTGAATCGCCAATTACGCAACATGCAAGCAGATGAATACATATACATGTATGTCTATATATGTACTTATGTATATACAGCACATGTAGTTCAATTTGGTTACATGCATATGGTAATTCTTAATTATGTGGTGCTTAAACATCAAAAGACGACAACACAGCCGCAGATTAAATTGCGAGCAAGTAAAATGAATACTCGAAAATATTAAATAAATAGAATAATTAATAAATAGATACTAGTATATAATGCAGATGATTATAGACCATTATTTCTTGATTTAAAAATCTTAATTATAGTTTGGGCTCCAAAGGGATCTTTGGGACCTGTCTGTCGGTTATCAGCGGTTGAATCATTTCGAATGGTCACAAATTATTTATTTATTTTGTCCCTCGCTTCCGTTTTATATGCAGCTGACGAAAAGCAAACAAATCAAACGAACAACAACAGCAACAACAACAATGACAACAAGTAGCGCAAGCTATGAACGGAAAACAATGCGTTGACATAGCAACAAGTGGTGGGTGCTGGCTGAGGGGTTGCCTGGTAGCTTGACTGATATACATATGCATGTATATAAATATATATATATATATATATATATATATATATATATATATATATATATATATATATATATATATCTATGTTCTGCTAATGTTGATTGACCCCGACTTGAAACAAAACTTAAACTGCTGTCATAAACTTTGCGTATCGAAGTTAATAACAAAACGTTGCAGTCAAAGTTTTTCGTCCCTTTTATGGATTGAACTTCAATAGTAGGTAAAATTCCCTTCATTTTTTTAAATCATAAGGTTTGAAGCTGAAAATAATCGAATATTTTATATAACTTTTGGGTAATACCAAAAATTTAGAAATAAAATTTTATATTTACATTCAAACCTTTCGAAAGTTTCCCTTTAAAATTGTATATCATATCTCAAGTTGTGTAATGCAAAAAACGTAAGCTATAAGTTTATCAGTTAGTCATTTATATAATGTACAGTATATATGTACATATTTCACTATCTTTGGTTTTTGCGTTTAATTTTCAGTTAATCAAGCTTCTCTCTGAGTACCCTTGCAACTGAGTTTTGTTGAGTAAATTGTAAAACAAAAATAAACAAAATTATAAAAGTTCTGAACTAGACTAACTGAATTAAGCAGTAGTTCATCGTACCATGTTTCAATCTAATCATTATTGATCCTATCTATCTAATTATAAAGTTAAATTTTGTTCTCGTAAACTCTTGTGAGTGTATCTCATCCACGGCATCTACGGCCAGTCTGAGGCAACTCTTTGGCTTTCTTTGCTGCAATTTCCATTCAGTTGCTTGCCGCATGTCATGAAATTGTAAAGTTTTCCATTTTCCATCTTCTAGAGCTTCCTTCGCGGTTAGCCGCACTCACTAATGAACTTCTAATGCAAATTTGTGTTCCTCGTTTACATCAATAAAGTGCACAAGAAGAGCAACAGCATTTACTAGACCAATGGACCCACTCGTTGCAAGCAGCAACAGCAGAGGTAGCAGTAGCAACAACATGTTGCTGACCGATGACAACGACAACAACAGCAACAACAACAATAGTAAAAGCAACGACGACAATAGACAGCCATAATGATGATGTTCCTTCTTGTTGCTCTGTGGAAGTTCGTTTGAATTCCAAACCAACTGACAGTGTCGGATGTGCTATTGCTGCTGGTTGTTGTTGTTGCTGTTGCTCTGCTGCTGTTCATACTGGATGCTTTGATCGGCCATCAACCCTTTAGGTCTTTGAGTGCGGCAGACAATTTCCGCGTTGTCATAGCGACAATAAACAACATCAACGACAGCAATCTGTGCTTCAATTGTATTGCCACTAACTCGACGCCAATCTGCCGCAATCTTGGGGACTATTCACATCGCTTGTCGGTTTTGCCAGCTGGAGATGAGGAGTTGAGTAGTTGAGTAGTTGAGCATTCCAAATTTACCAACTATGCATTTAAATATTTGTTTAAAAATAGTGTGTATTTCAATTGTAACCTAGTCCTTTCTCATCAGCACTAAATTTAGTAAATTCATTTAATATACCGAATCATTTTAGATAACTGCTATCGCTTTTGCATTTGTAATTTTTCAATAATAAGCATTTACTCTCAACTTTAAGATTTGTGAGAATTACTGGCCATATAAACAGCAGGAGATGAGCAGTTGAACAGTAGTTCAAAATAGTTCAAATTGTCCAACATTTAAATATTTATTTAGCTTTTATTTTATATTTTCAGCAATATACAAAAGTTTTTAATTGTAAGGTTTTTAAACTTTCGCTTTAGAGTTAAAGGTAGCAAATCCATTTAATATACGAAATCATTATAAATAGCTGCTATCGCTATTATCTGTCTTATCTTTTGATAGTATGAAATTACTCTTTATTTTAAAAGTTGTGAGTTATTGTTGAAATTACTTACAATATAAACTTTTCTTTGTTAACTTTGTCATGATAGCTAAAAAATATTTCATTTTTACTTCTATGGGTAATTACAATTATAAATAATTTTAGTTATATCTGTCTGAGAGAACTAGTAAAATCTACATAATTAATTGCTCTCATGAGTTATTTAAAACAATTATTTCGTTTACTGTCACATTAATATGTCAAGTGTATATTTAAGTGGCATTTGAATGCAAAATATTCTGTGGCATTTTGCAATTGGCGGAATTTCATTTGTGGCTGGCGGAACCTACCTCAAGTGACTTTCGTTGAAATTTCAACATTTTCACTTGAGTATAGAATTGGGTTGTCCACCTCGCTGGCGCATACGTTCAGTGCCGCCCCATTCAGTGCTCTTTTCGTTGACTGCCAATTAGTCACGCCCGTAGATAAGATATCAAGTAATCGGCTCTTATCGCCTGCCGCTGCCTTGGGGTCTGGTCTCCAGGTATAAAAACCTACAAAAACCTAAAAAAAAAAGAAACCTTCCCGTTTTGGCTGCTTGTCTTTTGCAATTCGAAACGTCGCGCCGTTGTTATTGCAGGTGCGTTATTTTGTTTTTTGTTTTTGAGAGAACTTAACCGGCTGTGTGTCTGTTTGTCTGCTTGTCTGGCTATTGGAACACAATACCAAAGCGTCGGCAATGACATCATTTAGCAGCAGCGCAGCCATGACAACAACAACAAGTAAATATCATTTAAAATGGCGTCGTCGTGCTGGCCTCTGTCTCTGTTCTCTGTCGCTACAAGTTTAGCTAAGCCCACAAGCAAATGAAACTTAGCTATAAGCTGGCCCGATTGATAGTGTCTTATAGTGCCCGATAGTTCTGCTTTATGTTGTGGCCGAAATTCGAAGTGGATTTTATCTATTTGGCTTTTTCAATGGGTCACAGTTAGCCTGTTTTTTATTTTTACTAGCTGCGCACTCAACGACTCGCTTATATAAATTCTTTAGAGCTGTCGACTCGCTCAAAACCGGTTCCATAAACAGACATACAATAAATGTTCTCAAGCTATTTCAATTAGTTGTTATACCCTGTAAACACAAATGCACCATATAAGGTGACATTAATATTTGATATAAATATAGTTTTAATATTAATGAATTTGTTTCATTTAATCGGCTTGAAAAGTAACTTTGATTATTTTATGTGATTCGATTTCAAATTTTTTGCTCTTTTGAATAATTTTTGCACATAAATTTATTATCAATTGTGATTTTATTTACATTATCCTTGAGCAGTCAATGCTTGTATACCCTGAACCCATTGAGAATGAGAAATCAGGGTATAATGGTTTTGTTAAAAGTATGTAACAGGTAAAAGGAGGAGTGTCAGATTCCATAAAGTATATATATTCTTGATCAGGGCGACATGCTGAGTCGATTTAGCCTTGTCCGTCTGTCTGTCTGTCCGTATGTTTGAACGCGTCGATCTCAGAAGATATAAGACTTGAAATTTGAAATTGTAAGTTTGTTTCCAAAATTCAATAACAGCTCCCGTTTTTTTGTTATTGATAATCAGTTATAAAATTATATTTCCCACATCTTTAGAGCTAGAGTCTCAAAATTTAATATAGATTCATATGTGTTTTTATGAATTTCGATTTTTGTCATACGCCACCCCCACAATCCACCCTTCTCTAAAAATTTGCAAAAAGCGTATTTCAAATACTAGGGACCTGTGCTTTGGCAGATACACACATTTTAATGTTATTAGCGCGTTCTGAAAGTTTTATAAAGATTGTCCGTCGACAAAAAAAGTGATTACAGAGTCAAGTTCCCATAGTAAGCACACACTGCAGCCCTTGCCTGCTTATAGGTGCGTCCGTATGTGTGTGTGCATGTTACATGTCTCGTGTAAGCAGAAAAGAAGCGAAAAGTTATTGAAATATCAATTGACCTAAGGAATCAGGGGATCTCGTAGTCGAGCAGTCTCGACTAGAGCTTTCTTACTTGTTTTTAATTTGTTTATATTTAATATGTAGCTTCGATTACTTTAAAATATATTTTATACATATTTTTTGCTTTTCTTTTTAATAATGTCATAAAAGTTCGTTTATAATTCTGTTTTTTTTTAATATAAATAATAAAATGTTTTCTATATAAAAATAGTTGTTCATATATAAAATATTTTCGCTTTAGCTGGCATTTATATCGCTATATGCTATACATAAATAGATTAGTTCTTAATCGTATTTTTTCTCATATACATATATGATATATATACATAAATGCTGCCTCTCGTTTACCCTCCTACAGAAAATGATTTTATTTCTCAACGATTTTCTTATCTCTTAGCTTTGTCGCAAATTTGATTGATTGATAATAAAAGTTGTTTGTTTTTGTATCGTACAATCAATGGGTATTTTATATTGGTCTTGTTATATTTAAGATATCTTTCAGTCGCGCGTATACTTAACAAGTATTTTTAGCCGATTCTATTTGTTGACTGCATTGAAACAATAATCCACTAACTGACGTCAACAAACCGTTTGCACTTGGAGCACAATCAGCGAGAAATGAATAGTGGGGAAATTTATCGATTTATTTCATCTAAATTACACAACTAACAAGCAGATACACGAGATAATAGACAAATTACTTTGGGCTGACAGTGTCTGCTTGCAAACCAAACCAAACTCAGCTGTCGCAATGACAAATGCTGCGTGCAACTTGCAACTTGCAACTTGTGGCTGCAACTGCTTCAACAAGAACAATGGATGAAGCCATGTGTGTGAACTCGCTCTTTTGGGTGCGTTGTCTGCGGTGTTCGCCTAGAAAAATGAAGATGTACAGAACGGAGCAGGCGCACAGATTCGGCCAGCAGGCAGAGTTGGCCTAGCCTGGAAATGGCTGCGGATGGCACATAGAGTCGGATCCACAAATGTATTCGTATCTGTGGCTTGCATGTATCTGTATCTGTGCCTGTTGCAACTGCAGATGGTTGGCCAAGTTGCACACATACGTGCTCCGAGTATATACACATATGCATACATATAGTTTTGTGCCATCAGCCAGCAGCCTTTCAATTTCAAGTGTGGCTGGTCTCGCTGCTCTGTTATGTTCTAGCTCAGCTGGTTTTCACATTTCGTAGATGCGTCCCGCAAGATATGAGCGAATCGTTTCTAGAACTCGTTTTCAGTTGCTGCTGCTGATGTGATTGCTAAGCTGTGAGCTTCGCTGTTTTGGCATTTGCTGCTCGCCCAGTCATTTGCAACATGCACACCACCAACCGTCGAAACGGATGTGTGTGTACGCATCTGTGTGTGTGCGTGTGTGTGTCCATATGTGTGTATGAGCAACGAGATACATTCTGCTGATTACACTTGAAGATACATTATAAAATTACTCAAAATCAACCAACCGCACTGCATGGATGTGCAGTGTGTGAATGTGCGCGTATGTTGTATCTGCGTTTGCTGTATTGTTCTGTTTTGCATTGTATTTATTGTATTGTGTTGCGGGTATTTACATTCATGTCATGGTTCAGCGCAGTGAGCGCATACACTGTTTTATGGTTCGAGAATATGTTAGAATGCTCGAGTCAAGAATAGCTAACTTACATATACCCATTATTAATATCTGTGACACAGGCAGATAATTTTGCTATTTGCTTATTGCATTTTTATTTTATTTTTAAATTTCTGTTATCTATTATTTGTTTACTAAAGTTTTTTTGTTTGTATTTTTATGCTATATATTTTTTTTTATTCATTTATTTAATTTTTAATATTCTTTTATGTATATTAAAAGCTTGTATATTTTCTTAAAGAAGTGTTATACTACTTTAAGTTTATTGACAGTACTTTAAGTTGTAATTATATATAGTTTAAACTTTTATAATTCTTACATTTAAAAGCCTAGAATTATATTATTTAATATAGTATTTTTGAATAATTTTGTTATACATTTTGTAATAGTTTTTATCGAAATATTTTGAAATTATTTTGCGGCTTAAAAAAAAAAAAACAATACAAAAATTATTTAGACATTTCTTAAACGTTTTTATCTTAACAATTTAGTTTGTACTAAATATTATATTCGAAAGTATAGCTTAGCTCTTCAAGCATATCTCGCCCTTCATACACGTTATACGACATACAATTAAACAAAATATGTAGCCGGCCTTGCATTTGCATGTAAAGCTATTCAAATTGCTGTCGGGCTGTTGCGAAATAGCTTCAAAATGCGATTTCAAACGAAACTAATTGCTTTGTCAACTTTGCGCATACGAAAGCGAGCGCTTTGTGGATTAATTAAATGCTCATCATTTAATGCCTGCCTGGCTCGGAACTACTTTGTAGACATCGAATGCAGCTTCAGTATCTGTCTGCGCGACGTCATGAGTCTACGTCATATGCGTTCCACGTTTTGCCGTTCGCCGCTTGTCGCTTGTTGAGTTGCAACCAATGCGAGCTGGTGCAACTTGTTGGCCTGGCCAACACAAACCTATTCAGCCAGTTGCTGGCTGCCGATTGCTGGGCGCCTGCTCCAACTAGATACAATAGTAAAAGTGTGTTGGCTGCCTGAGTGAATGCATGTCGTGAGCGAGTGAGTGAGTGGATCTTTGTATGTGTGCGTATTTGTGTGTGTGTGAGAGTGAATGAGCTAGTGCGAGTACCTCGGCATAACAATGTACATGTGGCACGTAGCAATGCCGGCCGGCCGGCTTGTAATTTATGGTCATGCAAAAGAGCGACTCGCATAGATACAACAAGCTGCTGCTGCTGTTGCTGCTGCCACAGCGTGGGCCGTGAGCTGTGGACTTTGTGGGTTCTGGTTATGCGGGCGGCGAGAGGTGGGTGCGGAGGCGTGGGTCTTTGTGGGCTGGCAGCACTTGGCTAAAAGTTTACAATTCGCATTCGTTTTTATTGTCATCACGTCTTGTCCTCCTTTGGGTGCATTTTGCTTTTATTTTTTGCATTGTCGGCTATTGCACCGCTCTGTTGTCTACGAGCCACAGGGCCTCCATTCTCATACCTATTTCATATGGAATTTGCATGACTGTATTTTTGTTCTTGTCATTTTTTGTCTTCCTGTATTTTTCGCTCGTCGCTAGCTTTTGTCCCTGACAGATACAACTTTCTGACGCATGATTTGTTGAAAGGCCTTTCGTTTTTTATAAATAGGAAACAGAATCTGGGACAGTGTAGGTGCCCGACCGCTTTCAAAATGAGGAAAACGTATGCCACTGGGGAGAGTCAAAGTACTTTGCGTTCAGCGAAACTGACCAGCGAATAAAATGAATTTGTTTGTGTGTTTTTTCTTTGTGCGGGTCGTTTGGGTGAATTAATAATGACGAAACTTCATAAATAGGAAAACGTTTTACAAATGCCAGTTCTATGCTCTGATTCGGTCTATTTATTTATTACACCCTGAACCCATTGAAAATGGGAAATCAGGGTATAATGTTTTTTTATTAATTGCAGATATCTTTTATTTATATTTCCGATAACAAAGGTTTTGTCTATTTAGTGAAATTGATATTAAATTGAAATTTTATTTTCAGTGAAAAATATTAATGTTTTGCTATGAAAGTTTCAATATTTTATTTCTGCACTTTGCTTATGGTTTAAGTATGAAAATAATTCACTAAGCATTTTTTGTTTACCTACAAGCTCTGATTTAATTTTAGCATAGGGGTCACTTTAAACTAAGTACTCAATAATTGTTAATTTTTGTAGAACGAATAATCTCGTAAATGTTTTATAATTATGTATCAATTTTATTATTTTTTTTATTTTGTGCTTTATTTCACTTGAGTATTTTTTTAACAATCATACAAGGCTTTTTGATTCAAATTTATTTTTAGAGAGGTTAGTTATTGCTTTTCAGCTGAAATATTTATAATTTTTGGTAGTGATGAATTTTTGATGTTTTGTTTTACAAAATATATATCTATTGATGCTTGCCTATAAATCAGTATCTTTGTTGGTAAAACATACATAGAATAAAGTGAAAATTCAAACACTCCACATTTATTAGTCTTGTTCTGAGCCATGAGCAAAACATTTCAGCTTTCTTGCAAGTTGACAACTAGTGCGGCTTTTTTTTTTACACCTTTCTGGCACGTTGAACTGGGTCATCAACTTTATCGAGTCACGGCCCCAACAGCGACACTCATACAGTACTTGTCAGTGGCAGAAGTATTTTGATACGAGCGAAAAAGTTAATAAATTTTACGACTACAACTATGAATTATTTTCATTATTGTTATTGTCGCGACTCGCGAGTGCTGCTGTCTGCGGTGTGGTAGGTTCTTTTTGGGGGCAGAAGTAAGAGGAGTGACCCAACAATGGCCGATTAAAATCGCTGGCACAATGAAAGCAGCAACGCCGCCCGGTGCGGCTGTTAACCTTGAGGTCTATGACTCACTGACTCAGCCACTTGGGGGCGCTGCTTTCTTTTCCAAGTGCTGAGAGATGACTGTGTTGTGTGTGGATGTGGATGGGTGTGTGTGTGTGCTCCACATAGCTGGAAGGTCAGCCGAATGTTTATGGCTGTGATCGGTCGCGACCCTTCACTTTGGGAAAGTACGAGGAGCGCCAAAATAATTTATTGTAAATCGAACGTCAAAATTGATGGGGAGCCCGGAAAATCGTGATTTTCATAAATGAATTGTTGGCGACATGTCGAACGAAAAGAAAGCAACAGCATAGGCAACTTCTAGCAGCTCGGGATGCTGGACCCGCCGGATAGGTCACGGCGTTTACAAATGACAAACTCTTTGAAATTTATGACCACGAAAACGAACCCGAAGATGAACAGAAACACGTCCTAACGATTGCGGCCTTTGTTTGCCAAGAGACTAGAGAAAGGCTTCAGCTAGCTGCATTGTGTCGTGCCGTTGTCTTAACCAGCTATTTATTTTCTTTCTCTCTCTCTCTCTCGCAGAATTTCTTCCGATTGAATCGACTGAGAAAACTGGGCCTGAGTGACAATGAAATCGGACGCCTGCCGCCGGACATACAAAACTTTGAAAATCTGGTGGAGCTCGATGTTTCACGTAACGGTAAGTCTCAACATGCAACAAGTGCCGCATAATTATTATTGACATTGATGAGTTGCTGTGTTGTAAAAGCTCCAGATGAGTTCCTCAAGCGATCGTTAGCACGCGCCCATCCATCGAAATGACTGACAGGCCACATGGCCATTTGGCGATACAAATGAAGTCGCTCAATGCCTTGTGGAAAACATTTGTATATCAGCTCCAGTTGCACCTGCAGGTGCACGCGCTCTCTGGCCTGGCAGTGAGCGAAGCATCTCGTGTGGTTTGACTTTCACCCATTGTTATCCGGCAGCAACCACAATGAGTCGCAGTAACCCATATAAACCATATAAACTTTGACCCATTATACACTCGTGTTACGACAACTGCACTCTGTCACTTACACTTGGTTAAAAATCTGTGCACTTGTCGCAGCTTCCATTTATTCTAACTTTTTCACAAAGTGCATTAATAGCAGAATAGTTTTTGTGGTCGAAAAAGTTTTATTTTATATTCTCGCAACTCTTTAATGGAATATTGCACGCACAAGCAATCTGCTAGACAGCTGAGTTTCGGAGTCGGGGAATCATATACCCACATACATATGCACGTATTTGTTTTCTGCTTAAGCGAGCATAAATCCGTAAACACTAATCAGTAATTGGAGTCAAGTGCAGTGCGCAGAGCAGCGCGTATTAAAAAAATAAAACGAATATATGCACAAATGTACTCATATACGTGTGTATTGAGTTTGTTTATCAAATACCCTGTAAATATTGTTCTTAGAATTTCATGTGAGAAGCTAGAGTCTGTTACTCAAAACATATCACTAAAGATATGTAACCTGCAAAATAATAGATAATATAGCTTGTCAATATTTACTAGCCTTAACTAGTTTATGATGTGTTTAATGATTTGACATTAAACTATAGCTATCAAACTTTTAATGACTGGTTATTAAAAGAGTATAAAACGTTAAATGTATTCCATTGAAAAGTAATTCATTCATACATGTCATTCATTCAGTCAGAGCCGGACTTCAATTATAAAAATGATTTATGATGCGACAAAAATAAAATTTAAATATCTTACAAAGTGGTTAGCGTAACAACAGCAATATAAATATATTTCAACTATTATGAAATATATATATATATTCACCTGAATTTGGATGCCTCAAAGTGTAGTAGTTCGCACCTGAATAAAAGCTGAAATTTGTTTTTTGATGACGTTGTGTTGTTCTGGACAACTTAATGCGGCTTCCTATTTCCGCTTTGGCTACAAGGGCTTTACACCGAATGTAAACTGGCGAGAAGTATTGCATTACCAGTTTGCCAAGTTGATTGCACCCATTAGCCGCATTTGGCCTGCTTTGCTGCTGTAATGCTGACCGTGCAGCTTGTTGCAGTTGTGTTGTGGTTGCTGCTTATGCATATGACCCACAAATGATCTGCAACCACACCCAAAGCAATCCGAGTGAACGGGCAGCCATTTAGAGCTCGCCAATCGTCGCCTTGTGCGGGAAACTCGAGCTGCAGCGGATCTGAGTGAAAGGCCCTCAGCGACACAGATGTTATTTTTCCAGTGATTTGTGGACTCCTACGGAAAGCCAGAGACTCTCAAACAGTTATACACCGTTTGTGATCTCAAATCAACATTCAGTTGGTTTTATATTCGCATGATTTGGAAACCCGTGTATGGGTGTGTGGGTGGCTGTGGAAAAAGCCTTTCACATTCAATTACCTGTGCTCAAATTCAGTTATTACAATTATTTTGTTCAAGGCAATGTCGCTTGATGGCTTTGAACTCAGCTCGTCATAGGAAAAACCGCAATGGGCAGGTGCTGACACACCTTGTCATATACTTACTCACACACACACACGCTTATTTGATTATATGGCAAAAGGTATTTTTTATAACGTCCAAATTGGTCGGCACTAAAAGAAAAATTTCAGTTCTCAACTGTGGGGCATATTGTTAAAATTAGCGCGCTTGATTTGTTGGCTGGTTGGCTGGCCACAGCAATGGCAATGTTAGCCACGGTTGTGCAAGTGTTGGTATACAACTACAGCTACAACAACTGCCAAGCGCAGTACGCAAAACTATAGTATATTACGTATACGCCCGCTTGCACTTGACAAAAGAATTGGACGGCAGCGACAGGGGCGACGTGCATTGAATTTGTTGCTGATACGTACAGTGGGTGATTGAATGCGAAATGCATGCAAAATTGCATTGACCCATATAAAGTTAACTTTTTATTTTATTAAATTACTATTTTTTTCTTTTCTTAGATACATTTTAATATTTATTTTATTAAATTATTAAGTGCTTGAATCGAATCAATAGCTTTTCTGTTAAGTTTATAAAACAATGAAAATTAGGTAGTTTGGAGTAGTTTAGTAATATTACTAGTAGTATTAGTAGCAGTAGTAGAAATAGTAATAGTAGTAGTAGTAGTAATATTATTAGTCCTATTAGTGGGAGTAGTAATAGTAGTAGTAGTTGTAGCAATATTACTAGTAGTATTAATAGGAGTAGTACTAGTAGTAGTAGTAATATTAGTAGGAGTAGTAATAGTAGTTGTAGTAATATTACTAGTAGTATTAATAGGAGTAGTACTAGTAGTAGTAATATTAGTAGGAGTAGTAATAGTAGTTGTAGTAATATTACTAGTAGTATTAATAGGAGTAGTACTAGTAGTAGTAATATTAGTAGGAGTAGTAATAGTAGTAGTAGTGGTAGTAGTAGTAGTATCTACTTTTACTTAATTACTCTACTCTATTATTCTTTTTTAGATAATGATCGCAAGCACTTTTAGCTTATTAGCCATATGTAAGTTTTCTGGTTATAACTACAAATCGTTTTCCAGAAAAGCACTTAATTACCAAGTGGTTTATCCAGGGCTATGCTATATTGCCATTGCAACAGGAGTGCAGACTAATGCAAAGTTTGATTAGAGATTAGCTTGAATTTAGAGGCAGGGAGGCGAACTTAGCTGTGTATGTCGAATTGTTTGTAGATGCCAATCAGAGTATTACTTGACAAAAATATGAAACAACAAAATCGATTTTTATTTTGTATTGTTCCACTGTGCACAGCGGTTGCTACACTAGCAATGCTAATAAAAACATTAATTTGTATAGCTGTTGCGGTGCACCAGAGTGTGTATTGGTGTGCCTTTGTTTGACTATGTGTGTGTGTGTGTGTGTGTGAGTGAGTGCGGGTGTGTTTGCAATTGTGCAGGTGCTGCGGACGTCGTCGTCGTCGTCGTCGTTAGCAGTGGCGAGTTGGTACGAAACGTAAATCATTATGACAAGTTGACCTGCTTGCGAAACGTGCGCTATAGGGCGCTGTTAGCTGTTAGCTGTTAGCTTATAGCTGTTGCTACTCAGTGCATTTCATGTTTTTATATATTTTTGTTTTCTGTTTTGCGCAGTCCCGCTAATTGTTTGTTTATATTGCTTGCTGTGTTTTCTACTTCTAAAATTTTACAATTTGTTTTCGGTGCAGTTTGCGCTGTTTGTAGCCACTTCGTGTCTTGTTTATTAATGCATAATAATATTGGAATTTTTCTTGAGAAAACTCTCTGCTTGTCCAACAGAGCTTCTGTCAAAGCGTTCGTCCGCTGATAAGCCCAGTTAGCTTATTTTTTTAGCTTAACTAAGCGTGTAAATAAATACAGTGAGAAGAAAAAAACAGGAATCCTAAATATTGCATACATTTACATGTATATATAAATGAAAGAGAGATAGAAAGATGGAGATAGTTATAGAGAAATCAAATAAATTGAATTTGAAATTGTATTAACTATATCCACGCCGTGGGAACAACTTTTCAGACGATTTCAATTGAACAACTTTAGAATAATCATTGAAGAATGCATCTAAGAAAAAGCCCAATTAAATGTCATTCATGTACTAAGTAAACGTCGACGTCCTCGACGATGCTGCACGAGAAGTCAACAAAATCTGTGTCATCTTTTACTCTTTGCCGTTGCAGTCAAGGCGTCAACTGGGTCAAAGTTAAGCTGTGCGCCGAGTGCATTCAAAGTCTTCGCGTCTTTGCCTCATTCAAGTGGCTTTTGCCGGATTCTTGTTGTTCTTTTTCGCTGACAGCAGACAGACTTAGTTAAAGTTACCGTTGCCCGGCGCTAAGGGCAAGTCAGAGGCAAGCACTAAGCTGCAGAAGACCCTTCGCGACAGATCAAAAGGGCTTGGCAGTAATATAACAGAGAGATCTTTAATAAGCCACAATCCAAGAAACAGACCAAGAGCCTGGGCCACACTTTATTATAGGCAATGACTTTTTAAAATCTTTCCATAATAAATTCTCTATTTGCCACAGGTACATACATGTATATGTACATAGCTCACAAGAAAAAAATAGAAGAAGATAAAGTACTCGCATATGGCCCAGCTAAGCTGTGTGAGAAAATCAAAAATTGCTTAATTAATGGCATTAAACAAAAACTATATCAAGAAATCAGAAAATTGAAAAATCATTTCTTCACACATTGTACTTGCCCATAATAAATATGTACAGGCGGGCATATTTGAAATGCCTGGCAGCTATTGACGTCACTGGGCGAACGCAATTAAAAACTGATCGGCAGACGAGCAATATTTTTGTGTGCGGGAAACAATTCAAAAGTTAAAAGTACGACATGAACTGCCTGCAAACATCGAAGTATGTAGCGAATATTGCAAAAATGTGTCGGAAAAAACGTAAACCGAACAAACTTTTCGAATTATGGTAAACTCGACTTGTCAGATACTCCTCAATTTAATAGCGAATTACTCAAAAGATGATAATCGTTAAGCAACGTCGTGAATTTAATAGATTTTAATATATATATAATAATGTATACTTATTTATAATTTATATGCTTAGTAATATAATAGACAACAAAATGCATTCAATCAACATTCACAGCAGGAATTAGTCTTTCAATACAAATTAAACTTCCTGCCAAATAACTTGAACTTTTATTGGGCCATTTGAAAATTAACTTCTTATGCTTACTTACCAGTAAAAGTCTCCTGAGATCCCTCTTGTCAAATGAATAGAAAGCTTCTCGGTAAATACATTTGCCCTTCGGGCCGTGGGGCGATAAAGAAGCGAGCGCACGGGATAGAGAAATGATTGGAAAACTGTTGCGGTTGGCTGGATGATTGCTTTTGCAAGAGAATGGAAAAGGCAGAACGTGGAAATTGAGTGAGTCGCGGGCTGACTTGAGTTTGTTGGGCGCAGGTGTGCGTAGCGTATTTTGCGGATTTGTATTAATTGAAAAAATTTTTAATTGATTGACAGATATGTAACGCAAATTACGAATGTGTCTATCACTTAAGGCTACCCTTCAACAAAAATTGTATTTATCTTAATATAAACAATAAGACATTTAGTCAATTTAATTCAAGTTCCAGCCAGATGTAAATTGATTTAGATTTATTATTTATTGACATATTTAATATATATTAAATCGTATATGATATACAATAGATATTAAAAAATAAAAGAACAATATTAATAGAATATAACATAACGAAATAATAATAGTATGAATTTGAATATTAAATAAATGACACATAAAGATGATACATAAAATAGCTAAGAATTTAAATAATATTAAAAACCAGGTGCTTGGCAGTTAAATCATTAGTTCATGTGACATCTCTCTACATTTGAAAATCCATATACACTCTCGTTAGTTGCGGTTTTATCTGCAATCAGACGTGCAATGCATTTAAACTAGATTCCCACTCAGTCAATTTTAGATAATAACGTTAGCTTACACACTCATGAGTCATGACTGATTTTAATCGACGAACAGATTTTGTACTTGCTTAGTAAAACATGTCACTTAATTTCTTAGATAAATTACGTTTGAATGTGAGCTGCACATTGCGCTATGAATGTTGAATATTGAATAAGATTTTGAACTACATTGCAATAAGATTGTTGTCATTCTTAAAGTTATGCATTAGCAATTGAAAATTCTAGAAATTAACTCTCTGCTAAATTAAATGTGCCTAATTATCAATTTGAATAAATATTTATTGTAAGATTTCTGTTCCATTATGGAATCTAAATCATCTTTAATGCTTTAAACGACTGACAAGCAATTGTCATTCTTGTCATTCTTGAATTTATGCATTTGCAACAAAGCAATTTATGAATTTATCTCTCTGCTTAGTTTAATTTACCTAAATATCAATTTAAATAAACATTGATACTAAGTCTTCCAATTATTCATGCTGTGTAAATCCTTTTCAATGCTTTGAACAAAAGGCAGACAATTCATGCTTTCTCAAAATGATTTAATTCAATCCTGAATAATAATTTAATGTATGAATTATCTTTGCTAAATTAAATGAACTTAACAAACAGTTAGCATTGATAGTAAGACTTTAAATTCTTGATGATTTCTAAATCGTTTTGAATGCTTTAAACAAAGGCAAGCAATTCATAATTGTTAACTAGCAACATGAAATGAACTTGCCAGTAAATTGATAAATTTCCTTAATATGTAACTAAACACATGGCTTTTGTTGATAATCTTAAGATTCATGCTAGTTAAGCATCTTAATTACGTTAATAGCACCTGTTGCACTTAGCTCTCTCTCTATGTTGGCACTACGTAGCAACAGGGTCTGTAATTAAAAGCCATTTACTTAACGCATCCCTTGAACGCCTTAGCCCGACTTGTGGGCGAGGGCGAGCGCAGTCAGCCAGCTGCAACCGCAACCGTTGTCAACTATTATGAGCCTGGCCATAAAGCATCTCGTACTGTTTTCTATTTGCTTGCTGCCGCTTTAGGATTTGCTGGATGTGCATGCAAATGTGGCTGCGGATGGTGATGTTGATGTGGTTGAGGATGAGGATGAGGATGAGGATGAGGATGAGGATGAGGATGAGGATGAGGATGAGGATGAGGATGAGGATGAGGATGAGGATGAGGATGAGGTTGATGGTTGATGGTTGATGGTTGATGGGTTTAACAAAACCTGACTGCTAGCAATGCATGCAAACGGTAACTAGGCTGATGCCGTTGCTCCTGATGGCGATGATACGGACTAGAAAGAGGTCGACTTCATTCACTCAATGAAGTAATGGCAGCGTACCATTAAGCTAGTCAAATACAGTAAAGATTAGTGCAGCTTAACCTGGCTGTGCAATTGAAAAGCCTGTCGAAAGTTTTTCATCTGCAACCCATCATCTTAATTGAGTGCAATGTGCAAGTCATATTGAAAAGTATGGCCTCGATATGTAGGCTTGCCAGCTTGATTCTGTTCTGTTCTCTTCAGTTCGCTTCTGCCTGGGTGCCGGCCTATATAGTCTCCTTGCCTTGATAACTGACAAATCATTTCATTTTTCATAGCAAAAACAACGACGACAACACGCTCTTAAAATATTTGCTCGTTCAATGACATTGAAAAGAATTTTTATATATTGGCGTATGCATGTGTGTATGTGTATGTGTGTGTGTGTGTGTGTGTGTGTGTGTGTGTGTGTGTGTGTGTGTGTGTGTGTGTGTGTGTGTGTGTGTGTGTGTGTGTGTGTGTGTGTGTGTGCGTGTGAGTCGTTGCTTTTCATCAACAATGTTGACGTCGTCACTGACGTTTCGCCTGGCCGAATTTTGGCAACGCCCAGCTGTAGCCTCTTCGATCTCTTGTCTCTCGTATGCCCCCCATTTCATCGAAATTTATATGCTTTATAAATTCATGGGCTTGTCGGCCTTGTTCCTGGTCTCTGTCTGCTATTTTAGGCTACATGCATTGTCTTTTCCTTGTGCTCTATAAAAATGATAAAGTATACAATATTTTTAGCACGGCCCAGAACTCATGTCGCATGTGTGTTTCATTCCGCTCCTCTTGTTGCCTCTTGGCCATTGCATAATTGCACAAATTGATTACATTTCGGCGGGATACTCGCTGTGCACGGGCCGGCTTAAGCATTTCCTTTTATTTCCGTGCAACTAAATGAGTTTCCAAATGCCCAACTGTTTCACGACACTCCACTCCATTCCACCTATCTCGCCCCTCTCTGCTATCCACTCTGCAGCGGAAAGGTCAATGAAACGCCTGCTGCTCTTCGATTGTCGCTCATCTAATGACCGCCGACTGTGCCGCACAGTTGAACACAATTTGGTTACAGCCCTGCGGCCAAATTGAAACGAGATAATATGCGCCGAAAAATAGAGCATCCGCGCCACATAAGAGGCGCACACATATGCTGTCAAGAGCTGAAGCTGTGTGTTCTGTTCGCGTGTGTGTGTTTATACAGCAGCCTCTAGCTGCGTCCACTTGTCTACGGCTGTTGGGATCTCTGTGGCCGCCCTCTTGATGATGGATCGATTGCTGTTTGATGTTGTTTGGTTTCGATTGGTCTCGAATGTTTGCTGCTGGATAATATACAGTTGCTCGCTGTGGAACTGTTGCTCTGTTGCTATGCATGAGCCCCCGTCAAATCGTCATACACAAACATCACAATTCTCAGTGAATTGTATAAATACTGTTCATGAAATCCTCTGTAATTTTCCGAACACTATAAATTAACTATAGCAGAGTGAGTTGAATGATTTGAAGGAAAAGGTGGCTTGTCCCATACATTTACGATTTATATAGTTTTGTATACGTTTTGTAATTAGTAATTACTTGCTTTTGTAAGCACTTATATATTTTTAATAACATGCCAAAACGCTTAATTATTTAAAGTTATTGTGAGCAAAAATATTGAATATCTATTAAATTATTGAATTGCAATCATATATTTATTTCCTATGACTGAATGGGTCTCAAAATCTCATCAATATTTAATTGAAAATATCATTTTGATGGGAAAGAATAAACAATTCATAAATTCAATTATTAATTTATGTTTTCTATTTTTGTTTATTTATTTATTATTATTTTTTAAATAGAAGTTTGTTATTGCAATTCTTAGATTCCCAAACCATATCGATCGTATATATGTAGATATATAAATATATGTTACAGCGTTCCAATTGAGTTCTTTTTGTATAAAGTTTACCTTAATTTTCTTACGTTACTAACTCAAATTTTTGAAACCGCCTGTCACATATAACTAGAGCTTAACTTAAAAAAATAAATAAATAAAAAAATAAATAAATAAAAAAATAAATAAATAAAAAAATTAATAAATAAAAAAATAAATATTAAATAAATATTTTAAAAATATAAGGACAATTTTTACTGTGCATGTTATCACGAATGAACAGATAAATTGAACTCAATTGAAAAACAGTTTTAAACTTTTTTTACCGTCCATATCTGATAAATTATATTAAGCTCAGCAATATTTTGTTACATGTTTTATGTTCACAAAGTGGATTACAGTCTGAACATAATACAATTATATGAATGCAGTTATTTGCAAACAAATGCATGTACGTAGATAGTTTTAATTAAATTGCAGTTGGCAAACATTTTATCTGAAACATGCCACAGATATTTCACTGCAGATGGCCAAGTGAAGTGAAGTGAAGTGTGGTGACAGCTGCAGTCAATGTAGTAAGCGCTTTACATCCACACTGAATGCGATGTTCAGTTGCACAAATCCCATCATTCGATCCCGGGCTGACACCTCCTTCATAAGCGGCGGGCTCACATGACCGATGCCTCTTGCTGCCAGTCGACATGGTGGGGCAAGCACAATACCCATTGTTTCAGTGCGACTCGAACATGTCCTGCTCGAGAGTCGACAGTCCTGCTATTGCTGCTATTGTTTACAATGTGGCATTGAAGTTGTCGCCTTGCACAAGTCCCACGTGTGGTATTAGTTACATCATGTTATTATCCTTAGTCTGGAGCGCATATAAATATATTGATGTGAATATATCTGAAAGTGGCTGTCAGTGGGTGTGTGAGTGTGTGTGCTCCTGCTGTTGTGTTTAACTAGGTCAGCTTGAACGCCGCGTAGCAAAGGATTGTAAGCGCCCACCTGCCACTGCGGTGACCTTTTGTGCGAAGCTCTTGTGGGTCTTTCGTGGGAGTGTTTCGCGTAGACAAACAGCCGCAGAAATACACACACTGACACAAGTGTGCCTATGTATATAAAAACACTGATACATATACGTGGTCTTTGCAGGCCATATATATATATATATATATATATATATATATATATATATATATATATATATATATATATATATATATATATATATATATATGTATGAAAACTTTGGCTTTTGCGTGCGCATTTCCGCTACGACAGTTGAAATTTCACTCAATCAACAAGTCTCGCTTGTCGTTTTATGCTTCGTCTCGCTTTATCGAACTGCTGTGGCCACAACAATCACAAAAGGGCCGAGCGAATAAGCCTATGTTAAGTGAATTGAATGCAATCTGTATATACACCATACAAACAATGCAGGCATTTGTGCACACACATGTAGAGCAAGTTGAGTGCAGCTAGGAAATAAAGCATACATTTTTCTATCAGCTATTGGATCTTTTTATATATCACCTAGAAGTGATATTTTATGAAATCATCATATAGAGTATCTTCTAGTTAAGCCATCTGAACTGCCAGCTTGCAACTTGTTGCTGTAGAGTTTTTTCGTAGAATATTTATAGACATTTTATAAATAGCAGAATGTGGACTTTAGGGACGTCGCTTAGCGCAATTCATGCGTAAGCAATAGCTCGGGTTCCACAACGGATGCTCAAAATAAAATCGATAAAGTAGCTCGCTCAATTAAAAAGATAACAATATTGATGTACTCTTTTTCTTTGTTCTATTGCAGATATACCAGACATTCCCGATGACATTAAGCATCTGCAGAGCCTGCAGGTGGCCGACTTTAGCTCGAATCCGATACCAAAACTGCCATCGGGCTTCTCGCAGCTGAAGAACTTGACCGTTCTGGGCCTGAACGATATGTCGCTGACAACATTGCCTGCCGATTTTGGCAGTTTGACGCAGCTCGAGTCACTGGAGTTGCGCGAGAACCTGCTCAAGCATTTACCTGAAACTATTAGTCAGCTCACAAAGCTGAAGCGCCTGGATCTGGGCGATAACGAAATCGAAGATTTGCCACCATATCTGGGCTATTTGCCCGGCCTGCACGAGCTCTGGCTTGATCACAATCAGCTGCAGCGACTGCCGCCAGAGCTGGGCCTCTTGACCAAGCTAACATATCTCGATGTCTCTGAAAATCGGCTGGAGGAGCTGCCCAACGAAATTGGCGGTATGGTTAGCCTGACCGATCTGGACTTGGCACAGAATCTGCTCGAGACTCTGCCCGATGGCATTGCCAAACTGAGCCGTCTGACCATACTCAAATTGGACCAGAATCGTTTGCAGCGCCTAAACGATACACTCGGCAAGTAAGTGTAGAAAAAGCATTCTGTTCTGGGCTCCAATTAGAAATTCAATTTAATATATATATTTTTATTTGTTGCAGCTGCGATAACATGCAGGAGCTGATATTGACAGAGAACTTTCTATCTGAGCTGCCGGCCTCGATTGGAAACATGACCAAGCTGAGTAATCTGAACGTGGACCGCAACGCGTTGGAGTACCTGCCCCTTGAGATTGGCCAGTGCAGCAATCTGGGCGTGCTGAGTCTGCGCGACAACAAGCTGAAAAAGCTGCCGCCCGAGCTGGGCAACTGCACGGTGCTGCATGTGCTCGACGTGAGCGGCAACCAGTTGCTTTACTTGCCCTATTCGCTGGTCAATCTGCAGCTGAAAGCGGTCTGGCTGTCAGAGAATCAATCGCAGCCACTGCTCACCTTTCAGCCGGACACAGACGCTGAGACGGGCGAGCAGGTGCTCTCCTGTTATTTGCTGCCCCAACAGGAATACCAACCCATTACACCAGGTAAGGTTGTTGTAGACTGTAAATGGCAACTGGCAACTGATAAATGGTGCTTGAGATCGTGATTTCAGCTGCGTGCTCATTGCTTTAGTCATACGCCAGAAATTTCAACATTGGCCAATAAATATAGGGCGCTTATCTGTAGCTGGCATACTTGGCACGGGTCGTATCGTTGTGGTGCAATCTATGCTCGCGATAAGATAAGAATCCAAAACACTTGTTTGATTGTCCCAACTAAAGCAATGAGCAATGCTTTGGATATCCACTTGTAAACGCTTTTCCAAATTCTAAAATTATCCTAATTAATTTTGTTAATTGTAACTAATAACCCTGAACGTTATTTGGCCTAAAAAATGTTATCGTGCACCAAAGCACAGTATTGAAAATAACACAAATATTTTCATGTACCTATTTTTATCGATAATATTTATTTATTTACTTTTTTCTTTTTTGCGCTTTATATTTTACTGCACCACTCATATATCTTAAACAAACATAAAAAAAAAACATTAAAAACAAACAAAAAATACCAAAGATTATCCACCTCAAGCGCTTTATAGATCAAGCGAAAAGTTCGATTCGATGGATTTCTTCAGTTATCAACAGAAAGGTTTGCGTTGCCTGTAACTTTTCCAATAACAACCGCTATTCATATAAAAACCAAATATATATATATATATATATATATATATATATATATATATATATATATATATATATATATATATATATATATATATATATATATATATATATATATATATATTATAGATATACATACATATCTATATATATATATATAGATATATTTAGTTGCCCTATAACAATTACTATATAGCAGAGTTGTGAATCTTGTGGAGGTTCGTGTTACCCGAATGCTTATTATAACTCGTGTTTTGCTTATATTCTGTAAACCTTGTAATTAATTGTAATCATTGAGGTCGGAAAAAGATCACAATTTCTGAAATCTGAAATATTCTAAGACAAATATTTTTTGGAAGAAACAAAATGTTATATAACAAAAATTAATAATATCTGCTTCATTGTGGTGCTAAAGCCAGAGTCCCGTGACTACTAATTTAAAGCTTTAAAAATATAGAGCTACCATTAATTATAATGCTGTATGCATATGCAAAGCTTCAAACAACCAGAAACCAAAATATGTTAACGTTTATCTTCAGTACACAACTCTACTCATAGTAAGCGCTTATAATCGTTGACATAGCCATAACTTATGCATGCCCTTTCCTTATGCCTGTTACCTTGAAAAACTCTAAGCTTTGGTTTTGAGAAAGAATCCACTAAGGCCAGGCCAGGCTTTTGGCCATTGTGGTTGCTGCTAGAATTTGTTGTCTAAAGAAAACCAGTTTAGTGCCATAAAATGACGTCATATAAATCAGATAACAAGAAGTTGTGTGTGGAAGTGGTGGGGCCTGGCGTGGCCATGCCCAGAGTTTTGGAGCAGTATTAGTAATGTACACACCCAACCAATACACAGCATACACTTAAAAAAAAGAATACGCACTCGCATGGTGCGTGTGTTTGATTTGCTGTCTAATTTGATAATGCTATTATTTGCTGTTCAATTCCATTCTTTAGACAGCCGGGCCGGGAAAATATTTGCCTTGTGCGTGTTTCCCATCAGAGATTCCATCGCATCGCCAATCACTCAGCACTGTCTAGTTTATGCAACTGATTCGTGGTTCGATTCGGATTCGGATTCGGATTCAGCTTCAGCTTTTCACATACAAATTGTGTTATTAAACAGTTGCCTGTCAGTGGCAGCACGCCAGATCAAAGCGATTGTTCCGTTGCCCGCTGCACAGCCGCTTTCTTTGTTACGACACTCATCCGATGGCTTGCTGCTCCCAGTGATGTCAACTTTTCTGACGTCATGGTCTGATCTCGTTTGGTCTGAATGTAGAGCAAGATCGGCAGGCAATTCATGAGTAATCGTATTAAAAAAAAAGTAAAAAAGCAGCCGATGCTTAATAATATTAATCGTTTTCTAAGAGAGCGCACAACTCTGGATATTCTTTATGCCGACAAAACCGTACATTGATTAATTGACTGTCTGATAGCTACAGTGAAGCGTGGCATTTGAAGAACTGTCTTATTATTAAACATTGACGAAAATGGCTTTCTGCATTCTAAAACACAATACAAGCTTACAATATTTTTATTGCTTTTAATAAATTGGCATTCAGAAAACTTAAAAATTTTAACAGTCGAATGGATAGTTGAAGTCTATAGATAAACATATTTGTTTATGTCATATGTCATCGGACTATAATTCAATGTTGAATGTCTTGTTTCTCAATGTCCCACTGTGGAATTTATTCAACTTGTTATTATTGTGCTTTTCGTTTTATTGCGTAGTTTTTTCAATCGTAATATTTTGTAACTGTTTTCAAATCGAAAACCTGTTTTCATGCAAACGTTAATAAGTGCTAAAAATACATCGATAAGATCATCCATTTTTGTGCTCGTTTTCATGTTTTATACTCATTGAAAATAAGTTAAAAATAGTTATGGTTCATGAAGTTCCCATAAAGTAAACTTGATCTAATTTTGACAATCGAAAATGAATCAAAATACGTTTCATTCAAGTACAAAAGTACAAAATTACATCCGCATCATCTTACATCACTCCTCGATCTCTGGCTAAATATGAATAACTACAATTTTTAAGCTAGAGCCAAAGATATACTGAAGCCCTGGCTACAGGGTATTCTTGAGGTTAGCACTCCCCACGCTTGTTACTCATGTAAAATCTTGAGAATGTTGAATTAAATGATTTTCATGAGTGCATCGAGCATATTTCTATCCAATTAACACACTTGCGTGAAAATGCTCAAGACCAGGCGGCGCGGCGTCTCTCTCTTCAATTGAGTCGAGCCAAGTCGAGTGCATATATGTGGGTTAAGCTTTTTGGGGGTCTGTTGTGCCATGTGGTTTGTGGTTGGTGGTTGCGCCCGCGTCACTTAAACGTTCAAATTATCCAATTAAAGCTGTGACGGTCAAGACACGCTACGCAGACGAGAGACAATAGAAAATTGTGAATAGAGGCGCCCCTTACTCAGCATTATTATTGTTGTTACAAGACTGTTTTATTTACATAAATCTTCATATGAGCATAGCTGAAGACGACCCGCCAAATCTACTTGAGCTATCAATGACTAAAACAATGTCCGTAAACAGGCACACACACATTCACACACACACACACACACACACACACACCCGCTCCACACCCGTTGGTCATTGTAAAAATTTGTGGTGCTCAGTAAAAATTGTAAGTTATGAGTAGACATTGGATGCAGCTACTTAAGCCAGGGCCAACTACTTCCGTCATAAACAACGATTTGAATTTGCGTATTGATCTGCGCCGACTGCGCCCGCCCTTCTCCCAGCTCCCAGCTCTCAGCTCAATGTATTGTAATTGGTGAGCGGGCTGCCCACATGTTGCAATTTTAATATTGTTTATGATGAGTGGAAATTTATGGCGTACATTCCCACAAGCACTTGATGGATTAGAGCGTACCTGGGGATGCGCGCGGGCCAATGTTTATGCCGCTGTCTAAAACAAATAAAAATATTTATATATGTGTATTTAGTGAGGTCGCTGTTGTTGTTATAGTTGCTTTTTCAATTGAACTTGTAGAGGGTAAGCCACAGGTCGTTAAGCGAGAACAATGTAAATATTTAGAAATCATACCGACAGCTCCTAGCTGTGCATGCGCATGCCGTTTCCTATAACATCAATTAGTTAAACAACAATTAAAGTCAAATTATTCATAAACCATTTTCAACTCTTTGCCGCAGCACGCGATATGGAATCAGACTCGGAGCCGTACGAGGAGCGTGAGCCTTCACGGACCATTGTCAAGTTCTCGGAGGAGGTCAGCCAGGAGAAGGACACGCCGTTTGTGCGCCAAAATACGCCGCATCCCAAGGATCTGAAGGCGAAGGCACAGAAACTCAAAGTGGAGCGCAGTCGACATGAAGAGAATGCCAATTTGGTGACATTGCCAGAGGAGGTAAATGATACAAGAAGATCAAGTGAACTGGTTCAAGGGTCGAGTTTATGTCTCTACTTCAAATGCCCCTAATTGTTGTCAAAAAAAAAAAAAAAAAAACAAAAAAAAAATAATAACAATTTATACAATTGGGGTTGAGTAGACAGCCTCACTCTTGAATGAATTTCGAAACTTCTGACCTCATTTTATGGTAGTTTAATAAACTGTACTTTATTGATATTTTATTCTAATTAATTGCCCTATATCTTGCTTCTATATTGCTATATATTATTATTATTATTTTATTTTTATTAATTTTTTTTTTCAAAATTTTTTCCGTTTTTTATTTACTTTAATTATGAAATATCTAAGGTGTTATTTGCTCATACTAACAGTATTATTAGAAATAGTGATTCAAGTCCACTAATTTAGTTTAGTAAATTTAGCTAAACAAATTTTGTGCATACATATATATTTTACAATTATAAACTCATATTTTATTTCGCTATCAATGTAAATTGAACTCTGCAATTTTTAGTTATTTATTAAAGTATTGTATACATAAGTATGTTTATATTCCCTTACATTCGTATTTTGCTTTATCTACTGCATTAAATTAAATATGTTACGCTTTTACTTTTCTGCTTCCTTCACATTTTGCATACTAAAATTTATATATAATTTATTTATAACAGAATGGCAGCAAGTTAGTCGTGACAGAAACCCCTGTTGAGCCACGCACTGTGGTCAATAGTCAGCAGCCGGTAGCAGTGACAGGAACCAATAACACAACTGCCGCTCAGCCGGTGCAGAAACCTGCGGTGGTGGTGGTGAATTCCAAACCTGCTACGGTCGGTGTCATTTCACCAACACAATCAGCTACAATAGCAGCAGCGCCATCAACCACACAGGGCGACTCTGGGTCAGCGAAGGTCAGAACCAGCACCAGCAGCGACATGTCAGCAGCAGCAACAGTTGCCGACGCTGCTGATGATGAAGATAAAGATGAATATGTAAGTAAATTTGAATTTACTTAAAAAAATATATATTTGATTAATAATTAAATAATTGGATTAAATACAATTACCTTTCTTGGCTTTTCTACTAGGAGGCCGACCGTCGTGTGGGCTTTCAGGTGGAAGGCGAAGACGATGACTTCTACAAGCGGCCACCCAAGTTGCATAGACGGTAAGAATGATTAACAAATGCATAGCGAATCACGTTGCCAATCCGATTCTTTGTTTGCCCTCCCAGCGATACGCCGCATCATCTAAAGAACAAACGTGTGCAGCATTTGACCGATAAGCAGGCAACTGAAATCTTAGCCAACGCGTTGGCCTCACAGGACCGCAATTCGCCAACGCCGCAGCACTCGATGACCAATGTGCAGTCCCCCATCGAGGAGAATGCCGATGCGGAGCAATTTGAACAGGAGCAAGAGCAGCAACAGCAGCAACCATTCGATATATCGCTCTCCCCAATACCAGCGCCCAAGGCCGAAGCAGCAGGTAAATTTTTTTTAAAACAATAAATATAAAAAAGCAGCTCTTCACAGCTTTAACTATTTCAAGGCGCTCTCTTAAATAATCAGAAAGCAAGTACAGGCTACGCCCCACAAATAATCAATAACTAATCGATACGCATGTCCAAGTCTTACAATATCTCAGCGTAGTCCAATATTGAGTACCTATTAGTTACGACTACTTATACTTTTGGCTTAGGTTGACAAAGGCGTGCACATAACTTTTGAAATATAATGAAGTTCATATTTCATTCAACTATAATTATCATAATTGCCACTCTTAGCTGCTGAATATGTAATCTGTATATATGTACTGACATATACTTGATTGAAATTGAAGATATTGCAATTGAATATATTAAATTTATAAAATTGATTTCTTTAAGAAATTGCGTGTCTGTTTAGGTGTGAGAGAAAACTATTTGTCAATAACATCAAGTGAAATTGACTGTCTGCAATTTACATAAAGTAGCTAAAGTAAAAGAATTTAGCTGTTTGGAGTTAGCTACTTGATTTTATCTTTCTATTTAAACTACCAGACCATCGACAATTCACAGTTTAAGCCAATATCTCTTTCTTACTTCTGGCGCATAAAACGAGTTACTGAATTTATTTAATGTATATTCAAGTTGGGTTTATAGTAAAATTCTGGGTACAAAACTGATTTGTTTCTGCTTGGAGAAGAAGGCTATAACTAAGTTTGCTAGATATACGACATCAAAGTCTTTGCTTCACTTTTGTGTGCACAGATTGAAACAAGTTTAAAAATACATTTTTGTGTGTCTTAATATTTTTATAATTTGAGTGTTCAGACTATTGCCTATTTTTCAATAATAAAATAATTTGTATGATATATAAGAGAAAAATCGCATTGCAAAAATCAATCCCCTTCAGAGAACTGTGCAGTAAACTTTATAAGTAAGGTACAACTATTATAAATATATGTTTATATAAAGGCTGTGAAAATTTTGAAAAACGTCACTACATATTGCCAGATTCTTTCAAAGTTCAAAGCTCGGAGCATCTTAGGTCAGTTCTGCCTGTATTCCAGCGCGTCGCTGAAATCAGTTCAAGACTTGTTCGAGTACCTATTTCGAGTTAAGTACGACAACAAAGATTTAATTATCTCGCAAGCCCATTAAAAGAGCGTTACGACAAAAAATAGAGCTTGGGAGGAAAAGATGTGCGCAACAGGTAAACAAGCGCTAGAAATTTGGTCTATAAATACACACACACGCAACTCCAATAATTAGGGCCAGCACAGCGCCTATATATAGGGCCTCGGGGCTATCGGCATGCGCTATCTGTTTGTTGGCTTGCAAAAGCTGATAAAACACACATGTGGGGGGAGGGGGCGGTAAATGGGCAGGGTAGATAACTACAGCAGAAACTCAGTGTGAACACTCACAAAACAGAAAAAAAAAGATTAAAGAGGCAAATGAGCAGAGCGAAAAAGAGCGACAGCTATGAAGAGCGCAACAAGTTGAGAAAGTGTAAAAAATGAAATAAATAAAACGGAAAACTGAAAACTGAAGCTGAAATCAGCTGCCTCATTATGGCAAATGTCGAGTAGCTACCTGAGCGAGTGTATAGGTGAACTGTGAGTACACTGCTCGGTCGGTAGAGAGAAAGAGAGACGGAAAGAAAGAGAGGGCGAGCGAGAGAGAGTGAGTGAGTGCAATTGGCAGTCTGCCTCTGGGTCTGGGTCTCGACACTTTGCCCATTTGCCGCTGACTTTAGTCATTTTTTAGTAACGCTGGCGTTTTGTCAACATCGCGAGAGCGCGCGCTACATATATCGCGTTTGTCTTGAGTTCCATACAAATACCATTTACTATTATTTGTTTATCATATTAACGCCTGCTGAGTAGACACACACACACACACACAGAGATAGACGCAAACCCACTCATTCACACACACTCGCCCACTTGGGAGCCAAAACAATGGCAATAATAACATTGAAGTCAAAAACTTCACATACCTTGACTTAGTCATAGGCCCGAAACCGAAAAGCAAGATGTACAAAAAACAGTTGTATGTTAAATATATATACTTTTAGATATATATACATATTACAGTTTGCAAACGAGTGCGAATTGCTGTTGCTGTTTATCGATTGAGCTGCGGCTACCTATCCACTGATTAGATACTTTCGGTGGGGCGACTCTTGCATCGCTTATACGCAGGGCTGGCCCAAATTGAATTTCAAGTGTAAATATGCAAAGTGTAAGGCGCTGGTGCTATTGCAAGGTCGGTTTAGCTGCTCAAGGTTAACCCGTGGCACATGAGCTGCTTGCTGGCTGCCTTGGAGCTTCAGCAGCTTCCGCTATTTGCATTTTGGCTGCAATGCAATACGCAGAAAAAAGAGCTTGAAAGGAAATTTTGTATGTTGTTTATATAGTCGCAGACTTCTATCTAGCTCTGCCCTCTCTCTCTCTCTCCCTATCTCGCTCTCTCTCTTTCTTTCTTTCTTTATATATTTGCACATGACAAATATACCAAGTTTATCTCCTCTTGCATATTGGTGTATCTGTGTGTGTGTGTGTGTGTGTGTGTGTGTGTGTGTGTGTGTGTGTGTGTGCGTGTGTCTGTGTGTTGTAGTGTGCATATCCGGTGTACTGGCTGCTCGTCGCTTTCCTTCCTTTTGCTTTTTATTTTGGTTAGCTGCCTCAGAAGCACAATCAACATTTGCTCAGTACCTTTTTGCATTGCTTTGGCAAACAATACGCTGCATTTGCCATCAGCTCGCATTGTGATTTCTTAAAGTGTGTGGCTGCCGCTGTTGCTTAACCTCTAACCTGCCCTCAATAATATACAGCCGCCCTGCTCTACTCCAATGTCGATCGGGTTGGCCAATAAATAAACTGAAACCGTTGATAAGCCCAAAGCAATGCAATTGATTTTACGTATTGTATTGCTGATTGCACGCTGGGCCCCTATTGAATTTCTGCACTGTGCGTGTTTGCTTTGTTTGTTGGCTAAAATGCCCTTTTGCTATGCCAAACAATCTTGTTGGATTATTATTTGTTCCTCACGCCGTTGTCGTTGTTGTTGTTGCTGCAGGCAAAAATTTGAACTATCGGCATTTTGATGGATATTTCATTATCGCATCGTTCACTTCGTCTTTTTTGTTTTCAACAGCTTAAGCGGTTTGTCTTTCAGTGAATTTTGTCAGTCAGCGCCCTGTCCCCTTGCCTTATAATTCGACATTGCGCGCACTCAAATTGAACACGAAAAAAATGCAATAAATGCCAGTTAAGGAACATATGGCTAAGAAACAAACGGCGTAACCGACAGGAACAGCGGGCGGAACCCGGCGAGAGCGGAAATGTAGATGGTTATATCACACGATTTTGCATTACATTCACAGCGAGAAATGTTCAGAAGCTCATTGCGAGGGGGTTTGGTTTGACGGGCGAATAGGCAACATGTCAGCGAACAAGTATTGTTCTGTTGTTGTATGTGCTAACAGCGATCAGACGTCAAAAGGCGCTTTAATATGCGTAACCTTACGATTCGTTCGCTAAAAGGTGTTACACAATATATCAAATCAAATTCAGAATATCTGTTGCTCAGAAATTCTAATAAATTGTAATACCTCTGATTGCCTCATAGTTGCTTGCATTTTTCACTTAATCCATTTCAAAATAAACCAATAAAATTGACAGTCAGCCAAAAAAAAAAAAAAAAAAAAAAGAAACGAAAGGAAAGGAAAAAGTAAAACTAATTAAATTCTGTTTCCGTTAATTTTTTTCTCGATTCCTGTATACTATTTAAATCGCGCGTTTTTTCCTCTATGACTGCATTTTTTCGCACGTGTAATTAAATTGAAAGCCATGGACTTGCATAGATTTTTTTTCCTGAGAAACTCTGCCCTAACAAATTGGCTTTAATGAATCATTTATAATTTCCAGTGTGTTGCTTCTGCATACTCCAGCCAGCTTATAGTATTTATTACACACCTACTTCATTCACAAACAGTTGTCAGGCTTGCGAATTATGCGATAAATTGAACTTAAAATTAATGGACTTATGATGTCATCGCTTACCCCATTACACACGCTTGCCCGCACCTATGCACTCGCACACCTGCAGCAGTTGTGTGTGTGTGTGTGTGTGTGTGTGTGTATGTGTGAGTGTGTGCATTGTATATAATTTCTTCATGCCATAATATCAATTTCAGTTGTCCGTCGCTCCGTAATCATTGATAAGCCGATGGTGTATGGGGCCCTTAATCGAAATTACGCATACGACAGGTGGACCAAGGTCATTAACTAACGCTTGACTTTGGGCTCGTGTAATGTTGGTGCCGTACGCCGTCCCAAATATGTCGCAATGATTCAGTTTTCCAATTTTTGCTGCGTTATCGCAGACCCCAATTTATTTTTCAGAGTTGCGCTGCGCGTCGCGTCAGCGCTGTTTCTGTTTATATTTTGTGATTCTGTTTCTGTTGCCTTTATGCGCTTATCAGCGTGGCTTTAGGCATTCCAAAGTTATTGTTGTCATACCTGTATACGGCCACCTGATTAGATATGGAAGAGCGCACCCCTTCTCGGGGCAATTCATTTCAAAATACGTAGAGTGTTTTAGCACCTATCAAAGAGTTATACACAAAGATATGCTTTGTTTTTCTTATACACCAGAAAAGGGTCGCTTAATTTAATGATGAAATGTATTATGTCTGGCAGAATATATTGGTATATACATAGCTAACCCGTATCACAAGTCGCCTTCTGTTCATCTGTCGAACCATAAATTTTGAATACAAAGATGGAAAATACAAATTTTATTCCGCAAACTTTTTAATTCTTTGGCCAAATCAACAGTCAGCATTCGCCATTAAAGGATTTCGGTGACGCAGATAGCCAAGTACAATTTTTTGCTTTGCTTTATGACAATAATTCAACGTTTTTATGCTACAACAAAAACTGTGATTCATTAGTTTGTGGCACCGCATTTAAAAACGTCGCTTGTTTGGTTGTACCCGCTGGATTTTGATAGCTATACACTTACAATTTGTCAAGAGCTCCCGCAACATGGCCGGCAATTTATCACGACGGCTGCAGGTTGAGCCCTCTGATACAACGTGCCACATGAAATTTCACGGCCGGACACTGGGCGAAGCCAGCTCACGTGCTCATCGAAAGCTCTTTAAGTGCAATTAGGCACTTGATCTTTTGCTATTAGCCTTAAAAAGAACGAAAGCCAAATAGAATGCAATTAAGGCGTTTACTTTTGCGGTCATTGGCATTTGGTATTTAAGGGTCTGTGGATCAATTGACAGTAGTCAGAATACAAATGAAAATTCAATTGTGTGGGGGGACAAGTGCCCAGCTCTTCGATTGGCATTAGTCTGTGACATGCGTCCATTAAATTTGCATAAAGAAAATGTTTTTTCAAGTTTTCCCAGCAAGTTCGACTTGTGTCATAAAGAGAATATGTGAATGGTCCGCCAGAAGCAACAGAAATAATGCGAGCATTTCAACAAGCAAACTCCTAGAGCATGAGGGTGGGCCAACACTGAACTTGGACTCAATACAAGAACAACCCGGAGACGACTGTCCAGCTGTCCGGCTGTCAATGGCCAGAGAGAGGACATGCATGACATGGCTGGTCACAAAGCCTGCCCTATATGTGAAATATGAGTTTTGCATCTGAGCTAGAGGCCAGGCTAGAGGCGCCCGGCGCCCGGCGCTCGTCGCCTGGGGCCACAGCTCCAGACCTACTCCCTGGGTTTCTGACATGTGGTCCACACACATACACACACACGTGTGTCTTGACATTCAGACTCCAGGCCAGGTCATTTACATATAAATAACCAAAACGCGTCACAGTCGTCGCATTGATTTGGCATTTGCCAGCTGTATTTCACGTGGGTAGACGAACAGTTTCTCATATTCAAAATGCGTTCTGGGAAATCGCGCTCTGTTGCTGTTTAGAGTTTTCCCAGCAGCGCTTTTAATGAGTTTTACCCGCACGTTTTATGAGTTGCTCCATTTTCGGTGTATTTAAATTCACATTCCCCAAATTCACATTCCCTGCCTCTCATTTATTTATTCGGCCCGCCTCTTTTTTACGCACTTCATTGAGCGCAACGGTCGCTGAGCATCTTTAAAATACTTATACCTAAATGCATACTCAAATGTATGAAGAGCGTCGTAAAATGCTCAAATGTTTATTTGAGTGCGTGGAAATGGCAACTTCTCCACACGCTAACATGTGTGCCAACCAAATATTTGGGCTGTTTAAAAGATTCAACTCTGGAGAGATTGTTTTTTTTTTTTTTTCGAGAGAATTTGATCTGGAATGAGTTTCTTTACACACTTCGAAGCGGTTTTCATTGGAGAACCAATTTATTACATACAGATATTTATATATATATATGATATAAGATAAAGTTAGAAATTGTGTTTCAATTCATATTCTCTAGTTCTATTTCTTAATTATTCCTTTTTTACAATTTTTATATATTATTTATTTGTCTCATATTGAAACATTATTATATATATATATACATATATAGATTATCGACTAGCTTAAGGCTTCCAGATACTCAATCCACACATATATATGTATACGCCAGAATCATAGCAACCTTCTTTGAATTTGTTGCCTACTTATTGGCAACTGCTGCAGCACAGATAGCCACACATAAGCAATCACACCTATACACTTACACACAGCGGTACAGCCAAAACGTGTTCCCAGACTTGAGTCTGCCAAAGCCAGTTGTCTCATCTTGTTTGCTAGTTGTGTTTCTGTTTGAGAATTAAATATTTCTCAGAAAATGTGCAATGAATATATTTGTTCGTCTTTGAGTCAAAAAGTATCAACTGATGAGATATTTTCAATAAAAATAATATAGTATAAATAATATAAAAGAATTATACACCTTATCGAACCACTGTGTTATACTCCTAAATATATATATCTATTCTATGTTGAAAATTCATAGTAAAGTTCGGTCAACTCTTTTGTTCTCTCTTTCAAAATATGAAAAACTGATATAACTTTTAATTGCTTATATATTTTTATAATTTGAAATGATTTGTATACTCGATGTCAGCAAGAGTATTTCACTTTTGGAGTGCTGAGGATCCATGTTGTTTATGCGTGTGTTTTTGGGGCTTTAAGCAAAAGTGCAAAGATTTCTTCTTGGCTTTGCTTTCAAGTCCCAATATGTGCGCACGTGTATGCATGCGTCTGTATGTCTTTCTCTCTCTCTCTTTGTGTGTGTGTGTGTGTGTAAAGCCATAAAATGTTTTCATATGGCGTAGCATCAGTGAAATTGTTGAACATTTCACACATTCGTTCAACAACAAGAAGAAGAAATGAAAATCTTTTCGCATTTATTGCCGTATTATTTATCAGTCGTCGTCAGCCGTTGTTTTATGATTTAAATAAAAAGCCTTTTCAAATAATTCAAGCGGATCACAAAATAAATAATTGCCAATTTAAACCGATAACATTGAGTAGCGTTATTTTGTGGGTGAAATTAAACTGAAGCTTATAAAAAGCGGAATTAAATAATTTATATTCGTATCGATTACAATTTCGAATGTATCAAAAATGCAGGCTTCAATTAATATTTGCGGACAACGAGTAAAATAATAAATTCGAAGCGGCTCACGCCATTAGACGCCGCAGTCATTAAAACCAAAATAAGTTTGGCAAACTGCGGACGGATTTATGGAGTGCAAATCAGCCAAGTTGTTCAGAGTTGTAGAGAACGACCAAGGTGTAGACAACGAGAGCAACGAGCTGTCCTCCCTGGAGTCCTCTGAGTCCTAATTTATTTAATTATTATACAAAAGTCGCTTCAGGGCAGCCCTGGACTGATGTTGTTTTGGCTCAAGGTCGTCGGCTTTATGGTCGACGACTGTGGCTTCGTCTGCTCTCCAGCCGCTCGTTTATTGGCCCTGAGTAGGGCCCCATCTGCAGAAGTTTCGTTTGGCCACAAACATTTTTGGCCATTAAATTCGTTCGGAAATTTTGATGTCATTAATGTGTAATTTATGCAATGCATATAAATTCAATTTTGTCTACGGCGTCTGTCGATTCGAATGTATTGGCAATAAAAAAATATTTTATTTAATAATTTGAACAATCTGCTGAAATTTATTTTATGCAATTTTCCAATCAAATGCACATCAGTTAAGTGGTGCAGGGTGTGAGAGTGTGGTGTGGTTGGCCTATTGCAAAGCGCATTCAAATGAAAAGGTTTCTTTAGCAAACAGGGTGCTTCTTCAACTGCAATCGTAGACCTATAAAGATGCAAAGCGGCGCATATTGAAAGTGCATTCAAGTAGAAACTCATAAGCTGCATCATGTACAATGTCAAAATAAAAGTCAAGGAGGGCAACAACACTCTGCCCCGCAGCGCCCAGCGCAACAATGGCAGCTCCTTGATGGCCGCCGGCGGCAGCGGACGAAACAGTCCCGCCACGGGCAGCTTACGCAGCTCCCTGGCCTCCTCCAATGGCGGCTCGTTGCGCCGCAAAGGCAAGCATGTGCGCATCGTGACCAGCTACGATCCCTTAGAGCGGGACTATGAGCGAAATAGACAGCATTTCGGTAAACACTTGTGTAGTAGTTGAGGCCTCGAACATCTTCTTAAACGCATGTCTAATAATTATTCTCTTTTGCAGATAACATTGACGGCGTGACGGAGCTGCGCCTGGAGCAGTACGAGATACACATTGAGCGCACCACGGCGGGCTTGGGCCTGAGCATAGCCGGTGGCAAAGGCTCGACGCCCTTCAAGGGCGACGACGACGGCATTTTTATATCACGCGTAACCGAAGGTGGACCCGCCGATCTGGCCGGCCTCAAGGTCGGCGACAAGGTGCTCAAGGTCAACGGCATTGTTGTCGTAGATGCGGATCATTACCAGGCCGTGCAGGTGCTGAAGGCTTGTGGCGCGGTGCTGGTGCTGGTCGTGCAGCGCGAAGTGACACGCCTGATTGGCCATCCAGTCTTTAGTGAGGATGGCAGCGTCTCGCAGATCTCTGTAGAGACGCGGCCACTGATGGCCGAAGCTCCAGCTGTCACACAGGAGCGCTACATTCCGCCGCCCATTCAAATAGTTCCAGAACAGCAGCAGCAGCAGCATCAGTTGCAGCAGCAGCCAGTGCATCAGTTGCAACAGCAGCCACCTGTCCATGCACATTCGGCCAATGTTTTTGCCACACCATCGCCAGCCACGAATGGATTGCTGCAAGAAAACGGCAAGGTAGTAAGTAGTTTATTCCGCCGCTTCACCCAGACTTTTGATTGATTTATGTTGACGTTTGTTTTTGTTATGCAGCAGGATTTGGCTCCGTTGAGTTTTATTCAATTGCACACGACGCTTATTCGCGATCAGATTGGCCAGGGATTGGGCTTCAGCATAGCCGGCGGCAAGGGTTCGCCGCCATTCAAAGATGACTGCGATGGGATTTTCATATCGCGCATTACCGAGGGCGGTCTGGCGCATCGCGATGGCAAAATCATGGTCGGGGACCGTGTGATGGCGGTAAGTGAATCAAACCTCGCTGTAGCATAAGTGACAGACGCTAATTGCATTTCATTGTATGAACGAAAACACCTTTTCTACCGCAGATTAACGGCAACGACATGGCCCAGGCACATCACGACGCGGCTGTCGCCTGCCTCACTGAACCCCAGCGGTTTGTGCGACTCGTGCTTCAGCGCGAATACCGTGGCCCCCTTGAACCGCCACTGAGTCCGCGCAGTCCCGCCGTGCTCAACTCATTGAGCCCATCCGGCTATCTGGCCAATCGACCAGGTTAGAAACTGTTCACGCCTCAATGCTTCGCTCTCTTAACATTGTTAACCTTTTTCCCCCCATCTCTTTCGTTCTGTATTTCTCTCTCTCTTTATTTTTCTCTCTGTCGAGCAGCAAACTTTGGACGCTCTGTTGGCGATGAGCAGCCCTACAAGTACAACACACTGGCCAGCATGCCAGCGGCAACTGTGACGACTGGCGTCGTGCATAATAACAACAGCAATAATAATACGCTGCCCAGCAATAAAACCAACGGATTTGCAACAGCTGCTGCTGTCAATGCTGCTCCTTATGCCACAGCTGTCTCTGCCTCGGCTGCTGCCACAGCCGCAGCTGGTGCTCCAGCTCCGCACATAGACAAAGCCACGGGTCAGCCGGTGCCAGCGCCTCGACGCACCAACTCAGTGCCTCAAGCTGATGGCGATGGCCCGCTTAATGGCGCCGCATCCACCAGCAGCGGCGACTCTGGCGAGGCTCAGGTAAGATAACAAGCGCATACTTTGTAGTGGTTAATCGTAGCTCTGTTAGTGTTCTAGTTTTAGTCAACTGTCTAGTTGTCTGCACGCCATTTTAATGTTGATCATAAGCTCGTTTGTTCGTCCCTTAATCCATGCTCAGGCTAGCCTTAAGTAACTTTCAGGCCAACACTAAAAACCATAAGAACTTGCGCGACAGTTGGTCAAGTCAAGTCGACTCAAATCAAGCAGGTAAGTTTAGGCATGGATGTTGGCCAACTGGCGCGCAAGGAGATGCCCAAGGATTCACGCAAATTGTTGTTGATAAACACATAAACACTCCTCCTTAAACGAACTCATTTTTATATACAATAAAATTATATAAATATATTGTATATCTAATTGTGCTAATACATACTCGTATCTGCCAGTTTATCAACCTATAACCCTAGCTCTTAGCCAACACACATACATATCTACTACATAAACACAATATTAGTACATACTATATATATATATACATATATTTACCAAATTTGTTTGTGTTTGTTTTGCATGTGCCCTGTGCGCGCTCCTATTCGTATTTTATCTTGTTACTTCTTGTCATTTTTTGGTCTCATATTACCCCCCAAGCATTTATATAGATAAGTATGCACAAGCAATTTTTGTGTTGCTTTTTTTGTCCTTGGCTTATAGCGTACGTATGCACTGAGATTGAAGAGCCCACTTAAGGGCTGGTCTGGCTGGACAGAAACTGTGTATAATACATATATAACATAAATATATACATATATATTTATGAAACGGCACACATTCATACCATCTACAGTTAGAAAGTTTAGCTTAGCTTTTAGACACAAAATCCAAAAATTGTGTAACGAAATTTACAAAAACCAACATATTTTTGTTTCTTTTTCTATAAAACCAAATGTTGCTTTAAAACTGAACTTTCCACCAAAAAAAAAAAAATTCCAAAACCAAAAAACTTGTCCAAACAAAATTGAAAAAAAAAAAAAAAACAATCAACCATCTACGACAACAAGCAGCCCTCATCACTACGGCCGTTGACCAGCGATGATTTTCAGGCGATGATTCCGGCACATTTTCTTAGCGGCGGCAGTCAGCATCAGGTGCATGTGGCACGGCCCAACGAGGTGGGCGTCAGCGCTGTCACCGTGAATGTTAACAAACCGCAACCAGATTTACCCATGTTCCCAGCCGCGCCCACCGAGATAGGTCGCGTCACCGAGACCATCACCAAGTCCACATTCACGGAAACTGTGATGACGCGCATCACCGACAATCAGCTGGCGGAGCCATTGATCAGTGAGGTGACTATCACAACATCACGCATACACTAAACGCAAAAAAAAAAAAACAATCAATCTATTAGAAAAATGCCAACAAAACATACCAAAGGTGTTAAATGTACAAAATATAAATTTATATATTCATATATAAATATATATTTGTACAATACACTCTGTGTATTAAGTGGCTCCAGCTCTCCCGAATGCAGCGGAAATTTTGAAACATGTTCGTGTAACCCCATGTGTGGAGGCGCCCCATGGGGCATAATTTAGCTGCTCATTGCACACGCAATCAACAACAAGGATGAGAGCTTCTTTTCACATACTTTTGCACACCATAAACACCCACACATACACACCCACACATACACATACACATGCAGCCACCTAAACACCTTTTAATTTTATTGTATACGAATGTAATTGGCTCTATTCTTTATTTGGCCCTCATCTTATTTGTATAGCCGTTAAGCACCTATATAAAACATTGTAAATAAAATGATTTGTGCGTTTTTGCAAACGAAATGATTTGATCGAAAAAAACCCCTTCTTGCTAGAGATGCACTGCGAACGCTCCAGCATAGATCCAAGAATCTTTCCAATTCCCATGTTGAAGCGTTTGAATAATGCGTTTCCCAATGTACATGTTTAAATAATTGTAAATGAAATGCAAAGCATTATGCAAAACACGCACATCGAACTAATTTAAAAAGTAGTATTTATTGTTGTTATTATTTAGTTGTTGTTGGTCAACCTATTAATATTGTTATCGGTAAAATCGGAAAGGATTTTCAATTGGGCAGCGGTGCATGCATTATATGATTTATAATTATTAAATTTGGTTGTTTTTAATTAGAAGCCTTATGATTTGATATTTACTAACTAACTAGCTAAGACCATTAACTCTTTTACGTATTTAAGAATATATTTAAATTAAATTTAATTAATTTTTTATCGCAACGTAAACGCGAGTTTAATAAAAATAATTATATTATAATTTTAGTATTTTATATTCAATTGATAAATATAATTCAGATTTATACTATTCTTTAATGTATTCATTAATATGCGTTACTTTTCATAAGTCAGACCTTTATTTACAAATACATCATAACTATGATGAAAACTGTGTGAACCGCATAATTCTATACGGCTAGCCCTGGAAGAATTAGTAGTAGAAGAATGATTATTTGGTTCTCACGTAATTTTAACAACAATGTATAGATTCCATAAATTGCTCAAGATCTCTATTCAATTTGATAGAGATATCAGATCAAAGCTGACATGGAAATCAATAATTAAATAGATTTACGTGGTACTTCAGCTGGACATAGATTAGATAACTATACAATGACAAAAACAAGTAGAAAATATGTCGACACAAAAAGTCAGTCTTCCAAATATCACAGATAACAACACCTCTAGTTAAAAGAAGTCGAATTTCTAAGTGTCTTTCTTGTTTGGTATTTGCCAAAACAATTCTATTTATAGCACTTATATATGCTTTACATCCATTCAAACTGTAGAACGAACACCCCTTGCGGGTAATCGTTGAAAGCCCTGTTGAACATATACAAATTTGTGCAATTGTGTCAACCGCTTGCTACATGAATAAGTAAGCCAAACATGCTATACACACAGAGTCCTCTAAATATTGCATTGCAGAAACAATGCGATACACGAAAAATAGGTTTAGTGCAGCAGCTAAATGACAGCACACAGATAGAGATCCGCCCAGAATGCAATGGGGAGGTCTCAGTGTCAGCCCTTGAACAAACTTATAAGGTTTATCTTTCATCCGCCTGTCAAATGGCTGGCATCAAAGCAAACTTGCATTCGAAGTGCAAATAAAATATTTAATTGTTTTTCATTTCACTTCTTGGCACTGGCATTTGCCTTTGCCCTTGCCAGTTCGGCACTGTCTGTACATGTCTGTCATTTGGCCAAAGGCGTCGATTGCGGCACTTCATTCCAAAAGAGTCCAATTTGCTTTAATGAATTGCCAAAAGTTATGGCCAAGTTAAGCAATCTGAGATACAGTTTATTCCTGCAGAAGAAAAGTTATTTGTGTGGATGCATGTCGTCTGCTCGGCTAATGAATGTAAAACTGAAATTATACTTTGACAGTTTAATAAAAGACTTACAGTTAGCGTGTGTGCGTCTGTGTGTGTGCTTGTGTCATGTTTTGAATTTTAAATCGAGTATGTTACACCGCAGGCAGCTCAAAGTACTTTTAAACAACTTGCAACTTGTGTTTGGCATATGCAAACATATATACACATGTTCCGTCTACTGATTTAGATTGAAACTTAACCGCAAACCAGAGGCTTTGTCGACATACCAAATAATTCTTTTATTATCTCATCTGATATGCAACGAAGCTATTATAAATGCATAACAACTTATTTTGAATTATGTTTGTTCTGTTTGGTTGGTTGAATTGCGTTAATTGCATGGCTTTTTGTTTTGATTTAGATTTAATCTGGTGTCTTTGTCTCTATCTCTGTCTCTGTCACTTTCTATATCTATTTTTAAGCTCTGCCCCTATATTAACATGAAATTCGAAATTTGTTCATGTAAATATTACCAACAATTTTGCACACAATCACACTCATAAATGAGGCCATCCACATAAGCACCCTTCGCCATGTGCTCTTCAAGTTTCAGATAGAGCACCGAAATATTTAGTAGCTATGTATTATATTTGTTTAGTATTATGTACACTTATCCAGGCGCAACAAGCACTTATATCGCATTTCGTTGTCTCTGTAGGAAGTGGTGCTGCCCAAAAATCAAGGCTCACTCGGCTTCAGCATCATCGGCGGCACGGATCACTCCTGTGTGCCATTCGGTACACGCGAACCGGGCATTTTTATTTCACATGTAAGTCAAACGAAAAGCAAATTGCAACGTGGTGGGGCCGACTCCGTAAACTGGGGACAAACTTTTCAAATTAGAGCAATTGACGTGCCACAACTTGCGGTTGCAAATGAACTGCACAATTAGTTCGCAGCGAATGCCGGCATCTTTACAAGCAATTAAATAAACCGCGAGGTCTGCTGAACTCCGAGCATAAACACACTTACAAATTCTTACTAGTGAACGGTACCCAGCTCTGGCCGGACGAAGTTTTGCCTCCAATTTTAAACGTCACTTTTCACCCCTGGTACCTTTAACCGCACGTCACTAATTATATCTGAAAGCTATTCAATAATTTATAATGTAGGAACTTTTGTTAAAAATGCAACTTTTGCTCTTTGAACTACATATTCCACCTAAAAGATGTGCTGAGGTGGCTTTTACAGAAATTACGAAAAAGCTTTAAAATCTCTAAATTGAAAGAATGAAAACACCTAATTTGTTAAATCTCTATTAAGAGTTTTGAAACAATCAGCTGAAACCAAGCAATTGCTATCAGTTAAATAGATAGGATAAAGTATTTTTATTAAATATCCAATAACAATATATTCATTTCTTTCTTAGATTGTGCCCGGCGGCATTGCATCGAAATGTGGCAAATTACGCATGGGCGATCGCATATTGAAAGTAAACGAGGCAGATGTCTCGAAGGCCACACATCAAGATGCTGTTATGGAGCTGCTGAAGCCCGGAGATGAGATAAAACTCACCATACAGCACGACCCGCTGCCACCAGGTTTTCAGGTAAGCCTAAGACATGAGATATAATAATATTATATATAGACGATTTAAGTATTCAGTTTGCTTCCACGCCATTTATTAGTTTATGCTGTAAATATATATAGTACTGATTATTGATGTAAAAATCAAAATTTGAAAGATTTAAGTCAAATACGAAAAAACTATTTATACTTCTCTTTTATCTATGCTCTATGAATGCTTATAAAAAACATTTACGATGCAAAGCACATAGAAGTAGTTTATATAAACACAGAGGTAAGATATTTCGATGCTCAACCCTCAGCCAACAATTGGAAATGCTAACGATTATTTCAAACATGCACACACCTGAAAATTAAGCTAATAAATGTAGATAATGCACATCACATCACACATCAATTTTTGTTTTTTGATCACTAGTACTTAAATCATGTGATAGTTATGTATATATAAAGCTTTTAGTTTTAATTCACATTTGAAGATAATATAAGAGGCGTAAATATTGTATAAACTTATTTACTACATTTAGAAGATCATTCAATATAACAATTTTTTTTTTACTTATTTTACTAATTTTATTAGATATTTATTTATATATTTAAGATTTTATATTCCAACTCTCAAATATACATAAATAGCTATAAGCATACAATGTATATATAAAGTCTGATAGTCGGAAAGGTTCTTAATTTTGTAGATATATAAATAAATGCTCTAAAATTATAGTTAATTATTGAATCATGTAGATAAACAAGAATTTGATTCCAATATGCGATGAGCTGATATGATTTCACCCGCGCTCAACTTAAATGCATATATATCTTTGTATATGCATATCAAGCTTAGATATTTAGTCAAACCAATTAAAGCTTATACGGGGGAAAGTAATTTTTATTAAATTTATCAAAATGTGAAAGAAAAGTTAATGAGACACAGATTTGCATACTTTAAGAAAGGGTAGAAAATATAAGTTTACTGTTCACTGATGGGGAAAAATTTGTAAACTTCAACTGCCAGGATATTTCATCCTTTTAAGACCCAGCTCCACCGCTGGAAAAGTTTGCACTGCTTCGCTAAGCGCCATTATCAACTGAATTGTTTTGCCTTAGTCTCTGCGCCTATTTATAATTGTTGAGCGCCCAAACAAAGCCAATGCTAATTTTTATGCCATTGTTTATTTTGCCGTTGTTGAAAATCGCAGGAAATTTTACTTGCCAAGGCCGAAGGTGAGCGCTTGGGTATGCACATTAAGGGCGGATTGAATGGACAGCGCGGTAATCCAATGGATCCGTCCGACGAGGGCGTCTTCGTGTCTAAAATTAACTCGGTGGGAGCAGCACGACGCGATGGAAGGCTTAAGGTAATGACTGGGCTCCTTGACAGTTGGGCACAGAAGCGAGAGCTCATTAAATTCAATTGATAAGAACTGAACAAAACTTAATTCTTAACCAACCTCAGGTGGGCATGCGTTTGCTGGAGGTCAATGGTCATTCGCTGCTGGGCGCCTCGCATCAAGATGCAGTCAACGTTTTGCGCACTGCTGGCAATGAAATTCAATTGGTCGTATGTAAGGGCTACGACAAATCTAGTTTAATGCATTCCATTGGTCAAGCAGGCGGCATGAGCACCGGCTTTAACTCGTCTACATCCTGCAGCGGTGGCAGTCGTCAAGGTGAGTAAAGCGCCAAACGAAACGCCCTTCGATAGTAAAATTCACCTACATTTCACTTTTGCAGGCTCTCGAGCTTCAGAGACGGGCTCGGAACTAAGTCAAAGTCAGAGCATATCCAGCTTAGATCACGACGAGGAGGAGCGTCTGCGACAGGTAAGCCCTAAATTAGCCTTTCCAGTGGCAACACGCTTTAAACCTTGCCCTCTTACAGGATTTCGATGTATTCGCGTCACAGCAGCCAGACATTGCTGTCATGCCAGAGCCCACCAGCCAAACAGGCTTAGCAGCTGCCGCTGCCCTGGTGCATGGGTCGCCATCACCAATTCCTACAACACCTACGCCACCTGCTGGCTCGATGATGAGCGCAGATTTGGGGCAGCCTGAAACAGTTGCCGCTCAGACCGTGGCGCTCATTCACGCAGAACAAACACAGCACCCACAGCCGCAGACGCAGGTGGCAACAATTGGTCAGGAGAAGAGCACCCAGGAGAAGGTAAGTGAATATCCTTGAACTTTAGCTGGCTGGTCAGTAACTTGATGCGCCACGCACTTTCAACCTGTCGTGTCTAAACTAAATTAGGTGCTGGAAATTGTGCGCGCTGCAGATGCCTTCACCACTGTACCGCCGAAGTCACCATCAGAGCATCATGAACAGGATAAAATACAAAAGACGACGACTGTTGTTATATCGAAGCACACGCTCGATACAAATCCTACCACACCCACAACTCCCGCACCACTGACGCTGCTGCCAGCGGAGTCAACGACCGCTGCTGCGGCCACTGCACCAATTATTGCTGCACAGACTCAGAGTCAGACTCAGTCTCAACCTCAGCCTCAGACTCAGACACAAACCAATTCAAGCCAGCAGCCAATCCAGCAACAACAACAGGTATGTATTTAACTGCACGTCTTTCGCTAACTTACTTTGACTTGTCTGTATCTTAATGTGTGTGTACTTTCTTAAACGTCCATATATATGTATATGTGTGTGTGCGTGAGTGCGTTACAATTGTTTAAAAATTTTCAACATTTCAACGTCTGTCCTTTTGATTTAACTCTGCAATACTTAACATACACGAGCGCAAGCGACTGCTGCGCACTCAACAAACGCAAGCATAAACACCAACAAAACCCGAAAATTATTCACCCTTACTTATATATTTTTTTGCTTGTTTGTTGTTTTCCATAACTCTCCTAACGTCTGACCTTTAAGATACATGTCGGTGTGGATGAGTCTGTTATTAACTGTGCCTGTTCCGTGTTTTACATTTAATAATAGTTTTACAATTTATGCAACTCGTATGCGCCCACCATATCCACATCTACATCAACTTAACTCATTCCATTCAAAATAACACTCCAGCTACTCAAAATTCATAACGCATCGCATTGATAACACACCTTCTGAGCCTCATTGTGATTTTTTCTTTTCGTATTTGCATTTGATATTCGGCTCGTAGCTGCAAGAGAACATTGTAAAAAGATGTCAAATTTGATAATTTAGATTTGTGTATGGAAATATTTTTAAAATTTTCTGACGAGATAAAATCTCAAGAGCCATTTCAGTGGCAATAGGTAATCATGTTGCTTAAAAGAAAAAAAAAAGTAAATAAAAACAAGATTTTGACTTAATTATGTTACATAGTGAAATCATCAGATCTAATGCTTCGATCAACTTCCAAATTGATATAAAAGCCTGAATGACATTACATAAAACATCTTGATACTTTTTAGTTTATTAGTTAATAAGAACAAGGTATTCAAATTATTTAGCATAATTATGTAGCATAATTTCTAAAAAGAAAAAATGTATTTTGATAAGAATATATACAATGGTTGTGAGATTCTGAATCGTAATAATTATATTCGGATTCTGATAAAAATATTCATCAAAATAACACTCCACCGCTCTCATGTGTATTCATTATAAATCGTGTTGTATGTCTATCAATTGCTTACTATATTTTTGATTTAATAGTATATTGTACTATATAATCATACTTATCGATACCTGGGGGAGTAGGTGTGCATAGTGATCAGATGCATGCGCACGAGGTGCTGTGCCTAGCCCCTATATAGTAGTATACCTTTGTCTCTCTCCCCGTTTGCGTCCAGGCCAGGGAATTGGTGCTGGGACCACGTGGCCCACATTTATTGAAATGGCAGCACACGATTTATTATTTATTAGGATATTCGTAAGAACCTGGTAGCAGACCAACTTACGTTTCGTTTTGCCTGCTTCAATGTTATTGTTGTTGCTATTGCGATTGTTGTTGTTCTTTTATTTATGCTACTTACATTTTATATCAATTTCTGTTTGCGCCTTTATTGTTACCTTTTGGATGGCTGCTACTTGGGCATGGGCGGCATTGTTATTTTGTATGATTGTTCTTCTTGTTGAAGTTATTGTTGTTGTTGTTGTTATTATTCTTTGTTGTTGTTGTTATTATTGCTGGATTTGGTGCTGGCCATTTTACCTTAAATCCAGTACTATTTGAATTTGCATTGGCAGTAGTAGGCAAAGAGAAAAGAAATAATATTATGCATAGATGGCACGTATAATAAATATATATACAAATACTTATACTAATCTATTATATATATATATATATATATATATATATATATATATATATATATATATATATATATATATATATGTATTTCAAAATCTGCTGAAAGGAATTTCCATTAAAATGTTTCTCTTATCTTCTTCTCGTTCTTCCATTTTATTGCTCTCAATGACATGCGCGCCGTTCGCTGCTTTTCAACATATTGTTTTTTCTGTTTTATATCCATTTCTTTTTATATTATAATTTATCCTCGCGTTTTTTCTTGCGTTTCTCATTTTGGTTCGTTCCGCAATTGTCATTTTTCTTGGCGATATGCGTAGATATCATTGCAGCGCATTTCTTAACAATCGGATGTTTCCCATCATAAGACTGAGTATTTAGTTTAAAATACAGGAAAGCCATAAAATGAGAATACAGGCAGCTGCCTGGCTAATTCTCTCTGATTTAAATGCAATTTACATTCTAAGCCTTGTCGTGTTCAATGAGCATAGAGTTACTACTAGTTACAGGCCTTCAAAACGAGCCATACCACAGCAAGTTTACTCGATGTTAAATCTTAACAATACTGAACGCACTCATCAAAGCAAATGGTTTCAGAAGTCCCTCACCGACTAGCTCTCTAACTATATGAATGTCTAAAGGACTCACTGTGAATTGTACACCTTAGGAAAGATCAAACTTCGGCTAGCCGAAGACTAAATATCCTTGCAGACAAAAATGAAGAACTTTAAAATAAATTTAACTCTCCACAAATCTGATAAACAATAAATTGTTTTGAAATCAAAAATGTAAATAATTGTTTTGACGGCAGCTTACGCATTAACATTTCCAATGGAGTGTCTTCAATTTATAAACATTTCTCAAATTCGTAAAAAAATAAATACTCTGCAGAGGTATACAAAGAAAAAAGAGGAAACTCCACAAATTCCCTCCTGCTAATTGAATAATGAAATAGTCTATTTAAAATGCAAATTAACAAATTATTAATTATTCCTGTGCCGTCATTTTGCGGTATCCAGTATTCATACACTAAAGCATAGTAATTCACTATTTAAAGAGTCGTGTGCATCTGTATTTATATATGACACACTGTCTATTATTGTATATTATTGATATTTATGTGTATACACATATGTGTATCACTGTGCGACAGGCACAAAAAACGGTCCAAATACTCAGCTAAATAGTACTAATTGATAAATATCATACGACCCAGAACCTTGATGAATAAGCAAACAAAATAATAAAAAAACTAAGGCCAAATATACATTAAACTATTTGAGTGTTAATCAATTTTCACGTACGTCTAGGATCATGCGTATGTATTATGTTACAGCTATTGGAAACCAATTTGTTAATAGTTAATTAACTAAGATATCTGATATTTTTAGGTATTTTACTATTGATTTGATCTGTTGGTTATATTCTTTTTCTTTCCTTTGTTAGTTACTGTTGGTGTAAATGACATGTATTAGATTAATAGAACAATGGAGTGTGCATTTTTGATGTCAATAAATGAAATCTTAATGTTATAATCGTACCAGCAAATTATTACGGGGCTATAATAAAGAATGGGAAAGCAATTTTATAGTATGCTGGCTTTAAAAGTGGGCTGAAAGCGCTTAGACTGATTGCTAGATGCAGCCATCACATTTTGTCCATTTTTGTTTTCATTGTGAGTTCTCTCATTGTTTTCTTTCATTCTTGTTAACTGTCCTTGTCTCTGTTTCGCCGCGCTGTACACTCGGTTTTCCAGTACGCTGCAACCTATGTGCAGCTCATTCCATCCATCAAGCAAATTGGCGAGAGCAACGCAAATGCACCTCATCATCAGACAGCGACATTGCTAATTGGCTAACAAAATGCTGGCGGGGCCTGTACCTGTACCTGTACACGTGTACGTAAGCGTTGGGAAAACATCGTTGTCGTCGCAGCACCAAATATGTATCATCATGTGCACAACCACCATCAACACCCACAACAGTCACACCAACAGCCACGAAACATACACCCAAACGCACTCAATTAACTTCGCACATTGCAATTTGTGTTCCATGCTTGTGTGTGAAGGAAGCAGTTTCTGCTGCAACCATCCAACAAAATGAACAAACAAAACTGAAAACTAAATAAAAAACCAAAAAATCCAAAATCCAATAGCAGCGTGGCACACAGACGCCGGAACGACTGGCACCCGGAGCGCGTTATTCATATCAGAAAATGCTGGAGTCCCAGGAGGAGAGTCAACTCCAAGAGCCAACACCTGTACCAGCACCCGCAACGCCCAAAAAAGCCGAGCCGGTCTACATCATCGACGACGATGATGATGACGATGACATGGATGCCATTGCAGAGGAAGATGAGTCATCGCCGCCTATCGACCTGCAATCGCCGCCTTCATATGCAGACACCGATTCTGATTGCTTTGAGCGACCTCGCTGCCGCTATACCAGCGATTCTGAGAGCGACTGTCGACCGTATAAGCCGTCACGTTCAGGACGCAGCACGCCTGAGTATGCTGGAGGCCATCGAAAGTCTGTTAGCTTTGATCTAAGTGGCGATGAGCGTTCCAAATCCGACTATGAGCGCTCGCGGTCCCGCACACCTGATCGATTCACGCGTGCCTATGACTCGGAGCAGGATACTCGCTCAAAGGTCAGCAGTCGCATGCCTCGCAAGGGTATCCTCCGCGCCACTAGTCCCAGTTCCTCGGCCAGTTCAACACTAGAACGTCGTCCAGACCAGTTGGCGCCCATTGTGCCGACCGTAGCACGAATTCGAGAGGTTGACTCTCCAAAGTTACAACATGTGTCGCGTGCCACATCGCCCGACCCTCCTGATGGTGAGCTTGATCGCGAGAATCCTTTTCGCCAGGTGCACACCAGTGAAGATGATGAATATACACAAATTGCCAAGGCGATTAGTATGTCGCCACGTTCGCCGCGCGATCAGTTCTTCTTTGGCGGCGCCCGGTCCAACGAGGATCTGCTCGAGCAGTCGCATTCCAGTGGACGCAGCACGCCGAGCACTATTATATCCAAGTCGACAGAGAACCTGACGGGCACCCGACCCAAGGTGCCGCCACCGACGCTGCCCAAGCCGCAGCTCAAGAAGGCCGATTTGGTGCGCAACGTGGCCCTAGAGACGTTCCAGGCCACCGATGTGGGTCAGGGGGACTTCGCGGTATTCGAGCACGATGCCAGCACCAATACCATACACCAGGTGGCCAAGCTGCCCGTGCGCCTGGGTAACAAGTCGCCCCGGCCTCGAGAAAGCCCCCCGCCACCGCCAGTGAACTTTTCCACAATGCCCAAGTCGCCTTTGCCCAAAATACCGTCACCCCTGTTGGAGGAATCTGCTTATATGGAGGCTCTGCCGCCGGCACAGCGACGCCCACATGATTTCGTACACGAAAACTCGCCGGACAACATATTGGTGACACCGGAGCAACATCGCGACTTTCTGTTACGCGAAAACGAAATGAGAAATCAGCTGCGTGCTCCCTACGAGCCGGCTCCGCCCATACCCATAGCAGGCACCAGCGGTGGTGACAACGGCAGCAACAACAACTTTGCGGTAAACAATTCTTTCCTTGATAGTCTCGATACTGACATTGACAGCCTGCCACTACCTCCACCACCACCATCAATACCGACATCAATGCCATCACCACCAACACCAACCAACGCCGACCCGCCCACAATGCCCGCCCAGCACTCACATCATTTGCATGAGTCGCCACTAATCGCTGTCGCTACTAACGCAACAACATCTTATTTTCCCATTGCCAATGCTAACAACTATCTGGATTCCGCGTCACAGCCGCTGCTTTTGGGGCCCGCGTCGCCCACACAAATCTTTCCCACGGCCCAAATACTGCCTGTGCAATATGCCAGCCTGCCGCAGCCGCAGCAGCCCAATAAGCTTAGACTGGGCGGTGTGGCCTCGCCGCAACCGCAGTCTCAGCCCGTTTTTAACCTGCTGCTGCTGCCCGGCGATCAGCGCCAGGGGTCAGCTGCCGCCAGTTCCTCGCAATCAGCTGTGCTATTAGCCAGCTCAGCTGGACCGCTTTATCTGCAAGCGGCTGCATCGCCGCCAGCTCAGTTACCGGTGAGTGAAACACGTGTTGCTGTCTCATCATCGACCACGGCCGAGCCAACGGTCAAATCACCCTCCTATGCCACAATGAAATTTCCAACGTTCTCGGAAATTCTGGTCAGTCCCGACTCAAATAGCAATTACCAGAACATGACCACAGCTCGCGTTGATATATCGAATTCGTCGCTGGGCACCAACAGCTCCTTCTCCATTAACTCGTCTAATTCGTCGCTGAGGACGAAAACCACCGCTGCGGTCGGTGCACCCTACAACAGCTACTATGAGACAGCCGAGGAAATCTATTCGACAATCGAAGAGGAGGCCATTTACAGCAATACTGCGTTCTTTGACTCCCGTCGCAGCAGCGATACCTCACTGAGTTGTCGCGCTTCCAAGTCTCCCACGCCGCCTCCCTTGCCTCCGAAACGTCCGCAAAAACCCAGTAAATTGCGCACAGCACCGCCTCCTCCGGTGGCTCAGAAGCCGCACAGTCTGCGCGGCATGGGTAATTTCAAGATACGCTCAGTGTCACAGCCACAGCTGTTAACAACGGCGCCTGCCACGCCCAAAACGCCCTCAACACCGACTGGCAAGGAGACGACAGTGTAGCCCCGACGACCCACTCCTTGCGCGATGTCCACTTGAGTCAGCTACCTCTGCCGTCTATCGTCTGCCATCTACCGTCTGCCTGTTGCTTTCTGGGTCAAGCTGGCGACGCTGCTTAAGTGCTGCCAAGCTAACTACCTAAATTGTGTAACGCAAATCCCCATCACTTACCGCCCAACTCCACAGTCCCTCTTGCGTTTTAATTAAAATCCAACACCTCTTTAGCCATCCATTAAAAAAGCAACAGCAAATTGAGCAGCAGAGTGCAAACGCTGCAATAGCAATAGCTTTCAATATTTATATTTGATTGATTGCTGGCGCCCGTCAAGCAATAGGGAGGAGCAGCCACTGTAATCTGACACATACTACAAATCAGCTGCAACCTGAAATGCATCTGTATTGCTAATTAGATGCGACTTTTTGTTGACTTTAGCACCAGATACCCTATACACACACGCACACACCCACACACACACACAAATTGGACCACAGACGGTCAATGAACAGTGGAAGTTGAATGTACGCCCCTCGCCTGCCCCTGAGGACCTCAAACAACATATTGGCTCCCTTTCCTCAGTTCTATCTATTTATCTCTCTTCGCTGCTCGCTTTGCGTCCAGTTTAATTTGACGTTGATTGAAACAGTTCGTTGCTTAAAGCGCTACAGTTTGCACATCTCGCCCCGCCAACAGTAAGTGGATTGATTCATTTCTCTTCTCCTTTGCGAGTAGAAAACCAATGAGAATATTGAAGCTAATGCCCAGAAACAGCTACACACAGCAGACCCAGACAAATCACAAAAAAATACAAATGCAATTTTTACAATTTATATAGTTAATTCTTCCATAGAGCTCTTAAGTTGATTTTAATGATAATTTATTGTGCCTAACAAAACGATGAAACAAGTTGAATATTTTTTTTAAATACGTATCTTAAATAAACGATTCTGTTGTAATTCGATATGTAGAAAATATCTTTCATTTTGTGTTGTCCAAATCGTCAGTTATTATGATATCAAAGCAAAGCTTATCTAGAAGATAAACCTCGACTAGCTTAGCTTATTTTGACTGCTCTCATCAGCTGCGTCACATTGGCTAAATAGAACAAACTGCGTTCACATGGTGGCCACGCTCCAAGCGTGCCGCACTCTATGGCGCTTGGCGCTTCACTGATTTTTCGTTTCGAGCGATGCGTCGCATTTTGTGGCATCTCTGTGCCAACTTGCAATCTTATCTTATCACTCAACACTGTTAATTGCTGTGGGAGATAAGCGTTTTTCGTGTATGGGTATCGATAACACTAACACAGTAACACACTAACGCATATCAAACACACAGGCATGTAAACGGAAGGGAGCTGACGCAACAAGGGCTGCGTCTGAATTATTCTATAGCTTATTGGCTTTTAATGCGCTGACCACAACTGCAGCAGCTACGGGAGCTGAGGTCCCAATGGCCATATTCTCAACACTTTCATGGCTCAATGAGTTTCTATTAGCCCGCCTGTCGTTCAAGCTGTGCAAGGAGCATCAGGGCAAAAGCTATAAGAGAGCCAGTTGCTGCTGCTGTTGCTTTTCCTCTTACTTCATCCCATGGTATAAGTATTGAGTTTTAATTGAAAATCGAAAAATTCGATACGAAATTAATTTCTCTGCTAAAAATACAGCTCAACTGGATCCTTGATACTTGCCGGCTGGCTGCCTGCTGGCTGATGGCTTTTGTATATATAAAGTAGTGTACTTGACTTGTCTTTATGGGCTTGAGTAGAGGGTGGATTTGTTGGCTGATATCGTTTTTCCATGCACTTGTCGTTAGTTGGTCGCATGGTCGCCTCCTTTATTTATGAGCCTGGCCTTGTATGTTGGCTATTGTAGGGCTGTTGTTGCATTCGTTACTGTGTAACTGTACTGGTGTGCGTGTGTGTTCATGACTGTGTGTGCTATACGAACCATAGGATAAGGTTGCAATTTGTGCAGTTAAACGCTGGCTTTTGCTCTTGCTCTTTCTACACTGGCGTTTAATGACTTTGTCGTCGTTACAGCCGCCGCCCACACACACGTAAACTCTCTGCCCCGCTGGCATTGGGCTTCTCAGATTGCCTAAAACGAAGAAATTGCATGAAAGCATAAAACCGACAGTACACGACTTTGGATGATAAATGGCCTGACCCTGTCCTGCCTGCACTCTGCTGGTCTTCGGCCCCAAGCTAACTGCCACAGCTGTAATTTGTGTCCCCGACCCCGTAAATTATAAAGCTTGGGGCGAAAAACAATGCTTTGATCCTTTACCCAGTCCGCCCCAGGACAACAACACGGTTGCCCACTTTATGATTGAAACGCTGGCTGCTGCTGCTTTAGCAACTCCCGCGCTGTCTTTGCTGCTGACGTATCAGGCAAACAAATGCTACTTCATCGCTCCACGTGCTTTTTAATAAACTTGGGCGGAGCCATCAATTTGGTTTATGGTCGTTTGGGTTTCTTTGACCATCACTTTGGAAAGTGCAGTTTTTCCAAAGTCGTAAAAATTATATAGACACGAGACGCGAGTGAGCTCAACTGGCTGAATTTGTTCATATTTATTGATTTTTTGCTTTTTTGTTTTTATTTAAAGTTCAATATTCCTTTGTTCCGTTGACTTGCTAACAAAAGATTTTGCATTTTTCCAGTTATCACCTGCGGCCGAGAATGTGCCAGCCGTGCTCCCACCCACACCCACAAAAGTGCCTAAATCGGTATCCGACAAAAAACGATTCTTTGAGTCTGCTATGGAGGATCAACACAAGCCCACACAAAAAACAGGTTGGTTAAACTGAAAATTTGCAGAAAAAAAGGAGCAAATAAGATGAAAAACAACAGTAATATTCGAAAGTGGTCGACTGAGAAGTAAAGAAGATACATAAATTTCCAGAGGCAGACAATGGCAGACTTTCATACGAACAACGAATGATTCTTGTTCTAGCTCTGTACTCAGTCATTATTAGTAGCAAAAAACAATTTGCATTTACTTAAATTTTTTTCAAGACTTTCAAGCGAAAACGAGTATTCCCTAAAGCAGATGTATAACTATGATGAAAATGAGAGACAGACGAACATTACTAAAGCATCTCAGCTAGATGGCTAAACCTAATTCTCTCTTTATAATGCATTTATCCGAAACTATAAAACTGCCTTCCCATTTACAATAATTCTTAGAGGGTATCAAAGTATTAAAACTTTTTTATTTATGTCTATTCGCGTTAGTGAGATTCATAAGCTTAAAAGGAAGCCATTTAATAGCATAAGCGTGGACTGCGTATCCGGTGGCTTTTTGTACCTCGTGCAGGCAATCCTTGTCAGGTTTCTGTTCATTGGCTTTAATAATTAGAAAATATGGCGTACGAGCTTTTCAGGCATTTACATGACAAAGGAACAAGCTGCGCGACGGAGCTGTTCCGAGAATATGCTGTTTGCAAGGCTTCGCTTCTTGCTTTTGATGTACGCGATTCCACTCGTGGGTTAAAGCAAATGAAGCTGGCAGCTGTGTAGTGCAACAGCTGTTAAACTTTTTGCTTAAATATGTCGGTGATGAAGGATGGCTTGAATTGAAGGATGACATTTAAGTGCGTTTCATTTAATGGGTTTTCTGACTTACTATAAATTGCAGAGAAAGTTTTTTCATTCCTGTCAAAAGATGAAGTCGAAAAGTTGCGCCAGGAAGAGGAAAAGAAAATTGCAACACTCAGTCGTGATAAGAAATCCAGATTATTAGATGCCGCCAATGACAACATTGACAAGGACGCCGCCCGGCATGCTGATAAGCAATCGGCTAACGATGACAGCAACAGCAGCAGCGATGACAATGATGACGCTGGCGAAGGCGACGGCGATGGTCACGCAGATGATTATGATGGACAGAACAGGACCAATCGCAAGGACGTCGTTGACAACGTTGTCAGGGCGCAGTTCGATGATGCGGAGGACATTAGGTGAGTGCTTGATGGCAAAGTCTTATTGGATTATTGGTGCTTGCGTTCTTTTTGCATTTTATGTTACATTTCAATGCACAGACACGTTTACAATTGGTCAAACCACAATATAATTATGATAATGATTCACACATACACACACACACACAAACCCCAACACAGTTCCAAATATAAACATTTAAACACATACTAGTTATACTCTACGGTGTTTGTGCATTTGTTTATTAATCTTTTTGCTGCATTTTAAGTTTTAGGTTTCATTGGTAAATTTATCCTCAGCTGCCTTTTGGTTTGGTGCTGCTGGTGCTGGTGTAATGACGCTTTTATTTATGTTGCTCTTAAATTAAATTATCCATAAGCATACTCTATCACACACACACACATAAAGTTATTCACATGTATACATTAGTGGCTTATCTATTTCACTCTACATGCCATACACATCCAGCCATTTGATGGAGCTGATCATCATCATCGAAACGTAGTGTGTGCTCTAAGCATCTACTGTAGTTATTTAAGTAATACTTATGTGTATGTATTTTTATGTCTAGAGTACGTATCCACAACTTCGCAAAGCAGGGCATACACCCTAAGCAGTTTAAGTTTTAAGTAGCACTTAAGCGTTGTCTGGACTCATAAATCGCAGCAGCGCCTCAGAGGCGTTTTCCCACTTAAAAACATGTTATACCCCCTTGCCGCATATTTTTTAAGCATCCAACAGAGAGAAAGAGCGACAGTGAGAGGAAGAGGAAGAGCCAGTTATATTTTAATAAATTCGTCGAGTGGCGCATAACTCTACATTATCTATAAAGAGCTCGAATGTGCTACGACAACTGCCAGCTATTACATTTCTCTCTCAGTACAGCGTTCATTGTTCATTTATTCTGCAGAGCATTGTGTATACGCAGCGCTCTCCCATGCTCGGGAGCTCCACAACTGGCTGCGTGCACTGAGCAAACAAATTCAATTCCCGCCGGACCAATGCCAGCTGTTTTTACAATTGGTTAACTTCATCATTCAAACAAGCCGCAAATTGCGCTGCGCCTCCCACACAGACATCCGACGCATCGCAAATGTCAAATGGGCAAACTGGCAAAAGGTCGTAGCGTGGGCGCGTACACAAGTTAAATTCCGGCTACTCATATAATGTAACCAACGTGTTGAATTAAACTTACGCAAAGTATCCTAGATACACGTAGGCGGAACACATTCTAAGTCACGCCTAAAAGTCTTTACAATGTTCTCTCCTGCCAATGGACAGGTCCTTTTGAAGCTGAATATTATGAACACCTCAGCCCTTGAATGTAGATGAGTAATATTCGTGATATGATGTCACAGATTTTGCAATTATAAGCACTGACTTTCTTTTGGCTATCTCTAATGCTTTGCTCGCCAACAGCATCAAGCTATAAATTTGTATGTATACTACATTTCCTTACATTTGTTTCCGCTAATGTATGTCAAAAGGCAACTGGGAGCGACTACTGATGTCATGCTCATTCCCGGCTCTGGCTTGTGGCACCCTTCAAGCAGTTGTTATTAAATTTCTTTGCTCTCTACTGTCTGTCCACGTTACTGACATACCTTTGCATGTTTATCAGGCAACGTACGCTTAGTGTCGACTGCTGTTGCCTGTGGCGGGTTCGTTTCAAGTTGTTGACTCCGGCAGCATTATGTAATGAGCAACAGCAGTGTAATTTAATACAATTTTATACACACTACGTTGTTGAAAGGGAGCAAAACGAAAAACAAATAGCAAACGCCTAGAATTCTGTTGCAAAGCTCACAAATGTCCAAATACCCTGGCAATAAATATGGAAAAATTTCCTCTTGATAAAAGATAAAGACTTCATATCGAAATAGATAACATTATTTAACCAATTTCGGTTAACATATTTTAAATCAATATCAGTATTCTCACGTCTGTAGAGGGGATGACAAAGCTACGTTTTGTACGGGAATTACGACAGTCATTGTAAATAGAAAATTTAAGGCATTTTAACAGGATTATTTAAATTTGTTAGCGACGGTAATTTTGCATCTTAATAATTTTAGTTTAATAATTTGTATTAATTGAAGGTGATATTAAAATTTTACCAGTATTGCATCTAAATCCTCGGCAGATCAAATTCTTTTTTTTTTTGTTTCGATTTATTGTTGCATAATTTCATCCAATCCAACACTTAATTGTTGTGTTGACTAATGTTACAAACAGTTTGAGAACGTTGCATAGTCCCGCAATTGTCAAACAAGTCGTCGTAGCATGCACATGAAAGAATGACAACGCGAGATATCATTTAGTGATACCCATATCAAGTAGCCAGACATCGGAGCCCTCTACCTACGTGGCAATAGGCTGTCGCTGTGTCTTGCTGTCCGTTGTGAGTTAGTGAATTAGATGTATGAAGAGTGGGGCGAACGGTGTGGGGTTGCTATGAAAATATATCTTATAAACAATGGCAAAACAAAGAGTCTTTATTTACGTTTGATTATGTGAGCGTCGGAAAGACAGGAGCTGGAGCAAACGGCTGCAAAGGTTTCTTTTTCAATGACAGACACAAACAAAATGTAAAACATTTCTTAATTTAAATTCTACTTAAAATGCGCGAAGTGCTAATAATCATTTTAATTAATTCTCTAAACAAAAACAAAAAACAAGTTATCTCTTTGAATCTCGTTTAAATTACATGACGGCCTTTGTAGCTGGTTAGCAAATCAATGACAACCTTGAGACCAAATTTGCGCAGCATCATAATCCAAAACCCAAACTCGAACCGGAGCGGGTCGGGCCGGGCCGGGCGGTCCGACTGACCAAATGGCTTACAGCCCAAAATTTACATAAATTTAAATGTATGTTATTATGTTGGCACTGCTCGGCCTTGGAACTCATAACGAAGAAAAGAAGATAAACATGTTAATAACCTATTTAAAAATTTCCCAGCAAGAATTTCTATTAGTCTTGTTTTTTTTTTCTTGCGCATAAATTTACATTTCATCGCCAGCATAAAAATAAACAAGACAACAACAAAAATGTTTATATATATATATATATATATTTGTATGGCCACTAAAGGCAAAGCAAATTAGCCGGCGTCGCAATGTTCTCAATTCGATTTGTATTTATTGTATTCAAATTAAACTCGTTTAAATCTATAAAATTGGTGTAGCACAAAGGCTCGGCCAGATCCGTGTTTATAAATTCTTTGCTAGCTTCCGTGGCGACAAATTCGACGTCAACGTCGGCGTCGGCGTCGGCGTGGACGTCAGCATCGGCGCTGATGGCGGCAAAACGCAATCGAAATATTATTTGTGCATTAATCGGCTAATTTATAGTTTGATAATTTATGAACTATTTCTAGTTGATCCGCTGATGCCGCCGCCGTCGCATCTGTAGCCGCATGCGTCGCTGTCGCCAGACACTTAAATGCTTTAGCTAACCGCTTGCCCGCGGCTGGCTATTGACTCCCTCGCTCTCGCTTTCAATTGGTTTTTGGTGGTTTGGCGGTTTGGCGCAGCGGTTGCCCTTGAATTGATCGCGACGTCAAGACAATTGGTCAGCTTTAGTTTTTGTTTTGTTTTCTTTGTAGGTTTTTGTTTTTTTTTTTCTTATTTTATTTTATATATATATATATAAATATATATAAGTATATATATATATATATATATATATATATATATATATATATATATTATTTTTTTTATTTACATCTGGGTACGTAGGTTTGTGACGAGCGCAGCTTCTTGGGCCGCTTTTGTGTTTTTATGCAGATGAAAATATTTATGTTTTGTTGATTACGCATAAATTAATTTATATTTTATGGCGTTGGCGCTTCGTTCGGTCGACAAATGGACCGCAGCGCACCGTGGCGCATATGCAAATGAACGTTTAGTTGTCTGTGAGTCTGCGTTTGTATCTGTGTTTTCCTGATATAAAAGCAAAATTTGACCTTAAGCTAAAATGAGGGCGTTAATGATGCTCTTTAAATCTGTGTGTGTGCGTTAGTGGTTAGCTATTTCATTTGCTCTTCTTCGGCGAATACAATTATTGTTTTTTCTGCTTATTATTTTACTCTGTGGCAGATTTTCGATTGTTTTTTCTTCTCTTCTCTTCTCTTCTTTTCTTGTTGTTTGTTTTTTTTTTTTTTCTTCTTTTTTGTTGTACATTTTGCTTGTTGCTTTTGGCGCATAAATATTAATTAAACTTGGAAAAACCACGATAACATGATGCGATAAAGAATAAGCGAGAGACAACTCGCCAACAGCAACAGCGACAGCAGCAACACCAACACCAACGGCAACAAATCCAAAGGCAGCTGAACATTTCTTTGCCGGCACGATGAACTTTCTGATTTTGTTAAAAATGTATTATTATTTTGTAATTGCTTTTTATATTTGTTTGTCTACCTGCAAGCCCGGTAACAATGCACCTGTTTAATTGTACATCACAACAACTTTCTGTTTCTGCTTCTCACCAACTTTTTTCAGGAATCCACTTGACGAAATTGAAGCAGTATTTAGAAGCTAAAACTTAACTAAGTACACACACACACACACATACTCACTCAAATACAAATACACAGTCTATCTCTTAAATTTATGAGAATGGGACAAGTTTATTCAATAAGCTCTGATATCTAACTATATAGATATGTAGCCTATACACATATATATTTATAAAAACTTTCTATGTGAGAGACTTTGACTAAAATAAGTTACTATCTAAAACGAAAATCCAACCAACTATCCTACATAATTATCAACACACTTTGTTATATGCAGAACATATTTATTCACTCTCTTCAGACAATGTGAATGACTACGTAAAACAACAAACTTTAATATACTTTAGATCGCAGCATCACTTAATAAGCATAGTGTTAATGTTCAGTTTTTTATTTTTTACAAAATGTCTATAAGTCATATTATTTATATATTTTAATCGCTCCCAAATTCTTTCCCGTACGAAAACCGCAGCGCAGCGTTGCACACTCTGCCAGCACTTGAAATGCTTTTACACTGCTCTACGACCCTCACAATCACTCACCTGCAGCGTTTCTAAAGTACTCACTTACACTTACAGTACACACCCACTTATTGACTCACTGACCGCTCTTAGCGCCCGGGGCCACGTTATTAACATATTTTTACTACTACAACTACACGCATTTTATATTTGAAAGAACAAGTGGAGAAAATGCAAAATGAAAAATAATGATTTTTAGAGCAGTACGAGGGAGCTAATTATTATGTTCTTTGCACGTTTAGTTAACTTTGTGCAGACAGAAAAGGAAATGAGAGACAAGTGCCTAGTTATATATGGTACGGGTAATGCCCGACTCGATTTAGTTATGTTTGCGTATTCAATTGTTCAGTGAGAGTTATTTAAATACTAAATAGAAATTGACAAATTCCTTTAAGAATGCTGAAAGTTACGGGAGCGTGGAGATAAAGTCCAAAAACTAAAACAGTGTTAATACTTAGTTTATGTACCACTCACAATTCCATGCGAGACTCCTTGAAATATGTTCCAGTAAAACGCATGTACGTTAAGTTTATGAAATCGATTGCGTTGTTGTTGTCAACGTTAAATTTTTTTATATATTTTATAAATATTTATATGAATGTATATGTACAAAAAACAATCTGCACTCAAGCCATGTATTTAATAAACTACACACACACACACGAATAAATATGTAACCATGCATCGTCATCAACATAAACAAGAACCAAACATCAATTACTATTTATTGCCAATGAATTTATTGATTAACATGTGTCATATATCTTATATATGTCTGTATGTATGTATGTAATCTTTGTTCCTCCTCATCATAATGGAAAAATGTCTACAAATAAATGGAAAACATAATTAATTTAAATCAATCGCAGTTTGTCATCCACTTTAAGTATATAATCTAATGCACAACAATCATAAATCGGTATTGGGTTATTTTTGTTAATATTACATATTTACCTTATATTAAACTACAACTACAAGTAGAATACCAAAACAAAAAACGAAACGAATTCAAAACGCATTGTAAAAGTTGTAAGGACATTGTACACATAAATCTGTCAATTGCAAAAGTTCAGTACGTTTAAATACTTTATAGTATGTACATACATAACGGTCTGGTTGCCTCGCGGGGTAAGAATGGCGACATCTCTAGTGGCGCCCCTGGAGGGCCAGCCCAAAGTTCATTTCAAAGTCGAAAGGGCAAATGAATGAATGAATAAAACGAGCCGAGCAAACGGCAGCGCCAAAATGTGAACAATAAAAAAAACCAAAATCAAAAAAACAAAAAACAAAAAACAAAATGGTAGAGTAAGTGCAGCTTGGTAAGGTCAAGCCTGGCCGCACTTAGCCTTTAACTGCAGCCACCTTTCTATGCACTTCTCAGCTGCTGCTCGTCCGTAGGTAGCTGCGCTTCTAGATGCCGACGGCGTCGTGTAAATTGAAATACATAAATCACTCAAGCAGAAGTTGCAGCCTTTACAGTGCCGATTCAGCTGCAATAATTTCGAATTAAACTTGAACCGAAAGTGTGTAGCAATTTGTTTAAGACAAAAGCCACTTGCAGCAAGTTCTTAGCAAAAAAAAAATCAGGCCACAAAGTTTGTCAGTGGGAGACGCAGACGCAGCCAGTGCATAGGATGTGGGCGAAGGGATGCCGAATAACACTGTCAGATGAAACCTTATTGCAAATAGTTTTAGTGCGCTCACTTTTAAAATTAATTTTGCATGCATATATATGTATGTATATGTATTTATATATATATATATATATATATATATATATATATATATATATATATATATATATATAGTGAACTGGCATCACAAGTTTTACGACTGCGCTGGATTGACTCGGGCTTTGGGTCTGGCTATGAGCTGGCTGTACTCCTGCTCATCGCTGTGCCTGTGCCTGTGCCCGTGCCTGTGATCCGCTTCAGTGCCTTGGTTGTCTGCCTTAACACGCTAATCTCCAGATGCCATGTTATTGCACTTGTTGGCAAAGTTGTTCAAAAAGTGATTTTGTCAGTGATGGGAATTTGGTTTGGGCATGGGTAGAAAGAAGTTCGCAATGTGTTTCTTGGATTTTAATTACAACAAATTTGACTTGTTATGGCAAAGTTTGTTGCATGGAGCCACAGGCACGTACACCCATCCGACTAAAATGAATTAACGTCATTGTTTTTGTAACAGCTCTCTCATATCATGTGCTAACCGCATTACACATTCACAAGTTGGTTTACCCAACCAAATCTTTGGTAATTTTATATATCTGTATATTCATATGTGTTTTACTTTGCACAATTGAAACACCCAACGAATTTCAAATCCGCAAAAAATGACAGAACCGCACAAAATCAAGCGCAGCCAACGCACGCAAAGGCACCCAGCAAAATTCCTAAGCAGCTGAAACAGCAGCAGCAAATAAAGGCAACGCCCACAGCGACGCCGCCTGCTGATACGCCCAAGCCCTCGCTGCTGCCCAAGCCAAAGGTCAAAGTTGTGATGCCGCCCGCGCTGCAGCAACGTCTTTGGCAGCAGCAGCAACAACAGCAACAATCCCAGCCCGAGGAGCCCACCATACACGAAGAGGAGCAGCCTGTTACACCCCCAAGCTCGAGCAGCCGCATTCCCGTACGCACTTTGAAGGCAGAACGCCGCGCCCTGGCAGCAGCTGCTCGCCAGGCCGGCCTCACCGTGGACGACTACGTCCAACAGTTAGAGGAGGCGGAGCAGCAGCAACAGCAGCAGCAGCTCGAGCGAGGCGCCGTTCCGACATCGCCTGCGGTCAAGACCCGGGCCATGATGAAGTAAGTTATAAGTGTGGTTACGAATGAGTTGACAAGCGTGTGAGCAGAAGTTGCCGCAAAGGTCACAGGTTAAAGTTCTAGCAAATCAACAGCTCGTAGGCGTAGCCATTTAGTTTAAGTATCTATTTCCCACACAGACTTTGACGGCGAATACAATGTGCGCACACCTACACACACACACACACACCGACACAAACGCATTGCACACGCACTATTGAATATCAACTATTAGTTTCAATGTAATTTTCCAGCCTATATCTGTTTATCTATGTAAATCAATCTTAATTCTAGGGAAACACTTTCAACTCTCATCTTACTTTTAGTTTGGTCCAACTATCTTTGTTTTTGTCATAGTTATTATGGTGTCTGCTTTAGTCAATCGACATCTGTATATAAGTACACTGGTATATCTATATAGACAAATATATTTCTTGTAATTTGAGTTCTGTTAGCTGGAAAGAGAAAGACTTTAGCCAAATTCTTGCTAATATTGTATTTATTTTTAATTAAACTAGCGCTGAGAAGCGTGCCTCTTGGCGTGCGGCCCGCCTACGCTCGCTGGAACAGGGCGCCGTTGAGGCGCAGGACGTGATCAAGAATATGCGCAAGATGACCGACGATTTGATTACTCATGAGTCCAGGCCCAACGAGGTAAGTTCTCGGTGTTCAGACCACTTTAAATTACTCCACTTTCAAGCGAAACCCCCAACAAAAAAAAAAAAAATAATAAAAAACATCCCAAAATTCAAAAGAAGCCATTAACATGCGTGTTTTGCCTGAGGATTTCGGTTGAGCAACTGTTAACCAGCTAAAAAATTCAACCCATAGAGCTACATGGATTGCTTTACTAACCACAACAATATACTAAACTTAATTAAAAATCCCACATACGATTGATTCTGTTTCATGATCAAATGTAACTAATGCAGAGTTAGTTCAATCAAAACATTGCTAGAGCATTGAATGGGAGATCCTAAGAAAATGAAAAGAAAAAGCGCGTAGCGAAATAAGATATCCAATTTTCGAATCGCTTCCTAATTCTTCTCTACTAAATTCTTTTTAAATTCTAACATTTTTTTTTCTGAAATGCAGCCGAAAATAGTCTTTCCGAAAATTGCCATTAAATCGAGCGATGGTCCGGTAATCGTGCGCGAACGCGAGAAAATACTCGATGAGAAAATTGTGAGACGCACTGAGGAAGTGCCCTGCCCCATAACGGGGCAACCTCAATTGCGAACAGTCGAGTACATTGAGAAAATCATCGAGACGGAGGTTAGCGAATCCAACTGAAATTGATTGTGTATACATCGTATATTTATATTTAATTGGCACCAATTTGAGTTTCGTGAGCAATGCAAAAGCGATTTACATTTTTTTGGTTGAAAGCCGCTTCTGTTGTGTACTCGTAAGCGTTAGCATAAGCGTAAGCGTAAACGCCAGCGTCTCGTCTCGCTCTCGCTCTCGATTTCGTAGTTGATTCACGTATTTTGCACATCCTAAACAATATTTAATGCACCGCGCACAGAGCACCCTTTTCCACTTGTATCATTGTATATAGCACACAAACATTTCATCAGGACTGCTCCAACTTAATTATTTTATAGAGCTCATGATTTTTACGTCCCGTCTACACAATGCTGGCTGCTGGCTGCTGTCTTCAGAAAAGTATCTGCACATCTTGTAAGTGCTATGCCACAAATGCTTATCAGTTATTCTGGTTGTTGTTTTTGTGCTCTACACAGCTCTCCGTTGCTCGGTGGCTTTCGTTGTTGACATTGCGTCAGCGGCGTCCCGCCCACCTGAAGCTGTGGGTCTTACCGAAGTGCAGCACATAAAAAGGACAATAAGCTACTTTTGCGAGCCACCTAAGCGAAAAGGTCTTGGGACTCGCAGCGCGAGCGCAGCAAAAACAACAAAAATCATTTCCGTGCTTATTGATGTCTTTTAAGTGTCGCGGTTTTTAGAATCCTCCCAGTCTGTCTCACCGTTCCACTCGGGTCTAACCTTCAAAGAGTTTGATTGTGTTTTTGGGGCTTGTTGTTGTCACGTGTCCATAAAGCAACGACGACCGCTTTTAGAGCCAGATATTTGCTTCATTTTATGTATGCAAACACATTATAATGACGCGCTGCCTTTTATGGCCAAGTCCATTAAAATTAAAGCAAAAGTTTTGTTTCGTTTTGCGGCGGTGGCGTCGTTTTAATGATTCCAATCGAAATAAAAGCCAACACAACGCAAAACATTTTATGGCCCTGCTATTTTTGGCCGCAAATCTGAGTCTTAAAAATTGCTTCCATTCACTGCTTTGCTTTGCGTTCCAATTTCTAAACGGAAGGAAGCGATACAAACAAGAATGTCAACGGCACACCAGTCTCGGCCCGACGGCTCTCTGCCAACTTTAGTGATTCGAGACCAAAAACTTTGGCTCCGGGCATGCAGCCACCTCAGCTGACCCCAAATGCGCAAAATGCACTGCGGGCGGCCTGCAGATATTCGCAGAGTTTGCTCAGCGCGACGCCTGTCAGCGGCAAGCTGCAGCTTATCGTGTTTCGACAATGGGACCCTTTCACTTTGTCAGCAAGAAAACGCGGGCAATTTTCTCAGCGGTCGTCCTCATAGTCATCAGTTTGCCAACTGCATGAGATCCATGCTTCATATGTCCTCTGCCTCCATTTTCTCAACTTTCATATTTACGCTTTTAGTACACATTGCATTAATCTAGTTTTGCCTTTGGCTTTTCAGGCTAGTACTCTCAGCATATTTGTATATTTTGCACATTGAAAATGTAATTTACAATTTTGTTTTTAATTTTATATAAATATATTCACGTCATTATTCATAAAATAATTGAGATCATCCGGTTTAATATTATAATCATCTAATGTCAATTCAATCTCGTGAGCTAAATAATTTGTCTAAATTCAAATAACCCTTGCGAAATAATATAAATAAATAGTTCATATATATATATATATATATTATTAAATATATCTATTATTACATATACATAATATATACGTACTTTTATATTGTGAGCCCGAATCTGAAATTAGGAATTATATATGTATATGGGCCACTCTTGTGGATGTCATTTGACGAGATTTTTAAATTAGGTTCAGTTAAAGATGCTTACTAACTTAAAGTTTATAGGACTTCAGAATATTAGTAACCGTAAAGGGAGACATCCAAATGCTAACTTTACAGAACAAATAGTTTTTGCATCAGCACTAAATGCTACCAAAATATTTTAAAATCATTATTTAAAATTTACTTTTATTTCAATTAACTGAAATACTAAAATTCTTACTACTGCATTGTGTTTACTAATAAATTTGCTGAATTTCTGTTACATTTAACTCTCTTATTAGCCACATATCAACATCTGTTTCTGTTGCTTTGCATCCATTGTAGAGTTATGAATATACAATATAATCGAGCTTTTGCTTTGGTTTTGGTTTTGGTTTTGGTTTCGATGCTTGGTGCTGTTTCTTGTTGCCTTTATTAGTTATTTGTCTGCCAGCAAACCAAATGCACAACATATCGCATTTCGATTCCAATGTATTTAGGTTGAGACCTGCAAGGAGCGCATAATCTCGTTGGAGCTGCAAGTGCCGGAAGGAGATGAGGGCACACTTGATGAGACGCAGCCACCGTTGGAGCTGCAGGCAGATGATGATTTTGACGATGATGATTACGAAGACGAAGATGGCGATGATGATGAAGATGAAGATGAAGAGGAGGAGGAGGAGGACACTGCCTCGATTGTTACGGTGCAAGCGAACAACGAGAAACTATTCCTGCGCCACGATGGAGATAGCTATGGCCCATCGTCCATTGAGAGTGTCTCGTCGGGCAAGGTACGCATTAAAGCAACGCCACTGACAATGCACCAGACGCTAGCCAAGGAGACGACCATTGTGGAGGTGCTGAATCCTGTCATTGGAGGCGATGGCAGCGCGCGAACTATACAAGTGAGTGGCGCGCCCTTTGACATAGATGAGCTTGAGGAGGGCGCGACCTCGCTGCTGCGCAGCGAAACTTTTGTGCTGCCCACTGGCGGCAAGTCGGAGCTGTCATTAAATGCAAAAATGAAGAATGTGCTCGAGGAGCTGCTTGAGAATGAGCGGGTTAAATTGAATTTGCAAAAGAGCCTCGAGGAGCAGCACGACAATGAGAACTATGACGAGGATGAAACTGAAAATGTCTACGTAGATGCACGCGATGACGATGAGAGCGCTTATGGTGATGCTATGGATGATGTTGTTGACTTTGCCATCACAGCGGGGCCGGCGGCTAAATCTAAAGGCCAGAGCGATGCTAAGAATGGCAATCAGCAGGTGCTAGAAGCACTGATAAGGGACAGCAATCGTAATACCATAATTGATAAATTAGCTGGCAAATTAGCAGCGAACGAAGACGACGACGACAATGACGAGGAAGACGACGACGAGGAGGAAGACGAGAGTAGCGATTCCTCGGACGATGATAGCGAGGACTCCGATGAGGAGGACAATGCGGAGCAGCAACTCAACATTGCCTACGTGCAGGGCGCGCAGGTCATCGAGAATCTCAACACTGTGGCTGAGGGCAGCAAACTTCAAAAGTCACAGACTTACAACACCATCAAGGAAGCCGAACATAAGGATGACGAGGCGCAAGAAGAAGCAAGTGGAAAGGCAAAATGTAGCAACACACTAGCCGAACTACAGGCCGAGCAGCGTGCTCTGGCCGAGATCTCAAAACAGCTGCGCAAATCCGTTGAGGATTTGCTCAGTGCCGATAGTGGCTCGGTGGTGGAGACACAACGAACCTATACACTCCCAGCATGCAGCGACAGCACCGCTGTCGTCACTGTGACGGAGGTGGTGAAGAAACAAACGAAAGCTGCACGTCACTCGGCCGCTGGTGAATCTGGTGAGGCTATATTCAATCGCTTACTCAGCAGCGGCGAGTCTCAGCGCCAAATCTTCGATGAGCAGCAGGGCGAAACCATCACAACCACCACAACGACCACAGAGGCTCTGCCCGCAACGGCAGAGGCCGCTGCTGCTGGTGAGCCGAGCACCAGTGTGGTAACCACAACGCGCACTGTCTCCAACATTGTCACCAGCGGCATACCAAGGCTTGAGGCGAACAAGCAAACCAGTCGCAACACTAATAACAACAACAACAACAATCGCAGCAAAAACAAGCGCAAAGGCAAGAAGAAATAGGCAATAGTGAACTGCAAATTGCGTATACGACACATGGTCTGTATGGCATTCAACTAGACGCACACGAATATTCTCACGAGCCCTTCACCAGCAACCCCTCCCTCACATAGGCATAGTCACATATCAGCGCATCGAGAAGCATTCAACAATGTATTATTATACATAATGTATGTAGGCTTTATATACATATACCGACATATGTACACATGTACATGTGTGTGTACCATATATTATACATGTGTGTATATAATTTTAATTAACTGTGCAAATAACTTGTTGCATTTAAAACCACATTTGTAACTAATCATTAAAACGCGCGCAATACTATAAAAGAAACATAGTTTTTTAATGAAAACAATTTCATAATTATTAAATACAGAAACCCAAACACCAAGAGCTTTTAACAACATTTAATTCAGTAATCACAACAAACGTCAATTAAAATTTATTAAAGCCAAGTAACTTAATTCGAATGATGGCAATGAACAAAATTTTATTTAATTGATTTAAATAATTTCAATTTGTTTTGCTTTTAATATTCATTTACATTCCCTTTTTTCATATCATGTCAAAAGCATTTTTTGCAAATGAATTGAGTTAAATGTTGCGTTTTTTTTTTATTTTAGCACAATAAATGAAAATTGAAAATACATAAATTATATAAAAAAAAAAAACAAAAAAAAAAACATCAACGTGAACCGGTCAACTATTATTTTGATGCTCCCTTCGTGTGCAAACCTTTGAACTCCGAGCATTCCGACTGTCCACTTTAAGTTGGGCATATTTATCTTAAAGTCTAGCTCTAAGCGATACAACACTAAAAGCAAGCAGCATACAATTTTAAAAAATAAAACAGAGTTCTTGAAGTATATATTAATTGTCTTGCATTACTCAGTTGCTGTTTATGTATAAAAACACAGCAAGTGACAAAGAAGTCAGTTTCTTTAAATTGTAATTGTAAAAATCCATTGCGAGCAAAATTATATAATGTCTATCTATATAAAATGTGTTTAGTATGTAAGCAAAACAATATTTTATAAACTGACAAAAGAAAACACATTGTTGTAATGTAATAAATAATTCAATTTATTTTTTATTTTTAAACCTATCTTTTACTGTGACATCCACACCCACAAATATGTATATATATATGTATATATATTTGGGAAATAAACGAGGGTAGTCTGTGATATGTAAATGTTCTAAATGTTAGCGCTCAAAATTTTCAGACTAACCTCGTTTATATACAGGCAACTTTCTATTTAAGGTATTGCCCAAAGGCCCACGCAAAAAAGTTGGAGAATTATGTCAAATGTCCGAAAACTGTGTTGCCATTTGTTACATCCGAACATAAATATACAATCATGCTATTTTTGTACAGCTTTAAGAACGGCATTCAGACCGTGCCGTCAGGTTTATATTTAGCTAGTTTCATGATGGCGGGTAAAGTCGCAATAAGGATTAATATGACATACTATTTTTAAAGCAGCTTATCTACATGCTTTCTATTTCAATCACAACTTTTAGCAGCGTATAATAGACAAGTGATTTTATATTATGTACTGGTGTGAGCATTAATAGTTATATATTAAAATGACGGACGGATTTGGAGATGATCTTTATATTCATTTTCGTACTTTTGAAAGATGTACCTATATGGATTTACCTATAAATTTATTCCTGAAATTTGCAAGTTTTCTAAATAAAAAAAGATTAGGACAGTTCCATGACTAAATATGCATTCGTTAAAGTTGGTTAGTTGAAAGTCGATTGCTGCACTCATTCTCGAGATATTCTACAAGTATATATAAAGGTACGTATCTTTGCCATTTGGCATCAACATATATATTATTGTCATTCGCTCAGCATGAAGTATGAATAAGTATAATCAACTAAAAACGAAACGACATTTGAGTTTTTTTTTTTTTTTTTAAATTAAAGATGATACATTTTTCAAATATCTTCCTTGTGCAGTTAAGGAAATTAAAGACAACCATTAAACAGAGTGAATCTATTCATGACGAATCATGTGATGCTTAGGTAACAGCACGAGGCTGGTGACATCAAGCTTAATGGCATTACGGAGGATGTTTCCATTTTAGAGAATGCGCAACAAAACTTGGTCGGAAACATCGTCTGAGGTTGTCAACAAGATAGACAGTTGGCTGGCAGATGGGCGTTCGCTCTTAATGTAAAAATCGTTAGAGTTTGTTGGGCGCCCAACATCATCACATCAACATCAACTCTGGCAACCAAACAAGGTTTCAGCGGAAGCTCTTGGCACTGGGAAACATTGAACGCTTGGGGGCTAACGTTGCGTATGTGCAACGTGCATAATTCGATTTCAGACTGTATACGAAATGTACATACGTACGCTCTGCAGATACCTGCGTCAGCATTTTAAATATTTAATGCCAACCAATTGAATTACACTGCAAAACTAGTGAACGGATGCCTCCAGTGGGTGCTAGTCCCACCGCTGCCGCTGCTGCTGTTGCTGTTGCTGTTGCTTTTGCTTTTGCTACTGACGCAAAACCTTGTTGCATGCGCAAGGGCTGGTGTCAAGTGCAATGGTTCTGCTTAGGGCAGGTCCACTGCCTGCCGCGTGCTGAGCAAGACAAATGAATGCAGCAGCATGCCCTTGAGTCCCCGTTGCATTTGCATTTGTTCAGCACTTCAAGTGCAGGCGCCACGCAGACGAAACACTGCGGGAATTTGGCAACGTCGCATCTAATGCTGGTGCAGCTCCAGCACCACCAAATGTGCTGCGCATTAATCAAAATCTCATTTTTGTGCGACCAGAAGCCGTCGTTATCGTTATGCATGATACTGTTGCGGTTTAAGTAAAAGCTGTTTGTCACATTTTAATACACTCCACTGATTTGGCACTGCAGCCAACAGCCAACAGCCAGCAACATCGCAGGTCAGCGGGTGTGCTCATTACATGGTCTGTCTGCGCTACGACTCTAACCAATTGTCGTTCCCTGTCACATTTAATAGGATAATGCTTGGTTAAACACAAAATGTACTTACTCTTCCACATATCCAGACATACGTACATCTTTATTCGTGGACGTTGTCTGTGTGTGTGTGTGTGTGTGTATAGGTAGGTAGGTATGTTGGTACGGGTGTCACAAATTTACAACATTTGTTGTTTGAAATTTTTCACATTACGCACATAAATTCTGGAGAAGATGCTTCATGGTGTAACTCCTGCTACTGCTAGTCAACGAAGCTGGTGAAAAATGTCCAGTGTTCACTGCAGACTCACGCACACACTTTAAAAGACACACATACGCAGGTGTCCTGTGCTGTTCTAGTCCTTGGGCGAGCACTTCGTGCTGTTTGCCTCCGCCAGTTACTGAGTTATCTGGCAAATATTGGAACGTGCTGTGCAGCTGATGCGTTTTCATAAATTTTAAATAAACGCAGCAGCTGCCACAATGCTCCAAGGGTGCAGGACCAGAATCTCTACAGCAGCATCACAAAATACCTCTGGCGAAACCAGATGTCTGTGCGCCTGCATAATTTGCAATATTAGCGCCGAGCTTAGCTTGGAAAACTTGTTAAGTGGTCAGTAATGATTTGATTTCACAATTAATCAAATCTTTTATCAGCTACAAACATGAAAGCTTCAACGACAACTGCAGACAACCAATTGCTAAGGATACTAAATAAATAGATACTTAAATATATATAGATCAATTTAATATAATAGAATACGCGAATATACCAAAAATTATTTTGCGAAAATTTTTGATGATTTTTTCTTAGAAATATAATTTGAGCTTATTAATTTATTAATTAATTTTTAATTAATTTATTTTTAAAATAAGTATTTATTTGTACACGAAAGACAAAACTTGTTCATTAAAAGTTTCATAAAAAGCTTGTTGAAAAGTAAAAAATGACTGTCAGTTTAGCACCACCGAGTAATACTTACACTAAATGCTTTTTTTTTTTTTTAATCTCAAGAAGCAGCCTTCAATCAATTTGTTATTACATTTGTTTAGCTTAAGCTTTAACATATACAATATATATATAATTTGTAGTGAGTCAATAGGAGTCGAAAGAAACTTAGTAATTAGCTGACAAGTTGTAGAAGTTTTTCGCGATTTCTTCGACCCTAGTAGAGTGTATATACATATCTAATTTTTTTTTTAAATTATTAATAGTAACAAACTGATTAACACAGGCTATAAAGCTGTGAAAAATTAAAAAATAATGTAAATTAAAAAATAAAACTTAAGGCTTATATCTTATTATAAACATTGAAAATACAAATAGAATTGAAATATCTTCTGAAACAAAGGAGTTAGATCATATATAGACCTATATATATTACTTACGCATTAATATATTTCATTTGATATATAATATGTATTATTTCTATAATAGTAATAAGCCTTAAGTTTTATACAAAAATTGATGTGTAATAATTATATTTTATTTTTATCAATATAAATTAATTTTAATAATTAATAAAAAAAAAAAAAACGTAAACAAAAAATTGCAAATAAAAGTTGATCTTGTTTTTTAATTTGCGTTAAAAAAATAACTTGTCTATTTTCCCCATTCTTCTTAGAGGATTTTTTGTGCCTCAATTTTTTAAAATTCATAAATCTTTTTTGTGGTCCCTGCTTTTTACATATATGTGGATCACAGTGAGCTATTTATTATTATTATAGCTATTATCGAATATATATTGAAAATCAGCTATTACAATTTTAAGGATTCTTCTACAAGTTCTTCAAGAGTATAAATTAAATGGGTTCTGTATAAAATACGAGATCAGCCCAACTATGTCTGTTGTCTCTATAAATATGGGCCACAATGGCACAGTGATAATGAACGAGCCGTTTGACAGTTCTGGTTTCACATAAAAATGCCGTCCTTTAATTTAGATTGCAGCTCGCGGCTGAGCTAAAAGACGCAACCTGATGTGACTTGTTGTTGTTCTTGCTTGGATATTTTTTTTTTGTTATTTAGCCTGTTGCTATTTGTTGGTGCTTGCTGATGCTGAAGTACGCATGCGTTGGAATGCCGCAGAAACTGTTGCAGTTGGCAGAACAAAAACATTGCCCCTAAAAAGGCCAGCTTTATCCGTGTGGCTTATCCAAAAGGCAGCTGCCTTTATTAGCTGACTGTGTGAGTGGGCCACATCCCCAGGGCAGTGCTCGTCATCGTCGTTGCCATCGTCGCTGTTGTACTCATTCTCCCTCCTTGCCTGGAAGCCCACGCAAAGTTTTGTCTTTGCTTTTTTTTTTATTACTTTTTTCAAAGCCTGGAATGCGTATCTTTTGCTGGTGTTGGAGCCTCTTTTTGTTTCAGCGAGCATCAGACTTCGGCTGCTTTACTTTGTTACCAAGCTCGACTCTCTTGGCTTGGCGTCGCTGCGGCGGCTGCTGCTTCTTGTACTGGTTTGCAATTGCAATTTTCAAGGATAAGGGTAAGCTCGAAACAGATTTATATGGGCGGCCCAGTACGTGCAGAATTTATTAATACTGTCCCAACTATCACTACGTATAGATGTTCCCCACAATTACTGACCTGCGCCGGAGTGAGCGAGCTCTTAACAATGACGCCCAACTCGGGTCTTGTAAGGTGGGCTGTCCGTCATATTGAAGTTCGCACATCAGCAATGAGCTGGGAGTTCACGCTGCCGTCGGGCATTTGAATTAGAAGACTTGAAAGGAAAATAGATAACGCGATACTTACCTCAGTTGTTGTCTTAGTATTGTGGCATGATGAGATGATGCCGCATCGATGAACCGAAATGAAGCGACTAGCAGGTGGTGACTTAGTAAGTGTCTGCGAATCTAAACAACACTCACGTACTCGCATTAACAAACTTGGGTACTTTAAGTGAAGTCGAAATGCAAAGACCAACATAACCAAAGAGATCCAAAATTGTTAGAAATAGTACAGGCTCAACTTTATCTGTTTTTGCGCACTGGTTGGGCATAGTTAACGAATTCAGCCGTGGCCAGAGCCAGCAGCAATAAGTTTGAGTTGATTCTGGCTATCCGATATGCGTGCGAAAGAACAAAGTTCCTGCGTCCCAAACAATAAACATAAATTACTATACTATTGTAGATCTAATATGTTAGGCTTTTACCAGGAAATTCAAATTATATAAAATGTGGTTAACTTAAACTCATACTCACATGCATGTTTTAAAATAAATACAGCTTATAAGCTTATATGAATCGCATATATAAGCTTTATTTTAATTAATGAAGCGGTATTTATAATCTCTTATTCCTTTTTGGGTACAAGTTTTTCATCATGGTAAATTAAAGATATACAGAGATATGATCATTAATCAATTGTTGAATCTTATCAGCAGGAAACACAATAATTAACCGAAATATCTTGCGCGAATCGCAGCAGGGCATTTACGACATTGACTGTGAAATATCCTTCAATAACGTTATATTAAATTCCTTTAATTGCATTCCTGCCAAGCAGAACTTCAGTTAATTAATTTGCATTTACATACATACGCACATGTGTGTGTAAGGCTCTGTCTGCCAATTGTTGGCATTCGAGCACTTTATCGATGTACCGACTGGGAAAAAATCAGATTAAATTGGTTGGCAACTGCAGTAAGAACAAGAGTATTGCGGGCGCAATTTGCATATAGTTGGTTTGTGATTATCGGAGACCACCACAGATTCAAATGAGCACGTTATGCTGCACACAATCCCGCACAGAACTCCACAGAAATGAGCAGAGCTGTGTACACTGTATAGCATACTATGAAGTGTTGTGCTTGAATATGGGCCAGTTGCTGCATCGTTGTGGTAGATCGTCTGATGTGTGCTCATTAATAAACGCAACGTTCTGACAACAAAAACAATAGCTGTTGCATTGAACGGCCAAACGCAAGAGCTGATGACGGACATGTGGTTTTTTAGCCACTGGCAGTGGATGTTCTTGGCAGCTCGTCCCTTTTCCGATTAATGTGGTTTACTGAGGTCTTGCGTATGAGTCCTGCCGTTAAAGCATTGCAGCTGTAAAGCGATATTTTGATTATTTTTTCTTTTTTTAATCCGCTATAATCGAGTAAAAAATACTGCCAATGATGTGAAATTTGTATAAAGCTGAGAGTACTGACAGGCCAATCAACACATTATAATGTACATGTTTCTGAAATAAAATTTCGTTTTATTTTAAGTGCAACTGGATCAGTGTAATAACACACATTGACAGTTTAAGTCGCGTCTCTGATAAAATATTTAAATAAAAAGATTACACTCAGTACTCAGTAACAGAACAACGTGTTAAGAAACGTGAAGTTCAAAGAATTGAAAATTAAAGAAACTCAGAAAACAGACAGCTACAAAAGCTCTTCAATATATTTATGAGAACAGAAAAAGTGATACTTTTATGTGTGTATTTTGGCAAAGTTTCAGCAATCTCAATTGCTTTACGCCTGGCTCATCAAACAGGAATCAGTGCAGCTTGGCGGAACTCAAATGGCATCATTGTCGCTGTGGCCGGGAATAGTTGAGTTGGCCCTCTTCGTTTTTAGCTCACCCTTCCGTACCCTATCAGGCAACTGTTACAGCGTCAGCCAGAAGTTAACTGCAACCAGCATTAGTTTGTTATCAACGCTCGATTGCTGAAGAAAATTGAAAAATATTGTCGCAGCGTTCAGTGCTTCCACAAAGTAGATCGAGCTCAGCTGCTGCTGCTCCATGTTGATGTCTCCTCATCTCTTGCTGCTGTCCCCAGCCCTCTGCGCTGCTCGCAATGATGGATTGTACCCGGTGCGTCTTATCCTCACACGCGAGCCATAGCAAAGATGAAAGAAGTTTTCCAACTGGTGCCTACACAAGGCTAAGACAATTCTCTGTCTTGTAAGCAGCAGCCGCCCTTCCCATTTTTCAACATCTAAACTTTTTGTTTGATTTCAGATGCCTCCAGCTGCAAACTCTTAACCCGCTTGCTTCTTTAAAAGTCTTATATAGGTCACAGTGTATTGTACCGGCTGCGTGCAGATAAACGCAGCGCTTCGCCCGTCCTCAACTGCATTTGCCTAGCAACTTTTTTGTATGCTAAATAAATCATGTTGATCGAGTGAGCGCCGTCATCTCCAATATTAAGGCGAATGAAACAAAAGCAATATTAAATGAAATAAGTGAAACGAAGTTTTAAATTGGCGAACTCTTAAAGGAGACAAGTGCTTTAAACAGTAAGATAAATTTAAGGTTTATATGAAGAGAAGAAACTTTATTTCATTTAACAAAGATGTGGACCAGTTGAGCAAATGATGGCCAAGTTAATTTATTTATTTCATTACCGCAAAGTCCATCGTATAAAAGTGTACACAAAAGTTGAAATGACTCAAGATAAATAGAAAGTACTTACTTACTTCATTAAAATAACAGAAGTGAAGCGAAGTGAATATATGTAGGTAGAGAGCAAATCAATATACATCTGATACAAATTTAATAAATACATGTAAATTATGGGTATTTTGTATTTAAGAATAGAATCGAACTTTATTCATAGTATTATCTTTTTCGGGTTAATGATTTTCGTATCCAGCTTATATATTTTGATCAATTATGTACAATAAGCCACGTACAAACATACAGTTGATAAAGTAATTGCATTTCAAAAAAATTCAATTGTCATTTATTATGCTTGCAAAGCAACAAGAAATTCATAACTTGTTGCACCTCCCTTTGAACATAATTCATTTGTCAAGTAGCCGTTGCCGTCGCCGTCGCCGTTGCAGTCGCCATCGCCTCCGCGACTGCGGAATGGCACAGGCACGGGCACGCTAATATGGTCAATGCCAACTGTTGCCAGTCAGACAGGGGTGGCCATTCAATTGCAGGATACCGGCTGCACGACTCTATAAATGTATCCGTTCTGCTCTTCTCGTTTGGCTCCCGTTGCTTCCATAAAAGTCAAGTGCATGTTGGGTTGGCACTGTTCCAAACGGCTGCGCATCGGCAGAGGAAACGGAAACGCGCAAAAAATGGCAATGGCGAAGACGACGCTGCCACAGTAAAAATCCCAGCCCCGCCCTACCAGCGACTAAGTGGCAAAACATGAACAAAAACTTTGCTCGTTGTGCGGCCGACAAGTTGAAACTAATGACAATTTTGTTGTAATTAGTTGCGGCTTTTACAGCGCTGCGACGCGACGCTAACAAATAAGTTGTCAGAGAACTTAAGTTCAGCAATTTTCATAGTTTTCGTCGCTGGCATTTGCGGCTAGCAATCTTTTTGGTCTAGTACAAATTTGCCGGAAATGAAATTCATTTGTTTTTCTTGCCCCCAAATTGTTGGAGCTGTGGTTGCAAGACTGCTGCAATGGGCGTGGACATGGGCATGGGCATGGGCTTGGGCATAGCTCGGTTACATTCTGCATGTGCCGTCAACTCAAAGGCATGCATTTCTGGCTTTGGCCCTGGGTAGGACTTGCCAGATATTTCATAGCTTTGCCCTGCACCTGGCTTTTAATTATTTTTAATTGCATGCAGCTGCTCTTGACGTGCAACAAAACACATCTACCAATTTCACATGATTCTGGTCTAAATTTGCCAAAAATAGCTGGTTGAAGCTAACCCTTTATGTCATTCATAAATTATAGGATTTTTTCTGTTGTGAAAACTGTCCTAAATGCTGCAATTTATATTATAAATTGGTTACAAAAGGCTCCTTTTTTTTTTTAAAATACCAAGTCAGTAAGGCTATTTACAATATAATAAAAAGACTGTTCAATTAAATACGTTCTTAAGCATGTGAGTATACTGAGTATAAATATTTGTCTATTTCCACTCTCGAGATTTACTGTGACTCGGCCAATCAGCGAGCTCATCTGCTAAGTACAGCAATATATTTAAATTGGTATTATAAATTCTCCATTTTTAATTCAATTTATCAAGTTCGTTTTTCACATTGAGAGCCCTTACTCAACCTCATTTCCAGTGCGCACTTAGCAGTCACATTGTAAAGTCTATTTTGTGGGTCTTATCGCTTGAGTTTTCTTAGTGGTTGTGAAAAACGATTTAAAAGCGCCTTCCCGCAATGAAAGTGCGCAGCTCACCCACATTTTATGTGTCCCAGTGATTCCTTATTTTATGCGCAATATTTTCCCTCAGTTACTCATACACATGTGCGCACACGTCGAATAGGCGCAACACCCACGTATCTTTAAGAGCTGCGTGTGCCTGAGGGGTGACAGAAGCCCTACTCAAGCACTTACTCAGAGTGTGGTGCAGATGTATAAAACCGTTATTATTATATTATGAATTGAAGCTTGGCGTTGAAAATGTCTCGTCTTAGTGCGTTGATGCTCAGCTGACGATTGCTAGAAGCGAAGTGCAATTTTAACAGAATTTAATTGGGTTCCGCCCTAGAGTTGAATTATAATATATGCACAAATGGGCAACCCCAAACATGTTGGAAAAACAGTAGTGCTTACCATTTTAATGAAAATTTACATTTGACCGCGTGTGCCGGACTCTACATACAGAATATTACATTCATTTGCATGTCATAAAAATTCATTTTGTTACAATTTTGGTGTTGTTTTTAAATTGAGCAACCGCAAAGTTTTGCATTGCATTCTAAACAGAAAGCTGAACAGTTGGCTTGTCTAGCAGACAAAGAGAGAGAGAGAGATAGAGAGAGAGAGAGAGAGTGAGAGAGAGAGAGAGAGAGAGAATGTTTTAAAGAGAACTCTGATTCGATTCAGTGGCTAGTTTGTCTCTCAATCTGCTGTCCATGTCTGCATATAAAGTACACCCCATTGTACTTGTCATTTCTCTGCACGTCCCTGTTTGTCATGCCCGGCTCAAGCTCCAGCTCAGGCTAGCACGCACATAAAATACATCAATGTGGTTGTAACTCAAGTCCAGACAAGTGGAGTTTGCGGCAACTCAAGGAGCTAAACAAGCCATCTGAAGTGAGCAGCTTGCAGTTTTGATTTAGTGGCATTTATGACAACTAACCTTGGACATACATAGTTGTTACTTAAGTTCTTCTCGTGCCCTAACTTAAATTTCGCCCGCATTTTCTTGAAAGTTGAAGAGATAATTGAGACAGTTGGAAAACTTAATGATGCTCTTTATTTTTGTTTTCCCTTGTGGCATTTCCTTTAATGGCATTACTGACACAACAGCCCAGGCTGCAGACACAGATACAAACACTAACGGCTACAAAGACCGACAATTTGGTGTCATTGTTCGGCCATTAGCTTTATTTTTTTATGTGGCAGAACGCATGTTGAAATATTGTTTATTTACTCAATTAACACTAATTGCTTGGATCAATACATTTATATTTACCTTGCGCTCAAAGGCAACAGCCCGAAGTGCCTAACGACTAACAGGTTGAGCAATCGAAGAGCGAGTTTTCTGAACACAGACAGCCATTTTCATCGCTGTCGTTGTCGTCCTCGTCGCAAAGTAAGTCGCAGTAAGTCTCAGCTGCCATTAATAAAGTCATTACCGTCTGTCAATCTCGAGCATTCACTTATCAAATACTTGAAGCTACATCAAATTCAAATAATACAAATTCGAGCGCAATCGCAGCTGCAATATTCACGGCGCGCAATAAATTTGGTGGCTTTATCTTTTACTCTGACAAGCGGATGTTTCATTACGGACTGAGTGCTGGGGCGCCCAGAAAGCAGGCAACGCTTTTTAAAACTGCTTATTAAACTTGCCAGCGTCACGTACAGTCAGATCGGGCATGAGCAGTTAGATAGGGTGTGGCAGGGAAGTGGGGGGTTCATGGTGCGCTTTAGGTTTAAGTGGCTACTTTACAAAATAACGACGCATAAAATAAATTTCTTTTATGTACTCGCAAATTGCCAGTCAAAGTTTTCATATAAATAAATAGAAAAGCGTTTCAACGACCACAGAAAATACACAAAATACAAAATACAAAATGCAAAAAAAAAAAACAACGAAAACCAAAAACAAATTACAAAATGGCGTTGCGGCTACTTGTAACAAGTGTCAATGCCGCTGCACCCACTATAAACATAAAAATGTTCTTGCCACAAAAGGAAAATTTCTTTAAAAACTTTTCCGGGGCGTGGCGAACGCGTTAGGCGTACTTATTGTTGTCAATGTTGCTATTGTTGTTGTTCTTTTTGAACGTATGTGTCCTTGTGTGTGTGTGTGTGTGTGTGTGTGTGTGTGTGGGTGGGTGGTTGTGGGCGTATGTGTGGGGTGAGTATTGTTGGAGAAAGCTTAACGGCAATTGAATGCCAAGTTAAGTGGCAATGTGTGCGAAGGCGTTTTGCTTTTGCAATTTGCAATAACCAAAGCACGACCATAAAAATATAGTTGCCTGCCAGCCGCTCAGACAGAAACAGCCGGAGCGAGAAATATAAGAGAGAGCGAGAGCTGAAATACAATGAGTTTTTGATTACTTTGGAATTTCTTATTTGCCTTTTAGGCAGTCCCCAAAAAAATCGCACCCCGAAACTGTGCAAATATTGATAAGCGTTTGCTCGCCAGTCGACACCTTTTCATACACCCGCTCTGGCATTCATGCGCACACAGCCAAATTTTTGCAGAAGCGACTTCGGCTATGGTTTTTTATTTGCCTTACATTCTCGCAATATTAGAACATGTACGCGCTTTCAAGGCAATCACGATTTGCTGAATTAGCTGAACAGCAAGAAGCCTGTTTTTTATAGAGACCTTTTCATATTTTGTAGACTTTTTACATAAATTGTTTTCTTGTAACTTTTGCTTCATACTGAGGACAGATTTTAGAAATATTTAAGTTTTTTCTTAACCAAAAGTTGAAACTTCAAATTGGTATCATTCGAGATAAGTGTTGACTCAATTAGAAAGTCATCTGTACCACTTCAAGTTTTTTGGTGATTTTTTTTACTCTGAACTTGGCCTCCACTTAAACTAAAATTTGCTGTCAGCATGTGGCGCTTGCCTAATGTCAGCGCTGTCGCGGTGAGGTGTTTACGAGCGTAGACAAGGAAGGCGCGCTAAATTGAAGAATATTTTGCGTAATAAATTTGAAACGTGACACACTCTGAAATACGTTCAAACCAACTGTGACCCTGGACGAAGCTTATTGATAGAGCAAAAAATATCCAACCATATCTGCGTGCCTGCCTGCCTGCCTGCCAGCCATGTCTGCTCTTCCAATATACTCGGTACGCATAGATAACTGTCATCGTGGTGGTGGCCGGGCAGCAGCTACTGACAGCTATGTCACCTGCGCACGTACGCTGAAAAATAAAGAATAAAAATATCTAAAGGTATTTGGCATTGCTACTTACACGGCGCTGCTCAAATTAATATCATAACCTATGCAAAGAATTTATGAATCTCTCATCAGTAACCCCCGGTTAAGCCTCGATTGCCATATATTTGCCACTGACCCAGATCATAAATTAAACTGACTTAGAAGCGCGTGCGGTTGGTCAAACACAAACACGTGCATCGTTTTGCTGATTGATTAAACTGCGCGAAGATCAACATCGCAGCTTCAACAACGTTTCAGGAATTGTTATTACATCGTTTGCTAGTTTTTCCATTTTGGACACCTTCAATCGGCTGCACATCGAATGCCTGGCGGGAGACGCTGATGTCAAGTGGACGGACAGCCGGATGAACGGCACACGTGCCAAAGTCACTTTTGATATAACTATATGATGGCAGCACTTAATATGCGCCTCAGTAGGTTGCGCGGGTAGGTCCTCTCACCCAAAGCCTCTAGACGTGACGAGTATGGGCAGAGCGCGATATTGTCTGGCTGCGGAATGAATCCTGAGCTCATTGTCATGTACGGCGCATAAACAGCAACTGTGGACGAGCCATATAGTGAGCAAAAGCAACAACACCGAAAGAGAATACTCAATACGACCATTTAAGAAGCACAAGCTAGCTCGCATCAAGTATACGCACCGTGCACTTTCACTCGCAGCACAACAAGCTACAAAGATATTTACCAAAAAAAAAACCATTAAACAAAGAACTTGTCAAGCAGTATAAGAGATAGAAGCAGATAGAAAGAGAGAGAGAGAGAGAGAGAGAGAGAGGGAGAGAGGGAGAGAGCGTGAGTGAGAGAAAGAGAGGGAGCACGCTTAAAATCCGTATTTCAGGCAACGGACAAACAATGAAAATTCATTGTGGGTGGTCCTCAGTAATTGTGCTGACACAGCGTGAATTCGTTATGTATCTAGCATAATTCTTGCCTAGTAAATAAAATGCAACAAAAATATTACTATGTAATTCCACAAATAATTAATTCAAATAGATATTTAATTTAAATTGTCGTATTTTTACTGCAAATGACAACAAATCATCGGCTGCTGAATATTTGAAAATATTTTAATTGCCATTTTACGGGTAACAATAAAATTTAAGCAACTTATGTTTAAATTGCGTAAGACTAATTTCGATAAAGATTAAGTTATTATGATTTTTTAGTTGTTTCATATCTAAACGAAGAGAGATATATATTTGAAATCAATCACACTTGATATTTTAATCTGTATTTCCGTGAACTTTTAGTGCTTTTTGTTTGATTTTTTTTTTATACTCCAAATTTCTACATTTAAAGTGCTAAAGTGCGGTCGATCGGCCTGTAGCTTTTCCAATGCATGGAATTCATTAGAAATGCAAATCAGCTGTGGCCCCAGCTTCAAGTTCAATCTGGCCATAAAATTCATAACGGGTGTGCGCGCCTCGAAAAGGCCAACAAACCAGGTGATAGTCGAAGCCAAAAGTTGTCTAGTTTGTTAACCCGTTTTTCAACCTGAGGCCAACGGCCAAATGCAGCAACCTTACCCGATGCTTTGCTGGGAGATTAGTTATGTCATGTTGTTTTGTTTTTAGCGTCACTGCGCTCACTCTATAAATATCTATCATGAAGCTTAGGCCCTGTGGTCTAAATTTATGACAGTACACTTACGAGCATGTGTATGAGTGTGAGTGGGTGCTTTATTTTCTAATTACAGAACATTTGCACAACTTTGTGTGCGGGTGTGAAAGTGTGTAATTAATGTTTGTATGTTTATATTAAAAGCCGTCGTATTCGCTGCTTAATAAATTAAACGACAATTTGCACATGCAGAAGTCGCTGGTTGCTTGTCAATGTAGTTGTTGTCATTACACAGTTTTGTTGTTGTTGTTGCTGTTGGTGGTGGTGCTGGCACTGGATCTGACAGCACTTGGAAAGTGCTGTTTGGCTACAATCCTTACGCGCAAATGAGTTTGAAAGGGCCGCCGCTTCATGCATAGCACAACGAGGACATTATGCGTGGGCAATATGTGTAGGCATGTTTGCAATTAAAATAAAAAGCAGCCCACATGTGTCAGCTTAACATGGCATGGACCCTGCACTAAATACCAAGATGTTCTTAGGCGCGATTTTGCCCAAGACTGTGTCCTCAAGCAGGCAACAAAAATAAGTTATTACCTACTTGTGGGCGCTGGGACACTCACAATAAGCTGCGAATTTATGTGCAGCCATTTTGTGCTTTCTTACTTCGGAGGTGCTACAGTTGGTTATTAGGCCGTATACAGGGTATGTCTTAGTTGCACATGCATTCTTTTTTACGTTTCTCTCAATTGTTTATGGAATTGTATGCTTGATTTATTGCAATAAAATATTTGTTAGCACTTGGCTTGGTCTCATTTTTTATGCTCATCTATTTGATAAATAATTTTACGCTTATTTGCCCAGCAATCAGCTGGTGTTGTCGTCGATACTTGATTGTTTACACAAAATACTTCGACCGTTATGGCAAATTGACAAATAAATTGGCCAGAGATATATAAATTGCCAATAATTTGATTTGATATTTTTTTTTTCATAGGTGACGAGTTATTAAAATTTGATATTTTATGAGCTTAACTTCTTGTTTTTTTTTTTTTTTTTTTTTTGTGGGTTTTTTCGTGGTCTGCAATAATTGCCATAATTTATTTGCGTGCCAAGTTTGACAAATTTGCATTTGTTTAAGTCCACTTTGATGTTGTTTAATACTTTGGTTTTTTGGCATGCGGAAACGTTCTCGAAAGAAGTCCTTAGCTGGCGGCGGCTCAAACATTTATGCAAATTCGAAGAAAGAACTAAACAAACTCGTTAAACTGGCAGCAACTAATGACAGCAGATTTGCAATTTTTTTAGATAAACTCGAGAATTTAGAGAAGCCACTAATGCTCCAATTTATAGCAAGGTGGTAATTAAAGTTTTCACTAATATCCAAAAACAAACGAAGGCTTCGGATGCCGCTGTTAAAATGGCATTCAATAAATGTCTACAAAAATATACTGATGCATTTTTCATTGATTATTATTCACTGCTGGCTATGCTGTCGCAGTTGAAGGCTTGATAAGAGCTTGGATAAAATAGATCGATTAACCCGTCTGGCCTGTGGGACATTAATATAAAACGCTTCTGTCAACTCGGGCCCGGACTAGGCCACATTTTATTCATTTATTGATGCTGCGAAGTTGTCCAACGGCTATTATCAATTGTTGTTGTGTGTGCGGCGCCCTCTACAGCTTTTTATTATATATTTTTGTTTTTCTCTTTTTTTCAGTTTTTGTTGTGTTTTAGTTTTTATGTTGGTGCTGCGTGCATCTTTTATGAGCGTGTGGCGCCCGAGACCTTGAAATTGTAGCTGGTTTATTTTAATATGTTTACATTTGTTTTGTTTGCATATGACATTGCCACCAGCGCTAGGCGGTGGCAGCGGCAGCATCAGCAGCAGTGGAAATGCCGAGCATGCCATCAGAGAGCACCACAGCAGCGCAGCAGCGCAGCAGCAGAGCAGGTTCAGAGGTCTGGGTGGAGCAATAAACAAAACAAAGACAAATTATTTGTCTGTTTCGGCTGTGTCTACGACTCTGAGGCCTGATTGACAACTTCTCCAATGTGGTCAAAGGCAAAAAACTATTAGCAAACTCATGAATGGAAAGAGAAATTGATGAGAAACACATAGGAATTTACACAGGCCATTAATAGAAGTTAAGGCTATCTCAGGCCTCACCGGTTCGTTATATACGAAAGATGATTATATATGTATGCTAGAGAGTCCAATCTGAGATTAGTCATAGCTAAACTTATCTATGATATGCATCTTTGAGGCGCCGATGATTTGCAAATCTATTCAGTTATCTTAGTTATGGATCTCTCGAATTTTAATGCTTATAGCATTTTATTATGCAAATCGATTCAATTTCAAATATGTTGTTGGCATTTATTTATCTATAGCAGGGCTCAAAGAGTCAAAAACAATAATTTTTATGATATCAATAAAGCATGATGAAAACGTGATAATCGCTGATCAGATTAAATGGTCGTCGCCTGGCGCCAGCTGATTACCGCCGCATAGCTTCAGGTGACGAACAGCTAAAACGTCAAGGTCGCTACGCTTGTTAGCTTTATGGCATATATTTTGGCCAACTGCCTATAAGGCAAATAGCAAGCAACAAGCAAATTTGAGGGCTAAACGGATGCGCAAAAAACTCAAATGATTCGAATATTTATTTCTGTTTGTGGCTCTGAGTATTTTATAGATGGTGGGGCCATTGTTTTATTTTCCACACACATTCCTTTGAATGTAATTCGATAGATTTTAGGGGACCCTCGCCAAATATTACTGCAAAGATTCAAATTCATACAAAAACCAGCCACCATAAACGATTGGGAATTTCCAAACTAGAAATCTTCGCGCCAGACTATCTCAAAACATATACTTACCCGACTGGGAATTTAAAAAATCACCTCGAACTTGTTTTGATGCGCCGCCAATCCAAGCTAGGTATCAACATCGATCGACGCCATTCCACATTTTTTGCATACAAATATGTATGAAGAAAATAATTTCTTTTATTAAAATCATAATGAAACACACCATATTATCTAAACTCGTTTTATTAGTGGCAATGCCAATACTGCTGCTGAGCCTGGCTATGATCGACCCTAGGTGGTTTACCAATGCGACTTACGCTTGAGCAAGAGCTGTACCTCATTTGCATAGTGCAGACTGCGATATTGGCAAGAATAGGCCTGTTAGAGGTGCGCTGCGACGTTGACATTGCTGGCATTGTTTTTATCGGTTTGGCTCGTATTTCAGGGCTCGCTGTTCAATCAGCAGACAAAAGCAGCAAAAGAAGTTCATGCTAAATACTTCGAGCATCGAGAGGGACAGCAGATACTGCTGTATCAACTACAATAACAACAACTACACGGCATCAGCCACAGCAGCAGCCACGACCATCGCGGCTCGGTCTCTGCATGAACTTGAGCGCAGTCGAGTGACACAGTTTGGTTGTTTTCGTATAAATAGTAGACGCAATGGTGTTCCAAACGTCAGATACAACCAAACAGTTAAAGTCAAAGAACTTCAGTCGAATTTGAGATGCGTGTATTCATTGTGAGTATCCAGGAGCTAAGCACGAGTCGCACTTAGGATTACCTTATTCATGTTTTTGCGTGCAGGTTATGTGCCTTGTGGCAGCTGCCTTCGCTGACAAGCTGGGCTATAATTACCAACCAGTGGGACCCTCCGATTCCGGCCTGTCTTTAGGCCCTGGTGGCAGCAACGCTGGTATCAGCATTGGAAGTGGAAACCTCGGTGGTCTCTCCGGCGGTAACCTTGGTGGTCTCTCCGGCGGAAACCTTGGTGGTCTCTCCGGCGGTAACCTTGGTGGTCTCTCCGGCGGAAACCTTGGTGGTCTCTCCGGCGGTAACCTTGGTGGTCTCTCCGGCGGAAACCTTGGTGGTCTCTCCGGCGGTAACCTTGGTGGTCTCTCCGGAGGCAACCTCGGTGGTATCTCAGGAGGAAACCTCGGTGGCTTGTCTGGTGGTAATTTAGATGGTCCAGTATCATACAATGGACCCGCCCCAGCTGCTGAATTGCAGAAGGAATTCTTCACCTTCACTGCCAACGAGCAGGACTTTGATGAGCCACAAGCTTTGGAGAAGGTTTCCAGCTCACTGAACAAGGGTCTGCGTGTTGTCTTCATCAAGGGACCCGAGAACCGTGGTCTGGAGAACGCTGCTCTGGCCTTGGCTAAGCAGGCTGCTCAACAGGAGACCGCCATCTATGTTCTGAACAAGCAGGCAGACATCAGCGATCTGGCCAACAAACTGAATGCCATCCGCAGCAACAACAACAATAAGCCCGAGGTTCATTTCGTCAAATACCGCACTCCTGAGGATGCTGCCAACGCACAGCGCGCCATTCAAGGACAATACGATCAGCTGGGAGGCTCTTCTCAGTCTCACAATGGAGGAGTTGCTCCCGTTCTCAACTTCGCTTCCCAGGGTCCAGCGCGTCAGGTTAACGCCAAGTCGCCCGATAATGCCTACTTGCCCACCTCGATTTTCCGTCGTGTCTAAATTTACAATTAGACTTAGATCATATGAATGATAATGACAGCGATCTTTGACTGATTTTTTAAACCTAGTTTTTGTTGAATAATACTTAAATAAATTTCCTTTCCTACATTTTACATCGAACGTAACAGTCTAATCATATGCGGCTATTCATATTTCCCGTTTTTTATTATTATTAGATAATTGGTCCTTAAAATAAACTTTGGTTCATATAGCCTCATGAAAATTGACGTGCTGAATCCAAAGCGTAAACGAAGCTTTTTAGACAAATATATAATTATGTGCTTGAATATCACAAGCAACACTGTTCTTGTTTTTTGTATTATTCAAATTAGTTTTACAATAAGTAAATAAGTATAAGTATAAGTATATAATATATAAACTACTACTGGCAACTGCCAGCTGGTAATTCTGCCTAATTTTCAATGTATGTATTTGCTTTGCGTCTACATCGTTAACGTCAAGTTAACAGTTATGAAACTTTATTTCTGTCTTCCGTTCTCTCAATGTGGCAGTTACTAGCTTATTCATATTTTTAAAGATTGTCGTATATTTATCAAAATACAATATCAATTGGTCTATATTCAAGAAAATCTCTGTAGCACGGATATTTATGCTAATGTAAGGAAATTAGGCTCTTCAATAACGAGGTTTGAAACTCTGCACCGATGTAAATCTTCAATATATAAGCTAACACCGTCGTCCCACCTAATAGTGGAAAGAGCATAAATTCTAACGAGCTGGGATCCAGCTTTGCAGATAACAATAATCAGATGATTTGGAGTCACACAGCTCAGGCATAGGATATTGTATAACAAAGTTCTTTTGCAATGTATCTCGAAAAAATTATTTGTATTTATAAAATAAAATAATAAGTCAAAAGACCTGTTTTATTTTTATTGCAGAATGGCAGTGGGATCTTCGAAAGATATCTTGTTTGTGGAATTGTTAGGCGAATTCTACAAACAAGATATAATAAAATATCAATAGGTGGATATTTTTGTAAAATTAACTACCGAAAGAGATAAATAATACCTAAATCCGTCTATATTATTAGTTTAATTTATATTATATATAAATATATTATATATATATTACCTTAAACTAAATAGTTGAAAAACACAAATCTGGCAAAAATAACATTTCCCTGAATTCACAACTTCTTTTAAGCTATCATATTCTTCTTCAAATTTTGTGCATTAAGAACAAATCTTTTTTAAAGTGAAAATTATGCAAATTCTAGTTTTATTTAATAAATCGATTATTTTATTATTATTATTTAACATTTCCTAATTATTTTCAAAATTTTACTAAGTTCAGTATTTATGGCGCAGACGATTCAGGATTGAGGACGGCAAATAGTTGCTATCGGGTTCCTGGATCTGTCCATCGCGTGCAGGCAAAGAAGAGCGAGATGCAAAGTTGAGGGCATTTGCGATCCCTCCGTTGATATTTTGACTAGTGCCACCCAGCGAGTCATATTGACTCTGGATAGCTTTTTGTGCATTAGCAGCATCTTCTGGGGTACGGTACTTGATGAAGTGCACTTCGGGCTTAGCATTGGCATTCTGTCGAATGGCATTGAACTTGTTAGCCAACTCGTTGAGGTCGGGTTGCCTGTGAAGCAAGTAAATAGCAGTTTGTTGCTCGGCAGCCTGTTTGGCTAGAGCCAGAACAGCCTTCTCGTAGCCACGATTCTCCGGAGCCTTGATGAAGATTACACGCACGCTCTTCTTTACAGCAGCAGCAATCTTACGCGCAGCATCGGGATCTTCAAAATCTGCTTCATTGGCACGGAATGAAAAGAATTCCTTATGAATGCCGGCTTGTGGTGCAACATTGGAGCTCACTGGGCCGCCCAAACCAGATATTGGACCAGATCCTAGGCGCGATCCTAAACCACTATTGTCAATGGCATCTGTAATAATGGCCGTGCTACCGGGCCTGTAGTTATAGCCCAAGCGAGCGGCACTAACTGTTGCCGCTAAGCACAATACAATTAAAGCGCGCATCTTGCCGTTTTCTACTGTTCTGCTAGAATGGTGGCTATATCTATATTAACATAGCTTTTATACCGCCAACGCTGACAGATGCTATATTTAGACCAGTTGATTTAACTGAATTAAGCCGTCTCGCTCTCTTGTGCCATTTATTGATGCGTCCGTCCGCTCGCCATTCGCTAGCGGAAGACCCCGACTTCAATCCGAGTCAGACGACGTCAACGACTACGACCACGACCACGACCACGACCACGGCTACGACAAAGATTCGTGAGTAGTGATTGGCCAGCGGGTTTTTGGAATGCTGTTAATCTGTTAACATAATTTCGCTCTTAACACATTTAACACATTGTTTTGAGCAGCTTCAATCGTGCCGCCGATGCCGACGCTGTCGCGTCTGTTTCCGATTGGCGATTGGCTGATCGTGATTCACCCATAATTGGGCTATAATTTATGCATAAAATTCAGCTAACTCCAAATGATAGACTTTTTCGTTATATTTCGGATATACAGAATCGCATATTAATATAATGATATTAACAAAAAAGTGATCGTCAGCACAATCAAATTAATGATTGGATGTGTTTCTTTTGCTTTTATAGCATACAGGTTTTGGTCAAACGTAAATCTTAAGAGTTCCACATGTTTATGGTGAGGTTTTGTTTATTCGTGCGCGACTCTTTAGATTCCTTTCTAATTGTGCTTGGCACACAGCAAGGTGACAAAAAATCAGGTCAGCTAACGGTTTATAACTATCAATCGACCTCCAGTAATATAAGGCATTATTCGTCATTTGACATAAGTTTGTAGATAGAATTTAATGAAGTTACAACCACTTCAAAATTCTAGGTGTTAAGTACGATACATTTGTTTTGTATCTGTTTTAGATAATTCTTGTTCCGATAATTATTTTTTTCCTCTCTGTTCTTCTCTTTTAAAAAATATAAATCATATAAGTTCCACATATTTAATATTGATAAATTATGTAACATAAAAACCCGAATTATTTCCGTGGGAAGGAATTTCTTAAATAAATTATTCCAATTAAAATTTGATACGGATTGTTTTCCCATTAGATGCAACATATTAAATTTCGTTTTAAAATTATTTCATATTTATTTTTGAAATTATGCATTAGTCAACAATTGGCGATGATAAAGTTCACAACATTCGTCAGTATATAATTAATCTAAACATTAATTTAACGACGCAGACGACGGAAGATTGATGTGGGCAGGTATGAGTTGTCGGGGCTTTGAGGAGTCACCTGACGAACTGGACCGCGGGATGCGAAGTTCAAAGCGGGGGCAACACCGCCATCAACAGCCTTGGAGGTGCCACCCAGCTGATCGTATTGTCCTTGAATGGCGCGCTGTGCGTTGAGTGCATCCTCAGGGGTGCGGTACTTGACAAAGTGCACCTCGGGCTTATTGTTGGTGTTGCTGCGGATAGCATTCAGTTTGTTGGCCAAATCGCCGATATCGGCCTGCTTGTTCAGAACATAAATGGCAGTCTCCTGTTGAGCGGCCTGCTTAGCCAAAGCCAGAGCAGCGTTCTCCAAACCACGGTTCTCGGGTCCCTTGATAAAAACAACACGTAGAGCTTTGTTCAGAGAGCTGGAAACCTTCTCCAAAGCTTGTGGCTCATCGAAATCCTGTTCGTTGGCAGTGAAGGTGAAGAATTCTTTCTCCAATTCAGCAGCTGGGGCAGGGGCGTTGTACGAGACTGGAGCATCGGCAGGCAAGCCGCTGAGGCCGCCAAGGTTGGAACCAATACCACCAATGTTGCCAACAAGGCCAGAATCTAATCCACTCAGACCACCACTGCCGCCAGCTCCACCCTGACCGCCGATCAGGCCACTGAGTGAGCCACTGCCGCCGATGCTTCCAATATTTGCACTTCCGCCGCCAGGGCCGAAGGATAGTCCCGAGATTGAATGTCCTACGGGCTGATAGTTGTATCCCAGTTTATCGGCGCAGGCAATGGCCACCAAGCACATAACCTATAGGTAATTTGAGAATAAAGGGGAGAGATAATCCTTCTGCGTCCAGTTGCATATCCTTTGTACTTACAATAAAAGCGCGCATCTTTATGTCAGATATTTATTTTTGGTTCTTCTACTTCAAGTTACGATTTGCTTCTGTCTTCTGCTTGGAACAGTCTTTATTATTTATACAAATCCATCTTCGAGGCTGATAAAAACAAAACTGCCGCCTTGGTGTCGCTTGCATAGAAATCGCTTTGATGCCACTGAGTTTTGCCGCCTACAAAGCTTTTTAACTCTACAGTTTTATGGTCGATTTGGAATTTTTGTTGCGTTTCAATGGGCAACGGCTGCGACTGCGACTGCGGCTGATTGTTTTAGGTTATTCAAATTTTCGAGTTTTTTATTCAATAATTTTTACAAGAATTAATATAAAATTATAAAATTAATATGTGGCGAGCACATTGAACATACTTTATATGCATATTGATGCTATAAAGATGGGTCATAATTATCTATTATAAATATAAAATAAATGTTTTTCCTAAATATTTCGGCAAGGCTACAAGCTTGTTTTATGTAGGACATCTATTTCAGAGTCATTCATAGGAATTTTGATTAGCCAAATTGTATGATATTGATTTATGACATGACATCAGGTCATATCTTAGAAGTACAGCTAATGATGAAACTGAAAAGCCACCATTTTCAAAAATGCACTCATACCTTTAACAAATTTATTCTCAGCTGGTTTTATCATATTAGATTGTAATTATTAATTATTAAATACATATATATACTATATGTATATATAGTTTATGTATTATATGTCAGCGTGCTAGTTAATTGATGGTCATCCGTTCATATATAGGTCTTTGGAATTTAGCTCAATAACGAATTCCCGGTATTCTGAATCTGTCAATGGGGTATTTTTTAAGCCGAACACTCAGCCGTGCTCTACAGTCCCTTTTTGTCTATAATATGCGATAATATGCGAATATTTAACAAGGAGCCCTCTCGCTATTACTCAGCAATACCTGGAACTACGTTCAGCAATAGCTAAGTTGTATCGCTCTCAGTAAAAAGGAAAGGATTCAGAATACGCAAACTCGCTCGGATAATTTGAGCTTCCAGTAGGAAGCTACCACGATAAATTAACAGAATTAGGAAACTGTAAATATCATCGACGATTGAAGAACAATATAACAGCTTTTAACCATAAACAAGCAAATACAAATTAAATAATAACGTTGCAACCGATTATTGTTAACTAGATTACAGCCCAAAAGTATAAATATTGATTTATAAAGATATTTCCGGTTCCCATACCACAATTAAGAAGCAATATATTTTTTAATGGTTTAATCATCGATTCTTGCTCCAGAACTGTAAAATATATATATGATTATATTTTTAACTAGCGGTGGTATATACAAGTATATAGATATACAAAATTCTGGGTATACATCCAATAGACAGATGGATAATCAAAATAACCAACATAAACTTTCTACGATGTGGACGATTATAAAAAATCCGAGATGCGAAAAAATGGAGTTAGTATGAATGCATAAATTAAGTCTATACAGTACAGTATTAAGATTCACAAATTATAATTTTTTTTTTTTCATTTTCTTACTTAAAACTGGCATTTTTGATATGTAAGATTTTTATATAAATATATCAAGAGTATGATGTGCAAGAACTCAACATTTATATCAGTACTCTTCTAGTTTTTATACATACCTAAACTTCGCTTGATTTTCAATTAATGATTAAAGAAGGATTTCAGTATAAATTATTACATAAAATAAAGTATTTAATATTGAACAGTTTTTTTTATTCATTTATATGTAATCAACAGTTAACAAAAATATTTAACAAGGAGTCCAAGGAACTTACGAAGCTGTAATAGTACGATATGATATATTTACAAGCGACGGAAGACTGATGAGGGCAAATACGAGTTGTCGGGGCTTTGGGCAGTAACTTGACGCGCTGGTCCTTGGGAAGCGAAGTTCAAGGCGGGAGCAACACCAGCATCGTGCGACTGGGAGGAACCTCCTAGTTGATCGTATTGTCCTTGAATGGCACGCTGAGCATTAGCGGCATCCTCAGGGGTGCGGTACTTGACAAAGTGCACCTCGGGCTTGTTGTTGGTGTTGCTGCGGATAGCATTCAGTTTGTTGGCCAGATCGCCGATGTCGGCCTGCTTGTTCAGAACATAGATGGCAGTCTCCTGTTGAGCGGCCTGCTTAGCCAAGGCCAGAGCAGCGTTCTCCAGACCACGGTTCTCGGGTCCCTTGATGAAGACAACACGTAGAGCTTTGTTCAGAGAGCTGGAAACCTTCTCCAAAGCTTGTGGCTCATCGAAGTCCTGTTCGTTGGCAGTATAGGTAAAGAACTCCTTCTCCAATTCAGCAGCTGGGGCAGGAGCGTTGTACGAGACTGGAGCATCTAGATTACCGCCAGACAAGCCACCGAGGTTGCCACCGGAGAGACCACCGAGGCTACCGCCAGACAGACCACCTAGATTGCCACCAGAGAGGCCACCGAGGCTGCCACCGAGGTTACCGCCAGACAGACCACCGAGGCTTCCGCTTCCAATGTTGCCTCCGCCAAGATTAGAGTCCAAGTCACTTGCTCCTCCACTTAATCCACCGAGAGAGCTACCTCCAAGACGTCCGATGGGACCACTCTCGTAGCCGCTAAGAGAGTCACTGCCGAGTCCCGCTCCACTTCCGCTGCCAGGATTGAATGATAATCCAGAGCCGGAGTGTCCAACGGGCTGGTAGTTGTAACCGAGTTTATCGGCGCAGGCAACTGCAATCAGGCACACAACCTTTTTTCATGTTGGAGAGAATTAGCCCGTTAATATATCCTTGGCCTTGAGTAACAGATAGCAGAAACTTACGATGAGAGCACGCATCTTGGATTCTGCTGATTAGATTCTTTTGCTTTGAGGCTTGTTTGGTTTCTGTCCAATACCGCGATGGCGTCTAATATTTATACAAACCTATCTTCGAGGCTGTTAGCGCGACTTCTCGTGAAATACAATGCGACGATGTCACAAAATGTTTTTCCGCATAAAAATAAGCTGCGTTCGTCTTTTGTCTCGACGCCTGTTGCGATAATTCAGCTTTGCATAAATGTTATTATAAGGAAAGTGATAAAAATCAAAATCGTGAGCATAAAAATGCAATATTTTTGCACACAGGGGCAAATATGAATGTGAAGAAAAGACAAAAACAAAATGATTGTAATTTTGTGTTAAATTCATTTGGTCGATTTTATTGTCTATTCGTCTATAAAATGCAGGAAACAAAAACAATAACCAGTCCAGCGTCATCGGCGAAACAAGTTTGAAAGAATCTTCTTCTAGCGCAGGCGAAGACGGCGAAGGATGTTGGCTGGTAAGTAGGAACCACTGGGCACGCTCGGAGAGCCATAATTACCGATAGATTGTGAGACAGGGCCACGGGATGCAAAGTTGATGGCTGGGGCTATGCCGCCGTTGATGTTCTGGCTAGTTCCGCCCAGAGAATCGTACTGCGATTGAATGGCACGCTGGGCATTCGCGGCATCTTCAGGAGTGCGGTACTTGACGAAGTGCACCTCGGGTCTGGCGTTGGAGTTCTGGCGGATAGCATTGAATTTGTTGGCCAGATCACCGATGTCTGTCTGCTTGTTAAGGACATAGATGGCAGTCTGTTGTTCGGCAGCCTGTTTGGCCAGAGCCAGAGCAGCGTTCTCCAGACCACGGTTCTCGGGGCCCTTGATGAAAACCACTCGGAGACCTCTATTGGCACTGTTTATGACTCTCTCGCTGGCAGCTGGATCGTTGAAATCATCCTCATTGGCCTCGAATGTGTAGAATTCCTTGTTAAGACCACCGGATGGAGCATAAGATGAACCGGGTCTGCTCTCAGCGCCGCCGTAGTTGGATTCTTCATAAGCCACACTCGGAATGTTGTTGCTGGCAGAGCCAGTGTCAATTCCTTGTCCATAATTATATTGGGCGCATGCGGCGCCAAACAAACAGAGCACTATGAAGAAACGCATTGTGAATTTGGGAGATGTGTGTATTAAACAGCTAATGGCTGAGACTGAATCCTGATACTTTGCGACGGGCCTTTTATACACCGCCATCGAAGTGGGATCGCGCTTAGAACAATGGATGGATTCTTTACGGGCACATAATTCAACGGGTCTTGTATGCAAAGTAGTGCGCTTATGAAGTGATTATGCAAAACTATCCAACTCGACAAGCTCTTCAACTTTCCGAGTTAGGGAACTCGGGAAAGAGGGACCGGTTATTGATGTTCGTTCTCGCCATTCAACATAAGTATTTGGATTCAGCAGAGAAATTATTTTAGAACTATGAACTTGTTCTTGAAACCATAAACGAATCCAATTAGCTCACAGCCATCGTAACTGGCAAATTTTATTCTGATCACTTTAGTATCCGCATTCACACTAAAATACGTGCAATAATTAATACATTTCAGAAAGGTAGAACATTGCTAACATCTTTTGATTTGGCCGCTTACGATAAGTTATGCGTGACGAAATACCGCTTTATTTTGTAGGACATAACCGGAAGAAATATTTTAGTTGTGAGTTGAACTACAGCCGATGGCTGGGTAATGGATCGGTTATTGCCCCATCTCAATACTTGTTTAAGTGTCGACGTCAGCTTAAAACTTGTTACTTTTAGAGATGGTCATTGGTCGTGTTCCTATCAGGCACACGACATCTTTTAATAGCTTTTCTTTTTATGCAAAGACTAGCTTAGCTGTTTAATTCACAAAGAACCTGGAACCTTATGTAAATGCGAATATTTGTAATATTAGTTGTTTGGGCTTTCCAGTCAGAATGGAATGACATACTGTTGGTGGGACTTTGGTTTGTATAGAAGTGACAAGTTATGCTATTAATTTCTAATTATGTTTAAACCTATAAAATATAAAAAATAATAATTCAAAAAAAAAAAAAAAAAAAAAAAAAAAAAATACACATAAGATAAATCAATCAGAACAAAATCTTGACTCAATGAATGGAAATAAAAAAAGTCGCAGGTGGAATGAAAATAATAGATAAAATATTTGCTTTGACTTAATATATCTTTGAGCGTTCCTCCGATATTCACTAACTTATTCGTCAAGTGAAATATATATTAAAAATTAGATAGAAATTAACAATTTGTATTTATTTTAGTCAACAAACTTATGTATAAGCTAGAAGCGAAGCCGATGGAGAATGTTTGACGGCGCGATAGCTTTGCTGGCGGGACTTGAGGGACAAAATGGATAGTTGGGGCAACATCGCCATCTTACCCATTCGATCATATTGTCCTTGAATGACTTTTTTACCAATATGTAAATGAGGAAAGGGTGCGAAGTGTTGGGATTGAATGCCAAATGAGCGGCGCCAAGTAATTTATTAAATAACCAATTATCAAATTATCTTATTTACCGATGACACCGCGCTGCAGCTCGATCAGCTTATTTTATAATCAACCGTTGAAAAAAATTAACTTTTATTTTTAGCGATGACGTCGCCGGCACTTCCGGCGCCATTTAATATCCATATATATTGCCGGCTTCAGAAGGTCACCTCCACCCGCAAATATTAGCATAAAGCAACAGATAAAGATACAAAGTCGCCTCGAAGCCTCGCAAAATGACAATAATAATTTCGCAGATCGTTTAAAAACGTTTTTGAAAAAATAAAAAACTGCGACAGGGCACGCCCTATTTGCATATTTTGTTAGATTTTGGTTAACACTTCAAATCCCGTATTTATTGCATCTAAGTTATTGAATAGACAAGTGTATTGCACCATTTTTAGTTTACGAGCCATTAGCTAGTCCGTCAACAATCTGCTCATTAAAGCTAGATGAATGCTGATTACGAAGATAAACTGAAATATTTCGTGAAGGCCTTTTCAAAAGCAGAAGAGGCAAAGATGAATAATGGGAATTATAGAAAAATGCAGAATATTGAATTTAATATAAATGTTATGGTGTCGCTGTCAAAGTCGCTGCCGTTGTTAGTGCCGATGTTAGTGTCGGTCTCGGTGATGGCATGATTATCAAGATATTCAACTCCGACCCGGCTTTTAGAGAGGCTGCTCAGTCAAGCCGTTCTATTGCATATTCAGTACCCGGCAGTCAAAAAGAACTCTTGCATAATTTAATCATTTATTCAATCGTTTTGCATAACGGTAAATGCTCTACATAGCCTCTAACATAAAAACAACCAAGCCATTGACCAAGGCATCATATTCTATAACAAACTCAAACAGACTAAACATGCGACATCTTTCCGTTATTCTCTGTTTCTGTCTCGTGGCTTTGACTGCAGCCGACAAGCTTGGCTATAATTACCAGCCCGTCGCTCATTCAGGTTCTGGACTTTCCTTTGCACCTGGCGGCGCTGCTAGCAATGTGTCGCCCTCATATTCAACAGAACCTGGCTCAGATGTTGATACCGATGACACAGGCTCAGTCCAGCCGTCACGTGTGGAGTCCAAGTACCAGCCAAGCGGGTCTATTGCTGAGCCATCTGTAGATGCGCCAAACTACTCTGCACAACAGCCTGATCTGCAGAAGGAGTTTTTCACCTATACAGCGAACGAGGAGGACTTCGATGACCCAGCTGCTTCTGAAAAGGTGTCCAATTCTTTAAACAAAGCTTTGCGTGTTGTCTTTATCAAAGGACCCGAAAACAATGGCTTGGAGAAAGCTGCTGTGGCTCTGGCCAAGCAAGCTGCTCAACAGGAAACCGCCATATATGTCCTAAATAATCAGGGCGATATCAATGATTTGGCAAACAAACTGAATGCCATCCGAAGCAACACCAACAACAAGCCCGAGGTGCACTTTGTCAAGTACCGTACTCCTGAGGATGCGGCAAGTGCTCAAAAAGCCATTCAAGATCAATATGAGCAGCTACGTGGACCATCCACCCATCAGGAGGGCGGTGCTGCTCCCGTTCTCAATTTTGCATCCAGCGCTCCAACGCCAGCTGCTGCTCCAATGGCTTCTGCACCAGCACCACAAATAGCTGATGCGTCAGCAACTGAGCCTATCTCCTCATACATTCCACCTGTAACTCCAGGCAGCACTTATTTGCCTGCAAACATTTTGCGCCGCTTGCGGTTCTAATATCTTAGACTATGGCGTATTTTTGTTGTTGTAACTGAATACCTTTGTTATTGTTGACTTATTGTTTTGAAAATAAAATTTTTATAGAAAAAATTGGAATTCTGATTTAAGTAGCGGATGTTTGCTTTTATACTCTGCGATAAAATTAACAAAATGGGTATATTAAATTAGAGTCATCATATATAATTTTAATTTATGTGACTTTTAACATGCTCACTGTTGGTCACGTTCCGAATCCGTTGGATAGCCTTTGTCAACTTTTTCTATTTCATTCCTCGTTCTGTTTTTTAGCTTTGCCTTAAGCTACTTACACATGGGAAGTTGCGAAAGGGAATGGGTTTCACCCACGCTGATTTAAATACCTAAAAAAAAGACAAGCATAGGCATAAAATTAAAATAAAAAATTAATTCGTATAGTTTTTACAGCCTGGGTAATGGGTATCTTTCGGCCCGTTACTTTGAATGGGACTATTTGGAAATAATTTTGTAGCTTATTTATAGATTGTACATTTTTTTGCTGAGGAATTTGAGTCTATGAAAATATTTTGAATTTCAATATAGAAACGGATTTGGGTTTTTCCGCGAGACAAACGGGTTCAACGGGTTAAATAGATTGCCAAACTCATAGCTCTGCATGAAAATTTGCAAATGGGAAGTACAAGTTCTATCTCAGCATCATTTTATGCTTTCGACGTGTTTTTGTATGTCACCAGCAACAAGCAAAATAAGCATGTGAGCAACCCACAAGTTTTGTAAATTGATTTCGTTCGAATTGTCTGACAAATTGCATTTAGCTACGACAAACAATGCCCAAAAGCGTAGCGTCGAGCAATTTAATATTATTAAGCTCGCATACTGCCCCAAAAATACAAATATTTGTGGCCATTAGCCAGAGTTTCACTTTCAATCGGTGCGGGCTCAATTTGCATAACAAAATGCGCTAACAAAAGAATTTGGCTACCGCACAGCCAAACAATTTGGAGCTGCCTCTGTCGAAGCGAAGTCAGATTCGGTCGTCGTCGACTGCGCTGCCAGCGTCAATACGCGCTGTCCATTTGCATAAAAATTTTCTTTGTAAGCCGAAGTTCATCAAATTTTAATCAACGCCGAGGCGGCTGCTGTTGCTGTTGTTGGCGTCAGCTAATAATCAAAGCCACCTTAAATAAACATGTTCGACAACATATTGGGGCGACATGTCGCGACATATGACAAGCCTTATCTTGATCTCATGCATGATTGCTCAACGATTGTTCTCAGAATGACATACATCTTGGTATAAAAATGGCACCTCACCTTTTGACCAGATCATTCTGTGCTCACTGCTCCGAGTAGAACTAGAACCTCAAAAATGCGCGCTTTTGTCGTCTTGTGCCTTGTGGCTGTTGCCTGCGCCGATAAACTTGGCTACAACTACCAGCCGGTAGGACACTCCACCTCAGGACTTTCGTTCAATCCTGGCAGTGGAAGTGCAAATATTGGAAGTATCGGCGGCAGTGGCTCACTTAGTGGCTTGATCGGTGGCAGTCTGGGTGGACGCGGCGGTGGCTTGACCGGCGGCTTGACTGATGGCTTGACCGGTAGCGGTCTGGGTGGACTTAGCGGATTGGATTCTGGTCTTGGCAGTGACAACATTGGTAGCCTGGCATCTAATCTTGGCGGCCTCGGTGGCTTGTCTGGCGGTAATCTAGAAGCTCCAGTCTCGTACAACGCCCCTGCCCCAGCTGCTGAACTGGAGAAGGAGTTCTTCACCTTCACTGCCAACGAACAGGATTTCGATGAGCCAGAAGCGTTGGAGAAGGTTTCCAGCTCTGTGAACAAGGGTCTACGTGTTGTCTTCATCAAGGGACCCGAGAACCGTGGTCTGGAGAACGCTGCTCTGGCTTTGGCTAAGCAGGCCGCTCAACAGGAGACCGCCATCTATGTTCTGAACAAGCAGACTGATATCGGCGATCTGGCCAACAAACTGAATGCCATCCGCAGCAACTCCAACAACAAGCCCGAGGTGCACTTCGTCAAATACCGCACTCCTGAGGACGCCGCTAATGCTCAGCGTGCCATCCAATCGCAATACGATTCTCTGGGAGGCACCAGCCAGTCTCACAATGGAGGTGTAGCTAAGGCTCTGAACTTTGCCTCGGCGCCACAATATCGTCAGCAAAGTGCTCAAATTCCAGAGAACTCATATCTGCCCTCATCTGTGCTCCGTCGCCTTCGGTACCGTTTCTAATTTAAAATCTTTTATCTCTGTTGTTTTGTTAAACCTCTGTTATCTATTGATTTGTCAAATATTGCAAATATATTTCCTATTTAAAACATATTCAACAAATTCTTCTTATCTGCGATCCCATATATAGCGATAGAATGGTATCTCTTATAAAATTAGGGAGGTATTGAATACTTTTTCAAGCTTAGCTGTCAAAATTACAGCATTCGATATTTACTACGGCCTATAAAAATTCCATCATTGTGACGATATTATCAATGCAAAGTGGAAGACTATAAAATTTACATTTTTTTGCATATTGTGTGTACGCCTATTGTACAAGAGGCGCAAAACAAAATTTTTCGATAATAATTAAAATGTTAATATGCGTGAAGTAAAAGGCTAGACAAACTATTGGCACTTAAATTTATGGCAACTGCAAGACGGAACTATCGTGACTAGGCCAGCCAAAGCCATTTCAATGCATTATGTATGAGTAATAACAGAGCGGCCGTATGAATGCCCAATAACAAACCGAGACAATAAAAGCTGTATTCAAGAGCACCCACTATTCTTAATTTGCATAAACAAAAAATAGAAGTCTACAATAGTTTTGTTTTTCTTGTTTGTTGTTTGTTTTTTTTTTTTTTTTCTTTTTTCAAAATATCAATAAATACGATTGCTGGCAAATTGTTTGGTGAAATAGAAATCCAGTTGGTGATTGGCGGAACATAATATATCCGTAAAAAAATCTAGACACGTGAATGCAGATGATGTTATCAAATTCTTGATATCATTGCTTTGACTGTTTTTTCATTCGTCTGCTATGTTTTTCGTGCTTATATAACAACTTAAATTTATTTCTATAGTTATATTTAGCTAAGTGTAGTGTTTATAGCTTAACAAATAAAAATGCCTCGAAAATGTATATTGGAATGTATTTATTTGAAATATATTCATTTTAGCTTTGTTATGCAAATTTCTTATCAAGAATTTAGTTTTCTTTTCAAACGAAAATATTATTAATATAAATTAAACATAAAATATAAAAAAAACTCTAATTGCGAATGTCTGACTAAAAGCTACCCTGAATAATTTAATACAAATTATGTATAATATTATTATTAAATTATACATAAGAACCGAAATAAATATCGATTATTCGAAACAAACTTGAAATGTTATATGGGGATCTGCAATTAAATTCGAAGTTTTTTATTAGTTATTAGTTTATAAAACCTATTATTCATTTGAGGTTGCATTTTAGAATATTAAGAACGCGAAAGTTTTAGTATTTGTTCTCATTGCTGATTAGAAGATCTGCAAAAGAATAAATAGTCGTTAACAATAAGAATGTAACTATCTTTAGTACTTTTTTTTTAAGTTTTTTAATATAAGGACAAATGAAAACTTTATAAAGATTTTTTCAAAATAATTTTATTCAAAAAACAATGGAAGAAAATTGGCTATAGCAGAAATGATATCGACCTTGCATCCGATAAATTTTGTATCAACAAAGTGGAGAATGGAATGCAATTTTTAATAAACATAAATACATACATAGACATGCAAATATGGTTTTATTTTTACAACATAAATATTTATAAATATTTTTCTTTTCGTTTTATTATTATTTGTCCCTCTCACTTGTAAATGTAAACAATTTTATTGTTCATGAATTAGATAGTGATTTTATATGTGTTGTAATGCTTAAGAATTATGGATTTGAAAATATTATTCTACATAAGCGAACCAATATAATACATTTTATAACACATATATACTCTCTCTTATCTGGTATCCCGACGGGTATGTTGGCCTTGGAAAGTAAGTAGGTCAACTAAAATTGGCAAATGTGATGCAGTAAATACAAAAAGAAATGACAATGATGCGAATTGGGGACTAGCGATAAAATAATATATGCTGTGATAAAAAAGCAAAATCAGCGAAAATAGATAAATAAAAAATTGAGCAGCGAATTGATATTGACAAATAGCGCTTAATGTTGTGCACAAATCAAAGATGACCAATATAAACGCTATCGTAAATTTATTGTGGTGCGAAAAAGCACAGCATTTGCAAAATGCTTCGATGAAACACATAAAAAGCGTGGGTGATAAAATGATCTGTATACTTTAGCTCGATACAGCAAATAGTTCACAACTATTATCTCAAAGCAAACAAAATGCGTGTCCTTATTGTGAGTTTTCAGAGGATGTGCAATATAGCAGTGCAAAATAATGAATTCAATGTTAATTTTGCAGACCCTTTGTCTTCTGGCCGTAGCTAACGCTGAGAGGCTTGGATACAATTACCAGCCAGCTGAACCATCCATCTCCGGCTTGCCCTACACGTCCAGCAATAATGGCCTAAGCCAAGCCAACTATATACCACCAGCGGAAACAGGACCAATCAGCAGAGAGCCGTTTATCCCCGGTGGACAGAGTCCTGTCGAACAACCATATCAAGCGCCTCCCGAGCTGCTAAAGGAATTTTTCACATATACCGCAGACGAGCGTGATTTCCACGAACCGATCAACCAAGACCAGCTTTCGAGAAATCTGCGCAGGAATTTGCGTGTTGTGTTCATCAAGGGACCAGAATACAATGGTGTCGAGGATGCTGCCTTATCTCTGTCCAGACAGGCTGCTGAACAGCAAACTGCCATCTATGTTCTGAACAAGCAGGCTGATATTAATGATCTCGGCAACAAGCTGAACAACATTCGCACCAATAACAACCAGAAGCCGCAGGTGCATTTCGTCAAGTACCGTACTCCTGAAGATGCTGTCAATGCTCAACGCGCTATTCAGGATCAATACGATCAGCTGGGCGGTGTTTCTACTCATCAAAATGGAGGTATCGCACCTGTCCTAAACTTTGCCTCCAAGCCACCCGTTCCAGATATACCAGCTGTGCAAGAGCCTGCTAACTCGTATCTGCCCGCATCGTTGCTGCGTAGTCGTGCTTAGGAGTGGACTTAAGCAAAACCATCCCAGCCCCCAGACTGACCATAACTGATTCCCACGCATATGTTACACCATTGTTAACCATTTCTATTAAGTTAATATTGCAATTTTTTTAATAAATAATAATAAATATAATATTAATAGTGAACTGTTGAAATTTAAACACTAGGTCAACTTTATGGCGAAGCAAATTTTGTAATACTCTATCTAGGTAACCTATTTACTATTTATGGCAACCGGCTGGCAACATTATTCCCTATTTGGTTTTACACCTAGCAAGCAAAGATTATAAAAAGCTCTTTGGGTTGGGAACTGCTTAGCAAATGATCACGTGTCTTAGCTGCGCTTACAGCATGCGAAAAGTTGTGGTAAGGCATTTTAAAACTACGGGATCTTTGAATATTCTTTGATATATTTTTTATAGTTTTTATCTTTCATAGCAATATGTACCGCCAAGTTGGGCTACAATTATGAGCCGAATTCAACAGGCTTCGGCTACGATTCTGATGCATTGGTTGACAAATACCAAATATCAGACCATTATCAAGACCATGCAGATTTTCACAAACATTTTTATGCTTTCGAAGCACCCCAAGATGCTGTCGATGAGGCTGAGCTGGCAGAGCAGAAGATTTTGGCGCATTCAAAGAAAAATTTACAGGTTGTTTTCATAAAGGCGCCCGAGAACAAGGCCGTCGTAGGCGCCCTCAACGCCCTGGCCAAGCAAACCAGCGAAGATAAAACTGATATCTATGTGCTGAACAAGCAAACGGATCCTCATGAATTGGCAAGCAAATTGAGCGCCTCACAGGCGCAGCATAAACATAAGCCCCAAGTACATTTTGTCAAATATAGGACGGAAGAGGAGGCCTTGCAAGCGCAGCAGCAAATTCAGGCTCAGTACGCAGGTGCAACGGGTCCATCCTTGCAATCTTCACAGCAGTCATCGTTGGGCTATTCGCAGTCCACGGAAATTCCCACGTCGGCCTTCTATCCGGAAAATCAGCCATTAGCGCAGCAAGGCGCCTATCCTCAGGAGCTCTTAGGTGCGCCTCCAGCACCAGGATCAAGTTATCTGCCGCCCTATATGCCCAGCTATGGCGCTGTTCCACAGCCCTACTTTGGTGGTGCAGATCAAGGTCATCTTGATTTACCTCCACTGCCCTTACCAGAACAGCAACTGGCACCCAGTCCTTATGACTTGGATGCTCGCACTGCCAAATCAAGACGTATCGATTTCCGAGTCAACGAAAGACACCGCTCAAATGGTCGAATGGTGTTTCCCACAGAGAAACCATCTAAAAAATATCTGCCATCCATCTCTAATAGCTATTTGCCACCTCAGAAGCGCAGAAGACGCGCCCACTTCTAAGAATCCCACCTCGAATTAAGACATTAAAGTAGTAAAGCCAAAAGACCTAAGTTTGTTAAAAGTTTTCAACACAATAAATATCACAATATCTCTGTAAATATCTTTTGTGACCGCGCCACAAATCTGAAGAGGAGGCTCGGAGACAAAGTCATTAATTTCGATAAGCGGCTTATCGGCAAAATCTGGAGCGAGGCTCGTTAGCTTATTACAAACAACAAAATATACACAAATGACGTGTAAATTAGCCCAAAAAGCAGCAATAAAACTCGATCATAAAACCAAATTCAAGTGAAAGTATGATACAAAGGGTTATTACGGAGGACGGGACGAAGCTACACTGTACAGCTTGGAGTCAAAACAAATGTATATATATATGGTAGCGAACAGCAATCGAATATGGAAAAATTTGATAACTAATTTAAATTGGGAGCTCATTTGTAAATTTAATGCGAATTAATTCAAGTTCAAGCTTAGCTCAGGTCAAATTCACATGTATTTTTGGACCAGCTTTGTCTCTGGCAAGTCACAAAATTTGCATTTTCAAATTGAACGATATTAACATGGATAATCGGATCAGGCTAACACAACGAGTCAAGCACAAATGTTTGCAAAAATCTTTTAAAAATGAATAAACACAAAAAAGCCACTGAGCAGCAGAAAAAATCGAAAACAAAGTCAACACAGCAGATAAATGAGGTTTGTTGTTTGTGTCGTATATAAGGATGGTTTTGTTGGTGTGACTTGGTTATAATCACGCAGAGGTTCGAACGCTAAAAACCAGCCGCTGCTGGCCAACGTAGAAAGTCCTAAGCTCAAGCAAAAATGCGCAGCTTGTTGGTAAGATTATTGATCGAAACAATAGTTGAAACTTTAATTTGATGCAATTCCAACTCTCTCATGCGACAGAGCTATTTGCTATTCCTCTGCACCAGCCAGGCTTTCGCACTGAACAACGCTTACCTGCCAGCTAGCAATGAGTATGCAATGCGCCGGCCTCTCGCCACGGAATATTTCAGCTACAGTGCACCACCGGAGGACGATCAGAGCTTGCCTCTGCAAGCCGCTCGCCAGCTTGCCAAGGCATTTACGCCTCCGCAGCAAGTGATCTTCATACGCACTCCAGAGTCAAATATATTTACGCTGACAGCCAAACAGCTGGCGGCAAGCAATGCTTTGGAGATCTTTGTACTCCAGCGGCAAATGGATGCTGCCGCTTTGGCTCAGGAGAAGGCAGCTATTGAGCAGCAGCTAGGGCACAAGCCCACAGTTCACTTCGTCAAATATCGAACGCCCACTGATGTAAGTCGAGCCCTAAACAGCTTACGAAGTAAATATGAGCAGTTGCCGGGCAGAAGCTATAGCCATGCCGTGGAAACGGCAAATGTAATTCGGCTCAACCCACCGCAGCGCATAACGCAGCCAGAGCCAGTGGTGTTCAAGATCTTGCCCAAAAACAGCGCAGAGTATGAGACTCATGAGCAGGCGAATGAACTAGAAGCTGCCAAGTTGCAGACGCTTTTTCGGCAATATTTGCCTCCAGCGCAACGGCGTTAGGCTTACTGTAACTGGACTAGTGCCAAAGACTGCTAAATTTAAATACTACGTCATTAGAAATACTTAAATAAATATATAATAAAATATAAAAAAAAAAAAACTATTCTTAGTAGTGTTTTAGTATACCATGTTCGCTTCGGTAATGTGGCTAAATGAAATGCATAACTACACATAATATTTCTTTAGCAAACATACTTTCGAGCTTTAAATATTAATGAAATTGCTTTAGCCAATTTGAATATTTAGGAAAAGGTGCCTAATCAAAAATTTGCGCTTGCCGATTTATAATTAGTTTGTTTATTAATTACTATTACAAGTTTTAATAATAATTATTGTCTTTATGCAAATTAAAATTATGGCTATTCAGCCATAATGTCGATTTTTCATCTCGATTGGGAGAAGCTCGATTAGCCAACTTCAAGAATCTCATCATAGTCATAACTTTGTTTTTTTCTTCTTTTTTTCACACCAATAATTTACATTTTGATTTTAATCAAAGCAAGAAGTCATATCGAACTTGTTACCGTCGAAGATTTAATACTCTTTGCACTCATATTTTCTATCATATTAAATCAAAAGCACAGAAAGACAAATTAATTTTATAACATATTTAAATTGATAATTTATACTATTTATATAAATAAATAATTTATAAGTATTTATATATATGTACAAATATATATTGTATATATACGCCGAATCTGTCATCTGTAGCACCGTCCACGAGGGTGTACAAAAATATTTTGAAATAAAGATGACAACTCCGGCTGAGACCTCACCGCAGCTATGGTATTATGAATAATTAATGACTTGGTTGACAAGCCGAAACATTTCACTTTTGAGCTCATGCTGAGCCATGCGCACAGCTTCGGATTATCTTTAAGATATCTCTTGGATAATCATGAACGACCTGTGTCCATGCAAACATTTTCTTAAGCAATGTGCCTGCTGCTGTTGTTGAGGTTGTCGCTAGAAAACTTTTTAATGAGCTATGCGCGAGGCTGGGTCGGCCCTACTTTTTGTCCCACAAGTTACGTTGCTATCCATCCGTTAAGATTAACGACAGGCGTTGCTTTAAGAATGTTTCAACTAAATTATGGCAGTGCAGGCACTGACACCGACGCAAGGGCTGACATCATGTTGCCTTGCAAATTGTTTTAGTGCACAGGTCAAACACACACAGGCATACTGCCATACTGCTTCCACTTCGCCATGTGGCACACTGAAGTGCAGACGCAAAAAAGGCATCCTGGCACTACAAATCTGTTGAGCAAGTTTTAGTTTGAGAATTTTCAAGCAACATGAGAACCGGTATGTAGGAGAACGCAGCTCGTTAGCGGCGCCTGCCAAAAAGTTTGCCAGTCACGTCAAAGCTGCCAGGTTTTTCCCGCTCTTTGGGAAACATTGCAAGTACATGGGTGCTTTAATCTTGGCTGGCGGCTCATGACTTGAAATTCCTGCTCCAATATCAACACAGGTGTGTCCAAGGTCCAACCAAAGCGACAGCGTCCCAAACTCACTCTCAGCAGCAGATGCCAAGTTTGCGTGTTGCCAATCTTCTGACGCGAGTTCTTTTTATTCTTATTTTTCCTGTCTTTGTTGGCTTGCCATTACCACATTAGGAGTATTTCCTTTGGTCTACTCGCATGCTGCTCTTTTTTTCTGCGGGCCACATTCAAGTACGAGCTTACGGAATTATCCCCAACATGACAATAGAATTTTTTAGTGAAATAAAAAAAGAATTGCTTGCCAAACTTTCTTTCAATTTTTAGATAAATTAAACTTTAAAATTCGGGTTATACAAAAATCATATTTGATGAAAACAAAAACAACAAAATGTTGCATCATATTAGATATTTGTATATGTTCGTACATTCATCTGTCAATCCCAATACATATGTATATGGCAAATCCAAGAGTAGGATTGAAATGTTATATTTTTTTGTGCAAATAAATATATGTAACAAGCCAAAAGAAGCCTTCGTCAAATCCATAAAGCATACCTATTTCATCCACACATCAATCCAACACCTCCGTTTATAGAAAATCAATAAGAAAATGTTTTCCCTGGAATTCCATATAGTTACTTTAACGATGTTATAAAAAAAACTGCATTTATTCCTCATAATCTCTTGTGATATACACAGATTACAAAAGTTGCCTTAAAATATTATTAAAGTCATGTGATTGTTGAACTTTATTGTGTTGGACAGAATATATTTCAGTCTTTAATTTGTTACAAAAAAATATTCGTACTCTCATTGTTTTTGCCATCCATGAATACTAAAATGTTTTAATTGGTTAAAAAACTTTATTAGCCGTCAACATGTATTGAGGCTTTTCTCCGCAAAATGGGGTAGATAAAAGCAAAAGTTGGGAAAATTATAATTAGCAGCTTAATGCTGACCCGGGGTTGGACATTGTTTGAGCTACTTTCAGCTGAAATCAGTAGCTATTTATATTTCACAATAAGCTCTGCTACTTTGCAGAGGTACGTATTTTGGGTTTTGGTTTTTTTCCGGCTTGAAGCAACCAAAACATTTTGATTGGGGAATGAAACAGAATGAGACAAAGCGGCCCATGCATATTTATATATGTCGCAAAGTGCATTTAAATCAAAATGCGACGCTGTTGAAGCCGAGATAAATGGCCACAGATGTTGACTAGGCCTACTCGATGTCTTGACTTAGTTGTATTTAAATTTGAGCGGAGTTTTAATGACTTTGGCATAGTATAAATACCAAATTAATATGGCATGCGCTGTCAAGGTCACAGATGCCTCAAACCTATCGTTTCGAATAGGAGTGGCGGGGGGTGGAGATCAGCCATAATATCTAACTGCAGTCGACTATGAATATAAAAGCAGATACCTGGTCGATTCCCACATTAGTTTCATCTCTTAGCTTCAGCTGTGCGGTAGTCTAAACATCAACAATGCGTGGATTTATTGTAAGTTTTGAAAAGCTACTGAGTGCAGCACCCATGCTAATCACATCCAACCATATCACAACTTCCGTAGCTGATTTTCCTGTGGGCTGCCGTTTGTGGCGCTGACAAACTGGGCTACAACTATCAGCCAGTGGCTCATTCTGATGAGGGCCTCTCATTTGTGTCCGGCAACGGATTGACCTCAGTATCCGCTGTACCTAGCTCTCAGCATGGCGAGGCTGAGCTATCGTTGCCCATTGAGGCGCCTATCGCTGCACCGGCGCCAAGTGGCATCATTCCTCAGCCAGCACCGCTTATCGAGGAGTTCCAAAAGGAGTTCTACACTTATGCAGCACCTGAGGACCAGTTTAACGAGGGCATTAATAATCAGCAAATCGCCGACTCGTTGAAGAAAAATCTGCGCATTGTTTTTATTCGCACTCCCGAGAATCGCGGCTTTGAACGCGCCGCCCTGCAGCTGGCCAAGCAATCTGCCCAGCAAGAGACTGCCATCTATGTGTTGAGCAAGCAGGCAGATGTTGCCAATCTGGCCAAACAGCTCAACGCACTCAAATCGACCTCCAGCAATAAGCCCGAAGTCCACTTCGTCAAATACCGTACCCCTCAGGATGCTGCCAACGCCCAGCTGGCTATTCAGAATCAGTATAATCAATTGCCCGGCGTCTCTCGCATCTCCAACGAAGGAAGTGCACCAGTTTTGAACTTTGCTTCCCAGGCTCCTGCCGCCCCAGTCAATGCAGTTCGCAATCCCAGCTCAGAGTACCTGCCGAGCAATGTGGTCTCTTCACAGGATTATCTGCCCCCCGCATTGCGTCGCTTCCGTGTCAAGTAAACTGCGACGACGTATTATCGATGGTTACGATTCCTATACGATAACACACGCCCATACAACTGTCCTTACACCCACCATTAGTTTGTAATCACCAATACAGGAATAAAATGTTCTAGCTGATATAAATTCATCTCTGCTCAGTTTCAAAGTGCAGTTAAAAGTTGATTTCGAGTCAGGTTTCATTGCCTCCTAATTGCCTCATTTTTGTGCAGGACATCCATGCCCACATTTTCCTTCTAATGCACTCGAACTGAATGTCATTTGCCTGGTTAGCTCGTTTTATGTGTGATTTGTTTTCCAAAGCAAATCCTGGCCAAGGGCTATGACGTCGACATCAGCGTCGGCGCTGACGTCGGCGTTGGCGCTGGCGTTGGCGTCATCGTTTGCGTTGGTGTTGGTGTCTGGCTGTGCAGTCGTGCGTTGTCTTTTCACAGTTAATCCCTGAAATAATAGCATGGATAAAGCGGCAGGCATGTCATAAAGTCCTGCAACAAGTTGAGCCAACCGCCGTCCCGAACAGACACAAAAACACCCACACACACACTCACAGAGACGAGCACACAGGTTGTAGCGCTCACATATGCACAATGGTTTTAGACAGCCGCCATTTGTAATTGGAGTTATTAGCATCGAAACGGAGCTGCCGTACAACGGCCGGAACTCATGCTCGTTGCCAGCTGTGGTCGTAATAAGTGGCAATGTCCTGTTGCATCTGTCTACAGGTATGATTTGGTCAGTGTCTGCGCTGTTCTGCCAACACCCGGCATTTGACTGTGTGTGTTAAACGTGTGCGATCCAGTGTGTTCGCAATGATGGCTTCCTGCTTCCGCAGCAGGCAAACTCATCATGTGAAAAGCCGCACCCAAATGCCCTTTTGCCAAGCCAGCCAGCCTCCATCCACCGTTCACGAACTATGCAGTGGATTTAGAACGTTGTTGAGTGGAGTCCTTAAATTTCACTTAGATGTAACATAAAACTGGCATAAGCGCAACTCAACGGGGCATGTATTCATGGCCATGACGGCAGCTGTTTCAACGTATATGTGCGGCTTAGCTGTCTATCTATGTGTTGTAGCATGGTGTGTATGTCTCTGTGCGTGTCTCTGCTCTGTGTATGTATGTGTGTGTGCAGAAATCACACGCTTATCAGCAGTCAAGTGCAAGCTGAATCCGTTTTCTTGCTCTGCTAGTACAGTGCTAAATCGCTAAAGCGTAACGACAACGACAATATGGCACGCACCCGGGGCCTGCAGAGCAGCAGCAGCACCATCAGCAGCATCAGCAGCGGTGTGGCAATGGCAGGCCAAGCATAAAAGCCGTTTGCCTGCCTTCCATTTGCCGTCTGACTGCACTCAGACTGTTGCCTGTAATTAAGGTGATATGCGGCAGGCAACCGACCGAGTCGATGCCTCTGCTGCTCCCAACCAAATGCTGTGTGCGTGCCTTATGCCACACGGTTTCGAGTTGCCTGCTAAGTTCTAGTATGTGTGAGAGACGCCTAAGTATCATCGTACTTGAATGTGTGTGTGTGTATGTCTCTGTCTGAGTGTAAGTGTGCGTGCTAATGAGCAACCTGCTGTGCACACCAAGTAAATTATTAAATCAGCATTAAGCCTTCGCTTTACTATCAGCCCGTCGAAAGCATAGTTTCGATAGTTTTGCATTACGTATTATCATTAAACATTACGATCAATTCTGATTTATCTATGTCAGCTTTATAAATTAAAGGGCAATCATTTTATAAAAACATCGAATATTATATTTTGATATCATGTATTGCTTGCGTATATAGCCCGCACCCTAAATATGTAGTATACATATATTTAATTAACTAAATTGAGAATGGAAAATCAGTATTCATAAAAACACAATGTATTCAACTCAATGCCCCCTACTTTTCACTGCTTTAAAATGTGTAGCATGCTTTTAGGCTGTTCCCGAATGTTATGGACACTTACAGCATCTTGATTGCTTCGAGCACAAACAAAATCGGCACAAATGCAATTCCAAAAAAGCATACGCATCCTCTAAATATAAGCTGGATTCTGCGATACAAATCGCAGGAATTAAAAAAAAATCGATGGCAAAGCGTCTGGCGCCCCTCACTCACACAAGCTGACAGCTGCGGTGAGCCGACCCAGCGCCGAAAACAACGCAATCCAATTGCAAAACAAATAAATACAATACAAAAAAAAAAAGACGAAATTTTATTTTCAGTTTCTGTTTTAGTGTTTGTTTTTTTCCTACTGCTCTCTACCTTATATTTCTTTTCAATTTTGGTACGAGTTCCGTGCGAAACTTTCGTTGTAAAACTAAATATTTTGGCATTTGTCCATATAAGGGAAAAAACTTTTTGAGTGCACAAGTGTTTTTGGTTGTTTGTGTGTGTGTGTGTGTGTGTGTGTGTGTGTATACGAGCGGAGCTCACAAATTGAAATGTGCTTGAGACATTTTGTACCTGTTATTGTTTTGCCCGTGTGTCAGTGAGTTTCTTTGCGTTTTAGCTGCAGCAAAGTTGCAGTTGCTGTTAATTCGGCAAATGCTTCCGGCAGTACAACCACTACACCAAGCCCACACTGCCATATGGAGCTCTCAAAGAATGGAGCTGGCAGCCAATAGAACGCCCCGAATGCAACTGGCAGTTGTACGCAATTTTGTCGCTGTCAAAAAGTTTCACTGTGTCCCCGTTTCTTTTACCCTGGCTCTTGCTCCTGCTCCGGATCCGTCTGCGTCTGCGGCTGCTGCGGGCATAGTTTTGGATTTGTTGCAAAAAGTGTTTATTGGTTGGCTATGTGCAACAGCCACTCTATGAAAATTGAGTTATTCGTTTGGTTCTCGATCAGACCTCGGGCACATTGAGAGTTTGTATGCAAAGCGACCGCTCGACTGCCTGTCGAAACTTGGCACACATGCTGCCAGTTTCGGCTCATTAACTTTGCCACACTCTCAGACTCTGGTACTGCTGGTGCTCCTGGTGCTGCTGTCGCTGCTGCATATCAATTAGTTGAGTTTTAGGCGCTGCTATGTATAATTAAACAAGTTTGAGAGTTGGATCCGGGCTGCTGATAGTGAGGTCCAAATCAACGCTGAATAAACCACATCCTGTTTGCCTTTTTCACTTACAGACATGGCTCATTAGCAACAGCAGCAGCACTAACAGTAGCAGTAGCACTAACAGGAACAACAAAAGCCAAAGTTGTGGAGCCGACTCACTACGTTGGCCTTGGCTAATTTAATATTTATACCTTAATCAAGACACCGAGGCATCCCTTTTGATGGCTTCCTCAGAAAATCTGTTGATGGCCAGGCGTTAATTGACCAATCCCATTCAAACTTGCCATCTGCCTGCCACAGTTGTCTGTCACACAAATTTTCAATCGATAGAGCACATCTGTGACCAGACACACATACTCACAGAGCACACATTCGCTCCCACACACGAGCTGCTGTATTTGTATGTGTATTTGTACAACCCACGGCTTTGATTCCGTAATGAGGCAACCGAGCTCGTTGCACCTTTGAAGCGCTAGGAGCATACGAAAGAGCACAGTAGGCAGACAAAGACAAACACAATGACAGTGATGGAAGAGGAGAAAGAGAAAGAGCTGGAGAGGGACAGACTGCGTAAAAAGAAAATGCTCAAGCTTTGTCCGTGGCTCTGGCTCTGGTCGGATGTGTTTTATGGCCAAGATACCCTTGATTCGCCATTTATTTCGTAGTTGATCCTTTCGTTGATTATTGCACAACATTTGCTCGCACTCTGCTGCTGGTATCCCTTTAGTAATTTCGCCAGACCTCTGACCGAATGCCCCCCCTCGCTGTTTGTTTTTGTTTACGCATTTTATTGTTGAACAGCTCCTTCAATTTCCCTGCACATTTCAAGGGATTAAAAGGATATTCGTCAAACGCAAAGCTACACAAGTTTTGTTTACCGCATTCTGGCACCCCGACCCTTGACCGATTCACTCCTGTACCTTCCTACCTTATGTAACTGTTTGTGTATTGTGCTTCTGCGGTTGACACAACTTTATTTTAAATTGAAAAATAACCGGAATGTTTGTGACTATTCTTCTGGGAAAAAATTAAAATACAAGCTGGGCGCGGTTCAGTTTTCAACATTTATTCTGTAATGTTTAGTTTTTTTTTTTTTTTTTTTACCACAAATAATTTTAATCATATTTTATAAGTTATATATCAATTTCGGTTTAGTAAATTGACAAGCCAAGCAGCAGGCGTCATTTTGAGAGTTGACTTTTATTTGAGTTTTCCATTTCTGTGTTCATTTGTTATTGGAATTCAATTTAAAGTTTTATTTGTCATAGTAAGGTTGACAACTCGACACCAAATTGTACATATTTACTCGTATTTACTACGTACTAACTCTTTAATAATAAGTACATACACACATTTTACACAGTTACTTTTTGTATATGTATATATATATATATATATATATATATATATATATATATATATATATATATATATATATATATATATATATATTTGTAAACTGATTTGCATAGGTTGCAATTTTTACAAGTGTATATCATATGCGTCGTTCGGTATGCCTGTATCTATAAATACATATTTATTTACGTAATTGTTTATGTTTACTTTGTGGTACAACAACTTCATCATTGAATAGAGTTTCTTAGCCGCTGTGGTTATTTAATAGTTCTTTTTATGCTATTTACTTATATCTTAATATTAATAGTACAATATTTATTAAAATATATTTTTAACAAAGGGCAACTCATTGCGAAAGAATAAATCAAAGTTGAATTATGACATTTTTCACATGTGTATAAGCATGCATTGATATATTTCAATATATTATTATTCAATAAATGAAATAAATGATATATGTTTGTTTTTTTTATTGTTGCAATGTTTTGTAATGCAAACTCGGCGTTAATTTGTTGCTAAGTTCATATGTTCTCGTCATATAAATTTCATAAATATTTTGTGTAAATATTTTATATATACGCAATGATATGTGTAATTGGAAGAATCGTGTAGTATATATGTATGTCAATGAAATTATGTAGTTATCCACGGTTACGATTACAAAAATACTTAGTGTGTTAATGTTATGTTGCAGCTGGCCCGATGTTACGCGCTTAACAAATCATGTAAAGTATGATTATATTTTGTATATGTTTTTGTTGGCAAATATCTGCTGAATACATATGCATGTAGACTGATAACATAAATAATGTCAAGCAAACACAAGAGAATGTTTGTCTGTGTGTATTTTGATATACATCATATGTCAGCATATGCAAAATCATTTCCCATTTCAGTAAACGTACAGTATCCGCAATTACTGTTGCTTCACAATTGAGCATCATTGCACTGTTTAAATTGAATTAAATTATGTTAATTGCAATGGCCACTGCCAGCCATATTGATGTTAAATTGTTAATTGTGTCTCTTTTTGTGTTGTGGCTTGCGGCTGTCAAATTTTATTTTCTGTTAGTTACTCGTATTACCTGCCTCGCCATTAATTCAATTATATCCATTTCGCATTAATTTTTCTGTTTTTATTGATATCAAGCCATCGATGGGCGCTGAGTAAATCGAAGATTTCTTAAACTGGAAAAATGTGCCATTAAATATGTTCGCGAAAGTTCGTTGGGTCGCAGTATATTTATATATATGCATATATATACATAAGTATTATATATATAAATATAATACGTTCTTCTTGCTTACATTCATTTAACACAGAAAATTGTACAACATTTATGATATGTTTTGCGAATTGCTGTGACATTTATTTATTTTTTTTTTGTTTTTTTTTTTCTTTTTTTCTTGCTTATGTATATACCTCATAAATATAGAATTTCATCTGCTCACATAAGCAATACTTATGTAAATGTTAAGACGCTTTTCGATCAGTGCATGGACTTATTTCTGAACAATTAAAGCATTAATGTCAGGCGACAGAAAGATATTTGCTTTGAATTTCTATGAATGTACCCATGTATGAATGTGTGTTCGTATGGTATTCATGTATATTGAGACATTCAAGGAATTTTAGTTGATATGGTTGACATGAATGCGTGATATGATTAGGAATATGCTAGAGTGGTTTATAGATTGGTGGGAAGTATTTACCCTTAATTATGAGAAGAGAAATAATATATAATGTTAAGGGATCGATGAATATATTTAAATAAAAAACTATGCGTTTTAAATTAGTTGAAAGAAAAAAAGTTAGGAAATAAATGCAAAGTGAAAAATATGTTCAACATATGGAGTAAGTAAAAGTCCATAGATTCTCACTTAAAATAAATCATTTATAGATAAAGACATTTGTTGTTGTTGTTTCATCCCTCGGCTGAGGTGTTGTTTTAGGTTGCATCATCAAGCTTACACATTCTCATAATGCATTTCTTGTATGTTATGAGTTAAGCATACAAATATGTATGCATGCATATATTAGAATATACCTATTATCTAGTTTATTAATGTATATTTTATAAATTTTTTCAATTGTTTTACTTGTTCAGTTAATAATAGACAGCGTAGCATAGGAAGACGTCAATACCTGCATAAGACATTTTAGCCATATTTTTAATATTCAATATGTACTTTGTTATACCATTTTGTAATTATATATTTTTTCTCTTTTTTTTTTATAAAAATTGTATGTAGTCCTTTAAAGCATTAAGTATACACTACATGAATGCATTTCTTCTGCTTTTTTTTTTCTTTCTTTCAATTCTATCTGAAATTAGGTGTATACTGCATATTTTTTTTATTAACTAATGCTTTGAACAACCGTTTTAAAAAATGTCTCTATTTATTCCGGAAATTTGTTGGGGGTCTTTCTTTTAATATATGTATATTTATATTTTTCTTTTGCTACTTCTTCAAACTGTAGTAAAATGTTTGCAGGCGTAATAGATTTTATACATTTTTAATATCTCTTTAGTTGTTGTGGAGTTAAAAATGTTTACCTAACTTCTAAATAGTTACACACTTATGTAGACGCATATTATAGGTAGGTGTATATTGTTATTTTGTATATACTAGGTTGCTACTTGCTTTACACATATTTACTTTGCGCTGTGCTTTTACCATTTGGGTTTCTTACTTCTCCATTCTGACTTAATTGTTATAGATACATATATTTAGTTACAATGAGTGCTACGCGTTTAGAGTTTTTCAGTTAGCAATAGACATTTAAAGCGCTTTTAAAAAATACACTATTAAACATACTTATAAACACCGACATAGCAATATCTCGCCTCATCTAAACCAAAAATAAAAATAAACAACTTCAAAAGCAAATGAATATATTTTCCTAACTACTCGCACATTTTAGACAGATCCATTGCGATAATAACAATTTACAAAACGCAATTAAGGACTAAATGAATACAAATAAATAAGCTGTGTAAGTGTAGGGACTGGGCGTGCCGACACTAGGACAGGCGAATAGCGCGCCAGCGTGAGTTCACCCCTTTAGGGTGACCCTTTTTTTCTTTTGCCACGTGCGGCAGATTGCGACCATTTCAACGCCTTTTCTTCACGTTTCTTTTGTTTCGCATTGTTTTTGTTAAGGTTTTTGGTTTTCTCAAAATGTTTTCAACACTGATTGTATTTGTAAGCTTCTTGGTTTAACTGTCTAATTATTTTACATTTAAACATTTAATTTTCTTTGTGGGGGGTTAATTAATTTTGGTAGCTAGGGCCCAAATTCAATTTCGCCCGAATCTTAGCTTTAGATTTGCCATCTCGCTATTAGCCAAAGCGTTACAACACCATAAAAAATATTTTTTCTTTTTTCTTTTTCCTTTTTCCTTTTTTTAGGTACATGGACTCAAGCAGCCTGGTGACTGCTTAAGTTTGCCGTAAACTCTGTTTAACTAGTTTAATTGTCGGTTATATATATATATATATATATATATATATATATATATATATATGTTTTTTTTTTTTTTTTTTTTTTTTTGCTGGTGCGTTTTTACAAATATTTGGCCGGGCCCAAACTGAAACTGGCTGACCTTCAAATAGCAAACTGTTTGTCTTTTTAATCTGTTTTTCTCAGGATATCCTCAGGACCTGTGACAAGAGAATTTTCAATTGTAAGTTTTACACAAATTTCGCTACGCAATAAAATTGCCTTCTGTTGAAAATAAAACAGATTCTCATTGTTCTCATTTGACTGCAACTTAATTACAAATATTTCTTTCAGTTATTTTTGTTTTTATTATTGTTATTTTTTTTAATACCAAAATTGCAGTCCGGCAATTATTTACAAAAAATCTCTTTTAATTAGCTTGCCAGAACGAGACAAAAAATATTATTGTTTATGCACTCGCTCTAAAATTTTTGCATGGTTTACTCCTCTTCACACACTCCGCTTGTTTTCAGCTTAATTACACTGAAATAAATTTAATTTGGTCTACAATATGTGTGTGAAAGCCAAAAGCTTGTGTATGACTTTGTTGTTGTGGCTGTCTCTTTTTCTATTTTTTGTTTGCTGCTGCAATCGGTGCCCTTGGGTTTGGTTTACTGTACCTTTACTACTTCGGTGGTCTGCTCTCCTACAGCAGTTTGTGTTGCAACTTTTGCCGTTGGGTCTTCCTAATAGCTCAGTGGCAGCAATGCGAATATCAGCAGGGGCGCCAACGACCACAGATGCGTCAGGACAGCCCCACGCGCCCTCCAACCTGCAGAGGTCTCGTTGCCGTGCCCATTACCGTTGCCCAGAGCTGCCATCCCAATGCTAGGTGGTGCCGTCGACGTGGAGGACGCCTGGTGTCGCTCAACCTCCACTGCAAAGGTCAAAAGAGAGACGAACATTATAAATTAAGCTTTAGAAAGTCAAAAACAATGGTCGGATCAGGTGGAAAATATACTTTAGATGCAGGCAGCAGTCAAGGCTGCCTAACAAAATTAATTAGACCCCTTAAACTCATCGTCTGTGAGACAACGGGGCTAAAAACAGAAAACGAAAAAACTAAGTTGACAAGTGAACGTATAAATAATGAATGTGGAAAGAGCCTTTACGAAATAGAAAGAAGATAAAGGAAAATAAAATATAAGCCGAGACTTGGGCTGTGCTTGAGCTCGGCTGTACATAAACGATTCTACAATATATAAAGACTTAAGTGACATGAAATGATTTTTTCTGGGACTCTGAATTCAATCAGGACTCACTCAGCTTTGAGCAAACTAAATGCATATATCTTAAATATTGAAAAATTCAATTCAGCTCAATATGACTTCGTTCTGATAGTAGATAAAAAATCATGTTTTTTTTTTTTAATAGTGTAGAGCACAAAAACCATTTTGATATAGCTTTTGCAAAAATGATTTAATAAAATCAATGCGCCAAAAATTATAGCAGATATTTAAGATGGCAAAAAAAGAAAGAAACAAAAAAAAAAAAAAAACAATTAAGGAAGTGGGTAAAATAAACGACGCACTTCACGCACCATAAATAACACGCATACGCCCCTTAGTTTTGGGGACACTCAAGAGCCGAACAGGCCGTTAGCAACCGCCGGCGACAGCGAGAGTGGCCAACGACCGTCTTGAGTCATAGGTCTAGTAATGTGTAAATTATTTCATGCAATTTGAGACAATTTACAGCACTGGCTGAGTCAACGGCTTTACTGGGTGCAAGTGCTAACAGCCTGCGTGTAGGCAAACAAAGCCGAGCAAATATATAAATTAACTTTTGTTTGCCCGCCTTGCGGTAATATGGGCAGGACGGCATTAAGCGAAAATTAAACGTAGGCAAACAGAATAGATGACACACGCCCACACATTGCGCCGTGGGTGGGGACTCTAGGGGTGGTTGGCTGTAAAGTCAACGGCAGAAATATAAATTAGGGACGCATTTAAAATGCCAAAAACGCTGCTACATTGACTTTTGCTGTCTTGGCCCAGTGATGTTATTGTTGTGTCTTTCTGTGAGAGTCATCGTGACGAAGGCAGACACAGCAATAACAATGGGCATACATTTAACAGGTCTGTCTAACCCAGCAGCCGTATGAAGCTAAATTATTTTGTGTAAATGCGGCCGAGATTCCTTCCGACCGACATTGCAAAACTCACATTTATGTCGGGCGCCCGTATGCAAACGAGCCATATTTTTGATGAGCTCATTGCTCGCAATTTTATGAAGCGAGGAGCCCCAAAACAAATATTATTCTTGCACAGCATTACACGTAGCGCACAATAAATACAGGCAAACATGCTTAGGTGTAATATACTAATTTACGAAGGTACACATCTAAATAGCCATACTTATATGCATATCACGCGTACAGCGAATACCAAACTCACCTTTCACCGAATACGTTTTGTAATCGGCATACTGCTCGCCCTGTCCAACCGTCGCTGGTATTGTGGACAGACATGTGATCTCCATGCGACCATTGGTGCCCACGTGCTGTTCCGTTATCTCCAGGTTGAGCTGACTAATGCTGAACATGCCCTTCTCCATCTGAGCGGCAGTCACAGCTGCCGCTGCGGCGGCCACGGCGCTGCCTCCACCAGGATGGGACAACGGACGCTGATAGCCAGCTGCCAGCTGGTTCATAGGTCCGGCGTTTGAAGGGATGCCCAATTCCTTGTTCAAGTTCGGTGCCTGAGGGCCGAAGCCGCCACTGTTCAAAGTACTGCGAATTATGCCGAGCGCATTCTCGTTAATATGACGGCGAAACTTTCGGTTTGAGTTTCTGAAAAAGATTGGAATTAAGACGAAGTTGGAATGGTTAAAAGATTTCCAGAAATAAGTATCATTCGGCAGGCTGAGTTAAATGTGCCACAAGCCAAAAGCCATTTGCACACAAATAAACTCGTAAATATTTGCATTTTATGATTGATGTGTGAAAACATGAAAAGCCAAACAAAGGAGAGTTTTCCACATGGCAGTCACGCACTAAAACGAATTTGACTAACATATATTTAGCAAACCTATTGCAATTGGCAAGACATTCTGCGGACTGGCTGAATGGGCAATGATAAGACGAATGTGTCTATGAAGCCCCCTAATATCTCGAGCAGCTAATGCAAATATCGATAATTGAATAATTGTATATGAAAAGCATGCGATGCTGACATCCCAAAGCTATTTGTAATTAAAACATTTAGCCTCAGGCCAATTTAGTTTCGTGGAAATACGGGAAACCAAGTGAATAAAAGGTAAAGCTTTAAGCCGATATAGCCCAACTTTGCGACGTGTTTTAATGGAGTTGAGCGGATTTGGTGGATAAGTTTACATTATGCGTATGGCAGCGCTGCGAGCTCCACTCACACATTGTAAGTCCAATTATCCTTTACGACTTTGTTTCATATTTGATAAGAAGCCTGCGCGGCATATAAATGAGTTCAAGTGTGCTCGGTGAGATTTCGACGGCTGCGGCCTCGTAATTACCTCAGCCGTGCGTGCGGGCGCCGACGTCTGTGACGACGTGTTGCTTTATTACAAATGCAAAATGACTGCGAAATTACCTGCACACCCAGCACACACACACTTAAAGCACACGCACGCACACATCAACACACACACACACACATACTAACACACAGACACATACACGCACAGTGCGTGCAGCTACATTTGAGAAAATTATGTGGGGACCGTAAAGTTTTATGCACCCAATGTGCTGGCAAACCAATTGACAGCTGTGTTAGTTTAAAGCCTCAGTGTCATTGGACTTTAATAGCACGTTGGCACTCACAACTGTGCGGCTTATTAAAAGTTCCGACAACTGTAGTTGGAGTGGAAACAATGAGCTTATTTCCGCACCATTTGAACAAATATATCATTTAACAGGCGACGACTGCAAAAGCGAATTCCAATTTCAAATCAAGTGCGCTGCAAATAATATTTAAATATTATATTCCTGGCGCTGCAATGACAGCAAAAGTGCCAGGAAACAGATGGTTGACGGTGTCAGCGGTGGCGCATCCGCTATCGGCAGTCTTCAAGATATAGAATATGCATCAACGAGATGGAAATTTGTTTATGGTTTAGTTTCGATCTGCTTCCGCTATTGCTTAGAGTGGTAAGAAATGGGCCACGTAAAATATTTATATATTTAAATATATACATATAAAAAGGCATGCAACGCTATGGGAATACATACATAATGGTGTTTCTTGATGATTTTGCAATTTTGGTTATTTGAGAATATTTTCTACTCTGATGTCCAAATGCTTAATCGGGATTAGACAGTATTTTCAGTACAACATCTAAGAACTTATGGCATTCGTGTATGCAGCGCACATTGTGCGGTATATTCTTAAGACTTCATCACGTACAAGGAGAAAACAATCCCCAGCGCCTCTGGACAGCACAGGGATGAAGTTGAGAAGCAGCCACATCTACAATAACATGAAAAGCCAGTTGCTGGCAGACAGCATCAACATCAACAATAAGCTAGTTTAACTAAGAGCGAAAACAAATGCGGGGCTAAACTCAAAGCAAATGCACAATATCCGCATAAGCCTTCGACAGTATTGCGTTGACGAGCTTGGCAGCAGCAATAGAAATGGCAGCGATGACGGCAGCAACAGCTGCTGCAGTAACATCATCAACGGGGCTGTTGTTGTTTCTATTTTTGTTGCTGATGCTGCTGCTACTGCTTTTGGCATTACAGTTGCCGTACTTGTTGTCTTAATCAAATTCCTTATGCAGCGCTCTTTTCACAGGAAAAGCAACAACCGGCAGCGAGAACATCAGCAGCAACAGCAGCAGCCGTGGCAGGAAGCTCAAGTTCAAAACACAACAAACTTGGCAAGCAATGCAAATAATGCGGAAATGCGGGTCCCGGTAAACCGTCGAGCAATATTGGTAGCAGGCAAGTTATGAAAGTTCCATAATGCTTTAAACTCTACCTTTAACTGCTTTATAAGATATCTTAAGTTGGCGCTGACATGCAAGGTCATTTACGCGACTCGACCTTATCGCTGCCCTGCCCAAGGCGATAATTTGAGAAATACGCCTAATTAATTGCTATGTCATGCAGTCTGTTGCTGCTTTTGCTGTTGTTGCGCCTCTTATTGGCTTATATGTCTATCGGCCGCAAAAGTTTCAGCTTTATTCTGTTTTCTAACGCAAGCAAATGAGCTAAGGGCACATAGCATAAAGCAACAAATCCTTTTAAGAATTTATGGCCAGGGGTTACCTTCCCTGCCAACACACACCCTGAACTATGAAAAAACATGCTCGATATTCTTGCAACCGGGCCCAGAGCCAGTTCATTTTGAACGCAAGGACTCTCCCGAGAAACAAGAAAAGCAACTTAACCCATAGCAAGGCAACAGCAATGAAAACAGCAAAAACAGCAAAAACAACAACAATAACAACGCCCAACACCACAACGCAACGGTTACGTGCCAAATCCCATGAATTTCTTATATCCAAAGACCTTTGTAATCGAAAACCGGAAGTAGAGCTAACCGCAAGTTGGTAACAGAAGTAAGAATGGTCAAGGCAGACACCACCATGATTAGCACTTCAACTTTAGCAAACTTTGCTCTTAGTTCGACAGACCTTTCCATTAAAACACAAATTATTCAAATTTCCATGTCAAATCAAGTTAATTATTGCTAGACAACATCTAACGTACAGACAGCTTTCAGCTGTTGGTTATTCTGCAGATAACAATGTTAACACATTGATTTGGATTCTGCCTAAATAAAGTAAAATTATGTGGGCACAGAAATTTGTTACACAACACGGTTGCACAAAATGAGTATACCCCATGTTTCAGTGCGAGCGGAGTACACTTAACCACACGCACACAAAGGTTCATCACATTTTAAATTGGGTCAACTGAGGTCGTCGAGAACAACAACAGCAAAAGCACTGGCTGTCATGGGCATCATATTATAACTGACACTGACAGCGAAGGTTTTTTTATGTTTTATGTCGCGTCGCGGCATTTCGGTCTATTGAATTATTTATGCAACGTAAAGTGCCTTCGCGTGCCTTCGCGAGGAGCAGCGGATACCGAGAACGGTAACTGAGTAATTTTACATTCTCGTACATACATATATAGATTTATACTCTGCGTCAGTGATACTTTAGAAGAGCAAATTGCGTTTAGTGAATCTGTATATATGTACATAAGATATTAAAATAAACGGGCAAGGAAATTAAGCTTTTTTAAAGAATACTTACAAGAGTAATGCATACATTTTCAAGAAGCTAGTCTGACTAAGTGCAAAAGACCCATCAAATCAGAGAAGTGCTCTGACAACTCTAAACCTTAACAAATAAAGGAAATGTTGACGAGCTACCTTTAATATTTGAAAGGTTCATATTATTCACATATATTTACAGCATCGGCGTGCTTTTTGATTTTACTTTTAACCTATGAAAATTCTAATTCAATTCCAAATGAAAATTATTTTTTCAAAGGTCATGCTGCTCTTAATGCAGAAACATTCTTGATCGGTGATTTAATTTCAAAGTAATTCTAGCTATTCAATATTTATACAATTTAGGGAAGAAAATTACACAAAAAATAGATTCATTATTTTGTTTTTAATGACTATGCTCAAATGTTTAATTGCTATCATTTATTTGAAACAAAGTCAATCTACGTGAATTTCAAGGAAACCTAATATAAAATTGAAAGTCTCTATCTTTTTATTGGTTCTGAAAACGCAGACGAACAGGGCTAGATCGACTTGATCCTGATCAAAAATATACTTCAATGGGTCTGTCAGCTTTCTTCTGTCTGTTACACACACATTAATAAAGCCATTATACCCTGATTTCCTATTTTTAACGGGCTTAGGGTATAAAAAGTAAAGTTTAAACTGAGAAATAATTTATTTTTATTCAAGCATAATGCATGCGCTATTGTTGAATATTTTAATTATAGTATTAAACTTTATTGTAATAACTGGATTGAAATAAAATGCTATGAATATTCATTAAAATTATGATAAACTTTCCATTTGCAGCTCCATTAACTGTAGATAGCGAACATTTACTCTTTAAATGTAGTTTGTGTAATTGTTTCCTCTGCACTTATGGCTGCTTGTTTCTGCTCATCAAATTGACAAGTTGCGGGCAGCACTGGGATAATTTACTTAATTGCACATTTACAGCTTTTTCAATATCGAATGTACATATGCCACTTTGCCAACTTACATGCTTCCAATTAACTAAATTACATTTCTATTGATTTTGATCAGGAACTGTCGCAATTTGACGAGTTAAATTAAGCACTCGTTAGTCTCGTTATCGGATTATAAATATTTTAGCTTGTTAGATCAAGTAAAAATGTAATGATGGCAAAATTACGAGTGAAAGCCATTTCAGATAGTTAGCCTAATGTATGGCAACCGTAATTTTATAGTAGATAAATGTGTAAAAGTATGCTATAAAAATCAAAACAGAAAAAATACCAAAGATAAAAGTATTTTTTGTTAATATGAAATAAATGCATGTTATATAAGAATGCATGTTATATAAGAAGTGTAACAAATAATTCAACTGAACAAAATAAAAAATACCAAACTATGTTTGCAAATTTGTTAGAACAGTATTCAATATATTTGAACTGAAACTCAATTTTATTCGTAAAATTTGCGAAAATCAACAACGCCAATCGAATCAACGAATTGTGTCCAATCAGCTCTTAGCAGTCACAGCAAAAGTAAATAAAAATTTTGTGATGTCACAACAAATATGCAGAATCAAATTAATTCAGGAAAAAATCGGAAATGATGCCTGACTATAAAAGGCTTGAAGCGCTTGTTAATTTGCATAAATACTGCCAATGCGTTGTATTTTTATTGGTGTTGTGTTTCTGTTGTTTGTTTTGTTATGTTTTTTTTTTTTTTTTTGTTTTTGTTTTTTTAGTATTATTATTATTTTTTTATTTTACGAAACGGCATTGTTATCTGGTTTGGCCAAACAATAAAGACGAATACAGTTACAGCGGTCGAGGGCTAACGAAATGACTTTGCATTGCATTAATTTGCTGTCCGTGGCAGGCGGTTCCCACTGTTGTTGTCATGCTAATCGATTGCCATCATTATAAAATATTTATCGTGCATATATTTAAATTCAATTCAATTTCCGAATCACTGGCTATGCAACTATTTAGCTTTAGTGTTGACATTTCTGATGTTTTCACAGTGCTGTAATATTTTTTGGATTTGTGTGGACGTTTATAATTAATTAATTGGATGGCCACAAAATGGCCAAGAATGCAAATTTCTCGCCAACCACTGCAAACACAAAATACGCCGCCTGCCGCTTGGCATTGGCCCCATATAGGTAACGTTTATTCGCCACAATGACATCTCGAACCGGTGCTTCCACTATTTCTATTTCCATGCCCATGATTCGACTCGATTGATTCAGCGAAATTTGCAATAGGGTTTTGATTTATGCAAACTAATTCGCTGGCGGATACGGCTGGCCGCTTTTGCATTTTACGTCATTTACAACACCCGGCGATAAGCTGGATGAACGGCCAAAATAACAGCATCCACAGCGGCTATCGACTGCAGATTGCGACATCTTCAACGGGTTGCCGCCGGTTATAAAAACGCCCATCGATCGCACGGGCAACATCAAACGCCTTTCACACCTCGAGGCGCAATCGTGCACAGTGACAGTCGTTGACATTGCAGGCGTAAGTCGGACTTTGAAGCGTCAGTGGAAAATGCGCGCGTTGATTGTAAGTTCACCGTAAGAACTTTTCACTTAAGTTTCATTCATGTTCAATTGGTGTATCTTAACTTGACAGATGTTAGCTTTGCTGGCGACAGCTAATGCAGACGTGGGCGGATATAATTATGGAGTCGGCATTGAAAATTTATCGAATGGCGGCTCTTTATCTGGCGGCTTGCTGACGGACGGCTCACTAACTGGCAGCTCTCTAGCTGGTGGCTCTCTAGCTGGTGGCTCAGGTGTCGACTATGGATCCAATAATCAACCCGACTACTCCAGCGGTAACACAGAGTTCAACAAGGAATTCTTCACATATTCTGCACCCGAGTCGGACTTCGAGGATAACCGTAGTGTCGGCGACTTGGCCGCTTCGCTGAAGAGAAATCTGCGCGTGCTATTCATTCGTGCGCCCGAAAACAAAGGTCTGGAAAATGCAGCTGTGGCGCTTGCCAAACAAGCAGCCGAGCAACAGACTGCCATTTACGTTCTAACCAAGCAGGGTGATCTGACTAGCCTGGCAAATAAACTGCAGAATCTCAATAACATCAACTCAAAGAAGCCCGAGGTGCACTTCGTTAAATACCGTACTCCAGAGGACGCTATTAATGCTCAGCGCACTATTCAGCAAGAGTACGATCGCCTGGGCGGCTCCTCAACATCCCACAATGCTGGCATTGCGCCTGTTCTTGATTTCGCCTCCAAGCAGGTGATTCAGCAGCCGCTGCAACTCCTTAATGAACGCCAAGCAGGAGCTGTCAACCTTGAGTCACACGGCAATGGCAATGCAGCCTCAATCGTATCGGAGCTTGAGCCGCCTGGCTCCTACGTGTCTCCAGCAGCCGGTTCGCCTAGCTCCACCTACTTGCCTGCTAACAAGGCTAAGTAGGCGTGACATGCCCGCGTGCTGCAGCAAATTAGCCAAATTGTACTGCTAAGTTTTTCGCCCTAACGTTCGTTATAAAATACAAATTTAATTTTAATGTACACTCGTTGTGTTGGTTTTGTTGCCGCTCATTCTGATTAATGGAATACACCATTTCAGCGTCTTGTTGCTGGTATCAGTAAGCACTTATCCCTGCCCCACTCACCAGGCCGCCAGCAATTAAAACTGAAAGCGCACTGGCATTGGCCTCGCTTAAAACTGGCCTTTCATCTAAAGGGAGTCCAGTGGCAGCACCGCCTAGTCGTTGCTCCCTACTCCCCTCTGCTCAGAATTAGTGCCCCGGTTTATGACACGTTCGCCACGGCTTCTGTAGACCCACCCAGAAGGATTACTGCCACACACGCGATCGGAGCCAGAGACCAGCTAATTACATCCATACTGCTGCTCAGACATAGCTACAGCCAATTTCTTGGGCCTTAAGTTGCCGCGAGTCGCGACATTTAATGGCCGCCCTTTTGGAGGGTCAACTCGGTAACATTTTCAGCGCAAGAGAAACGAAAAACGAAGAAACGAAACCACACTGAAAATTAAATGAAAATTACAAGCTGCATTTAAGGGCGCGCCTTTGTAGTTTGTTCACAGCGAAGCAAGCGGCAAAACAGAGCAAAAAAATTTAACACACAATAACAATAAAGAGACCAAGTATGCGGAATGTGCCATTGAAATAGTTACAATGTGGAATACCCAAGCTTCGCAATATTTAATTTTATTTTCATTGTTATTATTATGATTTTTGTTTAGTTTTTAGGAATGCAATAATAGAAGGTGGCTTAGTAAAAAATGACCATGGTCTAAGCTGATTCTCATTTAAAGTTTTGCGCAAGATATCACTTTTATTATTTATTCTTGAATAAATAAATACATTTATTATTCATTCTTTAATAATATCAAAGTCATTACACTTTTGTTTGGCCAATTTTTGTCAAATGTAAATATTCACATTTAAATAGATAAATAAAAATGAATAAGTACCGCATAGTTAAATAGTTAAATTTAAATTCTTTATTTATTTATTATACCCTGAACCCATTGAAAATGGGAAATCAGGGTATAATATTTTTTTTTTTTTTGAAACTTTTGAATTCAATTTGATATTAAATTGATTAAAATCGTTTTTACGCCTACTAAACAGAATGGAAATACTATCTTTCGAAAATTTGGTCAAACAAATATATGAATGCTGTTTTCACAGTTTTTTAAAGTTACGCAAGCCGGATTATAGAGACGGCACAAAAGATTGAAGGCATACAGCAGCAACACGCACGAAGCCCGAAACCTACATATGTATGTCTACATTTATCTCCAGAGGCTTGTGCCTGGCACAATGGTCTTACGTGTTGCACAAACATAAATTGTGCAACAACGTGTAAACTACTTTTTGACTGCATAAAATGCCCCATTCATATGCCTTTGCCTGGCTGAGTTTCCTGTGCACGGACACCCTTTCTAGGTACCGACGCCCCCACTGCCCAGCCCTGTCGCTCAAGTGCACATTCAGCACTACGTGTTATGCCTTTTATAGCTATGCCACTGTTTCTGCTGCTGCTCTTGTTATTTTTGTGTTTTTATTGCAGCCATTCTTTACATTCTTCTGTACGCTTTAAAGGCATTGCAACTCAAGCAGCTGAACAGAACTCTTAACCAAATGGCAGCCATTCACTAAGCTGTTTAATAGAGCGACACAGAACAATGAGCAGTTAATTTGAGTTGCTCTTAGCCTTGATTGTATTTGGCAATAATTTAATCAAATTTAGTGGTTAATTACGTTGCATGCCCGGCGGCGCACATGGCGCATACTTAATGCAGTTCGGGACTTCGGCACTTTATAGCAAACATTGACATTCTATTTGCATAAAATCACATGCATACCACATAGACACACACACGCACCCACCCACATACATACAGAGTAAGGCATGTGTGTGGCGCAGTGTATTAAGCATGAACTTAATAAACATTCCAGTGTACGTCACGCCCACACACACACACACACACACACACACAATATACGCAAAAAGACAGAAATTTATGCACGCTACTGCAAACATAAACGTGACCGTTACTTGCTACCTTCTGTTGCTGGTTGTTGCTTGTTGCTGCTGGCTGCTGTTACTGTTGCTGTTGCTGCTTGCGCATTTTTTATAGTTTTTTACTTCGTGCTGGAGTGTTGCATAAATATGCGGCAAGTTTTAATAGTGGGCGCGTCTGCAATTACGCCCACAATCGTACACATATACGTAAATAGTGCGCAGCCGGTAACAGAAGCCATGAATAAAACCTATACAGGGTGTTTCACCTACTCAGCACTCAACACACTCAACGTAAGAGTGATAAAATGGATATGTGATGGATAGCACCAAATGTAGACAAATGTGTTTTATCTTTGCATAAATAAGTTAGTTATTT